>OU795042.1:64821352-65511792 GCA_917208275.1 Patella pellucida | reverse complement strand
ATACGGGTCTTAATACGAAATTCCACATATCATGTTACATATCACTGAAAAGCACTTTCATTGTTCTTTTCAAATATATAAATAATTTTATGGCACATTCACATAAACTTACCTTCAGAGGTGATCAAAGACGAACGGTACCAAAATATATTAAATGATGGGGGTGGGGGAGTTTTCAATGTCTAATTACGGGTCTTAATACGAAATTCCAGATATCACGCTACATATAAGTAGAAAGCACGTTCACTCCTCTTTTCAAATATATAAATAATTTTCTGGCACAATCATATTTGATTAACTTCAGAGATGATCAAAGACGAACGGTACGCAAATCTATTAAATGATGGGAGGGGGGCATTCAATGTCCAATTACGGGTCTTAATACGAAATTCCAGATATCATGCTACATATTAGTAGAAAGCACGTTCACTGCTCTTTTGAAAAATATATATAATTTTCTGGCACATTTATATCTACTTACCTTGAGAGGTGGTCAAAGACGAACGGTACCAAAATCTATTTAATGATGGGGGGGGGGTATTTAAAGTAAAAATACGGGTCTTAATACGAAATTCCAAATATCATGTTAAATATCACTGAAAAGCACATTAATTACTCTTTTCAAATATATAAATAATTTTCTGGCACAATAATATTTAATTACATTAAGAGATGATCAAAGACGAACGGTACGCAAATCTAATAAATGATGGGAGGGGGGCATTCAATGTCCAATTACGGGTCTTAATACGAAATTCCAGATATCATGCCACATATAAGTAGAAAGCACGTTCATTACTTTTTTCAAATATATAAATTATTTTCTGGCACATTCATATTTACTTACCTCCAGAGGTGATGAAAGACGAACGGCACAAAAATCTATAAAATGATGGGGGGGGGGGGGTATTTAAAGTAAAAATAAGGGTCTTAATACGAAATTCCAAATATCATGCTACATATTAGTAGTAAGCACGTTCACTGCTCTTTTTAAAAATATATATAATTTTCTGGCACATTTATATTTACTTACCTCCAGAGGTGATCAAAGACGAACGGTACAAAAATCTATAAAATGATGGGGGGGGGGTATTTAAAGTAAAAATACGGGTCTTAATACGAAATTCCAGATATCATGTTACATATCACTGAAAAGCACTTTCATTCTTCTTTTCAAATATATAAATAATTTTATGGCACATCCACATAAACTTACCTTCAGAGGTGATCAAAGACGAACGGTACCAAAATATATTAAATGATGGGGGTGGGGGAGTTTTCAATGTCTAATTACGGGTCTTAATACGAAATTCCAGATATCACGCTACATATAAGTAGAAAGCACGTTCACTGCTCTTTTCAAATATATAAATAATTTTCTGGCACAATCATATTTGATTACCTTCAGAGATGATCAAAGACGAACGGTACGCAAATCTATTAAATGATGGGAGGGGGGCATTCAATGTCCAATTACGGGTCTTAATACGAAATTCCAGATATCATGCTACATATTAGTAGAAAGCACGTTCACTGCTCTTTTGAAAAATATATATAATTTTCTGGCACATTTATATCTACTTACCTTGAGAGGTGGTCAAAGACGAACGGTACCAAAATCTATTTAATGATGGAAGGGGGTATTTAAAGTAAAAATACGGGTCTTAATACGAAATTCCAAATATCATGTTAAATATCACTGAAAAGCACATTAATTACTCTTTTCAAATATATAAATAATTTTCTGGCACAATAATATTTAATTACATTAAGAGATGATCAAAGACGAACGGTACGCAAATCTAATAAATGATGGGAGGGGGGCATTCAATGTCCAATTACGGGTCTTAATACGAAATTCCAGATATCATGCCACATATAAGTAGAAAGCACGTTCATTGCTTTTTTCAAATATATAAATTATTTTCTGGCACATTCGTATTTACTTACCTCCAGAGGTGATCAAAGACGAACGGTACAAAAATCTATAAAATGATGGGGGGGGGGGGGGTATTTAAAGTAAAAATACGGGTCTTAATACGAAATTTCAAATATCATGTTAAATATCACTGAAAAGCACATTAATTACTCTTTTCAAATATATAAATAATTTTCTGGCACAATAATATTTAATTACATTAAGAGATGATCAAAGACGAACGGTACGCAAATCTAATAAATGATGGGAGGGGGGCATTCAATGTCCAATTACGGGTCTTAATACGAAATTCCAGATATCATGCCACATATAAGTAGAAAGCACGTTCATTGCTTTTTTCAAATATATAAATTATTTTCTGGCACATTCATATTTACTTACCTCCAGAGGTGATCAAAGACGAACGGTACAAAAATCTATAAAATGATGGGGGGGGGGGTATTTAAAGTAAAAATACGGGTCTTAATACGAAATTCCAAATATCATGCTACATATTAGTAGAAAGCACGTTCACTGCTCTTTTTAAAAATATAAATAATTTTCTGGCACATTTATATTTACTTACCTCCAGAGGTGATCAAAGACGAACTGTACAAAAATCTATAAAATGATGGGGGGGGGTATTTAAAGTAAAAATACGGGTCTTAATACGAAATTCCAGATATCATGTTACATATCACTGAAAAGCACTTTCATTGTTCTTTTCAAATATATAAATAATTTTATGGCACATTCACATAAACTTACCTTCAGAGGTGATCAAAGACGAACGGTACCAAAATATATTAAATGATGGGGGTGGGGGAGTTTTCAATGTCTAATTACGGGTCTTAATACGAAATTCCAGATATCATGCTACATATAAGTAGAAAGGACGTTCACTGCTCTTTTCAAATAGATAAATAATTTTCTGGCACATTTATATTGATTTGCCTTGAAAAGCGAAAAGTGTGTATCAGTGTGTGTGTTGGGGGGGGGGGGGGTGTAATTGAAATAAAAATGAGAGACTTAATCCAAAATTCTGTAGATCTATACTGAAAAGTAAAGTTAATTCTCTCTTGAAATGTATTTATTATACTTTCGACGGAATGCATATATACTTTTTAAATTAAAATTGATACATTCATACAAGTTTCGTAGCCTTCGCTTGCTGAATTAAATTTAAAGAGAGTGGTGGGGTGGGGCGAGTGTTTAATGTCAAAATACATGTCTTAATACGAAATTCCAGATATTGTGTCATACATAACCGGAAAGTAGGTGTGTATGGCATTTTAACTATACTTGTTATTTTCTGGCACATTCATGATTACATACTTTAGAAGAGATAAAAGCATTTTTATTTTGAGCGAAGAAATGGGTTACTAAAAATAGACTACTTTATTTATCGAAGGCTTGGATTAGCTCATACCGAGCACGTGGTTTCACTGAAGTCCTGTTCATCCAGCGAATTTCTTATTGTGTGCTGAGTTGATTGTCCCAATTGCTGGCTGTAGTTTCAAACCGGAAGTCCACGTGACAGATTGAACTTTCAGCTCCGGACATGTAGACGTGCTTTTTAATGATTGGTCGAAATTAATTTACTATAAATTTACGTTGATTAATTCTTTACACTTAAAATATAGATGTGACGCCACCCTTTTGATGTTAGCGTACCAGTATTTCAATCAAATTATCGTACGGGAAACTTGCCAATCGTACCTTGGGAAATATTATAAGGACTCGAGTGACGTATTCACGGTAAACGCACGTGCAAGTGATGTGACTATATTTTAAGTTGTTTAATGGCCTCGAGCATAAGACATTGTGTAATATATTGTAAAAACAATACATAAACCACACTGAAGAGTCACAAATATTAGGCTACTATAAAACTTATCAAAATCATGAAAGGAGTTCAGGCCCGGATCCAGAATTTTATTTTGAGGGGGTGGGGGCATACATTGTAACAAATGGTAATCATTAGTGTGCTGCACATGCATTAGTGGTTTGGTGTAATCCCCATAGCCTTCGTCGCATTGCCTGGGCAGAGACAATGCGAAAAACAGTTTATATCATCAATTAAAAAGCAGATACACCAGTCTCGCTGGGGCGCTGATGGGGGGGGGGGCACGACCCCCTTGCCCCCCCCCCCCCACTGGATCCGCGCCTGGAGTTTGTCAACAATATCACCCTAGGTGGATGTGGACGTTAAACTTCAAAGTTGTCATAATTTCCTCCCTGGGACACCACTAAGATATAACAGTTTTCTCAGTTAATCTCTATCTGAACTACTAAGTTCAGTAAGATCAATTTGATTATAGCTACTTTCACCCGAAGACGTATTTGATTATAGCTACTTTCACCCGAAGACGTATTTGATTATAGCTACTTTCACCCGAAGAGTCTGACTGAACACAACAGTTTTCAGCAACTAAATATCTAATAAAACAAATGACTTGATGTGGCTCCCAGAATCATCATCGTCAGCATCATATGGTTAAACTATAGATACGAACGAATGAAAGGAGTTCACCCGAACTTCACCGACTGAATATATTTTATTTATTGGCGAGGGCTAATGAACCTAAAGTGGATAGGCTATTTTTCGGGACGTAGGTTATTATCCCCACCCGAACGATCAGCTAGACCACTGACAAAGGGGAGCCACGCTGGAAACCAGACTGAAACTTTCTCGGGGAACACCGGGATCGAACCCCAAGCCTCAAAGTTAGCAAATATGAGAATACATATGGTACCAATGTAGTGGTAGGATAGGGTAGGACTTATCGCAGGCAAGATCCGATAATCGAGTTTTGGAGCAACAAAGGATAAATTTTAATTACAAGCGATTCTTTTTTTTAAACAATATTTTATTCAGGTTGTCTGAATGGGATTGGGGAACATACTAAGCCTATGCAATACCCCTCTCCGATAGCCTATTTGTACCCATTCTGGCGAGCGCCTCTGCCTGGTCTGATCCAGGAGTAAACAGGCCCGTAGCCAGCTTGCTGGCGAAGGGGGGAGGCAGTCCGGCTGATAGGGGGGATCCAGGGGATCCAAGGGGTTCATTCCTCCCCGACCATATGGTCAACAATTTTTTGTCAGGAGGGGGCAAGATTCTTTCCAGGGGGGATTGGCCCCCCAGGCCCCGCGATGCTACGAGCCTGGGAGTAAACAAATCTAAACGTTGAGTATCGTCAGCATAAAGATGGCGACATACAATTTGTTTACTTGGTAAATATAAACAGGTCCTAAAACAGAACCTTGAGGAACACCACATAGACAAGTGGGACGTTAAACCCATTTCATTTCCGAGACGGGTAGTGTGTTGACCTTGCGAGTAGGCCTATTCGTGCTAACAGCTAAAAACCTTGCCCGTTTTGCAATTTTGGATTATTTGGGGGGGGGGGGGGGTCTCCATTTTCCTAAATTCAATGCCAGGAGCCCAACAGCCCCCATCAAAAAAACATAACTTGACATACCTGATATATTATTTTCCAAATAACTGAAATTTATCTTCGCATCCATTGAATAATATAATGACCCCCTGTATCATTTATTAATTGGAATATTGTAAAATAGTACAAATATTTGACCAGAATAAAGATTGAGCGAATTATTCAATTACAACAAGAGTGGTATTGGGGCTTTAACAGCTTCAGCTCTCCAAATTCTTGTCTGCGATATCCCACTTGTGGAAGCAGTTGTTGAAGAACCAAGAAACAACTACTACATAATTTACGACATTCAAAATCAAAAAAAGTAATTATGACTTTCTTTTATTTCTTGATTTAGATATAAAACATGTTCTTGAAAAAGATTACAAATTGAATAATCATTTAATGAAGCTACACATTGATATAATTTTAAAAAAAACACATAAAACTTGGAAAGAGACAAAGAGTCGACAATAAAAATATATTTTATATATCTTCATATATATAGAGAGTGAGTCTCGTCCACTATTGTCTTAAAAGGTCCAATGAAAGCTAATGCCATAATCAGACTTGCTCCTTCTGAAACTGCTGCTCTCTTTATCATCCATCATAAACGTCATGTGACTTCATTAGCTCATATCAACGAGGGGGAGGGGCAGGGAAGTGTTCTCAGGGGTGCTGTAAATGTCGCCAATTTTTGTCACAGGTGGGGGGGGGGGCGGCAAAGAGTTACGGGTTTGGAATAGCAGTTAACTATTTAAGAGCTGTAGACTAGTTCTGTGACTAGAGAGAGAAAGAGAAATGGGGTTAACGTCCACTCAACACAAACTAGGTCATTTCGGGACTAGTGTGACTAGAGTAGTTTGAGGTAGTCTAGGGAGCAGTAATTTCAGACAGTTTCTAAAATGAACCGCGGAGTCGTCAATTCCTGATTTGCACATGGCAGAGTTGTCTCCCAAAACCTAGAGTTTGGTAGGTGCACAACTCTAGACCAAGGGAGATAACTATGTTACATGCAAAAAGAAATGAAATGGGGCTTAACATCCTACTGTTTATGTTATATGCAAAGCGGGAATATTTACAAATAAATTTAAATTAATTACATCCATTCTCCATACTATTGTATTAAGTAACATAATTGAGCAATATCAAGCGACATGGTTCTTTGAATGATAAACGTAATTGTATTCGCTTATGAAAAAATATCCACAATAAAAAAAATGACACATATTAATTAATAGCACATTTATCTTTTTGAAAAGTATCGTGCAATCAAACTGATACTTATAATAATAATAATAATAATCGCGTCATTTTACAAGGGAAGCAAATTAGGCCTGAGGCCTTTTTCCAATTTGTCCCTTGGCACAGATCGTGCGAATGATTTCGATCATTACTGCAGGAAGAAACCGAAGAACTCTGGGGAAACCTGCCCGATCGAACTAAGTCTATGCAGGAAATGTTTACAATTGAACTCAGTCAAGATTTGAAGTACCGGTACCTAGTAGTACTTTATTTGTATGGTAAATAACATTACGGTAAACTGGGGCTACTTTGTACATTATTCGGAGATTTTCTGTTATATCTAAAAATTTATTTCAATTATGGTTTTCTTTCAAAGTGCAGTGATCGGGCTTGGTATAAGGCTACAACATGCAATGTTAAACAAATTGAAATAACCATCTTAAAATATGTTTTTTTTATAAACTATGGGTGTTCAATGTCACATATTGGTTTGAAGTTTCTTTGAACACATCAAAATTATAAGACTTCTGCAACAGAAATAAACACATCTTTAAATAGCACTTTCATTGAGGTTAAAATGGACACTTTTTGGCCTTTTAAAAAATAATGCTATGATATCAAAAAATGTTCAAAGTTACCCCCGGTTTCAAAATAGCCCCAGTTGACAGTACCTCTGCAGTGATATTAAATCATACAGAAATTGGTAGTAAAATATCTTAAGAATGCTGGCTTTTCATAGGTTAAAATCCTAGTGCAAAATTTAGCTCTTAGCCATTGAAAACACTGCATTCTTAAGATATTTTTGTATGACCAATTTATGTATGATTTAATATCACTGCAGAGGTAATGTTATTTTTTGGAGAACAAAATAATAATACTTTTTTTTTGACCAAACATAGACATACAAACTAGATAATATTTCATAATAAAGCGACTGGACATTCTAGTCTCTAAAATAATACTTTTTTTTTCGATGAGTAAACATACAAACAAACTAAATAATCATACTAAACTTCGGCTGTCTGTCTACAGTTAGCTCCACTTGAGAACAGACACTAAGCTAGTTGACCGACATTTTAAGCCCTAAATCGATGATGTTATTCAAAAACACAAAGCATACTTCAGGAATTTTAGTTAAGGAGTTATTCTGCTTCCATTAAATAAAATTGAAAAAGTTTATTTAGTCTTTGTGTGTATGACAGACGTGGAGTGAGTAGAAACGCAGAGACCTATTCTCGAAGAATGAAGTAGATTGATCTCTTTGTGCAGAATGACTAAATAATAAAGAAATTGGACATTCTAGTCCAGGGGTTCCATTTCGGCCGTATAGGCCGGTCGGGACCTGCGGCTCTGGAAAATGACCTACACCCAATCAGACCCGTAGGTCATTTTGCATCGACATTCCGATAGCATGAAGTTTTTAGCTTCTTATTATGTGCTTAAAAAAAGCACCACTTTCTCCGTAAGCAAAATGACCGTTTGGGAAAATTTTGAAGTGGAAGTCCTGTTATAGTCAATACCAGGAGGACTTCCCAAAAAATAACTCTGTACCGTCCAGACACAAACATACAAATTACAAACTAAACAATATTTTATCATATAGAGACTGGACAATATTTTATAATAAAGAGACTGGACAATCTATTCTCTACACTTTTTCCTCCAGATGTAAACATACAAACTAAACAATATTTTATCATAAAGAGACTGGACAATCTATTCTCTACACTTTTTCCTCCAGACGTAAACTTACAAACTAAACAATATTTTATCATAAAGAGACTGGACAATCTATTCTCTACACTTTTTCGTCCAGACGTAAACCTACAAACTAAACAATATTTTATCATGAAGAGACTGGACAATCTGTTCTCTTAACTCTACATTTTTTCGTCCAGACATAAACTTACAAACTAAACAATATTTTATCATAAAGAAACTGGACAATCTATTCTCTAAATTTTTTCGGCCAGACGTAAACATGCAAACTAAATAATATTTCATCATAAAGCTTGTTTGAGATAATCTTTTAATTCGATGAAATAAAATCCCCCCTCCTGTAGAAGAGCTTTAGCGTAAATTCTTAAAATATAAAACAGGGAAAGATAATCCTGAGTGCTAAAGAATGTGTCTGATAGCGCAAATCCTAGCGTTGATGGTATAAAACCTCGGCCATATTCCACCATCCATGTGTTGTCGGTCCAGGATACAGCAGTAGCCTCGCCCCAATAATGGTAAACTGTGTCACCTGAACAAAGCATACAAAAACATTTTCAGTTATTTCTACAATAAAATCAAGATTTTAAAATGAAAGGGAATGGGGTTTAACGTCCTACTTATCTGCACTTACTGGGCTAATAAAGACAGGCATACAGTTTGCTACGGCATACTCTTATTTGAATTCCAACTTTCAAGGTTTATTTAAAGCTCAGTTATTTCTACAATAAAATCAACATTTTAAAATTAAAGGGAATGGGGTTTAACGTCCTACTTATCTGCACTTACTGGGCTAAATAAGACAGGTTTACAGTTTGCTACGGCCTACTCTTATTTGAATTCCAACTTTCAAGGTTTATTTAAAGCTCACACGAATGTATACATTTATCGTCACATGTGAACAACTAGACACAGTCCTTACTTGGCCCTCTGACATTTACCTGCTAACAAGGGCAAACTGGGGATCACGGGTAAGGTGCTGGCTCGCTAGCCTGGAGGGCGGGTGTTCGATCCCTGCATTGGCCAAGAAAGTTCATCACGATTTTCCGGCGTGGTTTCCCATTGTCAGTGATGCAGGACGGAGAGCTTGACAAGGACAGCTATCCAGTCGTTCGGATGGTACAGAAAACCGAGGTTCCATGTACACATTGGCATGCACGTAAAAGATCCCTTGGAATTTGATATAAGAGTAGACTGTAGCGCCGCTGCCGGGACAAAATTTTCCTCTTAGCACTCTGTATGGGGTATGCCCTTCTTCATTATCCCAGGTTAGGAGCAGAATAGTAGGACATTAAACCCAATTTCATTTCATTTCATCCCAAGGGCAAACAGTGAGTTCATTTTGAGACTAACAGGACCTTTTTTGTAGGGGTCTTTAGCAGTGTGAGGCAACCGGAGGAACTGGCGAAAACCCATGAGGTCGGAAGGCTATCCTAAACCTTGTCACGTACAAGTGGGGAATGGAAACCATGTCACTTGACTCAATGACAGACCACTCGGACACCCAACCTTCCCAAGTGTAATTTGAGGGGTAACTCTGGGAATACCTGCACTGTATTAAGACCATAAAATGGGGTTTAACACTTGCCCCGACTGGGATAAAGCCAAACACGGCTTAAAATTAGAAATCTATGAGTGGCGAGTAGCCGTCCCAGATTTCTCTCAAGAAGTTACTAGTTTCGTTCATTTTGAACTCATCAGGCTTAAATGAAATTGTGCGGATGTTGCCTTCATATAGTCGTCTGGGACCGGAGCACAAAACAGATCTCGGATGGACCGGAGCAGTGCTGTATCACCGGAGCAACTGCTTCCGTTTAATATTGAACAGAGAGATGGCTAAAGAATTGCCGTTTATAAAATGCTTATTTGCATAGACTCGAAGGCTCCCAACCCATTTGACTTTTGTCGTTTAAAATAATAACAAGTAGGAATTATTTGGATAACCGGACTTGGTTATCGAATTTGTGTGATATACGTACTAAGCTTTTTTAGTGTTAGACACGGCTTAGACCAGCTAGAGCTTGAAGCATGACAATCGTGACAACTAGCTAGGCCATCCTACCGCCCTCACCCCTCCAGTAATAAGAAGGAACTTACCTGGTTTATAGGTCTTGTATGTTAATTTTCCTTCATGCCATTGTCTAAAGGTACCAGTTAATACTGTATCACTTATATTTGCCCAATATCTACCTGTTAATTACAATACAATTTATACCTGTTAATACAATATCTACCAAACCTGTATCTATTACCTGTCAAAACAAATCTACCTGTTGAAAATTGACTAAAATAACACAAAAAAAGTACCAATTCAGGTAGTTTACCTGATCAGTGGGGTTCCGGTTAATTAACTACTACTCACGGGATTAGCGGGAGTGTTACAAGGAATGAACGACAATGGCCGTTGAATAGCCCATGTTTTCTTGAATTTATTAGTAAAATCGTGGCCGTTGAAACAATAGAATTTTGACGGGGGGGAATTAATCATGATGCCCGTTGCACGCGTTATCAATTCAGACTCTTTCTTAGTGTTAATTAGTGATAGTAGTTATTTCAAGCCAAGCGAGTAAGTCATGTCAAGACAGTTCAGTATTGTTCGCTTTAGCGAGAACGTGATTCTCCGTGACAGTTCACCCTCATTTGCTCAAGCGAGAACGTGATTCTCCGAGATGTGCCCGCTTAATGGATGAAATAGCATGACCGGGAGCTAATATAGGTGCCCGCTACACGCGTTGAACAGGTGCGTGTTTAGTAGAGGTTAAATTACTTAAAATTCGCTCGGGGGGATTTTTAGGTGTTCGTTAAAGCAAGTGTTTGCTGATTAGGAGTGCACACCGTGGCAAGTTCTACTGTAGGAAGATCCATACATGGTGACGAGCCTATGTTTTGATTAACTCGCTATTTGACTGTATATTGATCCACTAAATAAGACTAAAACTTGGTTGAAAATTAGCTAATAAAATGCCTTACACTCTCATCTCCAAAACACTCACATATACCGGTACCTTAAAATCCTGAAAATATGAATCAAAACTTCTGACATCCCCCATCTATTCGCCTATGCATGATTTTGCAAGTTTTTTTCATGGAATGACTGTTATTTAATAGCCTCTGTGGGGATTGTGTTAATAGTTTTTTTTATACAATTTATAGAGAGAGAAAGAGAGAAACAGGGTTTAACGTCCACTCGACACAAACTATGTCATTTCGGGACTAACATATTATTTAATTTTATTTCAATAATTTGCTTGCCAAGCGCGTAGGGGTTTTTAGCAGTGGGCAGAAACCGGAGGACCCTGAGAAAACCCACTAGGTTGGACAGGCGACCCTACTCCTCGTCACGTACTTCCGGGATTCGAAACCACAACCAGTTACAAAATTTATAATTCCTGAGCTGGGCCTACATATTACCTGAATGTCCAGTGGTCTCAATGGCTGTTCCGAAGAAAAGGAGATATTCTGTGAGAGAGGCGTGGACTACGTACATCTGACCCATCCAACCACCAGCGTTCATAAATATCCATTGCAGATCTTTATCGGGTAAAATATGACCACGATATTTCTGTCGTAATTCTTTTAAAACATTTTGAAAGGATTTCTCTGCCGATGAACCTAAAATATAGAATATCATATCGTCATTTAGCCTGATTCAAACAAAATAGATTGTTTCAAAAGCATATAGTAATTCAACTATGGACAAGTATTACTTATTATTACTGAGCAAGTGTATCAACTAGGCTTCCCTAGTGAAGCCTAGTAGAAGCCTAGTCGAAATGTTGCTCAGTTATCAGCCAAATCAGGCAATTTAGGGACTAACACATGGTTCAATTTTATTTTATTTCAATACTTCGATTGCACGCACAGGTGTTAATCATTGGGAGGAAATCAGAAAACCAGGAGATAACCAGAAACTGGAGAAAACCCATATGGTGGACAGGCGACCCAACATCTGGTCATGTACAGGCTTAGAAAGGGAACCTGGCCAGATAATTCCATGACAAAATAAAATGGGGTTTAACATCCTAATGTTCTGCTCCTACTGAGCTAATGAAGATGGGCATATGCCATGTAGTGTGCAATGAGGAAAATTTTGTCGCAAGCGCTCACGCTGTTGATCGCCATTTCCGCCACACTTAACTGCCACATCCCCATATATTGACCTCAAGTTTACTAAAATGTCATTTGTGCTTGATAACGATAAGAGGATACTTGTCGAAACGTCGTGCTGTTAGAATAAACTAGTGATTGTACCCCATAAGAACTGTGTTCTGTCAATGTGTTTTCGATCGCTTAATGCCACTTAAAGATTATGTTCAACGTCAATATGGGGATGTGGCAGTTAAGTGTGTTCGTTTGATTAGTAAACTTGAAGATAAATATATAAGAGTGTGTAATAATTTAACCTTAAATGGTTTCTTATTCATTTCATATATATTGACCTCAAGTTTACTAAAATGTCATTTGTGCTTGATACGATAAGAGGATACTTGTCGAAACGTCGTGCTGTTAGAATAAACTAGTGATTGTACCCCATAAGAACTGTGTTCTGTCAATGTGTTTCCGATCGCTAAATGCCACTTAAAGATTATTTAATTATTTGTTTTCAATACGAATCAGTGCCTTTTTTATGGTTTCTATTCAAAATGGCGGACACGGTGAACCATACTCGGTCGACTCGTTTGGGATTATTGGATTTTGACGGCTGTTTGGTATATTTCTTACTGAAGTTGCCGGTATGTGAATTTGTTAAAATTAGATACCTTTGCCTTGTCCGAAGAAGTGATGGCATTTTGCAATTTTGTTCAATTATCTGATTTATTACTGCCATTTGTAAATTTGAAAGGAGGTTTCCTCGAATTTTAAAAAATCTTTTAAAAAATTGGCCTCTGCAAAGCAGAGAAGAATATTGTAAATTGTAATATGTATATTGTATGTACGGTATTCATGTAAATAAAAATTGTTTTTTAAACATTTTTGGCGGAAGAAATATATGGCTAAAAAATTAAAATAAAAATTGGTGGAAAAAAATGAAACCCAGAGTGAGCACTGCCAACTCAAATTTTAACTGTCAAGGGTTTCCAATTGTGCACGCCAATTATGTATACACAGGACAACTTTTTTTTTGTTGTCCCATTTGAACGACTATGTTTCCTCCATCCTTAATTTTCTCTGCCACCACAGGGATCCAACACAGGGCCTCAATGTTAGCAAGCCAATGTCCTCGCCCATAATTGATTCTCTATAATATATATCTGCACTTATGGATTTGATATCAAATCACCTGATAATTATATAGCTCATCTCATGTTATCACACCCGGGCATCCGCACTCAAATTATTTGTGTTCAAATTTCCATGGAATATCTATATTATATTAGGACAAATCTTACCAATGTGTTTTTTAGTAATGGCGGCTATTTCATCATGGGAAAATACAAACGATTTATGGTCCAGCCAATATTGAATGCAAAAAATTGCAAAACAAAGAACAAGGATCCACTTGACTACCGCTCGCAATATCGCCATCTTTATCTTTGTTGTGACTCTATTTTGCGTTTCGTTTTATCTATTACAAATACAAAATTTAGTAGCATCCACTTCGTTTTACGCTTATTTTACCTGGTAATCCGTCATTTTAGTGCAGCTCTCCGTACCGTTTTATCCTTCTTTTTTAAAGAGTTCCAACTTCCTATTCAGTCACAACAGATTTTATAAAATTTTATCTTTTCGGTTAAAGTCGGATTACGATGGAGTATATTATGCCACTGGTTCCAGACTTTATCAAGTCCATTCCTGTCCATATGGTAACGTAATTATGTTGTTAATTTGGGAAAATTTAAGCAAGAACAACCGATCGTGAGCTTGTGAGATACCCAGGCATGCCATATGGCCAAGAACTGAAGAACACGTCAGCTCTCATTATATATCATTATTCCTAAAAAAAATAATTCTCTTGTTGTTGTGGATTAAATAAAAATTTTAATACAAACGAATTTTTATCCATGTAACTTTTGTATACTGAATGAAGGGGTTTACAAGAGTCCCTGGAACATATTGAAAAAATGAAATGGGGTTTAATAAATTAATGTCTTAGGCTACTCTACAGTTACAGTACTACTGTTGAAGTCCTGCTCATTAAGTCAGTAGGCTACAGACTGTAGGCCCTAGTCCGATTTGGCTAATGAAGACGGTCATAAGCCATGCAGTATGATTTGAGGAAAATTTTGCCTTGACAATGGCACTACAGCCTACTCTTATTACAAACTCCAACCATCAATGGTTCTTTCTTTTACATGCCCACCAATTTTTGCACTGTACCTTGTTTTTTCTTTACCATCCCATCCAAACAACTGTGTGTTGACCCTTGCCAGACTCTGCAGCCAGCACCTGGATTGAACACAGGACATGCAGCCATCATGGCTCCTATTGTTTCAAATAAAATAAAACCAAGTACGAACAATCCAAACCATAAAAACCAAATTGTGTCGTAATGTCTTCCATTGGCACTGTTTCAGTAGTTCTGTCTCTGGACATTGTCGTCCATGTGGAACTGTCAGGAATCAAACATGTTGCCAAAAATGCGCTAGTTTTCATTTCCTTCGGCAAAAGTAAAACACTATTTGATTGGTCACAGAGGACAACACTATAGAATTCAAAAAAAGTTATTGATGAAACAATGACCCATTAAAATGGGCTCCAGATGACGTTTGACATTAAAGACCACATAAGATGATTTTGTTTAATTGCATAGGATAATAGACAATGATTACTAAATCCATTTTACGGTAAATTTAAATCAATATGATTAAAATTAAATGAGCTATTAACGTTTTAGTATGCGATAGCCAAAAACGATTTTCAAATTTTCAATAACGACCTTAATCCGGTTGATTGGCTGATGACGTCACAGGGGACTACACATAGTATACACATTATCTATCCGATACATCACTGTCTGTATAATATATCACTGTATACACAACACCACCAGTTGACAAGTGTGTATTGTCGGTAATCATTAGCTCGTAATTATAACTATGAGGGACCGGATATCGTCCAGATATTACGAAAAAAGGAAAGACACTACCTTTACCATCCAGAATCTAATACATTTGTCCAGTCAATAGATTGCCGTCTAGAGTGTGTTAAATGCCGTCAGGATTCATAAAAAAAACACCAAGTTTGTGTTACCGTGTAGATGAAGTTTTACAATTAATATTTGAACAGACTCGTACGCAACTAATTGGAGAATAAGACTCGTTCACAATTTACTCTGTATATTATATACGTGTAGTCGAATTAGTTTATCATGTCAGACATCGTTTATTTTACAAGTACATATTGCTATCTAAATCTCCCGCCAAAATACATCACGGACTCAACGCCCAATAATCAAATAATGAACTATTAATAGCGCCGGGATCCCTTTTAGATAAGACAAATTAGATTGATATTTTTTCGGCGTCGTAATTAATTTAAAAACTAATCGTTGATTTAATTCCCGTACATGAAATGGAACTCTCCAAATTTAAGAATTCCGTATTAGAATCAATTTAGAATACCAAAATGCGAATCGTAACACATTGTGGTCTAAACTGTGTAATACATTATAAAATAAATCATAAATCAATGAAACATGGACACTGCATGCTTTTCTTGAACACTGGCCTAGTATTTGAGGCGTCAGGGTCTGACGTATAACACGTGTCGAAAATGTAGCTATAACGTGCAATTTTATTCTTTGATCTGTTAATATCATGGTTCCAACCTGTCAATCACCGTAAAGAGATTGACCAATCAGAGAGTCCGATTATATGTAGGTGTCCCAATCAAGTAATTAGGTGGGGAAAATGCTTCATACGATATAATTTTTAGCGTAAATATGGACGGGATGTCAGAATGGAATTTCAGGGGGCGTTACATGTCCGCCGCACGAGGTACATCGTGCGCGGGTGTGAAGTTGTATTTTGATAATAAATATACGGTATTACAGATATTTTAGAATCGGAATTCAACACCTCAACTTATTTGGTGGAATTCACGTGGATATGGATAACAGAATTGCACGAATAATTGTTTGTTCCATCAGGATTTTCTCTAAACTTTTAGACAATAGACAGCGAGAACTGGCATTAAAAAATTATCTGATCAAACTTGTGGGACATAAAAACAGTATCTAAGGGGGCAGAGCTTATCTCCAAATCTCGGAACCATGAAATTCGGGGCAATGCTGTTAGTGAAACCAACCTGCATAAAAAGCACATAGGAAGAAGTTGGACACTATTCATGATAAAAAAAAATAATTCAAAATGGGAATTATATGATTACATAATGTCATGTGTTTGTTAAATTTGTTTATGAATTTGTTATTTATTGAATAAAATGATTTACATGTACTTTGTTTTTTTATCTCCCGAAGGAAAGGGTGACCGCGCAGAAAAACTATACTAATTAAAAGTACATTATGTGTCCTGAAGTTAAACTATGTCGTGTGGACGACTTCACCAACGGTGTGGACGACTCCTCCAAAGGGTGTGGACGACTTAACTGGAATTTATTTTCGGGTGTACGACTTTGCTTGTGGACGATTTGACTGGCATTCTGTCTGTCAACAGTGGCAATCACGTGGCATTCTCCCGTTAGTCATATTAATAAACTATGTTCTATATTATAAGTTATTATTTGTTGATACGAATTATGTCTAATATTTAAAGTAGCCTAGCATAACAATACAAATCACTAAATTATTTCTATAAATTCTTATCGGAATCACGTGACATGAAAGGGAAATCCTCGCTTTCATCTTTCATTTCAGTCATACGTATCCCGTGTGATATTTTCCTGCATGCTGTTAGCCAATAGCTACTGTAAATTTTTCCGCGTTTAGATAGTCCTACCCAATGAAAATTTTTCGTTGTTGGTGCACGGAGTAATGGGCAGAGGCGTAACTACCGGGGGGGTATGGGGGGGTATGTACCCCCCCACTATTTTGCATTCAGTCGGTAAATTCTCGTGTTTGTCGGTAAATTGAAATTGTCAGTCGGTAAATTTAAAAAGTTATATAGCAAATGTTTTTATCATGATAATTACCGACCAGATTCTTCGGTATTACAGTGTTCTATAATTCTATTACAGGAATTTCGAAACCGTCAGTCGGAAAATTTCAAGAGTTATATAGAAAATATTTGTATCATGATTTACCGACCAGATTCTTCGGTATTACACTGTTTCGTTACATAAATTTCGAAACCGCCAGTCGGTAAATTTCAAGAGTTATATAGCAATTATTTGAATCATGATTTACCGACCAGATTCTTCGGTATTACACTGTTACTTTCATTACCGAACTTTCGAATGTCTAAATTCACCAAAATCCCCCTGTATGGAACTGCTCTTAACTCTAAATAAATCTTATATAAACTAGAATCCTTGAAAGCAGGCGCGGATCCACGGGGGGGGGGGGGGGGCAAGCTGTAAAAAAAAATTGTATCGAAAAACACTGAAAATAGGGGGGGGGGAGTTGTGTTTAATATTTGAAGATCAGATGCCAGGAAATCGCATATATGGAGTCTTATCTTTTAAAAAATTCTGGGGGAGGACTCCGAGACCCTCCGCAGTTACTTATATACGTAGGCTAAATGGTACCTAACCAAATTTGACCGATCATGCATATACATTACCTCACAGAATTTTACCTGTCATCTAGCTGTCCCTTGGTAAGTGAGCCCTTAGAATATATATGCATTCTAAGGGCTCACTTAAGGAACAGGTAAAGTTCTGTGAGCAGCATGATTTCTGCATCAGCTTGACCAGATTCTAAAAAAAACCCACGCCTATCTTTTCAACCTTGTTTCATAAATCACTACCTCCTTCAAACCGCGTGCCTTTCCTTTATTCGGACTTTTTTTCAGATTCTTAAGGCAGTAAGCTACCGATCTGTTCCTGGTGATTTTGCAGACAAAAAACACTGAAAATAGGATGGGCGTTGTGTTTAATATTTGAAGATCAGATGCCAGGAAATCCCATATATGGAGTCTTATCTTAAAAAAAATTCTGGGGGAGGACCCGCAGACCCCCCCCCCCCCAGCTGCTTCGCACCTGCAGCGCTCATAATTAGGGCTTCGCCCTCAAAGTACGCCCCCCTTTCGTAGTTTCCTGGATCCGCCCCTGGAAAGTGTAGCCATTATATCTAACCCGCTTTTAAAAAGCTTTGTAAAATAGCACATTTTTTGATCGACCCGTCGGTAAAATCGGCATTTGGATACCCCCCCAGAAATTTATCCCTAGTTACGGCACTGGTAATGGGATATGAATAACACAAAGAATAAAACGATGACCAAGTGGTAATTTGACGTAAAATCTCAACCCGCTGTGTTATTAAACACTGTTCATTTCTCGACAACGTCCGGGAAAATAAATGTCTTGTCTAAAAATAAACTCCTTTCAAATCTAAATGGTAGTGTTCATTTTCAAAAACATCCCGAGAAACTGAACGGTCGTGAATTGGACGACCGGTTTAAAAACTAAACGATGTTTTTTAATCTACACGGTAGCACACAAACTGGGCGGTTTTTCATGAATCTTGGCGGCATTCTGGACGGCAATCTGTTAACTGGATACGTGTTTTAGATTCTGGGTGGTAAGGTTAGTTTTTATACGCCCACATTTTCATGTGGACGTATTATGTCGTCGCCCCTGTCCGTCTGTCCGTCCGTCCGGACGTCCGTCCACAATTGTTTGTGGACTCTCTACAGGTCAAAATTCTTGTCGGATTTTGACAAAACTTGAAATATAGGTTTATCCCCAAAAGATCTCGGCTGCTTTCGATATTGGCATGTATCGGATCAAAACTTCATGGATTATGGCCCCTGATTGTACGAAAAATCACGTTTTTAGCTTGTGGACCCTATAGAGGTCACAATTTTGAACCGATTTTGATGAAACTTGACATGCATGTTTATAACCCAAAGATCTTGGTTCCTTTCGATATTTGCGCCTATCTGAACGTAATTTCCTGAATTATGGCCCCTGATTGTCCGAAAAATCACCTATTTTAGCTCGTGGTTCCTCTGGAGGTCACAATTATAATCCGATTTGAAAAACCGTTCGATTATATCACCGTTACACCCTAAGGAAGGTTGAGTTCAAATTTCGGAAAAATCGGACCTAAATTACCATACAAAATGGCCGCCGTTCGTCCGCGAATCCTGTTAAAAAATGGTATATCAAGGTTGTGGACCCTGTAGAGATCACAATTTTAATTCGATTTTGATGAAACTTTAAATGCATGGTTATAACCCAAAGATCTTTGTTCCTTTCAATATTTGCGCATATCGGATCGTAACTTTCTGAATTATGGCCCCTGATTATACGTAAAATCGCCTTTGTTTAGCTTGTGGTCCCTCTGGAAGTCACAATTATTATCTGATTAAAAAAATCGTTTGATTATATCACCGTTACGCCCTAAGGAAGGTTGAGTTCGAATTTCGGAAAAATGGGACCAAAATTGCCATACAAAATGGCCGTCATTTGTACGCGAATACTGTTTAAAAAATGGTATATCAAGGTTGTGGACCCAGTAGAGGTCACAATTTTAATTTTCGATTTTGATGAAACTTGAAATGCATGGTTATAACCTAAAGATCTTGGTTCCTTTCGATATTTGCGCATATCGGATTGTAACTTCCTGAATTATGGCCCCTGATTATACGCAAAATCGTCTTTGTTTAGCTTGTGGTCCCTCTGGAGGTCACAATTATTATCCGATTTAAAAAATCGTTTGATTATATCACCGTTACACCCTAAGGAAGGTTGAGTTTGAATTTCGGTAAAATTCGGAACAAAATTGCCATACAAAAAAAATGGCCGCCGCGTGTACGCGAATACTGTTATAAAATGGTATATCAAGGTTGTGTACCCAGTATAGGTCACAATTTTGATTCAATTTTGATGAAACTTGAAATGCATGGTTATAACCCAAAGATCTTGGTTCCTTTCGTTATTTGTACATATCAGATCATAACTTCCTGAATTATAGCCCTTGATTGTCCGAAAAATCGCCTATGGTCCCTCTGGAGGTCACGATTATTATCCGATTTAAAAAAACGCTTGACTCTATCACCAATTCACCATACGGAATGTTGAGTTTGAATTTCAAGGAAATCGGACCATAATTGCCAGATAAAATGGCCGCCGTTTGTACGCTAATAGTGTTAAAATATGGTATATCAAGGTTGTGGACCCAGTATAGGTCACAATTTTAATTCGATTTTGTTGAAAGTTGAAATGCATGTTTATTACCTAAAGATCTTGATTCTTTTCGATATTTGCGCATATCAAATTGTAATTTAATGAATTATAGCCTTTGATTGTAGGAAATATCACTTTCGGTTTTGCTTGTTCTCTATCCATGTCTCGAAAATGTGGGCGTATCCTGCCTGGCAGTGCCAGCTTACTATCTTTTCCTTTTTTCGTAAAATCTGGACGATACCCGGTCACATGTAAGCTACATTTTTGGTTTACGGTGTGCTTTTGCTTTTTAAAAAGACGTGGGGAATATGGCTACAGCAACCGGCTTTATAAAACAAATCCTAAATTACGAAATAAATTTATTCTATATTCTTTGAATGGCATTAAGTAAAACAGATTATTCCGTAGTCAGGGATTAAGGAATCAGTCAAGCGTTAATGAATACACACACCGACTGTATATAGGTAATTAAGGAATAAACATTCCGAATATGCATTTGTACACTGTGACGTCACTAGGGACTGAGGGGATTAAGACTGTTTTCGATAATTGGCCAAGTCGTTTTTACGGGAGGTCTATATTTGCGACTTTGAGTGAAAATAGCTGATTTACTTTTAATCAGATTGATGTTAACTTTCCGTAATGTGGATATAGTAACAATTATCTACCCATAACCAAAGAATCTCACGATCATCTTATGTGCACTTTAAATAATAATCAGCATTAACATTTCTAGTGGTTTACCCACCGTTCTGTTTCATTGGCTAATCCCTCACATCATCTAGAACATGTGAATGATAACAAGTCTTCCAGATCATACAGTAGTGTAGTACTACAGACAAGTAAAACGTAATTTTGAACTATAAAAAAAGAAATGAAATGGGATTTGTTTTTTAATCAGATTGTTCTGCATTTATAAAAGACATTTTAACATTTTAAATTTTATTTCTCAGGATTTTGAAGGCCAAAGTCGAGCAGAGAAAACATTCCAGATAATTATTTGTCTTTTTGGTGTAAGTATTGTTTTACTTTGTAATAGGTCGAGGGGGGGGGGGGGTAGATAGCCAAATGGTTAGCATGTGTGCGTTGTATCATAAGGTCTGTCATTGAGTCAACTACAGTGGTTTTGAGCCCCCAGATGTATGTGACAAGGAGTGGGGTCGCCTGTTCAACCATGTCGGATTTCTCTGGTTTCCTCCCACTGCTAAAGGCTCCTACGTGCACGGTATTATTGAAATAAAATTAAACCATATGTTAATCCTAAAAAATGACCTGATTTGTGTCGAGTGGATGTTAAACCCCATTTCTCTCTCTGTTTCTCTTGTAATTGGTCAAATATAGAATAATATGGCATGTCTTGCTTAATGATGCATTATGTAAGATTTAGATAAAGAGCTGGCCGTTCTTGTCATAATAGATAATGAATATTTTGAAAATTTGTGCACAAGACCTCAATTTTTGGTCAGGACCTCAGCCCTGCGCCAGTGATAGGGGAAAACCATGCTTGAAAATCCTGATGAACTTTCTCGACTAACAACGGCATTAAACCCGCGACCTCCAGGCCAGTGAGCCACAATCTTGGGCGTTTCATGTGAATAAATGTCGAAATAATAACTTATGGAACATTAAAATCTAGAAAATAGAGCTTTATGCAGATTAAGGTCTTACACAATGCATCCAAAAAGATAAAGTAAAAGTAGGAAACCTTACTGAACATTGAAATCTGGTTGCAAGTACATGTATCTGTCTAAATTTTACTTACTTTTTATAATTTTTGTGTATTATTTTCTATATGTTCCAACTTTTGAGTGGAAGTTTGAAAATTAGATTTATTTATCAGTATGTACCATGTTGTGTTTTTGTTTTCAGTGTTTATGATGATAAAATTTCTGAGGAAAGGTTTGAAATTTAGATGTATGTAATATGTTTAATATGTGGTACCGTATATTTGATGTTTCTGTAATCTTTATCTATTACAGATTGTAGGTTTTGTGTGGGGATATATCTGTCAACAGTTCTCACAGACCATGTATATTTTAATAGCTGGATTTGCTTTATCTTGTTTGGTATGTAAACTCAGTATATTCATTTACTTAAAGTAGAAATAAATAATTTGGTGATCTGGTAAGATCTCTATGTAGTGTAGGCCATGAAAAGTATTAAAACAAAACGAAACGAAATATAGATCTGTATTTTAATCAGATTGAGTCACCAAGGAAATCATTTGCCATAGGACAAGGAGTAGGGTAGCCTGTCCAACCCCGTGGGTTTTCTCTGGTTTGCTCCCACTGCTAAAGACCCCTACGCGCAAGTGTATTATTGAAATAAAATAAAACCATATGTTAGACCCGTATTGACCTAATTTGTGTTAAGTGGACTTTAAACCCCATTTCTCTCTCTCTCTCCCTCTCGTTTGCCATAACCCAACCCTTCATGCAATTCTTCACGATTAATAATATCTGACTTCTATTTCAGTTAACCCTGCCACCCTGGCCAATGTACAGACGAAAACCATTAAAATGGCAGAAAGTGCAGCAGGCGGCGTCCGGTGAAGGCGCAGACGGAGCATCTAGTCAAAAAAACAAGAAAAAGAAATAAAAGCGAGAATCCTATATTTATTGTTTATTATTTAGCAGTCAAACATCTTTGTTATAGTCATTGTAGTGTGCTAGACACATGTTTATCACGTCAAGTAAATAAAATAATACAAATTTCTTTTTGTTCCGCCAATTTCTCTAAATTATAAATCAGACATTCTATGTTTAATTTGGAGCCAGCGTGGCTCAGTGAGTAAGACACAGATTTGTGTGTCAAGGATTAAATCAGAATTGCAAAGGACGTTAAACCCTATTTCATCCATTCATTGTTCCCCCATACTCTGAATTATCAATCAGACATTCTAAGTTTAATTTGGAGCCAGCGTGGCTCAGTGAGAAAGAAGACACTGATTAGTGATTTGTAGGTCAAGGATTAAATCAAAATTGCAATTTGTAATTAATGTTTTGAGGACAATAAGTCATATTTTTCATATTGTTCCTCCCAATACTAGGTATAGATCACTGGAAAATTAGTATGGTTAGACACTTGGTAATCAAAATTAAACACTATGATTTTAAGTTGTACACAAGTACAAGTTGAACACTATTAGCTGTATAGTTATGAATAATTGAACACAGAAGAGAAATTGGGGCTATATACGCCAAGTTAAACCATACCAATTTTCCAGTAATATGTTGTATATTTATATATTGTAGATTGTCAACATTTTCTACAGCAAATCAATAAAACATTCATTACTACCTCAGGCAAAATTCAAACTTTAAATATGGAAAATGGGGGGGGGGGGCGAATGGTAACATGTGCACTTTGGCAAATCCACTGTCAACTCTCTAGAATATCTGATGACTAAGGGGGTGGGTAGGGGGAAGGGGCGTGAATGGTGTGCGCGTTGGACCAGAAGGTCTGTCATTGAGTCAAGTGGTGTGGTTGTATGCGACAAAGAGTAGGGGCACCTGTCCAACCTTATGGAATTTCTCTGGGTCCTCCAGTTTCCTCCCACTGCTAAAGACTTCTAACCGCAAGTGCATTATTGAAATAAAATTGAACCGTATGTTAGTCCCGAAATGATCTAGTTTGTCTTGAGTGGACTTTAAACCCCATATCTCTCTCTCAGTTTAAATATGGGGTTGGTTATATTTCTGGGTTTTTATCTTGGGAGGCTACAAATCTAGTATAGTTACAGGGAGACATGGTGGCTCATTGAGCAAGGCACTGGCTCATGTATGAGGAGTTCATGGATTCGTTCCCAATGTTGGCAAAGAAGGTTACTCAGTATTTTTCAGTGATGCAAAATGGATGGTCTAGTCATTCGGATTGAACAAAAAACAAGTTGTACTCATGGGCAGAAAATGAGACAAGATTCCTTGACGTATAGTATTATACTATATGTGTATTGAATACATAGCCCTGTTAATAGTATTATACCATGGACCTTATATATATAAGGTCCATGATTATACCTAGTGGTAAATCCAAAGGACACAGGGAGCAGCGCACACTAACTATTTGACACCCAAGGAGCAGCACACACCTCAACTACTTGACA
Organism: Patella pellucida; assembly: GCA_917208275.1. NCBI lineage: Eukaryota > Metazoa > Mollusca > Gastropoda > Patellidae > Patella > Patella pellucida. The sequence goes on along the minus strand of OU795042.1, from coordinate 65,487,122 downwards.
CCCAAGGAGCAGCACACACCTCAACTACTTGACACCCAGGGAGCAGTACACACCTCAACTACTAGTATTTGACTTGTCTATTTTATAGTACCATTGGTACTAGATCGATGATACGTTTTATATCGCACATTTCCACACCTGCTTTGTGGACACTCTACAGGTCATAACTTGAAATATAGGTATATATCCCAAAGATCTCAGTTCCTTTCGACATTGTCTTGTATGGGACCGTAAATTCCTGGATTATGGCCCCTCACAATTTTAAGCCAATTTTGATGAAACTGAATATTTGTGTCTTGATTCCTTGCGACGTTGGTGCATATCGGACCGTAACTTCCTGGATTATGGCCCTGATTGAAGAAAAAACGTGTTTTCAGCCTGTGGAACCTATACAGTTCACAATTTATTTCCAATTTTAAAACCCGTTTAAATATATCACCGTTACACGATAATGCCAGTTAAGTTTGAATTTAGTGAATTAGTTTGTGCCTTTGAACCGTGAGTCCTGTCACTTTTATTAGAGTATATATTAAATTTCCAATCAAACTTTGGACGGCTAGTACTCTCCATATTAACCACAGTACTAAGAATATTATCAATATGTAAATCATTTTCGTGAGCAGCCCTTCCATCACAACTTTGAGACAGCTACATGTATTATACCCCATATCAAGATCATCACAATCTTTAGTGTTAAACCTCAAACAAATTATTGTGCAAAGATACGACCATCTGTTTCTCTCTGTGTAGTGAAAAGCATTCAAACCAATGAAATTAAGTGGTCTGCATCCGTATGACTTTTCATTAAAACATATTTTAATGTAAATAAAATAGTTTATGATGAGAAATTGTTTATCAATAGGCTGCCCTGTCTCTTTAACCATTGCCTTTAAACAGAGTAAATAAATATTATTGTAACTATTAACTTGTTGGGATACAATGTTTCAGATTGAGTGTGTGTGAAATAGCTTTATTTTACAACCGCTTCCACCGAAGTGATATCGCAGACAATTAAGAAACAGAACTGACTTAAGTACACTCAGGTAAAAAAGCATATGACAGATGCATGGTTTCCCCAAATGGTTTGTCATTATTCACTTATCCAATCAGTTAGTGGTCTGCCCCCACAGGACTAAAAAAGATTTATCTCCCTTGCATGAACTTGTACAGCAAGAAGGAAGAGATCGCCATCTTGAGAGGGGAAGACATGTTTCACTAGACAAGAGTTGTATAACTAAAAGATTATTCAAGTAAATAGGTGAGTTGTTATAGTAAAGGTTTGTAGAGAGGTCAAACACAATGTATAGGTATATCGATATACTGCAGTATATTTACCACCATATCCTCTACTAGAACTTGATTAGTCAAATCATAAAAATTTTCCACTTGTCGTGACTTGTCCCACAATGACAATGGCCACATAACCAAAATGGCAACCAAAATTGGGCTTTTTCACGAGATTTTGGCGGGAAACCAACTTTGAGGCTGGATATCGTTTGGATATAACATCATATGGTCCTATATTCAATTCCATATCACAATTCCACCGTCGGGGAGTGTATACAGCAATTTTTTAGACCTCTAGACACAATATTTGCTTATGGCAACCTTTACAGATGGGATACCCCCATTCGGCAAACCTCGACATGCCGTAACCCTACATCTAGACTCGACAGATGTATGACAGTAAGTGATATGTACCTACGACCATACATTTGTGATGCAGCTAGTCGACTACCGATTTACTTTAACAGGAAAAGGTGCAGCTTTAACAAAAAAGTCCCAAAATGGCAGCCAATTTTTTTAGTTTGTTCATATAATCTCCATGGGGACAGCCATTTTTTATCCGGGTCCTTTAAAATAGTTCCAAAATGGCACAACCATATTAAAGGGGTGCACTCTCATCCCAAACATCGACAAGTTTTCAATATTTTAATGTGAATCACCGGTAATATTCCCAGTCAAGTCAAGAGCCTCATCAGCCTCACTGATAATCTGCTAAGTCGCTGCATCCAACAAGTAGTACATATATAGGGTGCCCCACCATAAATAAATATCTCCAAATATCTCGACAATTACTCCACAATATTTATATATATACCAAGCCTTAAATCAGTTCCACACAATTATAGTCACTAAATAAACGACCATGCTGTAGTTAATAAGCTAATGATCATTTAATCATATAAATAGTAGACTGAAAACTGGTTTCAAGTGTTGTCCATTACATCCAGCACTTTTTGAGTAAAAGACAGGTTACTTGCCCTTGTTTTGACCTTAGTCTTGCTTAACCAGTCTACCAATCATTCTACGTTTGATTGACATGTCGGGATAATCAAGACTATATTTTTTACGAAACGTTAAATAAAGCTGGAACAAAAAATTGAATTTAGAAATTAGCACGTCTGTCAACTCAACACCTGTTTTAAGAAACTTGTAAAAGTAAATCGAAACTGCTGCTAGTATCATGTTCTGGCCTAAACCAAGCGTTTCAGAGATATTATTTCTACTAAACCAAACGATAGCACTCCTAACGGTACAGTTAATAATAAAGCAATTTAAAAAATAAAACGAACGTAATTTCTAAAGCTTCTGTAATAACAAAGAAGCTAATTTTACTGCTATTCGAAATCGTCAACAACAGATTTTTTAGGGCTCTAATAGCTGAAATATTTGTACAGAAATGCACGTGCCTAGGCTATTTATAGTCTCATACACTCCGGCGCTGACCTATTATCATAGTTCGAGACACAGCCACCCAAGCGTGCACGTGGCCGTGTCAAGACCAACTTTTTGTAGAGCACGGGGCATCCTAACATATATTCTAATTCTTGATTAATAAGACCGAATACGGTGAATTTTTACATTGTTATTGTATTTATATCATCTTTAAAACTCAAACAACAACTTTAATATATTTTAGGTTGTACGTCAAGATGAAACATGGAAATATACAGTAATTACAAATCTGATAGAGGTGATTTGGTATTAGTTGAACTTGATGTAGATGTCGACCAGTTGAATGCAGATAAATATAAAGAACCACCTATATTTACACCCGCTAGACGAGGGTTTTATGAAGTTGTAATGTATATGTTAGAACACGGAGTAGATGTACATTTTGATAACGATCATCAAAACAACCTGATACATCAAATGTTAGATAACAATGCTAGATATGACAAACCAGATAGACATGCTTTGGTACATGTATTATATACAATGTGTAGGGTAGTTAAAATAGTTGATCTTGGTGTAGATGTCAACCATGTGAATGAATATAAACAGACACCTGTATTTATAGCTGCTAGAAAAGTGTTGTATGAAGAGTGGTGATAGCAATGAAAAACGACAGAGTTCTTACAAGGAAACTACTTCAAGCTGGTGCCATAGTTACATGTACCATGTTAGACTATTAGGGAAGATCTGCTCTACAAAATCTTAATATTTATCAGACTAAGAGTGTGTTTGATTTATCATGTTTTAAATTACTTTTATCTAATCGTAATATTACTGGTCTTCTTAATTTATCATGTATCCATGGCAACACTATTATTCAAACAATCATGTGTTTTCCCCACTTCTGGGATCCACGTCAAGCCATTTGTTTTATTAGATATTTAGTTGCTGAAAACTGTTGTGTTCAGACTCTCGTTACGTCTTCGGGTGAAAGTAGCTATAATCAAATTGATCTTAGTGAACTTTATAGTAGTTCAGATAGAGATAAACTGTTAAATCTTAGTGGTGCCCCAGGGGAGGAAATTATGACAACTTTGAATTTTGATGAGGAAAATCACACTAGAAATTCAAAAGGCAGAGAATAATTCACTAGTTTCTGTAGTAATATATCTCTTAAGGCCCTGTGTAGAAGATGCATCAGACAGAATCTTGGATTGGGAATAAAGGAGAAGGTTAATGATTTAGAATTGCCTGGTAAATTTAGGGATTTTCTTCTACTAAAAGAAATTCTTCATCCTAAAGATTACAACATAGATAATATTGATGATGGTTGTAATGATTTTGATGATGATTATGGTGGTTATGATATAGATAAAGATAGAGATGATGATTATAGGGGCCATCCATAAAGTACGTACTTTCAAAATGGGTAAAATTCAGACCCCCCCCCCCCTCTGTACGCTCCTGTACGTAAGTTTTGCCATTGAACTAACGCACCTGTACGCTTTTGGCGTGACCCCCCCCCCCCCCCCCTTCAAGCGTACATACTTTATGGATGGCCCCATAGTCAATATAACTACCAGTATTTTACTCACACTACGATCATGAACTAAGACAAGATTTCCCCAAAACTCATCTATTTCCCAATCGTGATACTGCCAGGAGTAACAACTATTGAACATTAACTGACGCTAAATATATCTATTACATGTACATGTATATATAGTGATAATGATTTATATAGACAAATAACAATGACGATGAGTCTACATGTAATACGGTACCGATATTTGCTAATGGTCATTCTGCCTAGTCTTTCGGATGAGACGAAAAACCGAGGTCCCGTGTACACATTGGAGTGCACGTAAAAGATCCCTTGGCAGTTGGTATTTAATAAAACGAGTTTATTCCTCATAAATGGTCGTTGTGTTTTAAGAAATACAAAATCAGAGATTTATACTAATAATAAACGGTTGGTTTGTTGAAAACCTCTGTGTTTTTTGGAGACTCTAGCAGGTTTGGGGGGTTGATAGTCAAATGACTTAAATCACTAGGTCTGCCATTGAGGCGATTGGCCTGGTTTCGACTCCCGGATTGTACGCGACAAGAAGTAGCGTCACCCGATCAATCTCGCTGGATTTTTTAAAATCTATTTTAATTAAAAGTCCTATGGATGCAGACCACTAACTGATTGGATAAGTGAATAATGACAAACCAATCATAATCACCCATTTTGGGGAAACCATGCATCTATCACATGCTTTTTTACCTGAGTGGTCTTAAGTCAGTTGCATTTCGTAATTGTCTGCGATATCACTTCGGTGGAAGCATATCACTTCGGTGGAAGCGGACATAAAATAAAGCTATTTCACACACTCAATCTGAAACATTGTTAAACAACGACATTCATTCATCATACCTAGTGGCAAATCCAAAGGAAGTGAGGTAGAGCAGCGCACACCTTGACTATTTTATACAGGTCACTTTTTTTATCTGATTTTAAAAACCCTCAAATATATCACCATAATGCCAGTTAAGTTTGAATTTAGTGAATTGGTCTATGCCTTTGATCCTGTGTCCTGTCAGTCACTTATATTAGAGTAGGCCTATAAATTAAATTTCCAATCAAAATATGGACGGCGAGTACCCTCCATATTAACCTAGGTACTAAGCATATTATCAAACTGTCCATTATGTATATACAAAAAAACTAACACCCCTCAGTTGTTTTTTTCTATTTACATAATGGACTGTCTGAGGCCAAAATTAACATTGAATCAACAGGGTAATTAAGTGGTCTGCATCCCTATGACCTTTTCATTAAAACATATTTTAATGTTAATAAAATAGTTTATGATGAGAAACAGTTTATCAATAGGCTGCCCTGTCTCTTTAACCATTGCCTTTAAATAGAGTAAATACTACATTATTGTAACTATTAACTTATTTGGATACAATGTTTCAGATTAAGTGTGTGTGAAATAGCTTTATTTTATGTCCGCTTCCACCGAAGTGATATCGCAGACAATTAAGAAATGCAACTGACTTAAGACCACTCAGGTAAAAAAGCATGTGATAGATGCATGGTTTCCCCAAAGAATTTGTCATTATTCACTTATCCAATCAGTTAGTGGTCTGCATCCTGAGGACTTTTCATTAAAAAAGATTTGTCTCCCTTGTATGAACTGGTAAAGCAGGAAGGAAGAAATCGCCATTAAAGTGAGCGAGGAAGACATATTTCACTACACAAGAGACAACTAAAAGATTATTCAAGTAAATAGGTGAGTTGTTATAGTAAAGGTTTGTATGTAAGTTAAACATAATGTATAGGTATATCGATATACTGCAGTATATTTATCATATCCTCTACTAGAACTTGATTAGTCAAATCATAAAATTTTTCCACTTGTCGTGACTTGTCCCACATAACCAAAATGGCAACCAAAATTGGACTTTTTCACGCGATTTTGGCGGGAAACCAACTGTGAGGCTGGATATCTTTTGGATAAAACATCATATGGTCCTATATTCAATTCCATATCACAATTCCACTGCCGGGGAGTGTATACAGCAATTTTTACACCTCTAGACTGAGACACAATATTTGCTTATTTTTTTCAACTTTGATGGCAACCCTTTGAGTAGGGATACCCCCATTCGGCAAACCTCGACAGATTCCGGTACCCTCCGTAACCCAACATCTAGACTCAGATGTATGACAGTAAGTAATATGTACCTACGAAGCTACGACCATACATTTGCAATGCAGCTAGTCGACTACCGATTTACTTTAACAGGAAAACATGCCGCTTTTACAAAAAAGACCCTAAATGGCAGCCATTTTTTATCCGGGTCCTTTTAAAAAGTTCCAAAATGGCACAACCATATTAAAGGGGTGCACTTACAATCTCATCCCAAACATCGCCAATTTTTCAATATATTTTAATGTGAAACACCGGTAATATTCTCAGTCAAAAGTCGGTTCATCGTAAAGAATTCTGAGCATCCAACTAGTGGTGGATTAAGCTCGACCAAGGCCATGAGGCGGCAGTTGCTGGAGGGCCTATAAGGGCCTATTTAAATTGTCGTGGGCCTATTTAATTTCGGGTCAGGGCCTATGTTGATTCTCGTTGGCCTAAACCCCACCTCCTAACATTCATTGTCTACTGCATCCAACTAGTAGTACATATATTCTAAAGGATAAGTAAGTAAGCTTTCCAAATATTGTTAGTAAAAGTTGGCATCCAACTATTTTATTCTAAAATGTTATTTAATAGGCTTTCCAAAAGGTATTTGTACAAGTTGGCATAATCATATTAAAGGGGCGCGAATTCAACAAGGATCATTGCCATTGTTCCGCTATTCCAAAGAGACAGACAGTTAATATTCTGTGTCAAAATTCGGAGACAAACATTATATGATACTACGTGCAAGCGCTAACCATTATAACAACATGTTTGGCGAGGCGCCCATAAAACAATGTGACATTGGTTGGGTGCCCTGCCAATCTCGTTGTGAACACCCAACCAATGTCGCTTAGCTTTATTTTATGAGTTTATGGGGTGCCAATACTGATATGGGTAAGTCGGTCGTTGGCTTTGCATTGCATCCTATCAATGGATTGGTGAACATCAGGGTTAACTTAAACTGGGGTAAGGTATAGTTAACCTATTGTCTATACGGTGAACATCAGGGTTAACTGGGGAAGGTATAGTTAACCATACATCTCTTGTGGACATATTCGGGGGGTTGGGGTGGCCTCTAGCTGACCGACTACCTCTGGCTTGCGGCTGTGGTTTCGAGCCCTGGTGTGAGCGTATGTGGCATGGAAATAGGGGCACCTTCTCAACCTTGTGGGTTTCCTCCGGGTACTCCGGTGTCCTCCCACTGCTAAAGACCCCTACGCGCAAGCGAATTATTGAAATAAAATTAAACCATATGTTAGTCCTGAAATGACCTAGTTGTGTTGAGTGGACGTTAAACCCCATTTCTCTCTCTCTCTCTGTGGACATATTCTCATAACACTCTTAAGTCTTAACTAAATGGTATAGTATAAATAATTCATGTATATTTAGACATTTACATATTTCAAATATAAGAATTGTTTTATAATATAGATGTATTGATTAATTCTTGATTAATAAGACAGAATAAGGTGAATTTTTACATTGTTATTGTATTCATATCATCTTTAAAACTCAAACAACAACTTTAATATATTTTAGGTTGAAGGTCAAGATGAAAGTGATGGAAAAATACAGTAATTACAAACCAGATAGAGGTGATTTGGTATTAGTAGATGTCAACCAGGTTAATGCTGATACATATAAAGAGTCACCTATGTTTACAGCCGCTAGACGAGGGTGTTATGAAGTTGTAATATATCGGTTAGAACACGGAGTAGATGTACATTATGGTGATCGACATCAGAACAACCTGATACATCAACTTGTAGATAACAATGACAAACCAGATAGACGTGATTTGGTATTACAATGCGAAGTTGGTGTTGATGTCAGCCAGTTGAATGCTGATAAATATAAAGAACCACCAATATTTACAGCCGCTAGAAGAGGGTTTTATGAAGTTGTGATATATCGGATAGAACACGGAGTAGATGTACATTATGGTAATCGACATCAGAACAACCTGATACATCAACTTTTAGATAACAATGCTAGATATGACAAACCAGATAGACATGATTTGGTACATGTATTATATACAATGTGTAGGGTAGTTAAATTAGTTGATCTTGGTGTAGATGTCAACCAGTTGAATGCTGATAAACAGACACCTGTATTTATAGCTGCTAGAAAAGTGTTGTATAAAGAGTTAGAACACTGAGTAGGTGTACATTATGTTGAAATGTTGATACACAACATTCTTTACCATGTTTTAGGTTATATATTTGCCACTGTTAAATTTGAAGATCAATAAATACAGCTTGTTTATACTTTAATAAACACAGGAATAGACATAAACCAACCTGACTATATGAAGTGGTGATATATATGTTAAAGCACAGAGTAGATGTACATTATGTTTTATATATTCCTTTGTTAAACCATGGAGTAGATGAAGTGGTGATATATCTGTTAAAGCACAGAGTAGATGTACATTATGTTTTATATATTCCTCTGTTAAACCATGGAGTAGATGAAGTGGTGATATATCTGTTAAAGCATGGAGTAGGTGGAGTGGTGATATATCTGTTAAAGCATGGAGTAGGTGTACATTATGTTGAAACACAACATTCTTCACCATGTTTTATGTTAAGTATGATGTTTGTGGTCTGACCCCTTGCGCATATGTACATGTGGGTTACTTCCCTCGATTGAAAGTCTTTGGTTAGGCTCTTTAGCAGAAGTCACTGAAAGGAGGTCAGCCATCTTGTATGTATGATCCATGAACATGTGCTTTGGATTGTGAATGTTTACTGAATAAATATCTTTAAATATTTTAGGTTATATATATTCCTCTGTTAAATTTGAATAGAAATATATACAACTGGTTAATACACACAGGAATAGACATAAACCAACCTGACTGTGTAGGTAATACCCCCTTGTGTGAAGGGCAGGGGGCATAACTCCAGATCGAAAAGTCGGATAGTGGCGGCCCAGGAAGCAATATTTGGTGTCCTGTGTCCATATTTCACATTTTGCGTAAAGGGCAGGGGGCAAGATCTTTTTATCCTTTATATATACCCCACCTATCCCTCTAAAGCAAAACAGTTGCCCACAGATATTATAAACAGTGGTGGATTAAGCTCCACCAATGCCTATATAAGGGCCTGTTTAGAATTACGTGGGCCTAATTAATTTCGGGTCAGGGCCTATGCTGGATCCCGTTGGGGCTAAACCACACCCCCTAACATTCATTGTCTATGCGTTTTTATCCTATCAAACAATTTTTACAAAATCATTGGGCCTGAGGCTGCAGCAGCCTTATCAGCCTTAATGATAATCCGCTACTGATTATAAACACTTATTTAATAAAGATGTACATCATTTCTTGATCCATTACCCACGCAGATGCACCAGCCTGTCAGCTATCTTACTAAGGGAGTGTTGCCGTACCCTACATGTACCCTACATGTACCTCGTGTTTACAATTCTAAGATGATCATCAAATATATATTCATACAGTATAACATTTCCCACCATTTAAGGCATCAGACTGTCTACCTACAGCCCCATGCAAAACAATACAGTTATTCTTGAGCATCCCCCGTCTTCAATAAGCCCAGGTTATGAGCAGAAGCGTAGGACATTAAACCCCCATTTCATTCATTCATCCTTGAGCAACCAGTATACTTAGGGAGCTGGATGGTCAAATGGTTAGCATGTGCCCTGTGTCATAATAAGTTTTTCTCTGGTTTCCTCCAACTGCTAAACAAATTATTAAAATAAAATTTAACCATGTATTAGTCCCGAAATTACCGAGTTTGTGTGGAGTGGCCGTAAATCCCTATTTCTCTCTCTCTTTCCTACATACTTTTATTAGAAAAAAAAAGTAAAACATAATGGTCATCAACCTTATCTCATTTCCACCCAATTTTAGACACTGGAAATCCCCAGCCCCTGTATCTCGGGAATGCTCCCTCAATCACTGGATCACCACACAGTTGCTGATAGAAATATTGGTCTCATAAATTCTCCTCTTGGGTGGCAATGCTCCATCATGAGTCACTGGACTACATCTAAGGGTAGACAACATTCTAGAGAAAATACCTTTCAAATAAAAGCTGTTCTTTAAGATGCATTACGTAATTTAAAATTGATTTAGAGACTAGCAATGAAAATTTAGACTGCGATATTCTTATCAACATTCATAACTTTGCTCAGGATAAAGTAATTTGACTGAAATTTTTAAACATAATCCTAAAGCGGGAATTTTAAATTTTCTAAGAAAGTCAAACATAATTATTTCTTGTCTTTTGCTCAAAAGGTTATCAACTCACTTTTATACCATCACTTTTATACCATTATTTCCCACCCTTAAAAATCTATGACACAGGAAATTATAACACAATTACCTCCCCTGTTTTGCCATTGACAACATGGGGCAGCCATTTTCCAACGTTTGAATTTGATGTTGAAAAAGATATTTAGCCATTGGGAAATATGAACAGTTTTGATGGGAAACCATCACAAGTTTTATTCTAAAAAAAAAACAATCTTACGACCAGTATCCTCTTATTGTTTTCCCATAAAAATCGTGTTCTGTTAATGAAATTTTCAATATAGTCCCGCTGCTGTCGCACTAAATAATGGCTATTATCCGCATCGGCACTTGAATAGTGAAAACCGTGTGGAGTTCACAGTAAGAAGGTTTAACAGGAGTAACCACAAACACACATCACAATCATCAACAATTGGAAATGTTCTCCTTACAGTCACCTCTAGCCTAAGACAAGAAGCGCCCCTGAGTTATCTCCCGTTCACCGTAAAGCCCATTTATTACTGTTGAATAAATGTCGCTTATTTTTTATTATCTTTTTTTAAAATATTATGGCCAGACCCTCAGATCTTTATCTAATTTTGACACGCTGCATCTTTAATCAAGAGTTCAACATTTATATTTTCGGATGACATCATTCAATTATACGACTCACACAGTGACGTCAACGTCTTCCGTTCGTGATCGACCTTGAATGAAGCGTCCATACTTATCCACGTGGTCACAAATTGGCGGTAAAAATAGAGACATGGCGGACAATAAAATGTGTTCAATCTGAGGTGGACAGGATCGTGAAAGGGGTTCTGACATACATCCTAGTGATCCTTCAGCAAACCTGAAAATACACAAGAATAAAACATTTCATTTGTCACAACAAACTTTCGTGAAAACAAATAAATCATTTAACTGTGAACAATGACGTACAATCACCGGGAGTCAACCCTTTGATTGCACGCGCATATACTTTAGTATAGGGCCTAATACTCAGAAACATGGTGTACAGGGGACCAGGGGTTTGGCGATCACCGGGAGTCAACCCATTGATTGTACGCGCTAAGACTTGGGTATAGGGGTTAATACTCAGAAATATCAGAAAGGGGGGTAATTTAAATTTATAAAATTGATTAAATGCTCATGGTCATCGACCCCTCCCACCCTCTCCCTCTACACGCCCCTGTCAGTAAAGGAATTTATTCTTTACGGTCGATTTATATTGTCTACATCGATGACCAATGAAAGTTATTTTTGACCGTAAAATAATATAATCCAGAACAAAACAAACTACTAGAAACCCAACCTCGCTTGACCCCCTTGTCACATAATCTCCATTGCTCACGTGGTGATAGCAAACAGAGAAAATACACAACCAAGGACTGACAAATGGAAAGTATTGTACGGTTTAGGGGTAGGACAGGATAACACGCCTAACCACGTGTCTCTGGGTTTTTAACCCCCCCCCCTCCCTGCTAAAGTCCACTAAACGTAAGCGTATTAGTGAATAAAAATTGAGCCATATGTTAGTTCCAATATAATTGTATGTGTTGAGTTGACATTTAACACTCTCGCTCTGCGTCTGGTAGATTTACCATATTATGTAAGTCCCAAAATGACCGAATTTGTAATGAATGAATGAAATGGGGTTTAACGTCCTACTATTATGCACTTAACCTGAGCTAATTGAAGACGGGCATACGCCATACAGTGTACACGGGACCTCGGTTTTTCGTCCCATCCGAACGACTAGGCAACTGTCCTTGTCAGGCCCTCCTTCTGCATCACTGACAAGGGGAAATCACGTCGGACAATCGGGATGAAATTTCTCGGCCAATGCAGGGATCGAACACCCGACCTCCATGCTAGCGAACCAGCGCCTTATCCACTTAGCCATGAGAGTGGACGTTACCATCTTCTCTCTAACCACGTTTCTCTCGGCCCAGCAGCGAGTTGTTGAATTTAATTTCTGTCTAAGAGTAAGTTCTGAGGCTTTTCACTCAAGCAGTTTTATTTATAGAATATTAAGTTTGAATCTAATTTCGAAATATGGAAGGAAATGAATGAAATAGGTTTCGACGTCCTACTGTTTTTTCTGAAGGAAGGGATAACGGACAAAACATTCCCTCCACTTCATTTTCAAAGTGTTTAGTTCCTTTTCTTTTTCCGACAAATAACACCCACCCATGTTAAATGCAGTACCTTGCATTCTCAGGCTTAAATTAAATTTCAGCTACTGTTTATGAGAAATTTCTTTAATCCAGAAACACAAAACTTTGCACACAGTTTCTTATTGATGTATTTGATACATTAATACATCAAAAGTTTTATAAAGGGCCATATTTTGAATAATTTTTTAACTGAAGTCTAAGAATGTTTTGTGAAACTGGAGCATGTTTTCAGAGTTTTGTCGCGGTTTGGCCTGGGGCCCCGTTTGCCTCGGGTGGCACGTTGTGTGTTGTCTACTGCATTTAAAATAAGTGGGGACTATTTGCCGGAAGATCAGAAAGCCAACCGACACAATGTTTGTTTCCACTAACAGTACACAATGAATGGGGTGATGGTTAATACGTCATACCCGGGGTCACGGTGGCTAAGTGAATAAGGCGCCGGTTCGCTAGCCTGGAGGTCGGGTGTTCGATCCCTGCATTGGCCGAGAAAGTTCATCTCGATTTTCTGACGTGATTTCCCCTTGTCAGTGATGCAGAAGGAGGCCCTGACAAGGACAGTTGCCTAGTCGTTCGGATGAGACGAAAAACCTAGGTCCCGTGTACACATTGGAGTGCACGTAAAAGATCCCTTGGCAGTTGGAATTCGATAAAAGAGTAGGCCGTAGCGCCGCTGCCCGGGCAAAATTTCCCTCAGCACACTGTTTGGCGTATGCCCGTCTTCAATTAGCTCAGGTTAAGTGCATAACAGTAGGACGTTAAACCCCCATTTCATTCATTCAATACGTCATACCGGGCTGCCGAAGACGGCCGTGCGCCATGCAGTATACTGTGAGGGACATTTTACCCGGATAACAATTGATAATTTCAGCTGTCAGGGTTTCTTTTACGTGCACGCGTAATGTATACACGAATTCACGGCATCTCCGAGCGACTAGTCACTGTCCTTGCCAGGCCCTCCGCTTGAACTCGGGACCTCCGGTTTAGTAAAACAGCACCCTACTCACTGATCCACCGGGGTTCCAAGTATGACGTATGCATTTATAAAACTGCTTTTCTGGTTTGTTTATACTACGCGTGCGCGCTGTATCATAAGGTAAGGTGTATCATTGAGTCAACGGGCGGAGTATCGATTTCCTGGTTGCACGTGACAAGGAATATGGTCACCTGTCCGACCTCGTGGGTATTCTCCGGGTCCTCTTGTTTTTCCCTCACTGCTAAAAACCCCAACGCGCAAGTTTGTGTCGAGTTGACGTTAAACCCAAGTTCTCTCTCTCTCTCGTTGTTTATAATAAATTAAATATGTATTAGTCACAAGTGAACCCGTTAATCCTGTCACTGTTATCCCGGATCTCAAACAGTGGTGTGTCACACGGATTTCTGAACTGACTGGGAAGCGTATACAGGACATAAATCTATTTTGAAATTTATCCGGAAATGTTAAATACCGAAATAATTCCCTGAAGTGTTAACAAGTAATTGTGCTTTATAAAGGGATGTCCGTTCTTGCTTTGGGGGGGGGGGGGTATGGTTAGCGCGTGCGAGCTGTATCATAAGGTCCGTCCGTCATTGTGTCAAATGGCGTGGTTTCGATTTCCCGGTTGTACGTTACAAGGAGTAGATTCATCTGTCCAACCTCGTGGGTTTTCTCCGGGTCCCCCTCAACCATTAGATAATCTAGAGAGTTAACAAGGGGTTTGTCATGTGAATAAAATGTTAGTAATTCAGAAAAGACCACCCAATATGCAGATTTCGCTCTCTGAAGAATTGGGTTTTTTTTTATTTTAAAAATGAGAAAACAATAAACAAAAAAATACATCTTTTAATTACCGGTAATTATACAATATACATATTACAATAACATAATTAATTAATATTCATGAACATCATATTTACATATACTATATTTATATTTACATATTACAATAACAAAACATAATTAATATTCATGAATATCATATTTACATATACTATATTTATATTTACATATTACAATTACATAATAACATAACATAAATAATTAATTAATATTCATGAACATTATATTTACATATACTATGTTTATATTTACATAATAACAAAAATGAGAAGTGTCATCAGTGGTTTTTCGATTGAAGGAATTAAATATTTATACTTATAACAAAAACAGGTTATGAAGTTGACGGTGATGATTTTCGTGATAATGATGATGTCGATGGTTATTGATTATGGGTTTCAAGTTGTTGACGATGATGATTTGCTGGTATATGATGATGACGATGATTTGGTGGCATATGATGATGACGATGATGATTTGAATGATGGTTTTGACTTTACGGAGGTGATCTGGTGGTAGGAATGACGATGACGATTGTGGCTGTTGACAATGATGATTTGATGGTAGTAATGATGTCGACGATAACGACGATGATTTGATGGTTGTAATGAATTTGACGATAACGATGATTATCTCCAAGTCGACTTTAGCCCAGGTACGGTGCTTAAGCGTAGGACGTTAAACCCCATTTCATTCATTCATTCCAAGTCGACTGTAATCGTCGAAATGACGATGATAATGTTTGTGACGATCATCACAGTGATTGAATAATATTTAATTTCAAGTTATTTTCTGAATCTAGAAAGATGGGCGGGTAATACCAAACGCCGTCGCATTTTGTCAGTGTCCTAGTAATACCAAACTTAGGCTGTCTTTCTACAGCTAGCTCCGTCTGAGAACTTAACATGACGTAGATGGGTCGTCGTATTAACGTTGTTCTGTTCTAGATGACGTCTTACGAAGGTATATTTGACCCGTTCTTGCACAGTTTGTTGAGAGATCAGAGTATTATATTATATTTGCGGAACTCGGCTTCAGTCTTGGTACGGAGATTGGTCGTATTATTTTATACCTTATCACAAGAATACTTTCATTTTAAAGTCAATCATAGAGAAAATCCCCATCATCAATCTGATGCAACAACCATTCATCTTGCTGAAGCTTGTTGGGGTTTCGTATTCAAGTCTGGTGAGGATTTTTGGTTATAAACACAGAGAGCTGGTGTTCAATTGTTTCAAAATGAATATATTGTTTAAAAGCTAATCATAAAGATATAACATCATTAAAACTGATCCAACAAAGAATATCCATAACAATTGCTTATTAAAGAGGCGTTACCATTCTCCATTGTTCGGAACAACCGGATACAATTTACTGTTGGTCAACTTACATGTCTTTCTGTGCTGGCAACTTCGGTCCGTTTTCGCAATGAAACAGCTGCTAGCAGTACTCAATCATCCACAACAGGAACAATTATTGCTTATAATAAAGAGGCGTTACTGTTCTCTTTTGATCGGAACAATCGAGTTTAATTTACTTTTGACCAACTAACATGTATTTCTATACCGGTAACTTCGAAACGTTTTCACATTGAACCAATATTCCATCGTCTCGTCTCGCTTCATAATTCATTGCATGAATTGCTAGGGTATTGCTGTTCTATTGAAGGTAATACTAACAGTATACTTCGAATTTGGGTACTGCGATGATGATAAAACCTGTCTTCCGGGGAATCTCCGGGTTGCGACGATGCTGCTGTTCTAAAGACTGTTATTACCCTTTGCGTTTTGTCCTCTCGTCTGCACCGACTTTGACCGGTTCTTACAAAATACTTGAACCACATTATCGCGAAATATTTTGTTCCAGAAACAGTAGATGATGGGATTAACAGCCGAGTTAAGGAAATAAGATCGAAGAAAAATCGTGTAAACTATAAACTCGCGATCCGTTAAACCACCGACGAAATCTTCGACGAAAATTTTAATAAATGAAATGACTAAATGGGGCACATAACTGATAATAAACGCAGCCGTAATCGTCAGCAACATCAAAGTCGTTTTGTACTTCACTATAAAAGGTTTTTTAGGTGTCAAGCTTTCCGATCCGCGCCTACTGCCAGACGACGACGAGGATCTTCTCGGCGTAAATTTGGCCATGAACGAAATTGCTATGTTTGAAATTGTGCTGTTTTTTCTGTCTTTTTTAGTTGAAAGACTTTCATTTGAAACACTTTCAATGGATGTGTCAAAATTGAATTTAACTTTGGGAGAGTTCTTCTCCGAAGGGCTAGACACTTCCATGGATATGGTTTTGATGCTGTCAGTGTCAGGACTAAGTTCGGGTTTATCCACGACGTCATCGCTAGAGCTTGATGTTAGTTGTCGTTGTTTTCTGACCGTTGGTCTCGGAGTATTACCACCGAGGCTAGATCGACGTTTGTTGTGTCTATAAATAGTCAAGCCAATTAAACTGTATAGAACGATTAGTATCACGGCAAAAACAAGGAACGCCAAAAACTGAGCAGCTTTGTAAATTGATGGCCAAACACTGTCCTGATAATCGTCGCTATTATTACATTCATAGGCATCAATCTCAACGCCATCTTTGATTACTGTTTTGGTTTTCGCACCGTAAACCAAAATGGCCGGAAGTGACGATAAGAACGACATAGAAGCGACGATCCCAACCAGTTTATAGGCGACACGCAACTCAATTTGTGGTTTAAACGGGCGACAGATTTTCAGGTAGCGCTCAATGCAGATGATGACAAGCATAGATATTGAAGACGATGCTGCAAAAATGTTATTAAAACGGAAGTATTTGCACAAGGCAGAGTTCTGGAAACGATACGAATGTTTTAAATCAGCGATTTCACCCGGAATGCACAAGATATTGCTGATTAAGTCGAACACAGCAACGGAGATGATGAAAATTCTGGATGGATTGTGTTTGAAATATTTGGCGTACACGATTATTACTAGGGTGTTTCCAAACAGTCCAACAACACCTAAAATACCAATAAATATCATGGCGGGTAACATTCTCACAGCTGTCTCCTCGCGATCTAGGTCTTCCAAAAAACTCCATATCTCTTCGTTGGTCAAATTGGTTGTTGGTGTGGTGGACGTCATCATTGATGTTGTTGACGTCATCAGTTCTAGTTTATTATCTACAAGAGAAAGACAATTGTTAAAATAAATGAGACAATAGAAGACATTTAAAGCGACTCTTATACTTAAATAAAATATAGGTTTTGCCAGTGGTATCTCACTTTTTTGATATATGACAAATATCTGGTTTCAATGCTAGATGATGACACAACAGTAAACTAAAACCCTCTCTTCTCCTGGGGGTGGTGGGTGGCCTAGTGGTCTAGAGTGCCGGCCACCTCTGTCTTGCGTCTGTTGTTTCGAGCTCTGGTGTGAGCGTATGTGGCATTGAGAAAGGTGCCCCTTCGTAACCTCGTACCCTATACATGTCACACACGTACAAAATACCGAACCCTCAAATAACGAAGAAATCTACCAACTACTAGAGCCACGGTTTTCGTCCCATCCGAAAAACACAGCAAAGTTTTTCTTGTCCTACATGTCACAAAATCCCGAAACCTCAAATAACGAAGGAATCTACTAACTACTAGAGCCACAGTTTTAGTCCCATGCGAACGACACAGCAATTATTTTCTTGTCTGCCCAGTTGTCAGCCTACACAAAATGGGAACCGGGCTTGCATAAACAGTGTATTCGTAGTTAATAAATCCACGTGACTTCTCATTTTATTAAAATAATAAACCCACTCCTTATTACCCTATCTATACCTTACAGCTAAATAATAATCTGTGCTAATATTTACACGACGGATTTACATAGAAGAACGTTATAGACATTTAAAAAGATCTTGTTATAAAATATTTTATGGTCTGGTGCATTCTTCTTCTTGTTGTTTATTACAATTCTATAATCAATACATTAATAAAATAAAAAACAAATACGAACAATCCAAACCGTAAGACGGAATTCGAAGTCCTAAAAAACGTTATAGGCAAAATAGTATATTCAAGCAAAATAGTGTATTCAGCAAGTGGACTGCTCCCCGTGTACAAAATACATGATTTAATGGACAAATAGACAGGTCGATTTAATTATATTATTTATATTTAAAACAGTAATTTAAAAAAAATTGGTTAAAACATGTCCATATTAAACAAAGTTCTTGTATATCAAAATGTTCTTTTAAAGGTCCAATAACACTCTTGTTGTAACTAAATAATGTGTCCCAATCATTATTCTGGTCAACAAATTGTACTACATGTATTTTATAATATTCCAATTAATTGATGATACGAATTTCATCTTAACCCACCGAATTTAAAAAATTGGAAAAATTCAACTACATGGTTTGAAAAGCTTTACGTAGCCTAAACCTTTTCAAATGTAACTTAGATTTTAAATTTTTTTCGAACCCTCTGGACAAGTAAAGTAGGATGTAATGGATAATTTACACAGCAGGCAGGACACTTAAACATCTAGTAGTTAGAATAAGGCTATTTTTATTTCTGGAACTGTCAAGCCAGCAAGAGTGTTATACCAATGTTAAAATTAACTGTTGTAAGAATGAATGGCGAGTCATCTTCCTACGTCATTATCTTAGGACTGATTGGTAATTTATTATTATTATGCATTGTCCAGAAAAAAAATTAGTCTTATTCTAACTACTACCTGTCGTGTAAATTATCCATTAAATCCTATTTTACTTGTCCAGAGGGTTCGAAATTGTTTTTAAATCTAAGTTACATTTGAAAAGGTTTACGTGAAGCTTTTCAAACCATGTAGTTAAATTTTCCCAATTTTTTAAATTCGGTGTGTATCATCAATTATTTGAAATATTGTAAAATAGTACAATTTGTTGACCAGAATAAAGATTGGTACATATTATTCAATTACAACAAGAGTGGTATTGGGCCTTTAAAATAATTTATGTAGAAAGATACGAGACTAAACCTCATTCATGTCTTTGCCTTATTTTTATTAGCCCTAAACATCCTATAAATCTGGAAAATAACAACAAAGTCAGCATATATTATGATATTATTATGAATGAATACGTGAGTCTACACTTACCTTAAAATTCTAAAACTATTTTAGTGATCTGTAGTAGGCCCTATGTCGACCGCTCATGTTTAGATATGAAATCACTCTGATAAATTTGACGATGATGTTTTCAAAATAACAGTTGACTTGTTCACTTTAATCCTGGACAACGAGTTCAACCTCAGACGTAATATCGGAAATAACTGAAGTGATTCTGATGAACTCACAGTATTAATGACAAATCCGCGCTAATAAATAAAAGTCTGTTGCTCATAATAACCAGCCGGATGTAACACGTCACACGCCAAAACCCACGAGCATACATAGAAATACAAAGAAATACAAAAATAGTTTGATATTCGTAATGTATATCCTATATAATGGACAACCTATCATTGCAATTTATATTCAAGGATCTATCTAAATATATCATACAAATTGTCGTCTGTTATCTGTGAGAAATATTATCCCCAGGATCTTAAGATACATCCGATTGTCTCTAATAACATCTTTCCTTTTCGAAACTGCAAAGTTGTGGGAGAGAGAGAGAGAGAGAGAGAGAGAGAGAGAGAGAGAGGTGGGGGTTTAATATCCACTCGACACAAAGGTCATTTCGGGACTAACATACGGTTCATTTTTTTTTTATGTCAATAATTCACTTGCGCGTAGGGGTCTTTAGCAGTTGGAGGAAACCAGAGGACTCGGAGAAAACCCACGAGGGTGGACAGGCGACCCTACTCCTTGTCAGGTCCTGCAAATTTGTTAAACATGCCTGAAAGAAGTTCTATTAATGCATCGAAACCAGTTTTCTTAAGCAGAGATATGCTAGTGTAATTTTAATGTCGATGAAAAAATTAAAAAAATTAATTCTCAAAATCTCAAAAAGTTTCTATGGTGTTGGCATGTCGGAGCAGAACAGTGGGAGGACGTTAAACCCCATTTCAGTTTATTTCATTGTTGAATTATCTAAACGTTTATCAAATCACATAGAAGTTACATGGGTTCCGTCCTTATTTCAGAAAACCTAAAACTTAGATGGTTACTGGTGCATGGCTTACACCAGGGTTCCGTTTCTGGGTAACCCCTTTTCCATATATTTATTAACGGGATAGTTGATAGTACGCCATTACAGTTAAGAGAAATAGAGCGAGAGCGGGCGAAAGAGGGGGTAACGTCCACTCGACACAAACTAGGTCATTTCGGGAATAATATGGTTCAATCTTATTTCCATGATTCACTTGCGCGTAGAGTGCTTTTATCAGTGGAAAAACACACCTGGACAGTCGAAACCAGGCCACTTGCCTCAATGACAGACCTAGTGATTTAACGCACACGTTTTAATCCCAAAACCTGCTAGAGAGTTTCCATAAAACATCGAGATTTTCAGCAAAACCAACTGTTTATTATTAGTATAAATCTCTTATTTTGTATTTCTTAAAACACCACGACTATTTACGAGGAATACAATCATTGGTTTGTTAAATACATATAGTGCGATGTTTCAACAAATACAAGACGTGTCTTCTTGTGGTTTGTGCGTGAAGTCTATAAGAGGACACTTGTCGAAAACGTCGAGCACTCTGGTGTTTGTTTTCCACATAAATGGTCGTTTTGTTTTTATTGTGCTTACTCAGGATTATATTTGTGTTTATTATTTATTCACAAATGTGTGAAATAGTTTTATTTTACGCCCGTTTCCACCGAAGTGATATCGCAGACATCTTTCTATTTTATGTCGAATGAACGTTTATATTCGTCTTAGCCCTAGTTAATCTTAGAATCTTAATCAATAAGGAGATGCTGAATAATACAGCCATAGGAGGTTCGGGAATTTCCGGAATACTAACTGGAACCCTAAACCTGTATGAGAAACGAAATTGGGAGGATATACTGATAGAATAATGTCAAGCACTGCAACTAAGTCAAACATTACCTAGTCAGTCGGCCAGTGACAATCAGTTGAATTGTTGGATAAAATGAAAACAAACTTAATTTCTTGAAAATAATGTAAAACATCAAATCTTAAAAGTCGTTAAAAATTTTATGGGCTCTAGGTTTCTTGGGCCCTAGGCACCCAGGAAAATCCGCCCCTGACAAATTTGTTAGTTAGACGAGAAGTGGTAACAGGTGCTCTGTACAATAATCGATAAGAATATAACCTATGTACAATACGACACCCTATTTAAGAGAACAAAGGCAGACGTGTTGTAACCATATATTCAGCATAACACAACATGAATAAATTCCCAGAAAACACCCCTTTTCAAGTGATATGGTGACAACATAATATAAACCCATTGTTCGCCTGTACTATAACGCCACGAGATGCAACTATTGTTCGCTTGTAATGTAACGCTCGATGCACACAATTGTTCGCCTGTAGGCCTAATGTAACGCTCGATGCAATCAAATGCATTCCAGAGTTTCACATCTTATTAAAGAATTAGCATAAAAACGACTTGATATCATTTTCCTATATTTAGAAATTTCTCAAGGTTGATCATTCGTAAATATGACCTATATGTATGTTCAGTGGTGCACCCACAACAAAAACACGATTTTAAGTCTCAGATCAGGTGGGTGGTGATTTTTATGACGAGTAGAAACATTAAAAAGAATAATGGTAACACCAAATTTTGACACTGACAGTGGTGACACATAGTTACTCACTTAGTAACACTAGTCATTGACATTATGACATTGTGACACATTACTACTGCTATCCCCATCTTCAAAAACCGCGATGGCTAGGGATCGTTTGCTCGATCCGATGATGACAGAATGACAGCTCGAAAATTCATTGGGATTTTCCGGCCTTGTTCCCCCTTGTCGACGGGGTAAGACTGACGACCTGTCTAGGGACATCGTATGGTCATTGGTATAGTACAGAATAAAAAACAAGGTCCCGTGAATAAATTGACGTGCGCGGTCCGTTCTTTGAGTCAAGCCTGTATAACCTCGTGGGTTTTCTCTGGGTTCTCCATACGTGTTGAGTTTGTTTTTAAATAATCAATACCATACAACGACAACGAAATTTGCTGTCGAAGATGGAAATGTCTTAATAACATTATCATCTTAATTGACGAACTTTCATTTTAAAAACCCCTTTTAAATATTACTTTGGAAGAAAAGAATAATTTATTAAATGGCGCTAGTGTTCTCATGGGCGTGGGGTAAAAAAAGAAGATGAAAAGCCAAACCGTATCATCCCAGCAAGTCTGGGATTCTTGGTCTATATCATCCTCGGAATTCTGGGATTCTTGAGTTATTATAGCATCCCCAAAAGTCTGGAATTCTTCGGCTATATCATCAGTGCCGGATTGGTGGGCCTAAGGGCATTGATGGTCGGGGGGGGGGTCTTCGTTTCCCGCCAAGAAATTTTTTAAAATTGACAACCGCAAACCCATTTTCCAAGCACTTCAGACCAAATCAGGGGGCTTTGATTTCCTGATACGATTAGATAACAACAGCATGACATAACCCAACTATCATTAGATGAATTTAATATTTTTTTCTCCTGTCCCGTGTCCTGTCCTCTCCTTCCTATTCCCCCCCCCCCTCTCCTTGTTCTTCTTTTTTCTTTATAGGCTTAGGCCAACCTTTTTTTAATGAGCTTAGGCCCACCTGCCACGGACATGTGGGCGGGCCTAGTTCGGCATTGTATATCATCATTGCAAGTCTGGGATTCTTGGGCTATATCAGGATGTAAATATCAGTACGATGCGTACCCCCATGCCTCTAATAGTGTATATATTCAGATGATACGTACCTACTTAAGGTATATATTAAGATGATACGTACCTACTAAAGGTATATATTAAGATGATACGTACCTACATGCCTCTAAAAGTTTATATATTACTGGACTGTTTGGTGTCAGTGATAGTATACCAGACGAAAAGGTGTTGGCGTATCGTAAAGTACATTCCATTACATCATCACGTGCTACCGATAAACATTTCTTTTGATACACAATTTCTGCAAATAATGAAAATATTTATATTTTATACGATTTGACTTGAGAAATGAAATCGTAACATTAATGGTCGACCACCAATGAAGCTATTTAAAGTTTCAAACTATGACAGTATGGTCCTATGAGAGAGACACAAACTAGGTCATTTTGGATTTCAATAATTCGCTTGCTCGTGGGGGTCTTTAGCAGTGGGAGGAAACCGGAGTGTCCGTAGGAAACCTACGAGGTTGTTAAGGCGCCCCTATCTCCATGTCACATACGCTCACACTAGGGCTCGAAACCACAGCCGCAAGCCAGAGGTGACCGGCCAGCTAGAGGTCGAAGCGCGGCACTCTAGACCACTAGGCCATCTCAACCCCCGTATGGTCCTATGGTTGGCCACTTGTTAAGCTATTTTAAAGTACGACGTTATTTTAAAATATAATCTCTAGTGGTGTTTTTTTTTTTAAATTTTAATATGACGTTATATTAGATCTCTGGTGACGTTATTTTGAAATTTGACGTAATTATACATATGTGGTGACGTTATTTTAATAAATGACGTTATGGTGATCTCTGGTGACGTTATTTTAAAATCTGACGTTATGATGGTGACGTTATTTTAAAATATGACGTTATGATAGATATATGGTGACGTTATTTTAAAATATGGCAGACCTATGGTGACGTTGTTTTGAAGAACCCAGGAAACTGTTTCTAAAGATAATTTAAAATTTTAGTAGATACTTCAATTTGATGGGATAAGCACTAAAATCGACCTAATATCATCCAATCAAATTACTAAAATTTGAATTTTATCTTAGTTAAAATTTCGTCAAACAGGACCCATATTGTAGTGCACAATGGCCGAACTATGGTGTATCAATAAACTTAGTGAGCATGTTCAACCTCTCGTCCTGACCCTGGAGTTTCGTTAGACCAGAAATCTTCAGAAAACTTTAAATACCACCACTATGTGTATAAACGAGTCTTACTGTTGACATTTTTACACAGTAATTCCGCTCCTTCTTGCCATCTGGCAATACTGAATAACTTATCCATATTAGTTAAGGTTGTTGGGCTGTCTTTACAGTTGTCATAAATATCACTCAAACAATGGATTGTCTTCTGCCAAATTCCCTGCCTGAAAAAAAGGAACAATACTCAAGTCTATCAAAATTTTCTGAACGGGTTAAGATTAAAGAATCCCGGATTCCCCGCCAGACAAAACCAGCAACAGACTTGTAGTTTTAAAAGATCTTTATATGTTCAACGTTTCGGGTTAAATAAAAGGAACAATACTCAAGTCTATCAAAATTTTCTGAACGGGTTAAGATTAAAGACTTACCGCCAGACAAAACCAGCAACAGACTTGTTGAACATAAGATCTTATAAAACTACAAGTCTGATGCTGATTTTGTTTGGCGGTGATTCTTTAATTTAATCTTCTCTACTATTCCGCCCCGCCGACATCATTTTGATCCAGATCCGACGCAGATGTACCAGCCTGTCCGGCTTTTTTACCTTTTTAAGGGAGTGTTGCCGTACCCCTCTTCGTTTTCCTAATTTTCTAAAC
This sequence comes from Patella pellucida, assembly GCA_917208275.1. Classification (NCBI taxonomy): domain Eukaryota; kingdom Metazoa; phylum Mollusca; class Gastropoda; family Patellidae; genus Patella; species Patella pellucida. The sequence goes on along the minus strand of OU795042.1, from coordinate 65,461,882 downwards.
GATCATATTTACGGGTGTCGTGTGGTATGCATGTTATGCTTGCCTATAAGATCACTCACAGTATAACAGCTATGAATTGTGTTCTGTTAACCAAAGTTGTAAAGAAAACTGGTAAATGTACGACTGACGTCAGCATCGTCGCAGCTAGGAAACATTCGTCAATAGTAGGCTTGATCTCGCTTTAACTACGTAATACCCTGAATATTTCTCACGGGTTTCGATTGGATACAAGCTCAGCTTGTGAACCTATCAAATTCCTCGATCGCCCCGAATACCGAGTCTAGTGCTTTCAAGGTAAGATGTCTACCTATGATAATCGAGTTGCAAAGTTCAAGGTTCGTTCAATGTCTAGGTTTAAGTGGAGGGCGCTATGTCACAACCTCTGATCGGACGCTATAATTTCGGGAATTGTGAAGTAATCCAGCAACGTCCAGATGTTGTAAAGCTCGCAGTCGTTGTTTCAGGAAAATGCTAGACACAGAGAGAGAGAAATTGGGTTTAACGTCCACTCAACACAAGAAAGTGCTCAGAACCCTGACTAAAGATATTCACTTAAGTACAATTTATCAGATTTCTTGGAGATTTTCTTTTTACTCAGCAACCCATATTTTCAAGAAGTTAGACCCCTTGTCTGCAGGAACTAAATAAAATAATAAACTAAATTCGTATAACTCGACTCAAATAAATAAACTTACACACACAATCTTTTTAATTCATCTACGTCAGTAAGTGACGTAACAGCCCCGCCCATCTGTGGAGTTATTGTGACGTCTGTCATACATTTCTCTACGTCATCTTGATAATTTTCAGGACATTCTGCTTGTATACGTGTTACTACTGTTTACAAACAAAAATAACAATAACAGAAAATACAAAATATTGAAATTATTTAAACATAATCGTTTAATAGTGATATGAATATCTTAAATAAGAATAAATCCATTTTGTGCCCCCATTTTTTTTTTGTAGCCCCCGGGGAAGTTTATAATTAGTTTTTAATATGTTCTGTGATACTCGAGTGCAGAAAATAATTTTTTTTTTATTAGTTCCTAAACATACATATTCATTATGCAAAAGATACGTCTGCCTATTGCAGTGTTTTCTTTACGCATGGAATGTTGTTTAAATTATTAATTAGACACTAATTAACTTATCCAGACCATAATCAATTCTCGATGCCATCGCCAGCCTGTGATATTTACTAGGTTAGGTACCGATTTGGTGCTCCATACTTTCATTCTTGATTTAATCATGAAATGGATAATCGAGACTATGTTGGGTTTTTTTTTATCATACCGACTTTAATAAGTCTGGGTCGAAATTTCAATCGCTAAATTCTAGGTTCAGAGTGGATGAATTTGACCGAAATTTTCAGCAAATTCCATTTTTTTAAAACTATTATAGTAAGAACTGTCCGATCTTTATCGAACTTTAAGTAAGATTAAAAAATTAGAGAAAAACCACTAAAAATTAAATGTTTGGCTAGTACTTACATCGTTATCGAACGAATCGCATAAAAATGGCCTGACGATTCGTTTGATAACGATGAAAGTACTAGCAAAAATTTAATGTTTTTTCTCTAATTTTTGAATTAAACTTAGAGTGAGATCGTTTTATATGTATATATATATATATTTGTAAAGTATATATTATTATCAACGAATAATTTATTTTCATCTGTTCGGAATATAACCTACTCGCTTTCCACTAAGTAACTTATCTGGATATCTGGACTCTCCCCATAAGATGTTTGTTATTAAACACGGTAAAAGTCATTATCACTTTATTTCTTAATACGCATTTTTATTTTTTTATCAATTCTTATATCAATTTAAAAAAACAACAACAATTTTAAGGGATGACGTCACAGCTGCGCTTTAATAATTGTGTTAATAGCCAAGATACGTCAACTTTAAAATTTACTTCGCATAATCCTAGAGAATATCTTTGAAGAATGATTTGGGAATTTTTCTTGAACATTGGGGGGATTAAAAATAATGATGTTTACGGAGACATAGTTAGGTGCATTAGGGAGGTTTCAGATCAGCGTCGCGATTAGCTAGCCGCACTAAAGAAACGCTTCTTAAAGGGCGAATTCCGATAACTTTTTGGGGAATAAAACTGCTTAATTTTGTGTTAAAATCATTAAAATACCCATTATCTAAGGCCAACCAACTAACCCAATATTTGTGATACGCTTGTAAATAACTTAAACTGACAGTCTGCATCTGAAAATGGAGACCTTTGTATTATACAGTATCTGGATAAAACAAGACTTTTTCCTATGAAAATAATATGTAGGTGAAATTTACTTTCGTTATCTAGTACAGTACATGGGTCATTCACTGTATAGACCTCTCAAGAAACGTAAATCGATTATCAGGTCACCCAATAAAAAAAAATGACCAGAAATCTTAAAAGGGTTACGTGTCCGGATAAGCAGTGTTGACGTTCACGTCCAAACGACTCAATATTTTCAGCTGAAATTTTCAGAAAATGTAAATACGCCATGCTTTTATATTTTGGTCCATAAATTTCACAAATACTCGGACTTTAATTTTTGAGACTCTGTTCTTATCGGGATTGTCCCTTTAATTTCTGCACCAACAAGCCCAATGGCGGCGCAATTTTTGGGTCCAGCGAGAACGACAATACCTTGTTCTTTGCCAGGTTATATTATTTCATTGGAAATGAAATGAAATGAGGTTTAACGTCCTATTGTTTTGCTTCTAAACTTGACTATGAGAAAAATTTTCTCCCGGCAGCGGCGCTACGGCCTACTCTTATATCGAATTCCAACTGCCAAGGGATCTTTTACGTGTACGCCAATGTGTACACGGGACCTTCGGTGTTCCGTCCAATCCAAACGACTAGACCTTGCCAGGCCCCCGCCCTGCATCACTGACAACGGGTACCCACGCCGGAAAATCTAGATGAACTTTCTCGGCCAAAGCCTAATTTGCTACCCTTGTAAAATGACGTGATTATTATTATTATTATTATTAAAGCAGGGATCGAACACGGCAAAACTTTCTCGGCCAAAGCAGGGATCGAACACGGCAACAGGTTAGCAAGTCGGCGTCTTACCCACTTAGCCATTGAGGATGAGATTGGTCATTGGTCTATAAAAAGCTCAGACCATAACTTATTACTATTATTAGGAGTCGGGGAAAGTACTTTCTGTTTAGTACAAAACGTTCAATATACCTTTACAGATCCGGATGCAGATATCAGTATAATATCTTTTACATCTCATACATAAAATAGAATTAAATAAGCCAAGCGTATATCACGAATATATTTCAATAGATTATACTATTATCGAATATAATATTTCAATAGATTATATTATGAACGATTCTACCAGCAAAACAATCCATTAGCGTTAATGTTTTATGTTTAGCTAAGGTGCATACGATTTTTAAATGAGTGTGAATTTTATTTTTCAATGCTGGTGATAATCTGATTAAAACACAGATCCTATTAACCTCTTTGCTACACTATGACGTGTTCCGAATGGTGTGAGGTATTAGCCAATGAAACGGCCTGTTACGGCGAGCTTTAGCCGTGTTTTGCACGGAACTGTAGGTAATCCACTAGTAACATTTATTTATTTTTTTATTTATTTAAAAAAAATTATTTGTACTTATTTATTTATTTATTTATTTTTAATATCTGCGAAAAAAAATATTTGTACTTATTTATTTATTTATATATTTTTAAAAAAAAATATTATTAATTTGTTTATCAATTTGATTGGGTGTCTTTAAAGCCCCAATACCACTCTTGTTGTTAATGAATAATATGCCCCAATCTTTATTCTGGTCATAAAATTGTACTATTTTACAACATTCCAATTAATAAATGATACAAATTTCATCTTAACACACCTAATTTTAAAAATTGGAAAAATTCAACTATATACCGTAACATGGTTTGAAAAGCTTTACGTAAACACTTTCAAATGCAACTTGGATTTAAACATACTTTCGAACCCTCTAGACAAGTAAGATAGGTTGTAATGGATAATTTACACAACAGGTAGAACACTTTTAAAAACATCTAGTAGTTAAAATAAGGCTATTTTTTTCTAGACCTGTAAAGCCAGCAAGAGTGTTATTGTCCCTTTACAATAACATATTATATCCACCTGTTGCCAACAAAAACACTTGCCACACATCTAGTTGTCTAGTTGTATGGTTAAAATTGTGGCAAAAATCCAGAATAAGAAAGATGTAAATATGGTATTTTGATATGCCATAATCCCTTGAGATTTTACATGATAGAAAGAAGGTTATATCACATTATGGATTATACCATGTGATGGCCGATCGGTTAGCACGTGCGCGCTGTATCATAAGGTCTGTCATTGAGTCAGCTGGCGTGGTTTCGATTCCCTAGTTGTACGTGACAAGGAGTAGGATCGCCTGTCCAACCTCGTGAGTTTTCTCCGGTTCATCCGGTTTCCTCCAACTGCCATTCCCACAGCCAGATGCGTGGGCGTAGCCTATGTGTGTGTGGGGGGGGGCACAGTGTACAGTAGGTATTTTAGAGCTATGGTCAGAACCTTTTTTTCGGGGCAGGGGGGGGGGGGATATATATATATATCTTTGTCCCGAAATGACTTAGTTTGTGTTTGTGGTCGAGTGGACGTTAAACCCTATAACTCTCCCTCTCTCTCACTCTTCTCTCTCTCTCAGTAACATTACAGAAATATCTTCAAATTCTAGAAGAAATGGTTACAAAACATAGGTGTATTTTTGTTCGATCTGTGTATGTTATCAAAGTGATTATACCGAGTGTTTTCTTGATCTGGTTTTTTTCATTTGTCAAGATTCGCATTTCTTCTTGTATAAAAACAGATATTGTTAGCTCTGGCGCCCATTATTTTTTTTTTAAAACCAAACACGACCAGAGAGGGGGTAACATGTCCAGAAATAATATATTGTACCGATTTAGTAAAATCATTCTATAGAATCTTCATACATAAATTATATAATTCTGGTTAAATTTTATTTCAGTAATTCACGCGTTGGGATCTTCAGCAGTGGAATGGCGAGGTTAAAGCTCTACTCATAAAGCTTTATACTTATAACGTACCGTATTTCCTCGAATACAACCCCGGCCTCGAATACAACCCGGGGGTAAAGGGGTGTTGAGATAAATACAACCCGGGTCTCGAATAGAACCCGGGTCTCTATTATAACCCGAGTCAGTGGTTTGTTGTCACATATACCAAACGTTAAAAATGGTGTTATTGTACCGAGAAGTCATTGTAAGGCCAATCTGTTCAGTATAGTGAGAATGCAGTTTCAAAATTCATTTTTGCGGGGGACATATCGACCCTGTCTGCTTGTTTTACTTGTCCAAAATCTCACTCCTATAGAAGATTTTGAAGCATTAATTCGGATCTGAAAAAATACAACCCGGCCTCGAATATAACCCGGGGGTCGGGGGGTGCTGAACGAAATAGAACCCCGGGGTTGTATTCGAGGAAATACGGTAGTTATGAAAATCAAGTATAAATTAAATGAATATTAAATATCCGTTATATTACGATATTATACTTATATAAATATATATATATAATTAATGATCAGATCAGAATTTATGAAACCTCAGAAGTGATTTGGGGACCCACCTGGCGGGTAATGATACGTGTCTTTTGTTTAAAACTTTTATATTATATATCATTAAATAGTTACACCCTATTTTTATAGAGATTTTAATCGTTATTCAATTATCGGTAAAGTTAAACTAGCAATTGAACAATGTTCGAATTGTAATCTGACTAATCTTGAAACGACATATTATAATTATAACGAGCTCAAGTTCTTCTTCTGTTCTTATCTTGTGTGTTTATTATATACAACTTATAATTCTTATCAAATATTATTCTATAATTGAATGAATGAATGAAATGGGGCTTATCGTCCTACGCTTAAGCACCTAACCTGGGCTAATTGAAGACGGGCATACGCCATACAGTGTGCTATGAGGGAAATTTTGCCCGGGCAGCAACTGAATTCCAACTGCCAAGGGTTCTTTTACGTGCACGCCAATGTGTACACGGGACCTCGGTTTTTCGTTTTCGTCCCATCCGAACGACTAGGCAGCTGTCCTTGTCAGGCCCTCTTTCTGCATCACTGACAAGGGGAAATCACGCTGGAAAATATTCTATAATTATTTGAATCCTTAGCTTGTATATATATTTATGTGTCAATGGATAAAATAATACACCCGTTCATCAAAACTATAAAACTATACACCATTTCAAGAGAAAGAGAGAGAGAGAGAGAGAGAGAGGGAGAGAGAGCATTTGACGGAAACAACACTTTCCATAGGGGTTGGATGGCCGAAAGTATCATAAGGTCTGTCATTATATCAACTAGCGTGGTTTCGATTCCCCGGCTGTACGTGACAACCTCGTGGGTTTTCTCCGGGTCACCCTATTACGTCCCTCTGCTAAAGACTCCTACGCGAAAGCGAATTATTGAAATTGAACCATGGCAGCGCCCCAAAACCGGGGTATCCCCTCTAAATCTGCGCCTGTTTATACGAGTTAGGGAATGAACTACAACCCCTCAAAAATAATACATACAACATAATACGGATGTGTTGAGATCACGTAAATAATTCCACCAAAGGAGGTATATATATATACATGTTTATTTTGTAAAATAAAACCCATAAATTAACATACTTCCCTGTAAACAAGCCAAAACGTTTTGTATTGCTCGGCTGGACAAAATTGGTCCCCGAAAATGGAAATCACTTTGCGGCCTTGCAAATAAATTTTGGAGAATTTTTATTATTTTTTTTTTCGATTTCATCTAACGTAGTCCGGTCAATAAAAATGCTTTACTTACATATTAGACAGACTACAAAACTTGGATATAGAATATCATTGGTCTTCATCCTTCTGTCGTTGATAAAATGCCTCTATCACAATTTAATATATTACCAGTATTCGTCTTAAGTCGTTTATAACAAGGGTTCACGAATAATGTAGAAAATATAGCCGAAGACTTTAGTTCCTGATATCACCAACTGTCCTCGAAATTTACTAATTAAAACACATCCATTTTTAGTGTTGAGAATTACAACGGTAAGTGTAATACCTTGATTCAGAGAGACCTGTTACAGCATCACGTGTAAAAACAGGTTGTATCACAAGTTTTCTTTTTTAAAGAAACTCAATTACTGTCTGGATAGCGGTGCAGATTACCATCCGATATCTCGTTTATAGAAGTACCATTGGATAAATGCCAGCATGATATTGGCATCGGTTCTTAATGGAGGCTATCTGTATATAAACTTCATGCCAGCCAGGCAAGATTACACTCTCAAAAAGTCATATGTTCAATTTAACGTGTTTACTAGTTTTACTTGTATCATGGGGGCCGTAGCCAACTCATAAAAAAAAAAAAAAAGAAAAGAAATTGGGGGGGGGGGGGGGCTAATTCCTGCAGTATATTCTTGGCTTCATGCACATTTTTGTTTCTAATGGCCTATAATATTTCCATCTTTAACTTCAAGGGATCTTTAAAGAGTTGTCAATAATATACAATTGTATCATTCCAACAACTTGATGTTTTCCATCACCTTTCAATCCATTCAATCAACCCTTCCTGCATCTCTGACAAAGGGTAAAAGTGATCGCAACCCGGGATGCCATTGTTAGTAAACCAGCATAGGATAAGACTTACGAACCTCAAATGAACCACTAGACACTTTTCCTTGCCAGGTCCTCCGACCTGTACCACTGAGGAATTTTCCTGACCAACCCAAGATCGCTTATTTAATAGTCCATCACATCACTTACTGAGCCAGGTTGGACTTAAAAAACAAGCTAGGTAGTGCCAGGATGGAATGTGGACCTGGAGAAGAAGTACAAATGCAGCAGTCTTCAGCTCAGCATCTACATCTTATACTACTCATGGATACCGAAATGAAATGGGGTTTTACGTCCTATCGTTCTGCTCCGAACTGGGCTAATGAAGACCGGCATACGCCATACAGTAGGCTATAAGTGAAATTTTGCAGGGACAGCGGCACTACGGCCTACGACAACAGGAAGCCAAGCCTGAAAATCTTGATGAACTTTCTCGTCCAATGCAGTAATCGAACATAGACCTCAAGGCTAGCGAGCCATCGTTTTACCCACCGTGACCCCCTCTCATAGATACAAGAAAACAAAAAACTCTTTATACATTGTGATTTTTTTATTTCTTTTTATAGGAATTTTAACAATTTTCACATGAAATTATGAATATACATGGATGGATTTGAATAATGCATTTATTTACGATTCAACTCAATCCAAAATTCAACTATGATTTTATCAACAAATGATTTAATATTAACAGACATTTCTTTTTTTGGCATTTTTTTTCTAACTCATAATTAACAGTTACTACAGAAATACAAAGGTTATTCCTCAAGTCAGATGGGTGTATAATAGAATAAAAATTATTACTCAAAGTAAAACTTTGAATCTAATACGCCATCAATATTTAGTTTATTTAGTTGTGTCTCAGTCTCAAAAACTGTTTAATTTGAAGAGTCCACTCATTGCATGATTTCCACAGCATTTTCTTCTACATCAATAGAAGAAATGAAATAGAGTTAAACATCCTACTGTTCTGCTCCGACAGGGTTTATGAAGGGGGTATACACCGTACAGTGTGCTATGAGGGAAATTTTGCCTGGACAGCAGCGCTACGGCTTACTCATAATTAGAATTCCAACTGTCAAGGGAGCTTTTCCATCCTATCCTAACAACTATACATCCTATGCCGACAAACTCTCCCGCCAGGAGAGAACACAGGACATCAAGGTAAGTGAGCCAACGACTTACTCCCAGAGCCACTGCAGCTTCCATCAAAAGAATCTGATAAACCTTTGTATTACTGTAGAGGCCTGAGGGCCGTGGTCGTATTTTATCAAGCATGGTTTAAAGTACAGATGAAAATGATGTTGTTTTTATATAAATACTATTTTTAACCCCATCTAATATTTCCATACAAAGTCATAGATTTTACCAACATAAACAAGGAAAAGGGATAAGTTACCTCCCTTACATGAACAAGGAAGAAGAGTTACTTCCCTTACATAAAACTATTTACATATAGGAATAAAATCAATATATATTTTACAAGAGAGACAGGCATCTCAAACTCACTGGATCCTTAAAATGCAATTTCTTGTTGAACATTTAACAATAATCCAAGTTTAATATTGTGCTTTAACGTACATTTATTTTGTACGGTCCATGGGGCTTTATTCACAAAAACTCTTTCTAAGAATTCAGCCTTTTTATTGGCCAATAGCTAAAAACTTTAACTCTCATCCAATGAAATACCTTTATCCTTAAAATATCGTACATGTTGTTGTGAATTATGCACATGGTGAACACAAGATTATAAACTAAGACTAGGATTAAATTGTCAGCAAGAAATCGGACCATAACAATAATAATTAAATATTGAATATTATACAGTCTGGTTATTCATAAAATTCAAGTTGTCATACAATGGCCGTCTTCGCGAGAGATAATGGGACATAACTTACAGGCGAGGTGGTCCCATGTGACATCATTGTTTACCTTTAGCAGTTTTCCTGTACATTCATTACGAACTCATGTGTTGACCAACGTTAGTTTTTGACGTTAATATGGAAATTTAATACCAATATGGTTCTCTCACCATCGATAACGTCACATGGAACTGAGTTTTAACTAGCGACACCTAGTGGGAATTCCTTTAGCGAGGACGCCCATTGTACAGATCAGGTATACATGTAGTCAAAAGATTATAATAAAAACTTTTCTATACATACATTTAAGATTGTCTGTTTTTATATTTAATGTTTGTATTATTTAAATATAAATTTTGAAATATAAGTGTAACTATGAGTATATATACCGGTATATATAGCCCTAATACAGAATTATAGTATAACTAAAGAGAATTGCCTTGAGCATTCATACCAGCCCGGAACTATGCACAGCATTAATATACATATTATCATTTTATATTATAATCTGATTAAAACACACATCCTGTTTTGTTTCGTTTTTATAGTTCAAAATTTTGTTTTAATTGTCTCTACTATACACTACAACTTGTTAGATCTTCATGTAGTGTAGGGGTCGGCCAACGAGAAATTATACAAAAAAAAGAATCCAAATATAGATTTGTATTTTAATCAGATTGTATTTATTATTAAGCGGACATGGAGTATTTTAGTTTTATAATTTAAGTCAGTCAGTCATTGATTGGGGCTTAACTTCAGCATCCACCTTGGGTATTATTGCAGACACTCGTTTCCTGGGTAACTTGCTTGTATAAAAAAAACCCCAGCAATTGATATCCTAATTAAATTTACAAATGAACCAATGTATTAAATCAATTTCCAACACTCGCGTTCAAACAAATTACCATCGACCTGCCCATTTAACATATTAAATAACAGATATTATTAATTTTCACCAGTTCCGAAGTGTTACTCATTTGAACGCAAGTGTTGACATTTTGCGACATTCCCCCAAGAGAACATTATGCAACAGAGAAAATAAACTATACAAATATAAACTATCATGATTTATTTAATTTATAAAGAACTATTCACACTAAAGTTTCTGGAAAAATATGAAAGACTTATTAATCAAGACTATGGAAAGACTATCAAGTACATGTAATAATAATATGCATGACTAGTTTTTAAGACAAGCTGTCAAAACTGGCATATATGGTTTAGTTGGAATTTAAAATACAGATGTGACGTAAATCTCTGATGGAAATCTGTGCTATCTGCATTCCGTGAAATAGTGTTATTGTCCACTGGATTCAATATAAATCCGAAGAGGAAGCATTTAATATCAATTCCAGGAACAATTTTTGTTGTATTTTTATATATGTTCATAAATACTACTGTCAATATATTTACATAAAACAGATAATTACAATCAACTAATATTATTTATTTATTTATCTTTGTATGTGCAATAGGTATCACATAGAAAGGGAGACAACTCCATATTCACTACTATCAGTTTTTATTTACATTTACAGTTAATCATCTTGTCCTTCTGTATATAAACTTACTAAAAATCCCTCTATGCCTCGTAAAAAATATTAAAGCATCCGATTTAAATTTTTTTGACATTATTTAATTTTTCATGGTTTAAGCCACGTTGTACGTGCTACTACGAGCAATCTATGGGGGAAATTATAGTGAACCGTGTGAGAGACTAATACGTAGGTCACTTGAGTGTGTACGGCATCATAGAAGATCGCACACTGGTAGTAGAGACTTTTCGTCCTGTACATGTTACGTACGTACAAAATTGTCACCCGGTTTCCAGTTTCTTGTGGCTGGTCGACGAGCTACCAAACCCTATGATAGGGTGCCCCACCACAAATAAATATCTCCAAATATCTCGACAATTACTCCACAATATTTATATATATACCAAGCCTTAAATCAGTTCCACACAATTATAGTCACTAAATAAACGAGCATGCTGTACTTAATAAGCTAATGATCATTTAATCATATAAATACTAGACTGAAAACTGGTTCCAAGTGTTGTCCATTACATCCAGCACGTTTTGAGTAAAAGACAGGTTACTTGCCCTTGTTTTGACCTCAGTCTTGCTTAACCAGTCTACCAATCATTCTACGTTTGATTGACATGTCGGGATAATCAAGACTATAATTCTTACGAAACGTTAAATAAAGCTGGAACAAAAAATTGAATTTAGAAATTAGCACGTCTGTCAACTCAACACCTGTTTTAAGAAACTTGTAAAAGTAAATCGAAACTGCTGCTAGTATCATGTTCCGGCCTAAACCAAGCGTTTCAGAGATATTATTTCTACTAAACCAAACGATAGCACTCCTAACGGTACAGTTAATAATAAAGCAATTTAAAAAATAAAACGAACGTAATTTCTAAAGCTTCTGTAATAACAAAGAAGCTAATTTTACTGCTATTCGAAATCGTCAACAACAGATTTTTTAGGGCTCTAATAGCTGAAATATTTGTATAGAAATGCACGTGCCGTGGCTATTTATAGTCTCATACACTCCGGCGCTGACCTATTATCATAGTTCGATACACAGCCACCCAAGCGTGCACGTGGCCGTGTCGAAACCAACTTTTTGTAGAGCACGGGGCATCCTACCTATGACCTGTATTTGTAAAAACCCGTACTGCAGATTGTAAGCTACTAAAGCTAGGCTTAAACTGTACTCAGAGACTGATTATTTAAAAGGAGTTTGATTGTTTACCACTAGTAGTATTATATAATCTTTTTGAGGCATTTAGTGACTGGAAAGAGCATTAAACTATAACACATACTTATGGAAAAACAATTACTGATTTATTTAGGTGACGTTTCGAAGATTATTACCGTCATCAATATGGAGATGTGGCAGTTTCCTCTATTAATACAAGCAACAGATTTAAGGGTAAATATGTAAAAATAACTGTCATAAACATTTGTTGCTGTACTTGCTTTAAAACGTTGAGAGAATTGTTTTTTCATAAGTATGTGTTATAGTTTAATAGTATTATATACAAATTACCCGAGAATACGACCAAGGCACAATATTATCTCTTCCTAGTTTAATACAGAGGGTTTGTGAGCATGTGCTCAGTTGGACAAACTGTTTTATAATAATTGTAAAGAGACAGATCAATGTTTTAATTGTTTTTCTTCAATTCTTGGTTAATATATCCTCCAATATACATAACTAAATACAAATATACTTTCACTTTTACTTAAAATACAGCCAATGGAGAGATGTTTTGTAAATATTTACTTCAAATACAGCCAATGGAGAGATGTTTTGTAAATATTTACTCAAAATACAGCCAATGGAGAGATGTTTTGTAAATATTTACTTTAAATACAGCCAATGGAGAGGTGTTTTGTAAACATTTACTTAAAATACAGCCAATGGAGAGATGTTTTGTAAATATTTACTTTAAATACAGCCAATGGAGAGATGTTTTGTAAATATTTACTTTAAATACAGCCAATGGAGAGAAATAGAGTTAACAACTATTTACTGGAAACTGTTTATATGGAATTGAAATGAATAATTAGGCCTTGTTCACAAAAATGAGACAATACAACATCAACTAGTGTGTTAATTAATGTATCTCTCTTGAAAATATTTTCTTTAAGATTTAAAACTCATTAAAACTTAAATTTAACAAAATAAAATTACTCATTAAAATGAATGACTTTAGTGCTTATTTTTTTAAGTAACAATTGTTGTAAATTAAAATGTTATTTTATCTTCATCCGTATCGCCAGCAACACCTTAATCCTTTATTAATCCTTTAATCCCTTGCTGAAAGATCATCTGTCTATCACTTTCATCACAATAATCAGTGGCGAATATACCTGGTGAAGACTAAGGCCTTAATCCTTTAATCCCTTGCTGAAAGAACATCTGTCTATCACTTTCATCACAATAATCATTGGAGAATATAACTGCTGAAACCTAGGGCCTTAAGATCTAGAGGGTCCCGGAACCAAGGTGTAGGACTATAATATTTTCAAAACTCTCGTAATCTTTTCTAAATCGCATTCTAGTCTTAAATATCCAACTACATTGTCTACATTCTGAACTTTCATCTTTCTCTAGATGCTTGGGGGGGGGGGGGGGGGTGGACCTCACAAATGGAATAGCCTAGGGCCTCTCTTCATCTAAATTTGTCACTGGAAATAATACAAGTCAATCCTATGAATTTGCCCAAAAGGCCTGATCACCTTATCACCACATAGCTATGAAGATTTTATAAAAAGAAAAATCAATCCTCAGAAATCAAATTAAATGCCGGATTCGCTATACAGCTACGAAAAAATCAAATAAAATGCCTGATTCGCTACACAGCTACAAAGAAATCACATAAAATGTCTTAATCACCTCCTCATCACACAGATTCTGGAACAACACCGACCGTTAAACTCGCTTCATCACATCAACAAATAATAATTGTCCTTTATTTTTTATCACAATCAAAGTTACACAAATCGATTTCTGAGTGGCGTTTAAAATCTTCCATGTTATTAAAACAATCCTTCAACATCTGTAACCAGTCCTTCACGTTTAAGGGGAGCTTTTGTTCCTGCTCTCCTCGACGCAGGTCGGCTTTCCTTCGGAGGAGTCATTAAAGACTCCTGCAAATTAGCTAAATCGCTCTCCTAAATATTGAGATTAATAAAATACTTTCAGTTTTTGTTTACTTTTAAACTGCATATCGTAAAGGTATCAGGAGCTTGTCATGTCTCCGGCACAATTTTATTACTGTGAAGGACTGTGTAATACTGAAATAATCCAGATAATTCACGAGTTACCGTAGTAACAAGAAGTCGAAATAATATCGAAACAGAAATATCTTCTTTTAGGGTATTTAACTCTTGACTTGGGTTATATCATATTCCTAAAGCAATGGCCGAGAAATCCCTCTCTGGGATTACCTCTAATCAAATGGAATACTGTGAGGAGTATGGGGTTATAGCAATATGGGTTGTCAAAATTTCTTTCTTCACAAAAAAAGAAAGAAGATCCATATGTAAATCCAATCCACAAAATATCATCATGCGAAAAATGGCAATTCACAGCACTCGAGATTAATTGTCTAATGAATTGTTTCAATTGATTTTGTTATGAAATAAATTCTTGACATAAACGGCTGTTCACTATATTCGTGGGGTTTTCTTGTTCATTCTGATTTTACAAGATTCTTAATTATTAATCAACATGGCTGTTCACAGTAGTTGTTGGGTTTTCTACCTCCCATGATCCACGAGTTGTCCGGATTTTTTTATAATCGTGATTAAATACTTGTTCAGAATAAATTAATTTGTATCCAAATTATTGTGAGCTTGCACCGAAACACAACCATATAACTACGCTCTTTACATCAAGAATTATTAGCAGGTGGAGTGAAACCACCTGAACTACTTTTTGGAGTGGAAGGACTTGAACTTCCTGCTGGTGAAGTAGCACCCGATAACCGTCTACGTTCTTTCCGTATTTCTTTAAGACGCTGGGTGATGATTCTCCGCATTATTTTGTATTTATACTGTAACTGGGATATGTATTCATTCTCTTCTCGTGATAAAACGATGAGGAAATTTTTCAACTCCGGTAAACTAAAACCATCCCACTGAAAAAAATAATCAAAATCGTTAATTAATTAATTAACCAATTACTATAGTTTTTGAATTATGATTGAGTATCATTATGACATCAGCAGATAGAAGTCTGTCCTGCTAATCAAATGTCATTTCAGAGCAAAAAAGATCAAATCGAGTAAATGTAATAGCTAATACCAATCCAGTATACTTTACTGAGATTTACAGTGACTTTTGGAGTGAAAGAGAGAGAAAAAATGTGGCTCACAGTCCACTCTACAAACTAGGTCAAGAAGCCTGCATCAATACAGGCCCAGGACTGTACAGTGCAGTGGACGATTAAGGCTGGCCCCCGGCTGGATCCATTCACTCGATTCGATACTTGTTCATTTCCTGCAATGTCTGTGTGGTTTATCTTGGTCACAGGTTTGTCTTGTCTTGTTTGTTTAGGTTTTATTTTGTGTAGTACGATCCTCCTGTATTTACTATTAGTCATTGAAAACAATGTAATTTTGGTTTGGTTTTGTGTGGTGATCCTGTGCTTACTATTAGTCTTTGAAAATAATGTTTTTAGAAATTTAACATTTAAATGTTATTCCTTACCACAATTTCTCCCGTTTCATTTTCTTGTAATACCAGACGATATCTTTTTAAAAGTTCGGGTTCCCAATTCAAACAAATATGCAATGGATATTCTTTATCTGTAACTCGACGTAACTTCACTGTAAAAAAATAAAACAAATCATTAATTAATTAAGCAATTGTGGGTTTGTTTGGTGTTTATTCTTGGAGGGATGAATTATTATGCAACTGTGGGTTTGTCTGGGGTTTTCTATGGTGGAAGGGGTTGGGGAGAATGGGGAAAGCTTTTGCTTTCTTTGTTCAGTGATCTGAAGATTAAATAGTTATCTCCCCTTAGACCACAATTCATTATATAGAGAATCTCCTACGAGTGTTTTTGGATATCAAAAAATATCAACACAAGTTGATAAAAGCCGAGTTTTTTTTTTTTGTGTATCAACGAGTGTTAATATTTTTTGGTATCAAAAAACATGAGTTGGAGATTTATTTATCACCCAATCCTTTCTTACATGCAGAAATGAATAAATATAATTCTTTGGTATAGATTTCACTTTTACTGAACCGAATTACATTACAGCGTAGTGATACATCATTTTTTGACAGCAGTTTAGCTATTGTATAGCCCTGTATACTGACCCAGTTTTTTCCTTCAAGGTCAATTTAATAAAACGAGTTTCTTTTTTTTTATTTAAAAAGTCACTCTTTACCTAAACTAAGTGGTTTTTCTTTAAAATAAAAGAAAGTAGTTCCTTTTTGATTGACCAATCAAATTTATGTAAAGTGATATCACCACACTGTGTATATATCTCATTAAACACACAAGCAATATCTACTGTCAAATGTATTATTGGATGATAATTTTTTTATTATATCTGCCTATTACATCACCAAGCCTGAAAATAGGGCGCTTGTCACACCTCCTGTTTAGATTGTAATGAAGAGAACTGTTATTGTTCATGAGATAAACTGAGATATTAGTTCCATAGTGTATGACATTTGATCAGGAACAACTAAAACTGTTATTTTCAGGTTTTGTATAGCAGCCAACAGAGTTCCCTTGGAATTTTCTATATGGTTTCCCTTTGCCAGACGGAAGCACAACTGTCTGGGCACCACCCCCTCCATCTTTCTTGGTTCAGAAAATTAAGATGTTAAACCTAATTAGTTTTAATTTACCTATTTTATGTCCATCAAACTCCTGTTCATACATAGCAAATTTCCTTGGATGATCTATGATATGGAATTTCTTTAATAAAGCAGCTATAACTTCTTTAGTTGTTGTAGCGCTGAAAACAAAATATAAAAACATTCGTGAGAGGGAGAGACAAATCGGGTTTAACGTCCACTCAACACAACTAGGTCATTTTGGGACTAACACATGGTTTTAATCTCATTTCAATAATTCGATTGCGCGTAGGGGAGGAAACTGGAGTGCCCGCAGGAAACCACGAGGTTGAGAAGGCGCCCCTATCTCCATGCCATATACGCTCACACCAAGGCTTGAAACCATACCCGCAAGCCAAAGGTGGCTGGCCAGCTAGAGGTCGAAGCGCGGCACTCTAGACCACTAGGCCATCCCAATCCCCCATAAAACATTTCTAAAAAAAAAATCTTTGATTAATCAAAGTCATTCTGGTACCTATCCATAAGGGAGTCACAGTGGCACAGTGATTAAGAGGCTGGCTTGGTGTAGTCTAGAAATAACCTAGTTTGTTTCGAGTGGATGTTTAAGCCAATTTCTTTCTGTCACTAACAAAGAGGTCTCCTGTTCAATCCTAGTGATGGTCGAGAAAGTTCCTCAGGACTTTCCAGCGTGCCTTCTCCTTATCAATGGTGCAGGACCGAGAACCTGGGTGAAGAGAGATAGAAATGGGATATTACGTCCACTCTATACAAACTAGTCATTTCTGGACTAACATATGGTTCATTTTTATTTCAATAAATCGCTTGCATGTAGGAGTCTTAAGCAGTCGGAGGGAACCAGAGGACTTGGAGAAAGCCCATGAGGTTGGACAGGCGACTCTACTTCTTGTCACGTACATTATACATGTACGTGACAAGAAGTAGGGTCGCCTGGGAATCAATGACAGACATTATGATACAACGCAAACACGCTAGCCAATCAGCCATCCAACCCCTCTTTGTCCAGGTATAGTTTCCCTCATAGCACACTGCATGGTGCAGAACAGTAAGACTTTAAACCGAATTTCATTTAGTTTGGATGCAGCTATGGCGGATGTGGCGCCAGGCAGGGTAAGTTTACTCTTCCGGAAACTTGTTACCACTGTATGTCGTGTAGTTTGTACACGGGGAGCAGTTCATTTGCTGATTACACTATTTTGCTTGAATACACTATTTGACTGTAATGTTATTTTAAGGACTTCGAATTCTGTCTTATGGTTTGGATTGTTCTTACTTGGGAGAGAGAGAGAAATGGGGTTTAACGTCCACTCAACACAACTAGGTCATTTCGCTACTAACATATGGTTTAATTCTATTTCAATAATTCGCTTGCGTGTAAGGGGTCGTTAACAGTGGGAGGAAACAGGAGTGCCCGGAGGAAACCCTCGAGGTTGAGAAGGCGCCCCTATCTCCATGCCATATACGCTCACACCAGGGCTCGAAACCACAGTCGCAAGCCAGAAGTGGCCAGCCAGCTAGAGGTCGAAGCGCAGCACTCTAGACCACTAGGCCACACCCAACCTCCTGTTCTTACTTGGTTTTATTTTATTTACTGAGGTATATCTTATTACCTTGAGGTGTGGATGGATTTGACAGTATCTCTAGGCATATAGAAAGCTATAGACTGGGTGTTCTCTTCTACTATATGTTCCTTCGTTAACATCTCGTAGATAGACGGAGGTCGGACACCTAGAGACATTGTGATTGGTCGAATGAAATTTAGGGTGACTTTGAGAAACCCTTGGAATGTTTCAGCACCTTCATCCTGAAATGATAGAAGTAAAAAAACAAATGAAATTTATTCTCATCTTTTTAACTACAACATTATTCAATTTAAATGTGCAATAAAACTTAGAAAAAGTACAGCTTTGTCTGTCTTAATTTATCTTCTTTGATTGATATTTAGTAATTGAACATATTACATATTAACACAAGGTACAGTTTTATGGATACACAATTACTGAGTTTAATACTAAGACGAGAGTATCCTCGTTGAAACGTCAATTAGTATTAAATTCAATAATTGTGTATCCATAACATTGTACCTTGTGTCTTAATATAGTTATAGCATAAATGATGATATACCTCCTAAATTCAGTAATTGTGTATCCATAAAATTGTACCTTGTGTCTTTAAATAGTTATAGCATAAATGATGATATACCTCCTGCGATATTAAATATGTGACCTCTGACAGCAAAATGAGTTGAAAGTTACATAACCTTTACCTTTTGTGTTCTATTATTAAAAGGATAGTTTAGCCGATATAACATTCAAAGCCAGAAAAAAAGAACCCCAATAGGCAGATTTAGCTCTTACAGACTCATAATGCATGTTTATGTATCTGCAGAAACTTAAAAAAATATGAAAACTTTTCCCAATGCATTTGCCTTTTAAATTGTAATGAGTAAGCTGATTGATGTGCCAACAACACCACATCTTTCATCCAATTAGGTCTGTTATTAGATACATCTCAATTATTTTTATCAAGAAATCAGGAAAAAACAAAATGATGGATATATTTACATAAACAAGACAGAAACAACATGGTGTAAATCTCTAACAATGCTATTATCCTTCCGTATTTCCTACAAGAATGTTGAAAACAGCTTTCTTTCATCTTGCCAAATATATTGAAGGTGAAGACAAGTGAGGACAAAGAAATGGGGTTTAACATCCTAATCTTCTGCACCAGGTTGGGCTAATAAAGATAGATGTCTGATCAATATAAATAATCCTAAAGGCAGTTCTTTTAAGCCCAGACCAGCATTCAAACTGGAGACATTTAATTGATAGACCACTGCCCTACCGCTCAACCACTGTGTCGCCAACGATGTACAAAACAGAATGAAATAGGTTTCAATTCGGAACAACACTGTCATGTCAAGATAATCCTAAAGGTTCTTCCAAGAACGTCCAAGGATTCGTTCCTGGGACATTTTAATTGAGAACCAATGCCCTGCCGCTCAACCAATGTGTCCCCAATATGACGTACTGTAGCTTACTCAATTCAGGAATACTCATTTCATAAAAATCAAAAACAGAAGAACAAACTTGTAAATCAAGCAAACAGAGTTAAAAGCTAGTACAATCAGTTTTTGGCGCTCATGGGTCAAGCAAAAGGTAAAGCAAATGATACAAACATCATTGGTTACAATGTCATACACACCTATTGTTTTTTTTACCCTCATCAGATGCGGGAGATGTTCTTGATTGATCAAGATAGTTGAAATACATTTGTAGTTGAAAACGATAAGAGAATACTTGTCGAAATGTTGTGCTATTTAAAAATAAACCAGTGATTGTTCTCCATATAAATTATGTTGTGTAATTATTAAGTTAAAACACACTTTGAACACACTTTACATCATCTTTTAATCATGTTCTGAATGACTTCCTTTTCAATTACAAAGACACCGTGCGCAAGAAATACCCATAATTTACCATAATATCGCATGAATAATGAAGGTAACACACTATGCAATTGTTCTTTCAAGTGTCCTCAAAGAATCTGGAAAACTTGTTTTGTTTGTTGGCAAGTACTTAGAAAGTGAAACAAGTTGCCAAATATTCACCAATAAGATAGGAATCTGTCTAATAAATAACTGTTTTTTTACTAAAATATCTTACTAACTTCAGACATCGAGACATATACCATACTAAACTTGGGCTGTCTGTCTACAGTTAGCTCTGCTTGAGAACAGACACCATACGCTAGTTGACTGACATTTTGAGTCCTAAATCAACAATTTTAGTCGAAAATACTAAGTTTACTCCATGAATTTGGTTCAGTATTAAATTTATTCTGCTTCCATTTAAAAAATATGAAAGAGTTTATTTAGTCTTTGTGTGTATGACAGATGTGAAGCGAAGTAGAAACGCATTATAAAACGGTATATTTTTTTTTGATATGGCGGCCATTTACAGCAGAGATCTATTCTCAAGGAATGAAGTAGATCGATCTCTGTGTGCAGAATGGGCGACAGTGTATACATGGTTTACTTAAAGGAGTTCTATTTGTGACCTAGAAATTGACTTCAATTGAGTTGCAACGCATATAATAATGTAATAAGAATGTATATAAACTGATTAACATCCAATCGTTTCAGTTTATACTCTAATTTTAAATAAGTTATGTTCGGCAAAATACACCAAAGGTCTCAATCGCATGGCAATCTCTAGCATCTGGTTATTCCAGTCTACACTCTACACCGATAGTATCGTGCATGTTCTGCAGAAAGGAATATGGCGTTATTAAAATAAAGAACAATTTAAAGGTGAATTTTGAAATATAATTTGTAAAGAATGAGTGATCTATACTTACAGGTTCGAAGTCTGCTGAAGGAACGTGTTTATTGTATTCTAATAATTTGGCTTGTAATTCTTCTCTATTTAACGTAGCTTCACCTTTATGTTTGGGTAACTTGTCGTCAGGTATCGTTCCTGATCGGTAACCACTGTCTGTTTCATCATTTTCCTGTAATATACACAATATTAAAATCAGTTTCATATATTACTTGATACCCATCAGACGATACTTGGCAAAATTGTGTTCTGTTAATGTGTTTCCCAATCGCTAAACGTCACTTAAATATTATAGATATACTACATCATGAGGTAGATGAAATGGGGTTTAACGTCCTACTGGGCTAATGAAACTGGCTATGAGGGAAATTTTGCCAGGGCAGTTGCGCTACAGCCTATTCTTCTATCGAATTCCAACTGCCAATAGATTTTTTACATGCACCCCAATGTGTACAAGGTACCTCGGTTTTCTGACCAACTGGAAACAAACTGGGTCATTTTGAGACCAACATAAGGTTTAATTTTATTTAAATAATTTGCTTGCACTTAGGGGCCTTTACCAGTGGGAGAAAACTTGAGGACCAGGAGAAAACCCCCAAGATTTTACAGACGACACAACTCCATGTCACGTACAACTGCGGAAATCGAAATCAATGACAGACCTTATGATACAACGTGTATGTGCTAACCATTCGGCCATCCAAACTCCCTTGTTTGAAGACCATAATAATAATGGCAAATGAACAAAGAATGTTTATATTTACTGATAGAATCTATAGAACTAAGACTCCCATGTTCTCGATATTTAAAGATAGTATCAAATTATATGTTGACATTTAATGAAATACCATGCAATTTACTCCCTTCATGAATAAATAATATAAGACAGAAAGTCTTGGAGGATTGGAATCATACAAGTATATTTTATATTTATTTCATGAAGAGTTAGATGAAATCAACCCTGGAAAAAGGGCACCTGTCACTGACAATGTCAAGCACAGATTCAGGCTTTGTCAGGCACAAAACCTTTTGTCCAGCACTGATTTGTCTTTTTTGCTGATATTATTAATACATGTCCGGCACTAAGTTCAAAGAGTCAGATACTATTTCATAAGTGCCTGACATTTTGTCAGGTACATCTTAAAGCTTCATTTCCAGGCCTGGATGAAATAATGAAATGCTGGTTTAGCCTCCTACTTTTCTACACCAACTGGGCTAAGGCAATGGGAGAGAGAGAAATGGGGTTTAACATCCACTCAACACAAACTAGGTCATTTTGGGACGAACTTATGGTTTTCATTTTTTATTTCAATAATTCGCTTGCGTAGGGGGCTTTTGCAGTGGGAGGAAACTAGAGTGCTCGGAGGAAATCCACGGGGTTGAGAAGGCACCCCTATCTCCATGTCACATACATGTACGCTCACACTAAGGCTCGAAACCACAGCCGCAAGCCAGAGGTGACCGGCCAGCTAGAGGTCAAAGCGCGGCACTCTAGACCACTAGGATTAACACCACACTTTGAGCCTTTCCTCTTATTCTTTATCAAATTGCAAGTGTCAAAGGTACTTTTACGAGCATGCCAATGATTTCACTGGACCTCTTTGTTAGGCCCTCCACCCTACACTACTGAACAGGGGAAACACACCCAAAAAGGCTGGGGGACATCCTGATAAGCGAGCGAGCTCCCAGACACCAAATCTAATAGTTTGTACGATATTTAATTAAACAGTATTTGATGTGTTATCTATCAAGACAGTGTGTTGTTTGTTTCAGCAAAATGTGTCTGTGAACCACACCCACCAATATAACAATAGGACACAAATAAAAGTATATAAATTAAATAATTTAAATATCCACAATTAACAACAGTATAAAAACAGACTTTATATAGATAGGCTATTTTATCAAATGACATAGTCTTCTTTTGTACTGCTGTTAAGCAGGGATTTCTTAAATATCCCTTTTGTATCTTCTCTCCTCCAGTATCAACATTTGATCCAGGAGGGGAGGGAGAGAGAAATGGAATTTAACTACTCTTGATACAAACTAGGCCATTTCCAACAATTGGCTTGTGAATAGGGGTCTTTATTAGCAGTAGGAGGAAACCGGAGGTCCTGGAGAAAACAGTACACACATGGTTAGACAGGCGATCCTATTCCATGTCACGTACAACCTGAGAATCGAAACCGCGCCAGACCTTATCATAAAGCGCGCACGTGCTAAACATTTGGCCACCAAACCCCTGATCCAGTAGGTAAACAGATGTACTATCATGTCTAGCCCTAGCTACTCTTTCAAGTGAGTCTTGCTGTTCCCCCTCTCGACAAATAAAAGTGTACTTACATTAGTTTGATCGGTATCAGGAGGTAATAAAGGCGTGGCTTCTTGATGTTCACTGTTGTGATTACAAACTTTCTCCTCTAATATCGTGGGGATCGGGGGTCGAGGAGAGATGATTGGTTTGTGATCGGACAGCGACGTCTCCGCAGCATTTCCATCGGGTGTTGACGGAACTTCTGTTGGTGACACTGGCGTACAATCTAACGTCACTGACGGCACGCATGTGTGATGACAAGTATATTGGCAATCTGGAGAAAAATAAAAAATGTTTCTATGTTAGATTATTGATCAAATATAATGTTATAAGTTGAAAAACAAACATGACAATTTTATATTTAAAGATCTATACTTGTTTCAGGATGTGAATAATGTGCTTAGATTTCTGGAGATGTGAGTAGATTTGTATGGATGTGAGTAGATTTGTATTGATTGGTACATGTATGTATGTGAAATTGTGAATAGATTGGTATGTATGTGAGATTGTGAGTAGATTGGTATGGATGTGAGATTGTGAGTAGATTGGTATGAATGTGAGTAGATTTGTATGGTTTGGGGAAGTTTGTATGGATGGGGATCCATGTTGATTTGTATTGATTTTATGGATGCAAGTAGATGTGTACAGTGTCTGTAAATTTGTATGGATATTGGATGTGAGTAGATTTGTAGGGATGTCTTGTGATTTGTATGGATGTGAGTAGATTTGTATTGATTGGTACATGTAAGGATGTGAGATTGTGAGTAGATTGGTATGTATGTGAGATTGTGAGTAGATTGGTATGGATGTGAGATTGTGAGTAGATTGGTATGAATGTGAGTAGATTTGTATGGTTTGGGGAAGTTTGTATGGATGGGGATCTGAGTAGATTTGTATTGATTTTATGGATGCAAGTAGATTTGTGCAGATATGTGTAGATTTGTCTGAATGCAAGATGATTTGAATTGATGGATGCAAGTAGATATGGATGTGAGTAGATTGGTATGGATGGGTTGCGATTAGATTTTTTATGGATGCGAGTAGATTTGTATGGATGCGTTGCGAGTAGATTTGTGTAGAATTGTACATACATGTATGTATCAGTAGTTTATATATCTGAATATAATCCGACATTTATCGGTAAATTTTAAAGTTACATTTTATCCCCCATCTACTAAGTGAAAGACAAGTTTTATTAAATACCTACAAAAATATAAAAAAAACATAGCACTGTTGTTTTCTCCTTGGGAATAGGAATAGATTGAAGTCAGAAGTGGGGCCTGCACAAAAAAAACAAATTGTGTTCTTATCCATAAATAATTGAAAGATAAAGTGATAACATGCTCTGAGTTTATCTGTTGCACTTGTAATAAGATCTGACATGGCTTTATATATACCGGTACTTGAGTTGGCTGGTTGACTGTGGAGACACAAGAATTTATTCTGTTTAGATCATGTTAAGTTATAGATATGTGTACATAGCAATTATTAAAGGCAGTGATGTCATTAGAAGCCGGCAACCGGCAAATTTCGCCGTTTACATTAGCTCAATTTCCGGCTACTTTTCAGCTAAAAAAAATCAGTAATTTAATTTTAATAAAATAAAACTAATTTAATTTCGAAACGCCAAGATGTACCTCCGATTGCCCAGCTACATGGCTATTTCACGAAATTTGTATTTTTCATTCATTCTTAATGTCAACATAGACTTTGTTTTTAGCTAGAACCATTTCCCTTCTCGTACTGTGTAGGAATAGAGCACGCGTTCCCAACCGACACCCAATATTTTAATCCTTTTCGATTCACTGGACAACAAAATACTCCGTCGGCTGTTATCATACGAAAGATATAACACACCAGTTTAATTATTCTCCTTTTAACAAACTAGAAACACGGCTAAAATGGCACTTCCCACGAGCCGCTCGCATTGCAAAATGCCTAACTAGGAGGTTTCATCTTGGCGGGAAAAAAGGTGTCACGTGAGCAAATAACAATAACATGGCGAGCATGGCTGCATTCCTACCGACCGGCGTCGATGGTTCCCCGATGGAAATCTAAATTACTATTTTATAAAGAAGACAAACAATCTTTTGACATCACGAACTATTCGCAGCACTGACGTATTGCCTTCGTGTTCACGAAATTTGAGAGGAGTGCTTTGGCGTAGATATGAAGCAGATGTACGGGTGGGCACGTTTTCTTATTTTGTAGGAATATTACAGACGCAAATTTGAATACCGTAGGGGAATTAATTTTGAAAAATAGCGAGGGGCATCTATTTGTATTACATATGATATTTTGTTGACAGGTATTTTTTTTTATTATAGTCGGAATCCGTCTTCTTAAATGACGATAAAATTGATGCCCCTTTATTTTCGGTAAATATATATATGTGTCCGACAAGAACGATTTTGAAATAGTTTTAGTGTAATAACCTAGCCTTTTCTACATTGCTGTACATGCTTGTCTTTTTTTTATTTTTGATATAATATAAATATTATTAACAAATATAGGATATGAAAAAAAAAAAGTTTATTTATTAAAGTCATCTCCCATGTAGGTATTTAACAATCTGAAATAGAAATGTTCAGCATGCACCACAAGTTTATTTTAGGCCTAACTTCTGAAAAAAAAACTCCTTTTCATTCGTACGGCGCCTGTGGGAACATAAGCCATAACGCAATTGCAACGGTTTGGTTTGTTTGTAGATTTGGACATGCGACTCTTAAAATTTGCTGCCGCTTACTTTACCAAAATTTCCTTGTTACTTGAAAAGTTAGTGACATCCCTGTTAAAGGTTCGATACCTATTTCAATTAATGTCCCTGAGATGGATTTCAGCGATATAGCATGTTGTGCACATCTCAGAACACTTAAAATTCCAGGAGTTTTCCAGGAGATATTTACATAGAATTCTACATCATAATGTATTTTTTTAAACATAGTTCGACTGAAATAAAATTTTCATTTTCCCATTATTTTCAATGAGTTTCAAGCAGTGTGCGAACCATGTATTGGAATTATTGCCTTGCAAACTACAACATTGTAATCTCTTAGTAATATCAGTCCAAAAATGGTCCAATTCTGTTTAGTATTTCCAAAGATCGGATTACGCGAAATTTCAACAATCTATTTGGCTGTTTGTGTAAATGGTACACTTTACTTCTCTAATTTCTCGTTCCTTATTTTGACAGAATCTGTCGACAAAACATTTCTACATACATTTTTTAAATCTATGGTAGGCTGATCGGCAATTACAAGTCTGTGTATGTTGGATGACGTCATGATATTATAACATGCCTACCGCCATTTTATGGGCTGGTTTCTAATTGACATTTTGATTTGTTTTTTAATTAATGTTAAATCAACCTGAGTTCATATTAGCATAAATTAAGTTGTTGGAAATTTGATATTTTGTGACAAAACACAAATATGATGCATTGTTACTTTAAACAATACTGATAACTGGGTATATAATAGATAATTAATGTATATAAACAGCCAAATAAATAAACAGGTTATAAATCATTGACTGTAAAATAACAAGTATTATGTCATATTATTATTTATTACAGAAATTATAAACCTTGTGATCCACAGCATTCTGGTGCAGGCTCATGAATCATAGTTGAAAAAGTCTGCATGCAGCATTAGGTTCTTTATTTATTGAATGTTAAAAATAAAAACTCTGGTTAAAAAAAAATAATGAGTGCAGAAATATAAGGTTTGAGAGTGCTGATTGGTGAAATAGTAGAAGAAATCAAATTGCAGACAGATATTTTAAATTAGACCCAAACAATGACAATCTGATTTTTTTATATGTTACATTTGAGACATTTTAATTTAGACCTAACACCACCCGGCTAGATCTATTTGTTAAGACCAACTCAATGTCAAGGTCGCCAAGATGTAAATAAAGTTAGGGCATGTAATTGTTGACGAGATTGTATGTTAGGGTTAGGGTAAGCGTTATGGCTAGCTAGGTCCAGGGTAAGGGTTAGGGTTATTGCTAGCACTGTTTACATCTCGCGACCTTTGACCAAACTTGAAGATGGCCTTATCAAATAGGTCTAACCCACAGCCCCTTCTCACCCAAACCCCTGAAATACTGAATTTTGTTTTATGACAGTCCAATATGATTTATGTATTAAGTGAGACTGTTGCTTTAATAGGAGGAGAAACTGTTACTTTAAATTATGAACTATAAATAAAATAGAAAGGAAACTAATTTAACTACAACAATACTTAAAATAAGAGAAAAACTTATTCAATGAATTGAAATCAGCTACACCCAGATATTTGAGATATCTGTGCTGATTATTTTTAACTGACACTTAGATTGACATTTTACCTCCCAATTTCTGTCTCACATTGAGTAGGTTTTTTTTCATAGATTTGGTATAATTAAATTGTGTAATATGTACAAATAGGCACCAGTT
This sequence comes from Patella pellucida, assembly GCA_917208275.1. Lineage (NCBI taxonomy): Eukaryota > Metazoa > Mollusca > Gastropoda > Patellidae > Patella > Patella pellucida. The sequence continues at coordinate 65,433,901 of OU795042.1, read as the reverse complement.
ATCTCATCATTCTTGCAGAACCCCCCCCCCCCCCCCAACAAACCCAACTTACCCAACACAACCAAACCAAAAAGAGAGAGAGAGACAGAGGGAGGGAGGGAAAATCGAGATAATATAATAGCACCAGTACTTGACAATTTTCAACAAAAGAATTTTTCATTATTTACTTATGAACTATTACAGCAAAAACAGCCAGCTCTTTATCTAAATCTTACATACCGGTAATACATTTTTAATACATTGGGTATTATAAGACATTCATTATTAAAGACCGAGACATTATATTGCCATTCTAACCATCTTTTAATTTACTTTTATTGGCAGAGGATGAACGATACAATACGATTCAATTAACAAAGACTTCCAACCATCCATTACAAACTGACCAGACATTTCTAATCACCCAAACTATAACATTAGGGTGGAAGTCAATAAATAATTGCTTCTGTCTACCTGATGACCTTTCAGACCAGCTTCTAGAGAGAGAGAGAGAGAGAGATGGGATTTAACATCCACTCACCACAAACTAGGTCATTTCGGGACTAACATATGGTTTAATTTAATTTCAATAATTTGTTTGCGCGTAGGGGTCTTTAGCAGTAGGAGGAACCAGAGGACCTGGAGTAAACCCACAAAGTTGGACAGGTGACTTTACTCCTTGTCACGGACAATCAGGTATTCGAAACCATGCCAGTTAACTCAATGACAGGCTTTATGATACAGCCCGCACATGCTAACCATTCGGCCATCCAACTGATACAGCCCGCACATGCTAACCATTCGGCCATCCAACCCCCAAGCTTCAATAAAAGATGTTCACGGAAATTCTTTGTCAAGGCAGCTGTAGCAAATAATCAAATGAGAATCTTAAGACACTGGTTCCAAATTACTGAATCATACAGCAGGGAATTAAACAGAAGATATAACTTCCAGTTTTTTTGGATGTGGCAGGCAATTATAGATGGCATTGCTGTTGACCTTTAAAAGGTTTTCCAAATGGATTCACTTTATTATATACACTCATTCAAATTACCTGTTTTTCTTATCGCGTATTAGAGTAGGGAGAAATAAATCAGAACCCAATGTTACTTTAGACATTATCCTGAATCCAATCAGACAGAATCTTTGACCTTTTATGTAACATTATTGCAAAGACTTCAGGTGTCTACAGAGAGAGAGAGATAGAGAGAGAGAGAGAGAGAGAGCGAGCGGGGGGGGGGAGGAAATTAGGGTTCAACTTCCACTGGACACAAACTATAGGTCATTTCGAGACTTAACATGGTTCAATTTATTTCAATAATTGACTTGCGTGTAGGGGTCTTTAGCAGTAGGAGGAAGCCCACGAGGTTGGACAGGCGACCAGGTGGCTACACGCCTGGTTATAAACCAAAGGCAAAATCTCTCTGATGGCTGTCATTTAGTCTGGCACAGGTTTTTCTCTTTATCAGTGATTTTAGTGATATCTTTATAACATGTTCATCACAAAGTTTAACTTCCTAAATTTCTGCACAATGTTTGACCCCCTGTCCAGCACTGTAAGCAACAGGAAATCAGGTTCGCAACTTCAGAGGAACCTCCTCAACCTTCGGGTTTAGGGAGCCAGCTCTGTATTCACATTGGATGACAAAATGTTATTGACGTAAAACTCTCTTCTTCGGCACCTAGAAATTGACACAAATGGATCGCAACGCATTAAAAAATGTAATATGAATGTATATAAACTGATTTACATTAAATCGTTTCTGTTTTTAATGTAATTTCTAAACAGTAATCAGTTATGTTCAGTGCGGGGTATGTTTAGCCTCGATCATCGAGTTGCTTCATTACAAATGACACTCAAAAGCATTCTGACAAGCGATTTGTGTGACAATTTAAAAAATTTCATTTTGTCTTAAATATTAGATTTCAGAAGCCCAACTTTTCATGGTAAGATAACAACATTTAAATTGTCCAAAAATTCATGTTTGCAATGTAGAAGACTCTTGATGATATTGAGTTAGAGATTTGCCCACTTTAAACTTGTAATTTTTAAGACGTTATTCAAAATAAAGTTGGGTAGGTTTTATCAGAGATTTGCCTCCATTAAAATAGTAATTTTAAAGATGTTGTGGAGGTTTTATCAGTAATTATTCTGAGATATTATTTTAATAAAGGTAATATAAACACATCATGGAGTTCATCTGTTAACCTTTATATTTATAGATTGTAATAAGAAGAATTTGGGTGGTTATCAATCTAACATTATCCCAGTAATAACAACTTGTTATCATTATATCAAACTCTCAACATCTAATATCATCCACCTTTAGGCCTTGTGAACTCACAGATGCCAAGTGTGTGGTATAATTATATATAATGGTATTGCTCTAATATATCACGGTGTGGGTTTTCTCTGGGTCCTCTGGTTTTCTCTAACTGTTAAAGACCCCTATGCGCAAGCAGATTTTTGAACTAGAACTACTGTGTACTACAGAAGTTGTAATACAAAGGACAAAACTCAAATGATGTGGTGTCCATTGAAGTAAAATTGTACAATATTCTATTCACAAAATGGGTGGTGGGGTTACTTCAACACGTCTGTCATTTAGTGAAGTGGTGTGGTTAATTCCCTGCTTGAGCGTGACAATGATCAGGATCGCATGTCAAACCTTGTGGGTTTTCTATTGGTGCTCCCACTACTAAAGACTACCATGTGATAGACTATTATTGAAATAAAATTGAGAACCATGTTAGTACCGAAATGACCTAGTGGATGTTGAATCCCATTTCTTTTTTCCTTTCTCTTTCTTTATTTCCAATATGACCTAGTTTATGTCAAGCGGATGTTAAACCCAATTTCACTCACTCTCTATCATTTATTGGCAGTGATATTCCATATGCCCTACACCCTCTAGAACACCTGATACATGCACAACATATCACATGTGTGAAGTTCACATTGATATGGGGGATTTGATGGCCGAATGGTAAGAAAGAGCACTGTATCATAAGGATAAGGTCTGTCATTGAGTCAACTTGTGGTGTTTTGATTTCCCGATAATACATGGCAAGGAGTAGGGTCGCTTGTACAACCATGTGGGTTTTCTCCAGGTCTTCCAGTTTCCACACACTGCTAAGGACCTCTATGCGCAAGTAAATTATTGATATAAAATTGAACCAACGTGCAAGCGAATTATTGATTCTGGACCATGTGTTAGTCCCAAAATGACCTACTTTGTCTCTAGCGGACGTTAAACCCCACTTCTCTCTCTTACATAGATATTAGCACAACTTGTGGTACTATCTCAACGCCTATTGCTATACCATCATCAGTTGGTACTGAACTTATAACTAGGATATGAATATTGTTACTATTTTATGACTCAGGTGTTTATATTGGAAGCATGTCAGGTTTCAGTAATGAGTAAGTCTGGAATATCTACCTGATATCTACCTGATTATTATAATAAGATACAGGTAAAAATATACCTGATATCAACATACTTCTCATTTATCTAATGTCACCTTCATACCTTTATCTGTTTATTTTACTTATATACCTATCTACATGTACATCGCATACCGTCTTATTCCTTCTGTCTTATAAACACACAGGTTATAGATGTTCACTGTACGTGGTACCTATACTAGTAAGATAGCACAAGTGAGTTCAGATCTATCTACAATGTACATCGCATACCGACTTATTCATTCCGTCTTAAAAACACAGAGTTATAGATGTACAGGGTACCTAGTAAGATATTGTCGAGTGGACATAAAACCCCATGCCATCTTATCCATTCCCATGTCTTATTCATTCCCATTCTGTCTTGTAAACACAGAGAGACAGAGAGAGAGAGAGAAATAGGGTTTAACATACTCGACACAAACTAGGTCATTTTTGGACTAACATATGGTTTAATCTTATTTCAATAATTCGCTTGCACGTAGAGGTCTTTAGCAGTGGGAGGAAACTGGAGGACCCGCAGAAAACCCACAAGGTAAGACAGGCGATCCTATTTCTTGTCACGTACAACTGGGGATTCGTAACCACGCCAGTTGACTCAATGACAGGCTTTATGATACAGCGCATGCATGCTAACCATTCAGCCACCAAACCCCCCTTATAAACACAGAGTTATAGATGTACACTTCTTACTAAGATAGCACTAAGGAGTTCAAATTCTCATTTTTATCTATCAATCAATTCATTTATCCATCCATCTCTCTGTCTATATATTCATGTAGATGTCTTACAGACAAACAGGAATGAGTTCAATCGCTTTATACAAAATTCCACATCTAAAATCATTAGTTGGCTATCTTACTATTTAACAAACTGATAAGACTGTCTACATGTGCTTGGTATCTACTCATCGGAAACAAATGTGCAATCAACAGGCCGCGAGTTCACATAGCATTCTCTGACTTAAGTTGAGAATTTACTCAACTTTCAATCACTTAAGAGAAATAATTTTCATGTAGATACACAAAACTTTGAATAAAGTTTCTTATAGATGTATTTGATACATTAGAATAATAAAAGTTTTATAAAGGGCTTTATTTTAGTTAAAATAAGGTGAACAAGTTTAAGTATATTCTTAACTTAAGTCTGGGAATGTTTTGTGAACTCAGAGTCTGGTCTCAATACCAAGAGCTGGGTAAGTCAATATTGGCATCAATTTTCTGGACCATCCATACAACTAAATTCATTCTTTGACAACCCCACAAGCACAACCCTTGGACAAGTCAAGACCAAGACTCAAAATCCTGAAATCTACATACCAGGAAATCAACCAAGGACATTCTATTATTTATTTTTCTGTGACGCTGTATTCGTTACTAGAAAACTACAATTCTCCTTTCATCAACCATCAACTCAGTAATTTATATACTTCAATTAATCTTGCATGAAACCAGGCGGGTTCAATTAACACATGAAGATCTGTTTTTACTACAAATTGGATTAAATTCTTTCATCGCCAGCAGAGACAATACATTAATTTACAATGTAGTTGAGTCCAGAAGTACTCAATGTTTATTTGTAGTCCGAGTCTAGAAGTTCTAAAAATCACTTTAAGATACGAAAAATAAATCCCCACCACGAAACATTTGTATTGCGTACGGCAGAAAAAAAAACAGTCATGGTTAAGATTAGGTCCTAAAATTTGTTAAATCTCGGTCAACAGATCTAAAAGATCAAGATATCTGTTTTTTTCAGTAGTTGGAATAATCTGTCTGAATTCTACAATCAATGCGATTGATACAGAGATTTATCCCTGAGCTCTTCAGAAATCTTAACTGGGTCACAACAGATCTAAAACAAATGAAATGAAGTGGGGTTTAATGTCTTACTCTGAACTGGATCTAAAAGAATATATAAGCCAACTGTTTTTTCCAGAAGTTGGAATAATCTGTCTGAATTCTGATACGATTGATACAAGATTTATCCCCACTATGAAAGATCTGTATTGAGCTCTTCAGAAATCTTAAACTCGGTCGTAACAGATCTAAAACAAATGAAATGAAGTGGGGTTTAATGTCCTACTCTGAAATGGATTTAGAAGATCAAGACGACTGTTTTTTCAGAAGTTGGAATAATCTACAACCAATACGATTGATACATACCTTTCATGTTTTTACCTCGTTATCCGAGATATTCGTATCTCTCACGGGTAATATCAAACACCGACATTATCTTGATAAATTACCACGGTGATATAGACAATAGTTTTACCAGGTACACATCGACTGATGTATATATATATACTAATCTACGAGTATATCTATAGTATTATGGAATATAGTTTTAACAGATCGCGTAATAACTCAGACCTCTGTGAACTTCTACAAAGGTTGGTTTGTAGCGGTTTAATACTACCCAGTATTTGATCTTATCTATTATTACAGCGATTCTGTACTGTGTATCACAGGTATATTGAGTCATATTATATAAATCTATAGTGGTAATGTGAGAGAGAGAGAGAGAGAGAGAAATGGGGTTTAACGTCCACTCAACACAACTAGGTCATTTCGGGACTGATCTAGTATTGCCAGCAGATCTAGTATTTTTTTAAGAATTTTTTCTGCTTGTGTAAAAGTTTCCAATGATTTGAAAAATAATAATTTACTGTAAATAAAACAACTTCTAGTTGCCAATATTAAATTAGGTATCTATTTAAACCAAGTCTTCTATGAGTAGGTTTCCATTTAAATGAATTATGATTTTGGGTGTCCAGTTTATTCTTAGGCCTTGTCATTAGTCACTCAGGGAAAATAAAACTCTAAAGTATACTCTTTAAATAACATTTTCTTAACAGAACTTTACTATTCAAGTATACAAAAACTACGATTTATCTAATTCGTACTCCACAAAAACTACGGTTTATCTAATTCGTACTTCACATAACAAATTATATTTAATCACAGGTGTCACAGAACCCCCTGTAATCAGCGTAAACATTCAAGCAATCACATGTAACGTAAATAATTATTTTGGCATGGTATAAAAGTCGTAATAATTCGATACCATGGTACATTAAGTTCTAGAACAACTTTTGTTAGAAGTATTTTCTCCTTGGTTTAGTACGAGTTATTCTCATAATACGCTTCATTAAATATCAAAAGATTTATTTCTAATCGCGTTGACAGGTCATTCAACATTCAATCATAGAAAATTATCCTCAATTCAAACAGTGGAAAGTCAGTCAGGATTTGATGGTATCTTGCCTTTTATTTGTATTCGATATAAATCAGAGAGATTGGGTTTACATCCACTCACTTTTAATTAAATTGAGTTTAACGCACTGTTCTGCTCCGACGGGCATACAGTGTGCTATGAGGGAAATATGGCAGGAGAGAAGCACTATGGCCTCGATATCAGAAGCACTATAATGGCCTCCATATCAACTGCAAATGTATCTCCGTGGACGCCAATTGTACATGGGACCTCAGATTCCTGTCCCATCCAAATGACTAGACAGTTGTCTTTGTCAGACGTTCCGTCCGGCATCACTGACAGGGGGAAACCACGATGGAAAATCCTGATGAACTTTCTCGGCAAACCACTCCCTTTAAACATAAACTAGGTAATTTATTATCATATATAGAAAATTATTTTAATTGTGTCATTAAGAAAGAAGAAGCTCTCAAATTCTCATCGACTTGAAAAACTCTCCCTTTGAACGAAACATGTAAGCCAAATGAAAAGGAGAATTCAAAAAGCTTTGCACTATTTACTTGCTGATGGTTATTAGTTTTTAATGAGGGGGTCATCAAGCTCAAGCACCATTGAACACCTGAATCTTGATCCAGTAGAGTTTTTTTTCTGAGTATAGTGTAATTGTGTATGAGAATGATGTTCACAAAGCATTCTCAGCCTTCAGTTAAGAATTTGCTCAAAATCTTAATAGCTTGCCTTATTTTAACTAAAATATATATAGTCTCCCGTAAAACTTTTGTTGTTTTAATGTCTCAAAACATCAATAAGAAACTATGCACAAAGTTTTGTGTTTCTGGATTACATATATTTTCCATAAACACTAAACAGCTATTATAAATTGAGTAAATTCTCAAGTTAAGTCTGAAAAATACTTTGTCAACTTAGGGCCTGGCTACATACAGGCTGTAAACCTTGTACTCTATGTACTTCTGATTTAAAGATACATTATGGGAGATTAGATAAAGAGCTGGTAGTTCTCACTATAATAGTTAAAATTAGACAATCTAAGGCTAAGTTGGTTATGCTGAACATTTCAGTCAAATTGCTTCATTCTAAACCGAGAAACTTTATTTTAAAATCAGTAAACCGGGAAAACTTTATTTTAAATTTCAGTCAAATTGATCCACCCTGAACCGAGTATTTAGCGATTGAATTTTGAGTCTAGCCTCGATCATCTATTTTTAAATTTAATCAGCAGCAGCAGACCGGGTTCTAATCTAGTAAATATCACAGACTCGAATGACATCACGATTTGATTATTGTCTGGATAAGTTAATTAATGTCCAATTAATAATTAAGATAACATTCCAGAACCTGCAATTGGCAGATTTATCTCTAGCATAATGTATGTTTAAGAATGAAAGAAATCAATCTACTTAGTATGATATGACTTTTCTTGTCCAAACTCCAAACATGGAATGCTCTTTTCGAGAGTAATTTTTGACTTTCGCAAATTAGGGAAGGCTTTGTTCAGCTCACAAATCAAATATACAAAACAACGACTGTTGTGTTCATAGGTACTGATGTGAAATAAGAAGCTCAAATGATATATTATCATCCAATTCATGCACATCTAAATATAATAAAAGACATAAATTATACGTCAACAGGCAGAATATCTTTGAACCAATTTTTAATCGAAATGGATTTACATTTAAGTACTTTTGCATCAACGGCTTAACAATTTTTTAAGATTTAGTCCTTTATGGATTTAGTTCTTTATATTTATATCTAAATATAATGGTTATTTATCTATTTTTCAATGACCTACAGCAAACCCTAAAACACAGGTGAGACGAATAGAGTGAGAAAAATGGAGTTAAATTGCCACTAGTCACAAACTAAGGTGAATGTAAGAAAGACTGAAGGTAAATTTGGGTTCACAGTTTTCAAGAAAGTTTTTATAACCATGGTAACGTAAGAAGTAACTGTGTGTAATATTAGACTTGTTATATATTGGTATAAAAACACCAGGAAGTATATAGAATAGATCACAAGAGGAAACCCAGAAAAAAAACTGATAATAATAGATCAGATTACCAGGTTCTAAAAAAACCTGTTGGACTTTCACTACTGGTACCAAACACAGTAAAGAAAACTATGCAAAACCAACAAAAAAAATCAGTGTTTTTTAATGGGTAATTCTATAAAAAGTCTTGTCAAATTCTACATTTTGTACATTGACAGTCTGGTAAAATGTGGCATTTCTCAGGTGGAGAATACAACAATCTGATAAAATGTGGTATAAAAAAAGGAAACCTCTCTCTCTCTCTCTCTCTCTTTTCTCAGGTGGAGTATACTGTCTGATAGAATGTGGTATTTCCCACATTAAGGATATGACAGTCTTGTAAAATTGCATATAACAGGGTCAGTATACTATTATTACTATATACACACATATGAAATGAAATAAAATGGTGTTTTAACGTCCTACTGTTCTGCTCCGAACTGGGCTAATGAATAAAGGCATATGGACAGAGGCAACGGCAATATACAAGACCACATCACCATGTGGGCGTATAAAAACTGTCATATAAATCTTTTTATAGTATACAGGAATAAACTAATTTTTTATTCCATATTTCATAAGAAGATAAGGTATGTACATGTAGGATATATTGTGCTCTATAAATCACCTGTAATGTACGTGTAATGTATGTGCAGTGTTATGTAAGTATATATAAAGGTAAGTAAAGGTTATCTGTAATATAAACCTGTTGATACAGGTGTCGTTAGTACATCAAATAAAATATTCTATAAATATCTTACATCATGTCTGCAAAAATACATGTTTTCATGCAATCTACATATAGATTATTTTCAAATGTTCTTGACTTATATATATATATATATATATGGAAGCTAGTCTGGGGCAATGACACATATTGATAAACAGAGTACTAAACTTTCTGAAATCTTAATCTTAGGTACTGCTTTGACCTAATTTGGTCTGGACACTCTGGAGGCAGTAATTGGCATCAGTCAATGGCATAATGGGGTTTCACGTCCTACTGTTCTAATTCGGCTGGGCTAATGAGGACGGATATACGCCATACAGTGTGCTATAAGGGAAATCTTGCCTGGGCAGCGGCACTAAGCACATATTGATAAATAGTACATTGCACTTTCTGAAATCTTAGTTGTATGGTAAATATTTGCCCTGCTATCTATTTAATATTTCTATATGGAGTATGAACAATTACAGAAAGGACAATTTTGAAAGGGGAGTGGATCTAGGAGAATCGGGGTTGGTGTAAGACCATTGACTGCCGACTCATAATTACCAAAACTAAACAATGTGCACATGCAGTCACGATAAAATGATGGTTATGTTTGTTTTACAGACTTCAACATTGGTTATAAGTTAAAGCAATAATAGCTGATTACTGGTAATAATAATACAAACATGAAGGAATGTATGATGCAATGGTTATAAGTAATTACTGATGTTAATCATAATATATACAAGCACCATGGAATGTGTGATCAAATTCTGGTCATTATTTTTTGTAAGACTACTACACTGATAATAATAGATGTTCATCAGAATACAAAGCACGACGGCACCCATGATGAAATAAAAACACATTCCTTAAACTATAACATCAATACAGTTTAAGTAAAGATCATTAGCCTATCGCACATGTTTTTCACAGCATGTAAACTTAATGGCATGTTTTATCTCCATTCATTCAGCCTCCATCATATACACAGCCAGATTACAACTCAGCAGGGGAGATAACTCTACATTACTGAATTAATTTAATACAGAATGAGGCAGACATGCGGAAGTTATTTTTGTATCATTCATTAATTACCTCTGATGATAATAGTAAACAGAAACTTGAAAGAAAGAAATTTTACATGGTCCATAGAATCTGTTCATCCTCATGTTTTCAATTTGGGAGTAAAAACTATGGTTACTATTCCAACAAATGCCTTACTGCGACTAATGGCTTAATTAAGTTAACATTCAAACCTATACAATGCAATGTTCCACAAACACTCCTCTTATTTCATACAATGCCACAACTGGACTAATAATTTTTTTTTGCCTAGACAGTGGGTTTTCACCCATTCTTTGACAAATTCCATCCACCAAGGGATCTTTAAGGTTTTTTTTATTCGATCTCAATGACTAGTTTGTTGCCAAACAGGGATCACAAATCTGAAGTAACTTTCTCAGCCTTTTTGGTGGAGAGAGATTTGAAGATCCACAAATCCCAGACAAATAATACCATTTTTTACAGGTCTATGTCGACAGATTGTATTTTACAAACCCATTCATACATTCTTTTTACCATTGAATACATATTGATTGATCAGATTAATCTCATTCATATATCAAACAAATATTAGTCTAGTCAGCTGTTACTTTGTCCACCCCCTCTACAATGGACAGTTTGGTAAACACATGTTGGTCATTTTATCAATACAAGTCCAGTCAGCTGTTACTTTGTCCACCCCCTCTGCAATGGACAGTTTGGTAAACACATATTGGTCATTTTATCAATATAAGTCCAGTCAGCTGTTACTGTGTCCACCCCCTCTACAATGGACAGTTCGGTAAACACATGTTGGTCATTTTATAAAGATTAGTCTAGTCAGCTGTTACTTTGTCCTCCCCCTCTATACCTAAAATGTTTGTCAACACATGTTGGTCATTTCATAAATATTAGATAAATATTAATCTATACATTTAGTATTTAGTGTAAGTATTGTGGAACTTCCGATTCCACCAGTACAACTCATCCGTTGGTCAACACATGTTTTGATAATTTAGACAATGTTTTAATGGAATTTATTTTCTCCATTCTTGTGGAAAGCAGCGACAAGATTTATTGATAGAGAAAACAAGCGACCTGGTTTAATATCAACATGAACTGTTGACCTGTATATACTAAGTCTGTTTTAATAATATACCTCTTATATAAGTTATTATATAAATACTGAAAACACCAACTGCTGTTGATAAGATGGAAGTAGAAATAAAGTTTTTCACAGCAAAGATAAGTCGAGATAATGATTTCAGTTCACAACTACCCAAAATATCTTCTAGCAAAAAACCTGAGCGAATGAGTGACGAACATATGGTACATTTTAATTTCAATAATTCCCTTGCATGTAGGAGGTCTTTAGCTGCAGAAACTGGGAACTGGAGGAATTCCATGGATTTGTCATGTAAAGGCCTGGGTCAAAATCACTTGATTTGTCATTTACAAGCCTGGGTCACAACACGACGCTTGACTCTGTGACAGACCTTTTGATCTACATGCAGACTGGTTATACCACTCGGCCATCCAACCCTGTTCAAGATGAATGGGTTTCAATGGTTAGTTGAAGACAAATTCCAATGTTACTTTCTTTCTTTAACCCCTCTTTATTAGCCCAGGGGAGTAGGGATATCCTAGTAGTCTAGAGTGCCCCACTTCGACCTCTAGCTGGGCGGCTACCTCTGGCTTGCGGCTATGGTTTCGAGCGCTGGTGTGAGCGTATGTGGCATGGAGATAGGGGCGCCTTCTCCCATTGCTAAAGACCACTACGCATAAGCGAATTATTGAAATAAAATTAAACTATATGTTAGTCCCGAAATGACCTAGTTGTGTTGATTGGACGTTAAACACCATTTCTCTCTCTCTCTCATTAGCCCAGTCAGTGCAGAAATATAGGAAGTAAAACCCAATTTCATTTCATTTCTTTTTTACCTCATATTTATATAGAATTCTCAATAATACAATATGTCCACAAAATAACCCCTTATCAGACTAATTCTGGTGTTTAAGAATTCTTCCTCTTATTACCAATATCAAAGATTTCAATTCGAGCAAATATTTGGCATCGTAAATGTGAACAACTCTCTGAAATGGATTCGACAACCATCAAAGATATTATAATATCAGGGTGTTGCCATAACATCTTTTTATAGGTGTGAAAAAAATGATAAAAGTGTTTCTTTTAGAGAAAACAGATTGTCTAGACATAATCAGGTCAAGAATGTAGAATATTGAATTATATTGATTCTGTTTATAGGTAAATAGGTCAAATAAATTGATAATGAGATGTAAGTAGGTCAAGAATGTAGGTACGGATGTAAAAGAGAGAGTACTCAACACAAATTAGGTCATTTTGAGACCAACATATGGTTCAATTTCATTTGAATAATATGCTTAATTGTAGGGGTCTTAGCAGTGGGAGGAAACTGGAGAACCAGGAGAAAACAACATGAAGTTGGATAGGTGACCTGACTCCTTGTCAGTTATAAGCAGGGAATCGAAACCACGCCACATGACTCAATGACAGACATTACGATTCCATGTGCCTTCATTAAACCACTAGACGACCCATTCCACCGTACAGGTTTGAGATAGAAATGGAGTATAGAGGCCTCTCAATACAACTAGAAACTGGGCTCAGACAGTGGTGTTTTAAACTTTGTCAAATTCCAACTGTCAAGGGTACTCTTACAAGCAAGCCAACATGTACAAAGGATCTCGGCTTTTCGTCCCTTCTGAATGACTAGAACAAGCTGGAAAAGCCTTTGGAAATTTCACAACCAACACCATATTAGGTCATATCGGGACTAAAATATGATAAAACGCTACATCCCGTAGAAAACCACAGACGTTAAGAATATGACCTCACCCAGTGTCAGGTACAAGCATGCAACCTGACACTCATATAGTTGACAGGCCTATCCTTGTTAAAGAATTGTAGATGATTGGGTCAAAGTTCACAAGATACAGGTGCTAAAACTAAAATAGATATTTTACTCCTGATTAAAACCCAGTTACATGTAGAATAGCAAGAACAAACAAAAGACTGAACCTTACAGAGGTCGTAGGTTATTAGTTCAAAGGTTAAAGAATATATAAAGGTGTTATAAGTTGAGACAGGTGTTAATACATATGATATAAACAAACGATGTTGCCATCACAACACAAAAGATTCATCATCTTGAAATCGACAGCTCTATATAGACACTACAGGTATATAATAGAGTTACAGGTCCATAAAGGGACCTTACTGAATGGGGGCTGAAGAAAGGGACGGAGACGAGGAAGAAGGGATGAAATAAGATATTCAGATCTCATCAGGGAACCCCCAGCCTCTTCCAAACTTTACAGGTAGACAAAAGGACCTTACTGAATGGGGGCTGAAGAAAGGGACGGAGACGAGGAAGAAGGGATGAAATACGATATTCAGATCTCATCAGGGAACCCACAGCCTCTTCCAAACTGTACAGGTTGACAAAGGGACTAAAATAGGGTACAGAAAGAAATTAATTATAAGAACTAGGTCATCATGCTTAGTAAAAAAACAATCGTTACTATGAAAGCACATGTAGAACTTAGATTACAAATGAAAATCAAAGTCCAAAAATTGACCTAAATAAATCAGAAAAACACTAAATATTGTACCATTAAACAATATATATGTAAAGTGACATACATCAGCAATAATTATTTCATATTTCTTTAGCCCCTGTGCCCCCCCCCCCACCGTTCATATTTACAATGGCATTAGATCCTATACCACTCAACCAATTCTTATCCAATTCTGCCTAAAATCGCTTTGCATACATGTAAGGATTAGTATAGGATCTAATGGTATTAGAATTGACTAGTTGATCTTCAAACCATATTTGTAAATGCAACGAAGCTATTTTGGAATCCGTCCACTAATATATTCTAACAGCTACAGCCAAACCATGACCCTGGTTCAGTGCATGTGCATTACAGTTAAAGACAATGACAGACAGATCTTGGTATCAAGCCAACACCACTAGCTACCGTGTTACAATAATTCATAGTGATGTACATTACACAAACTATTCTCTTGTTTCTAAATACAGATCCACTTGAAGATGACATGCCACTCAACAATATACAACTATGTGATCTATATGTCATCACAACATCAAAGTTGAGAGAGAGAGAGAGAGAGAGAGAGAGAGAGAAATGGGGTTTAACATTCACTTGACACAAACTAGGTCATTTCGGGACTAACATATGGTTTAATTTTATTTAAATAATTCGCTTGTGTGTATTTTCTTTAGTAGTGGGAAGAAAGCAGAGGAGCCGGAGAAAACCCACGAGGTTGGACAGGCAGGCTTTATGATACAGTGCGCACATGCTGAACATTCGGCCATCCAACCCACCCCACTCTGAGCAGGAGAAGGTGGTTGAATATCTCACCAATACAACATGCTGGACTAGACTAGTACTTGCATATCCTAACTCTATGTTTTATGGTAAAAACACAAACATGATCATAAATATATGCTCTATGCTAAACACATGAACATATATCATTTATGACATTGTAAGGTTATCTCAAAGTCTACCTATAATAATGTTATGTTTGTTGTTTGTTGTTTCATGTATAGTCTATTATTCATATGCGATTAGGTTCCCATTCTATTCATGTAAAAGGAAAGATTGAAGTTCTGAAATACATTATCACATTATACACCTTAATCTATAGAAGAGGGATAGAGAGAGAGAGAGAGAGATAAATGGGTTTACAGTCCACTTGATACACAAACTAGGTCATTTTGGGACTAACAAACATACGATTCAATTTTATTTCATAAATTTGCTTACGCGTTTGGGTCTCTAGAAATGGGAGGAAAAAGAGGACCCTGAAAAAAACTAAACAAAGTATTTTACTAATTAACTGACACAGTAAAGACCCTCGGGCAACTAATCTTTTGTGATTCCTACATAGAAGATATGATAAGAAAAGATAAAAGTCTGTATTATCAGATTTTAGTAGAAATCATCTCACATTTCATCAAATAATTTGATTTTTAATTAAAAAGATATGATAACAATATTTGACTGAAACATGATACTGGTGTTCCGAAGATAAAGACTCGTAAAATTTTATTTTGCATAATAAATTGTCAGATATCATATCAAAAACGGAAATTAGATTTTAAGTTTCTTTGAATTGTTTTATATGGGGTTTAATGTCTTGCTCGTTTTGAATCGATTGAATCAGCTAGGGTTTAACACAAACTAGGAAATTTTGAAACTAACATATGGTTCAATTTTATTTCACTAATTCACTTGTGTGTAGTGGTCGTTAGCAGTGAGAGGAAACAAGAGGACCCGGAGAAAACCCACAGGTTTGGACAAGCAATCTTACTCCTTGTCACGTACAACGCCAGTTGATTCAATGACAAATGACAGACCTTATGATACAGCACACATACGTTAACCATTCGGCCATCAAACCCCCCAGCTTTGAAATGAATAAGATATTAAATATGCGAGGTTCAGGGATGGATGGCCGTATGCTTAGCATGTGCATGCTGTATCATAAGGCCTGTCATGGAATCAGCGAATTATTGAAATAAAATTAAAACCATATGTTAGTCCCGAAATGACCTAGTTTGTGTCGAGTGGACGTTTAACCCAATTTCTCTCTCTCTCTCATGTGGTGAGGTTGAGATACAGTTACTGTAAGTATTTCAAGGTAAAGTAGAGGAGGTATGAATGGATTTGAACGAGGTCAAGGTAATGTAGAGGAGGCAGTAGACTAGTAGGTATATTATAAGTTACAACAGATGGGATAATGGTAATATAATAACATTGTAAGTGATTAACGTAAATTAAGGTAAATGTGTTTTGGAGTAGACAGATGGTCGATTTACTGTAGGTGATTAGAGGTATAAATACTAAATACAAGTAATTTCAAGTTTATTCGTGCCATTCATAACAATAATTTACGGAAAGTATCAAATTCTCACAACTTTTTCCATGCTAAGAAAGAAGTCTGTTCAGGGTCAAAATAAGATACAATCCCCCCCCCCCCCAGTCCCCATTCAGAAATACGAAATATACTAAAATATTGCATATACAAATATTATTCTAACATAAAAGTGTTTGCTGACAAAGCCTTCACTGGGAAATTTCAGTGCCACTGACAAGACAAATTCTCTATTCCTTATGCTATAGTAATGTAACCATAGAAATATCCGTACAAAAGTCGGATCAGGGTTAAAATGCACAAGGGAGTGAGAAATAAGATAAAATTAACCTTTACCCCTTTGAGAGAAAATGCAATATACTAAAATATTGTTTTATAAATATGATGCTGATGCTGATCTACATGTAAAAGTGTTTGCTGAGAAAGCCTTTAGTGGGACTTTTCAAGACATTTTGACAGCTGAAGAAACAGCACTGTCAAGGCAAATTCTCACTTCGTTATGCTAACGTATCTAACTTAACAATAGAGATATCCGTACAAAGTGCATAAAAATATGAAGAATGACAGAAGTTAGTTACAGTATTTTCAGAGTGTCAACCTCTCTTCACCAGGTTGATACGAAATCGTGACAAGTATTTGATTCAGTAACAGAGTAACAGCCCTACCCTCAACATTCAAAACATTGTTTGTTAGGTCATAATCTGACTCACTCTTCTTTCTTTAAAATATATGAAAAGTTTATGAACCTACAACCTAGACATAAGGTATAAGTTTAACATCCTATTTTTCTGCACCAATGACAACTGGGCAAACGCCATGCAGTGTGCTAAGGGAAGTATTTTGTCTGAAAAAAGCGCTACAGTCTACTCTTATACCAAATTCCAACTGTCAAGGTTTTTTTACGTGCCCACCAGACATTAGCTTTTTTTTTTATCCCATCCGAACAACTACACAGCGCTATTTGTCAGGCCCTTTCCTATTGAAGAGGGAACCGCACTGGAAAATCCAGATGAACTTTCGCAACCAACACAGGACCTCCAAGTTAGCGAACGAGCGTCCTACTTACTGATCCACCACACCTCCCGCTACATTGCCTGCGATATCACCTCGGTGAAAGTGGACGTTAAATGAAGCTATTTCACACATTCCCACTAATTTCTGAATATGTATATTCTGACAGTTTAAGATCTGGGTCCTGTTCTACGAAATCTTAACTAAAGATGAAATCCAAATTTTAGTAGATACTACAATTTGATTGGCTAAGCATTAAAATCAATCTAATATTATCCAATCAAATTACTAAATAAAGAATCAGAGTTTCCAAATGTTACATCTGAGAAATGATAAGATTCTAGAGATAGAGAGAGAAATGGGGTTTAACGTCCACTCAACACAACTAGGTCATTTCGGGACTAACATCTGGTTTAATTTTTATTTTAATAATTCGCTTGCGCGTAGGGGGCTTTAGCAGCGGGAGGAAACTGGAGTGCCTGGAGGAAACCCACGAGGTTGAGAGACTTCCCTAACTCCATGCCACATACGCTCACACCAGGGCTCGAAACCATAGCCGCAAGCCATAGGTGGCCGGACAGCTAGAGGTCGAAGCGCGGCACTCTAGACCACTAGGCCATCCCAATGCCCGATACGATTCTATAAGTTTGTAGATGGGTGATTGGGTCGTTCTATAAAACATTTTTAAGATGTTTTTTTTATTATGATATGAAATAGTATTTAATCGGTCTTCGAGGATATTATCAATTAGAGTTTACATCTGAGAAATGATAAGATGGTTGATTGGGCCACCCTATTAAACACTCTATTTTTAAGATGTGTTTTTATTATGATATGAAATAGTTTAAGGTTATTATCAATTAGAACATATATATATAGAGATTGCTGTGTAATGTTACCTATACTTATAAACTACGCCCCTTATATATACACACAACTATCTGATCTAATAACATACCAGTAAAATCAATAAAATCTTACCAAGATATAAACTTCCAAGATGTAAGACATTGTAAGATTGATCAAATCAAAGTGGAATTTTTTCCACTTTAGGACATTCCTACTAAATGTATTGTATGTCAGGCCCGTAGCCAGGAAGTTGTTTTTGGGGGGGCCAACTAGCATGGGCATCTGCATGAATTTTGCGGTAAAGGCCAATTTTCTTGTGATATTGGGGGGGCAAGACTTAGTATTGGGAGGGCAGTTGCCCCCCCCGTGCCACCCCCTGGCTACGGGCCTGTTGTATGTACCATATGTGGGTACGGGACAATTTAGTTCCTGGACATTATGTCCCCTGACAACTTGTTCCTGGACAATTCATCTCCTCAGACTATTCTTCCCCTACGACTATTCAACCGCAGATAATTCGTCCCCGTGGACATATTGTCCCCAGACAATTCGTCATATATGAAGGTCAAATAGCCGATTACTACACATATATCAATTAGCCTGAAAGAACTTCAGGAACCATTAAGTTAGAGATCCATATCTTAGTAATGAAGAAGAAGAATTGCAATTTGTTTATTTATTAAATTATGTACATGTATTCAGGCGTATATCTACAAAGATTTTTCCTTATCTTGTTTTATGTTAATGTATTTATATGTAAAATGGGTAAAATGATATATATCTTGAAGTGCAGTGCATCTGGAAGATGTGTGTTAATGTATTTATTCCTGGGTTTCTTTGATTCTGTTTTTAACTTAAGATATCTGGTAAGAATTACAGTACAGTCTACATGTTTCTATAAACCATTTCTCAAAAGATAATCTATAAGCAAACAAGGTAATAAATAAACAATCCGGCTGGAGCCTGTCATTTGTCTTTTATCAATGGTCTATACATGTCTGGCACTGTGTTAAAAATGTTAGATACATGTAATTCAATAACTGACAATTATGTTTAACACAATTATATAATTTAATGTTTAACACAATTATATAATTTAAGGTTTAACACGATTATCTAATTTGAGTTAAACACGATCAGATAATTTGACAATTAACACAATTAGATAATTTGAGGTTTAACACGATTAGATAATTTGAGGTTTAACACAATTATATAATTTGAGTTTAACACAATCAGATAATTTGACGATTAACACGATAAAATAATTTGATGTTTAACATAATCAGATAATTTGACGATTAAAACGATCAGATAATTTGACATTTAACACGATTATAAAATTTGATAACTAACACGATTAGATAATTTAACGTTAAGTATTGTTGAACTTACCTTTAGGTTTACGACACATACACGATTCCACGGACAACCTGTCCGACCGACTAGATCCACTCGTACCCTGACATGTATCCCAGAATTCAGAAGTATCGGTAAATAATCGACTGTTCCGTTTTAACTTATTTAGCACATAATCCCAATCTTCTAAAGAGTTCCACATGTTTATACTGCTCGTATCTCGAGTCTTTTTGTCCGGTAAACCCGGAAAGTTCTGTTCCGTCTCAAGGAGGTTACACGGTAACGAAGGTCGTTTATCCACAATAGCAGACGCCTTGTTTCTATCACAGTAGGATTTCACATCATTAAATATATCACAGCTCGACATACGTTTAAAATCGTGGATCGCCCGAGATCTACGATTCAATCGACTACGCTCAAATTCGCGTTCAAATTCCACAAAATCTTCGTCCGTGTTGAAGAAGTCTGAAAAGGCTTCGTCAAAATCGATTGAAAATACATCGTTTAATGAGGAATTTGAGCTGAAACGACTCGACGGTCGCATCATTCTTCCACGTTTGTCTTTACTTAGCACTTCATCATCGTTGTCATCGTCGTCATCGGAATCATCCATTGGATGGTATTTCTCGAGATCCGCAGACGTCCTACGACTGTGGATCGTCTCGTATACCCGTTCAAATTCCTGAAAATGATCGTCAAACGTCAAAGGATCCATATTGTATTTCTCCCGCTTCCGTCGACACGATAATCCTGACAAGTTAGAAAGTTTAAAATCCTGAAAATCGTCCTGAAGTTTTTTCCTGGCTAAACTTGAGAATTTAGTATCATA
Organism: Patella pellucida; assembly: GCA_917208275.1. NCBI lineage: Eukaryota > Metazoa > Mollusca > Gastropoda > Patellidae > Patella > Patella pellucida. The sequence continues at coordinate 65,413,439 of OU795042.1, read as the reverse complement.
GAGCTCCTGAGAAAGTTGTGTAGTTTCTCCTAAATCTACACTCCGAGATCGGCGCTTATTCGCGTCAGAAATTCTTTTGAAATCGCGAGAACTTTTAGATGTTCTGTTAGGGAAATGTGACACAGGTAACTCGCGAAATCCACTAAAATCTGTGTATTCTATGTTGTCATAGTAACTGTTTTGTACACCTTTGTCCCTGTGTTTTGATAAATTAGATATTTCACATCGTTTCAACTCGTTCCTTTGTAAATTTTTTATCTCAAATTTCTGCGACTCTTCTTTCACTTCATCTTTCAATTTACGGAACTCTTTCAGTTCTTGTTTAAAATCCTCAAAATCGTCTTCATCCTCGAAGCCATGCTGAAGGTAGGAGTAAGTCGGTGAGGTTTTAAGATCGTTAAAATTAATACTGAATATTCCATCGGGCTGAGAAAGTTTGGAACACGTTTCTGAGATTTTTGAATCTTGGTCAGAAAAACTGGTACGGTATCCACTATCTTCCATACCTTCTGCCAGGCAGGCAAGTAATATCTAATGTGGAACTCATCTTGGTCGTGCCTGTGTTTAGCAGACGAAACTTGGCTGCTTGTCAAAACAGTGTGCTACATGTATTTGTGGAACCAATGATATAGTAGTAACAACTAGCGATATGTTGGTTGTATATAGTCTAACAGTTAGGATCAGTCTTACCAGAGGTAGTAGCACACATGTAGAGGGTAGAAACAGCACCTATGGAGCATATGTATACAATATTCCTATATACCACAGTCAATGTGCACAGACGAACCTACAATATGTAAACAGTACCATGGTAGTTAAAATAATCAAATTAAATCCACAATAATCCCGTTAACACTGTGTCTGTCTATTCTCCTCTCTAACGATTTTACGTAATTACAACACTCACGCCAACACTACCATAAACTGCTAGTTGAAATAATCAAATTAAAATCATGATTGTAAAGTTGAACACAGTCTATCTATTCTCCTCTCTTACGATATTTCAAATTATCACACTCAAAACTTCATTAAAATGTCAAATTTGGAACAGTTACTTATTAAATTCAATCAGCTGAAAGGAAAATAAGGAAATCAAGAAAATGCATGGAAAATATGGAACTGCAAACAAACAAAGCGTTCAGTATTTCTCCACACTAATGACTTTCATATTTTTTAAAATGTTTCAAATCAATACGGTTATAATTAGTTCACAAACAAAAACAAAATAAATTTAAAGTTAACTGTTCAACTCCTACATCCAACCAGCTAGACTAAAATACACTCAATGCTTCACAAAGCTACAAGTCAGTTTTTTTCAACAATGGAATTTGTAAGCTAGTAAGTTTTTTTCCAACAATGCTCTCGAACCTAAGTCACATTATACAAGTTATTTTTTTTCAACAAAGGAATTTTTAAGCTAGTTATTTTTATTCCAACAAAGGTTCTTAAAGGTAGACTACAAGCTACTTAGTTTATTTCAACAATGCAATTCCCATAAAACACATTAGTTTAAATTCCTTCGTCTCATCGTACAGTTCCATCCTGTAAATATAGATTTTTATCAGAACAGACTCCTACATGTATGTTATTAAGCAGTATCCAATTCCAGCATGTAGACTTCAATATAAATAATTAACTTTTCAATCACAACACTGCTTGTATATGGTAGAACTATTCCAGCCACACTTTGTACAAATAAGAATGAATGAAGGAAATAGGGTTTAATGTCCTACGCTTCTGCACCTATCCTGAGCTAATTGAAGATGGGCATACACCATACAGTGTGCTATGAGGGAAATTTTTGCCAGGGCAGCAACTGAATTCCAACTGCCAAGGGATATTTTGCGTGCACGTCAATGTGTACACGGGACTTCGGTTTTTCATCCCATCCGAACGACTAGGCAGCTGTCCTTAGAGCTTTGTTAGGGCTTTCTTTTTACCTTTAGAGAAATAATATTCAGATTCAATGGTTCAGTCCCTAAAACACAATTCTCTCTTCCTTTAAATAAATCCTTTCCTTACAACGAACCAGTTTGTTTAATTCCAAATTACAATTTTCTCTTCCTTTAAATTCATCCTTAGCCTACCACGAACCAGATTGTTTAATTCCCTTAAGACTTTCTAGTTAAAATATTTCAAATTCAGAGTCACAGTTTCAGTTCCTTAAATAATTTTCTATTCTTTCAAGTTAATCCTTTACCGACAACGAAACATTGTTAACTTATCAACAAAAAAAGATATTCTGTAAATAAACTTAGAAACATAGAGAACCCTCCAAAACTCAACAATAACTTCAAACTTCTCCAATCATCGCACCTGAGACAACTAAACTTACTTTAATAACCAGAGATATAAATAGACCACACTAACGAATTTCTGCCGCTTTCACTCAAAGAATAATCCTTATTATTATTACATATGGAATCCTATCCCATGCCTATAGATTACTCAACAGAGATGGCAAATAGAAATTCCTTCAAACTACGCATCAGATATGAACCAAAGACTTATAGAAAAAAAATGTCTATGTTGGTAGGTAGACATTAAAGGGGAATTTTACCCAAAGTAGTTTTTATGAAAGTTACAAAAATTTGTGATTATACATCTCCATTGAACAAAGGTAACAATTAAATATTGTACCTCCGAATTCAACTTAAGTTCAAACAGCAAATTTTTTTTTACTACTTTCACCCTGAAATCTGCATTAAAAAAAAGTTTCAAACCTTCCAAGAAAAAAAACATTTGAAGAAAATGGTATCCTTTAACGTAAAGTCAATTTACTATTATCTACTAGATATGAGTTAATCACAACCACCTTAAGTTTTCTTCATTTAAAATAACTTGGTTAACTATGTGTAGACAGAATATCAATCAAGATAAATATTATATCATTTTATCTTCAAACCGCTTTTCTTAAAACACACGGAACTCCGCTATCAATAGAGGCAACTCCGCTATCAATAAGATATTTCACTCAAAATACAGAAAAACACAAATATAAACAGCATTGAAAAAACCAGAAATGAAATGTGGTTTAACGTCCTACTTTTCTGCCAGGCTTGTTTTCTGCAATGACTGGGATAATGAAGACAGGCATATGTAATACAGAATGCTATTGCTGAAATTTTACCCCTACAGCTGTGCTACAGCCTACTCTTATTTCAAATTCCAACTAGCAAGGGTTCTTTTCCGTGCACTCCAATGTGTACACAGGACCTCAGGCATATGTAATACAGAATACTATTGCTGAAATTTTGCCCCTACAGCTGTGTTACAGCCTACTCTTATTTCAAATTCCAACTAGCAAGGGTTCTTTTCCGTGCACTCCAATGTGTACACAGGACCTCAGTTTTCCATCCCATCTGAAGAACTAGACACTTTCATGATAAAACAACATTGATGAACCAAGATAATCTTTGTAGGTTACGTCCCACTGTTTTCTCCTTCTTTTAAATTTTTACAAAGAAAATTCCCATTGAAAAGTTAAATCTGAACACAAATCATTGTGAAGTACCACAACAAAAACAATGTGAATGTTAACCTCTAAGTGGCTAAGTGGGTAAGATGCTGGCTTGCTAGTCTGGAGGTTGGGTGTTTGATCCCTGCATTGGTCGAGAAAGATCATCAAGGTGCAGGGTGGAGGACCTGAGTACACATTGACTTGCACGTAAAAGATCCCTTGACAGTTGAATTTCGATACATAAGAGAAGGCTGTAGTGACGCTGCCCAGGCAAAATTTCCCTCATAACACGCTATATGACATATGCCTGTCTTCATTAGCCCAGTTTAGGAGCAAAACAGTAGGACGTTAAACCTTATTTCATTCATTTCACCTATTGATAACTTGTAAAAACCAATTTTGACCGATACTCAAGATGATTATTTTAAAACAAGTACCAGGGGTCTGTTTCACAAAATTTTAACTAAGATAAAATTCAAATTTGAGTAATTTGGTTGGATGATATTAGATTGACTTTAGTGCTTAGCCAATCAAATGGAAGTATCTACTAACATTTGGAATTTATCTTTAATTAAGATTTTGAGTAACAGGACCCAGATCTTTTCACCTTATTGATACCTTGTAAAACCGACCTTTGACCTCTACTCGGAATTGATTATTTTAAAACTAGTACCTGATCTTTCACCTTATTTTTAAAATACGAAACTCACCTTTGACTTGTACGATCAGTAAATTGGTTGAATGTTACGACCTTATTTCCTTTCTTTTAAGTAAGAAAGATAACTTGCCCCGCTTTATAATTATACAGAAATTTTATAAAACGATCGCTTGATTACCTTGTAACCTTTGAAATACAATCTACGCGTATTTAACTTCACTAAGAGCATGACAGTTCATGGTGTGATGTTATATTGGCTCTTCCTATCTATTTCCCATTTAAAATACTTTTTATCTTTTAATTTGTCTACATGTATATTCCAAATATAGATTTATCTAATCAAGAAAAACATCCATTTAAATCTGCACCAATTTTACACTTTGACTCAGTCTCCATTAACGTAATCATTACACAAATCGAAACCAATTTCAAATTAAAAATTGTTTCTCTCAAAAACTAGTCCATTAATATCGTTACATCTAACTCGGGGCAGTGAAATGAAATGGGGTTTAACGTCCTATTTTTTTTAACCGACTGGGCTACTCACACCACACAATACATCAATGTTTACACAGGAGCTTCGAATGCTTATATTTTCTTCCTTATAAGGCTCTGAATTCTGCACCACCGACAAAGGTGGGACCAGGTTGGAAAAACCTGGGAAACTTATCGGCAACACCTCACACAAACCCCTGATCTCCTGGTTATATAGCAAGCACCTTAATCACTGAACCGATGTGGCCCCTATCCTCTTTCTTGAACATCAAATACCACTTTTTATCTATATAGAAACACTTCCTATCCTGAAGAAACAAATATCTGCCCTCACCCTTGTTAATCAGCCTCTTCAAAAAATACTTAAGGTGAAGTGAAGATGGTATATTAGAAGTTACTGTTTTCTAGTTAGAGATAAATATAGGAACTCTATATATATATATGAACATGTTAAGAGTTAAAAGAAGTAGTAAGTTAGTCAGCTAGGGGTAGAGTACATCATAATATAGGAACTCTGTACATATGAACATGTTAGCAGAATCTCTGAAGTAGGAAGTTAGTTTGCTGGGGTAGATCTCTATATACTGTATAAAAATGTTAAGAGTAGGAAGTTAGTTAGCTAGGGGTAGACTATATCTTAACTTGTGATTTATCTACAAGATAATTCCTACACCAGTCTCACTTTATACTTAACACAGTAATCTACAAGTCAAGTTTAATCAGCCTAAATCGTGTCTGGAGGAAATGTAAATAATTTTCATTCATAACCTTAAATATTATCTTCATCTTATATGACTCATAATTTTAGCTATTCTAAATAATATCTTTTAAAAGTGAATGACCTTCCATATATTCCAAGTGAATGACCTTCCATATATTCCAAGTGTAAAACCCTTCCATATATTCCAAGTGTAAAACCCTTCCATATATTCCAAGTGTAAAACCCTTCCATATATTCCAAGTGTAAAACCCTTCCATATATTCCAAGTGTAAAACCCTTCCATATATTCCAAGTGTAAAACCCTTCCATATACTCCAAGTGTAAAACCCTTCCATATATTCCAAGTGTAAAAACCTTCCATACACTGCAAATTGTAATAACCTTTCATAAACTCCAAGTGAAAGACCTCCCATCATATACTCCAAGTGAAAGACCTTCCATCATATATTCCATGTGAAATATACTCCAAGTGAAAGACCTTCCATCATATACTCCAAGTGAAAGACCTTCCATCATATATTCCATGTGAAATATACTCCAAGTGAAAGACCTTCCATCATATACTCCAAGTGAAAGACCTTCCATCATATATTCCATGTGAAATATATTCCAAGTGAAAGACCTCCCATCATATATTCCAAGTGAAAGACCTCCCATCATATATTCCAAGTGAAAGACCTACCATATATTCCAAGTGAAAGACCTCCCATCATATATTCCAAGTGAAAGACCTACCATATATTCCAAGTGAAAGACCGTCCATATATTTTCAAAGTGTAAAAACCTTCCATACATTCTGAGTGAAAACTGATCATTAAATAACAACAGTCCTGGTTTACATTAAAGGCTTTAAGACAAATATTTTTTTCAAATGACAATTCATCCTTGATTGAATAATTTCGACACGAAAGGGCCAAACAAACCATATATGGTGACAGCACAGATCTATCCATCGGAACTCTTACACAAGACAGGGTATGCTTACTTACCCTTTCTGGAGCACTTGATACCACATCTCCTTTGAATGAATGAATGAATGTAATGAAACAGGGTTTAGATCTGGCTATGAATTGGAACTATTTCACAAGACAGTGTATGCTTACTTACTCTTTCTAGAACACTGGATACCACATCTCCGTTTAATGAATGAATGAGTGGGCAAATGAAGACAGGTTTCTAACTTTGCGGATCTCCCATCTACCTAATAGACATCTGTTTAATTTGATATAAGTATCGATAAAACAAACATATCAGGTACCGGTATGCGAAACAAAAATCTTGATACAATTTACAGGTATATGTGACTTGTGTTAAAATAACCTCAGAGAACACAAGAAAGCTGTTACCCACCAACCAATGGCAACCATATTGAAAATAACTCTCACAAATGTAGCTTATTAAATATAACAAGCTGTCAGCTCAAGTCAATAAAACATTCAAGTAGGAATATAATAATTAAATTATAACAAAAAACCACGCCTAGCTTTATGCATGGTGTTTAAACATTCTACATAATGGCCATTTATCTATTGTACAGCTTATTGAATCTTACAATATTCAACATTGCTTAACAAATACACAGTTTGACAACTCTAATTCTTAAATGAGAGAAAAAGAAATGGGGTTTAATGTCCTCTCGACACAAACTAGATCATTTCGAGACTAACATATGGTTTAATTTTATTTTAATAATTTGCTTGCGGGTAGGGGTCAATAATTAGCAATGAGAGGAAACCAGAGGACCCGGAGAAAACCCACAAGGTTTGACAGGCAACTCTACCCCTTGTCACGTACAACCGGGGATTCGAAACCACACCAGTTGACTCAATGTCAGGCTTTTTGATACAGCGTGCACACGCTAACCATTCAGCCATCCAACCCCCCTAATACTTAAATGAAATGAAATGGAGTTTAACATCCTACTGTCCTGCTCCAACTGGGATAATGAAGATAGACATATGCCATACAGTGTGCTATGAGGGAAATTTTGCCCAGACAGCAGCACTACGGCCTACTCTTATATCAAATCCAACTGCATGGCAATGTACATGCAAGACCTCAGTTTTTAATCCCACCCGAACAACTAGACAGCTGTCCCTGGCAGGCCCTCCAACTCGCACCACTGACAAGTGAAAACCATGTCGGAAAACACCTCCTAAGAGACTCAACATTATTTGGTAGTTAACAAGGGGGTTAAAACATCCAAGACTGTAACAAACTGACGTCTAGATCTTTTAAAACCCAAAATTAATCATAAGATCTTACCATATCTCTAATTAAAACAATAGATCAGTCAAATTCATAATAACAAGCCCTGACCATGGCCCATTAATCTAATAAGAAATGGAGTTGGACAGGCGAGCGACCCTACTTCTTGTCACATACAACCGGGGATTCGAAACCATGCCAGTTGACTCAATGACAGGCCGTATGATAAAGCATGCACATGCTAACCATTCGCGCCCCCCCCCCCCCATTAATCGAATAACAATAATCTGGGTTAAATGGTGCCAGTTGGTGTGATAACAAGCTCTGACAGTGGCCCATTAATTTAACAATAATCTGGGTTAAATGGTGTCAGTTGGTGTAATGTTCAATAAATTCTCTGATATCACATGAACAAGACTGTAATGAATGATGTAATAGCTTCTACTTCATTAACATATTACCTCGTATACACCGGTTAATTTATTATATTTATGAGATATTGATTTGTAATTTGTTGTATACCCCAGTAAATCCAATATCTTATAATTACAAACCTTGACCCATATACCCGGTAAATCCAATATCTTATAATTACACACCTCGACTCCTCGTATACCCTGGTAAATCCAATATCTACCATATATTAATAATTACATAACATGTAATATAGAATATATATTATAGGTTTCTTTTGATTATAATATTATATCATACTTCATAACAAATGGAGCAGACATTATAAATTTTAACCTTCTGTAGTAATCCAACAAATAAACATCAAATATTATCTATTTCACATTTTCCTCAAAATTTTATTTGTTCTTTCTCAAATTAGCAATAACATCTAATATTTTACAACTTCAACCACGTTAAAATGTAGTCAGATTGATTATTTAACATTTAATTAAGAGAGAGAGAGAGATAGAGAAAGAGGCATGTCGAAAAAATTACTTTCATAAATCAAATATTAAGAATTTCTCTATAATGGGATTTTTAACTATTTATTATAACATCTGACTTTCAGACACTTCAAAAATTAATAATATGAACTTGATAAACTTCTTTAAAAAAATTTAACTCTTAGAATGAAATACACATTTTCTTATCTCCAAAGTACATTTTTTAAATTGATAAAATTCAGAAACTTCCCACATACAAAAACTGAATCGACATCAAATACTTATACACACTTATTTTAGGCTTAAAATCAGATATATCAATTATATCATGGATGACTTCCAAACTTATCTCGCACTAAATATCACTCAGTGTGTATATATTTGAATTTGATACAAAAACCGGATTTAGGGCTCCGTTTCTCAAATTTTAACTAAAGGTAAAATCCAAATTTTAGTAGATACTTCAATTTTGATTGGCTATGTACTATGATCAATCTAATATTATCTGATCAAATTACTCAAATTTGGATTTTATCTAGTTAAAATTTTGTGAAAGAGGCCCCAGATTTAAAAAAACACAACAATTACTTGGGTCATTTTGAGATCAATCAGTATTATGTCCTTCCACCTATTCATCCTTGAATTCCAACTTTCAAGGGGTCTTTTATGTGCACGTCAATGACTAAGGTTTTCCGTTCCAGGCTAATGGCTTGGCACACTTTCATAAGAATGACCTCAAGGGTTTCTACAAGTATTCTTGATTCTTACCACTACTAAAGCCTCCTACGTGCAAGTGAATTATTGAAATAAAATTGTACCGAATGTTAGTCTCGAAATGAGGTATATGTAGTATGTATAGATTGAATGTCTCTCTTACTCTGAAAATATATTTGCAAAGAGGATGTATGTGGACCTGTTCATCTCATTTAAACTGATAAAAATCTTCTTAAAACTTATTAAATTTGGTGAAACATCTGTTAAGAACATATGATCAACTTTATCCAAACCTGTCGAGATTTCATCATTTCCTTGATCTGTGAATATCACAAGCTTTTGGTATTCCCCTTTTCAAATTAACCTTGTACAAAAAAGTCAAAAAAAAATATGATGCATTCTTTTGATAACAATGCCAATTCCTTATACAGTAAATACTCTGATAACACCAAATTTTAAATTCTAAGAACACCAATATTAAATACCACCACTCTGAGATTCCCATTTTCTAAATAACAATAATCTTATCACCATATTTAAATACTCTGAGATCACCCATTTAAAATACTCTTTAGATCCTATTTTTTTAAATACTACTATATAAATTCCATTGTAATCCAGACATGTTTAATCATAAGCAGAAACAACCACAATCAACTTTGGCAACATAACAAACTCTGACTTAATTTGATTTTGAAAAAGATATGTACACAATTTTACCACTTTTGCTGACATTATTTTATAGGTTTAAAGTAATTTAAGATGAGTAATGACAAGTCTTCTTACTTTGATATAGATAATCCCCTACTACGAACAGTTCTTGGATCTAATTATGATTTAGATTGAAAAAATATAATCTAATCTATGCAATCTGTCAAGTCACCTTCTTGGTTTTTTATAACACAGATAATCCCCTGCAGTTATTGCTAAATCTAAACTTCAGTCTGATACTAAACGTTCTTTTTAATCCATTTTCTACAACCCATTTGGTTAAGTTTTATTCTATAAACTGTCATCAATCGCAAGTCAATGAATCATATATCTCTAACATCAAAAAGATCACTCCTTTTTTTCCCCCATTCATAAACTACATTGCTGAACTTTGAACCCACGTGTAACAATACAAGGTCCTTTACTTGGTGATTGAACATAAATTGGACAGATGTTTATCTAATGTTATCATAGTCAGTGAGAGGTCTGTGTACATTCCTGACTTAAAAGAGAGAGAGAGAGAGAGAAATCAGGTTTTAAGTCCACTCAACACAACTAGGTCATTTCAGGACTAACATATGGTTTAATTTTATTTCAAGCAGTGGGAGGAAACCGGAGTGCCCATAGGAAACCCACGAGGTTGAGAAGGCGACCCTATCTCCATGTCACATACGCTCACACCAGGGCCCGAATTCTAGAAAATTCTTAAGCACGTTCTTATGCTTAGATTTTAGTCGACTTTGCATTTAAGTAAACTTACCTTATTTTGTGTTCCCAGAAAATTCTTAAGAACGGCCTTGTGCTTCGATTTTAAGTAGACTTCATTGTAAGCACAAGCACGTTATTATGCGTTCCAAGAAAAAACTTAAGCACAACTTCGTTCTTAAACATAGCCAGTCTAAGCACAAGTCCCAAGCAAGGTATAGGGCTTGCTTACCAACCTTGAGTCTGTTTCTGCTTCAAAAAGATGGCTGACCGTAGAGTTATTCGACGGCATTTCCGACAGCTTTTGATACCAAAGAGACAATTACAAGACAGGGAAAATTCTTCTCAAAAAGAAATTAAGAATGCTATAGAAAATTTTGCATCTAGGGCCTTATAGGCCTACCCTGAAACCAATTTATGTATTTGCCAATTAGTAAACAATAGGCTACAAACACACAGGCTGATCAGGCGCTCTAACAATTATTCAGTTAGTTTGTAGGCCTATGTGTCTGTGTTTTTTAAAAATTTGGCACATTTTATAATTATGTAGGCCTATGCAGGGGACATGTCAATCAAAATCAACCACAATGAAGCAGACGACAAATTTATGACGTAATTCGCATACCAAAGTTATTTTATGACGTTAAAGAGCATCGTAGTCTCAGTGTATGGTAAGCTTTACCAGTCACAATGTGCTTAGGCCTGTTCTTGACTTGTGCTTAGGTAAGAATGGTCTTGAGAATTTTCTAGGGACGGTATTTTTATAAGATTCTTACGTAAGTAAAAGTGAAGTATGACTTTGTGCTTACTTTAAGAATTTTCAAGGAACAGGGCCCAGGGCTCGAAACCAAAGCCTCAAGCCACAGGTGGCCGGCCAGCTAGAGGTCGAAGCGCAGCACTTTAGACCACTAGGCCATCCCAACACAACCCCCCGATACAGGTAAAGAGGTGCACCAGGTAAATATATATAGGTATCATAATAGTAAGAAATGTTACACAGGTAAATAAAGGTAGGTCTGTTATATATATATATATATAGTTAGACTAGTTAGGTATGTCTGTTATTACAGGTATTATATGTATATATATAGTAACAGGTAAACGTATAATAAGAAATGATGTAATCTACACACCATTCAGGTATGCTAATACAATAAACAGATTATCTCACACATATAAAAGTACAAGAATAAAATATAGCTAGCTACATGTGGGGTATATTTTGCCCAGACAGTGGCAAGGTATGTCAGAGTTTCTTTTATGTTCATGCCAACAAATACATAGGAGAAGTCAGTTATTATGTTCCACCCTACATATTTGATAATAAAGATGAGAGTTAAACCAGGCTGACACTTGCACGATTTTTTGCCACGATTTTGTTGTGGCAAATTGTGCCATTTTGGCGCACGAACTGGGAGGCTCCCACACTTTCAGGACTAGTTCACGCATAGTTCACGACAAGTTCACAAATGCGTGCCCATCAGTGTTCACGCATTGGCAAGACAAGTTTACGCAATTTGGACGGTGTCGTTGCCGACTTGGGTAAGCCATATAAAAAGGGGGCCTTCCCATCCCCTGGTCATTTTTGGATTGGCTGTGGAAGAGACAACATGCTGAATGTCAGAGACACAATCATTGCAGGGAAGAGAAGATGCCTATACCACGCATCGTCCCGCATCGTCCCGACTAGTTAATGACGAGTTCACAAACAGTTTGCGCATAGTTCACGACCCGGTTGTTAAAATTCTCTTTACAACATGACACGCAGTCACAATAAGTTTATGCACATTTCACACCAGTTTACGACTAGTTTGCGCACTGGCACAACTCACGTCGTGCCACTGCGTGCCATGGAATTGTGCAGGTGTCTGCTTTGCTTAAGGGTACAACGGACCTAAATTTTTTGTACAAATCATATAAATGTATTAACTTACAACGCATCACTGTCATCAGGTTATAAAAACAAAATTTAAACTCGACAGTTAAAACACTCCCTTAATAGAAGGACAAACATTTTATAACAATAATAAAAGTCATATTATGACATCATATTTTTTTCGTTGTGTAATAAAATAAATTCCTAAAAAACTGTATAATCGCTCATGTATATCTTGCTTTGAGTACAATATTACTTGCTTGAAAACGAGAGAATACTCTTCGAAACGTCGCCTAAATAGATCAGTAATTGTTCTTGCATAAGTATTTGTTCTAGTTTAATATTAATAAAATACTTTTATATATTCAGGAGCCTAATTCAAGGAAATTTAAACTTAAGTATAGCTTTTTCATTGGCTGTTTGTCAACGATATCATTTCAGTGCAGGAGCCATGGTGGCTAAGTGGGTAGGATGCTGGCTCGCTAGCCTGGAGGTTTATTATGTTCGATCTCTGTATTGACCGAGAAAGTTCATCAGGATTTTCCAAGGCGGTTTCCACTTGGGCTTGAAAACATAATAACTGCATGTTAGTCTCAATATAACCAAAGTGGTATGGACAGATTTCGTCTTGCAATTTCCTTGCTGAATAAGTCGTCATCTCCTTAAACAAATTCTGCTAACACGACAGTTTCTAAATTCATAATCTTCAGGTTGCAATGAAAAGTATATTAATACCCATCAGACTGTGACAATGTTGAATTAATGTAGTGTATTTCCTCTTATAAAAATAAAAACATCATATAACTGTAGACACCAGACTGTGACAATTACCAACAAGAATCTAATACTAATACAAATTTTTTTAACTTTCTTGACATAAAATTGTAGACTCCAGACTCTGACAATAACCAACAAAAATCTGTTATAAAAAACTTAAATCATTTGACATAAAATCTCTTATTTCAACAGGGAAATGTATGAATTAAACATAAGTTAAAATTCGAGACAGAAAAAATCGGCCGAGATGGAAATACTTATATCTCTTGATTTAGGGACTAACTTATGGTTTTAATTTTATTTCAATAATTTGCGTGCACGTAGGGGTCTTTAGGAGTGGGAGGAAACCGGAGGACCCAGAGAAAACACACGAGTTTGGACAGACGACACTACTCCTTGTCACGTACAACCAGGGATTTGTAACCACGCCAGTTGCCTAAATGACAGGCCATCCACCCCCCCCTCTTTTGATAACTGACAGTTTGATAAACTGTATATGTATGTAATATAAATAACTTAGAATTTCAGATATCATACTATGTCTACGATATCACCCAAGGTGGAAGTGGATGTTGAACTTCAAGAGAAGAGAGAGAGAAATGGGGTTTAAAGTCCACTCAACACAACAAGGTCATTTCGGGACTAACATATGGTTTTTAATTTTATTTCAATAATTCGCTTTCCCGTAGGGGTCTTTAGCAGTGGGAGGAAACCGGAGGTTGAGAAGGCGCCCCTATCTCCATGCCACATACGCTCACACCAGGGCTCGAAACTACAGCCGCAAGCCAGAGGTGGCCCGCCAGCTAGAGGTCAAAGCGCGGCACTCTAGACCACTAGGCCATCCCGACCCCCCCTCCAAGAGAAGAGAAGAAGATACCATACTGACACTTTACTTTGTTTTGTGTGGTACCAACTTTAGTTATGATGGAGCAATTTGACTTCTATCTTCAGCATATTATATTCTTTATATATACTTATCTATTTTTTTAACTATTATAGTGAGAACTGTCAACTTTTTATCTAATCTCCTATTATGTATCTTTAAAAAATACTCTGTACAAGTACTCCTATTTCTCCAAGATAAAATCAACATATTCAAATAGTGAAATTGACACTGACGATTTTTTTGTAAAACCCCTTATCAAAAAATGAACTTTATACACCAGTATAATAAATCACCTCTTACGTAAATTGATATCCATTTAAATATTCACGATTGTACTTTGTAGTATAAAATCTAGAAAAAAAAAACAACATACCACTGAACACCCATCTCAATTTAATCCAATATGACATCCCTTTCTAAGGATTAAGTGGGGGGGGATGGCCTAGTGGTCTAGAGTGCCTCTAGCTGGCAGACTACCTCTGACTTGCGGCTGTGGTTTGGAGCCCTGGGGTGAGCGTATGTGGCATGGAGATAGAGGTGCCTTCTCAACCTCATGGGTTTCCTCCGGGCACTTCTGTTTCCTCCCACTGCTAAAGTCCCCTACACGAAAGTGAATTATTAAAATAAAATTAAACCATATGTTAGTCTCAAAATGACCTAGTTGTGTTGAGTGGACGTTAAACCCCATTTCTCTCTCTCTCTGCTAAGGATTAAAGATTGTATTAAGGAAATGGAATTTCCTACATTTTTTATGTTTAAACTGTGACATCAATTTTTATTCACTACAAATTCTCAACAATAAAATATCAATATGGGAATTTGTTTCAGAAGATATCTATGTACATGTGTATCATAATGTTTTATCTCCATGTATATCTTTAAATAAATGATTCATTTTTACATCAAAACATTTTAATATCCTTTGTTTGACGTATGAATAAGATAAATTCTTTATTATCTATACCACGTAGATACTGTGTCATTCAGGAATTTTATAAACTAATTTCATATCATGGTACATTTATAACTTTCAATACAAAATATGTTACCCTTCACAAATTTTATATAACACAAAACAAAATGTATATCTTTAACTAAGAGAAAGAGAAAGAGAAATGTGGTCTAACATTGACTCGAAATGAATTACCACGGATCAAATTTATTTCAATACTTCGCTTATGGGTAGGGGTATTCGGCAGTAGGAGGTATCTAAAGGACCTAGAGGGAACCAAGAAGGTTGGACAGGCAACCCTACCACTTGTCACATACTATAAGCTCTTCAAGTAAAAGCACAGTTTCAAGCATTGAACAGTCAAGACGCCACATATCCAATAGGTGAGAGAGAGAGATGGGTGTTTAACGTCCACAACACAAAATAGGTCATTTCGGGTATAACACATGGTTAAATTTTATTTCTTGCGCATAAGGGTCTTTGGCAGTGGGAGGTGTCTGGAGGACAGGCAACCCCACTCCTTGCAGCGTACAACCGAGGATTCAAAACCACGCCAGTTGACTTAATTGCAGAACTTATGATACAGCGTGTACATGCTAAGCTAACCATTCGGCCATCCAATCCCCCATATCCAATAGGAATTTCATACAAGTTATAATAATCTATTGTGTTATACATACTTTAACTGTCATATCCATATAAATAACCTTTACAAATTATCATATACTGCTTGAGACAATGTATATCTATCAACCAAGATCACAATTTGACATATTGAACAATAACACCATCTTTACTACTACTAAATCAAATAGGAAATTCATATATAGTCATATATATATATTGTGTAATATGACATGTACATAATTTACTTACTATCACAATGCATCCTAATATATAAGCCTTCACAAATTATTATACTACTTCATATAATTCTATCGACACAGTTTCAAATACTGAACATTAACTGTATCACAGTATATTCAATAGGTCATAATTTCATACAGACTGCTATCCTCTTTTATAACTATTCATCCAGGGTTTTTAAACACTGAACGAAAACTATATCAAATACTGAATACTATCTGTATCACAGTATATCAAATAGGAATTTCATACAGACTGCTACATGTATCCTCTTTATTACTTTTCATCCACGTTTTTAAACACTATATCCTTCACTACGAAACAATATTATAACTACTATAAATAAATATCTACATGGGTTATACATGTATATTTCACAACAACCTCAGAGAGATTTAAAATAGTTTCACCTTTAATAACAGCACATGTTTGTAACAACAACCAATTAATCAATCCTCAATTAAATACCACCACGAAATTCACAATATTTCCTTGTATATTCATAAATAGATAGAATTAATCACCTGTTCAGGTGGGAAGACCAGGTGACATAGTTTAGTTTACCTGAATTAATTCAAACTGTGTGTAGTATACTATACATGTAAGGTCAGGTGACCAACATAACTCTCCTATGTTTAAAAACCTTCTGTCATTCACCCCTACTGAGCATGTGCAGTCAAGCCCTTTTGTGTGACTACATGTATATCAGTTATGATACAGTTGTAGTGTATCAATTGTACATAACGATACACACACCCCCATCTATTGATAAATATTAATAGGGAATCACCACACTGACACAGGACAAACATGTGGACATCACACACATTATACACATCTTGATGAATATTAATAGTAAGTTTAGGAGGACAGCAACACATATAAGCAATTACACAAGACAAACATGTGGACATCACACACAATATACATGTCTTTTGATAAATATTAATAGGACAGCACCACACATAATTGTATGGAAAGCGCTCTACAAATAAAATGTATTATTATATATCACACACAAAAATATTAATAGTAAGTTCAGGAGGACAGAACCACATATAAGCAATTACAAAAGACAAACATGTGGACATCACACACAATATACACGTCTTTTGATAAATATTAATAGGACAGCACCACACATAAGCAGAAACACAAGACAAACATGTGGACATGACACACAATATACACACGCCTATTGATAAATATTAATAGTAAGTTCAGGAGGACAGCACTATAAGCAATTACACAAGACAAACATGTGGACATGACACACAATATGTACAAACATTTCAAACAAAACATCCATATGAGTTCACTACACCCTATAAAGTCCAGGACCTGGAGTGATACAGGATTCCCTGAAAATGATGATATTGTTAAATTCAATCATACATGTACATGTAGGTGTGTAAAATGTACATGTATGTATATGATACAAGGAACAACAAATGTACCGGAATATGAAAAAAGAAGCAACTTTCCCTGAGCCAACCAGGATAATAAAGACAGGAATGCACACTTTTCAGTGTGCTAGACAAGTAACAATAAGAACTCTTATTTATTGGCATACTGAACATCAACTGATTCTAACTTAAATCTTGTTGGGAAATATTAGAATACTCAATCAATAATGACCCCCCCACCCCCCCCCCCATTTCGTTTCCTACTAAATATTATTTGCAGCCTTTTAAAAACATGGAATTTGGGGTAGGAAATAAAAGATTAACGACATGGGCCAAGCCACCTCCTCAGGGAATGGCTGATTATGTCAGAGACAATATCTCATTAATCTGTTATTAAATACATTTCTAAATCTCTAACTAATCTACTTATAGATCAAAGAGATTATTGGGTGACTAGCACACCCTTTGAGTATTATACACTACGGTATATAATCACATCAAATCACTCTATTCAAATTAATTCAAATATTGTTTTAATGTCTCCAGCCTAATAATAACATAGATTCAGTTCATTAAATATACAACAGGAACATAGCTAAATCTTACGCAGGAACATAGCTCAAATAATACAAATCTTACACAGTAAATATGGCTATAAATACACTTTTTACACAGGAGCATAGCTATAATACTTCATTTGGAAAAGATTTTTAAGAGTACTCCTTCCACATTTTCAAGCAATAATCTTTTAGAGGCATTGAGTAACTGGAAAGAGCATTAAACTATAATACACATACTTATGGAAGAACAATTTCAATTACTGATTTATTTAGGCGACGTTTCGATGAGTATTCTCTCAGCGTTTTCAAGCAAGTATTTTATACACGAATATAATCGCATCAAATCACTCTATTCAAATCACCTTATTTAAATATTGTTTTTATGTCTCTAGCCTAATAATAACATAGATTCAAATCACTCTATTCAAATATTGTTTTAATGTCTCCAGCCTATTAATAACACAGATTCAAATCACTCTATTCAAATATTGTTTTGATGTCTCCAGCCTATTAATAACACAGATTCAAATCACTCTATTCAAATATTGTTTTTATGTCTCTAGCCTAATAATAACATGGATTCAAATCACTCTATTCAAATATTGTTTTAATGTCTCCAGCCTAATAATAACATAGATTCAAACCAATCTATTCAAATATTGTTTTGATGTCTCCAGCCTATTAATAACACAGATTCAAATCACTCTATTCAAATATTGTTTTGATGTCTCCAGCCTATTAATAACACAGATTCAAATCACTCTATTCAAATATTGTTTTTATGTCTCCAGCCTAATAATAACATAGATTCACTTCATTAAACATGCATTATGTAAGAGCCAAGTCAACCTATTGCAGGTCTTTCTTTAGGCCTGAAATGTTATCTGAATTATTAATTAGACAATAATTAAAGATACATTAGTTAAGAGTTTAATAAAGAGTTGGCCTCTGTTGCTATAATAATTCTTTAAGTTTTAACATAGAGTTTATCTAAACATACATTACTCAAGAGCTAAATAAGCCTATTGCAGGTATTTCTTATGGCCTGAAATGTTATCTAAATTATTCATTAGACAATAATTAACTTATCAAGACTATAATAGATAAGAACGGTTCAGCCATATTTCAATTTAATTTAAAAATGGAGGAGCGAGACTTGGATTCTAACAACCAGTACGGTGGATGAAATTATTGCTCAAGTCTTGTCAAACCTTCAAAAGGGTAATATCTTTGCTAACAATAGAGTAATTTGAATTAAATTTTCAAATTATTCAATGTACATTGTCTATTTTCGAACTATTCTAGCAAGAATGGCTAGCTCTTTATCTAAATCTTACACTATGAAGAAAGGCATACACCAGACAGTGTTCTAAGAGAGAATTTTTCCTGGACAGACACTTTTCTGCCTATTCTTCAATAAATTCCAATGGTCAAGGGTGTTTATTTTTTTACCTGCATGACAACAGGTACATAGAATGCTGATATGTTTTGAAATGACCAACTCCCAATCCCCCTTTAATTAAAGCCATATGCTACTACCAGATGGTCCACACAAAAAAAACCTCAATGGTCATAAATATTTAAACTAACAGCTAGATTATTCTAATTCATATAATTAACAGATTTTACTGTGTGACAAGTTTCAAATTTCACAGAAAAAACAAATATTAAAACATTGTGACCTGAACTATGAAAAAAAAGCCCAATGCCCTAAAGGCTTCCATATCCAAAAGTAGAAATTATTTGAAATTTCAGTTTGAAATTCAAATTTTGGTAATCAAATATCAATTTGTTTTTTTATCAACCAGTAATATGTTCAGTGTCACGCTGATCAGCAGTAAATATTCGCTACACCGCTACAATCACAAGTGATAGGGATTACATCAATGCAGCTTAATGAGATTGAGATATTCACTTTTTTCTATCAATTCCATATTAAAAATAAATAAAGGTGTTTGAAGTACTCATTTCTCCTGTTTTTTGCGGCCCTGGACCCTCGCCTATAAGGACCTAGGATGGAAGTCTCCCCAATCAAGAATTGCTTCTGTAGGCCCTGGTAAAGATCAGTCATCTAACACAGAGGTATATGATAAGAAGGCTTTCACAATACCTCTGTAAAACAGAATGTTATACATGTAGTGTATCAATTTATCACCAGGAAAACCGTGTGAATATACAATCTGTTTTACAGAATTAATGCCACAGCTGTCTTTTACCTCTGTCCAAGATGAATGACCTTTGAAATGTCCACTATAGTTCTACGACGAGTGGCGTCTCATCATAATGGAGTATTTATAATACTCCAAAACAATGTTTCAGAATTTAATTTGTCAGAGGAAAAAAGTTAATATTTGAGACTCATAAAATCAGAAATATAAAAATGGGATTAATAATTAATTTGAGCGATCAAAAAATAATCTGTCATGGTTATTATGTATTATTAACCAAAAGATCCAGTAGGTTTCATTTGGGGGGAGAAGGGGGGGGGGTTGTAGAGAGATATTCGGAGGTCAATTGGTTTAACAATATCAGTGACTGTAGCGGCCAAGCGCAGATATTCACTGCCGATAAGTGTGGTGGATATAGTTTATCAATTTATCACCAGGTAAACCATGTGAACATGCAGATCAACAGGTATTTGTCAATCAACATTGATCTATAGATCTATTTGTTATAGTTTATCTGTGGATCAGGTTTATCAATGATCTGATTGACAGGTCAGACAAGATTAATCAAAACTTGATATACAACCTGTCATTATACTGATCCGAACCCTACACCAAGTGACCAATAAATATTAATCTGACTAGCTCCATATCTATCACATCTAAGAAACTGTCCTGAGAGAGAGAGAGAGTGAGAGAAATGGGGTTTAATGTACACTCAACACAAACTAGGTCATTCCAGGACTAACATATGGTTTAATTTTATTTCAATAATCTGGCCACGCGTAGGGGTCTTTAGCAGTGGAAGGAAACTGGAGGACCCGGAGAAAACCCACGAGGATGAACAGACGACCCTACTCCTTGTCACGTACAACCGAGGATTCGTAACCATGCCAGTTGCCTCAATGACAGACTTTATGATACAGCGCACACCTGCTAACCATTCGGCTACCCCCCCCCCCCAATTACCATAGAAGATTTGTTAACCCAGACTTTTTAATATGACATCACAAATTGTGTGAAGACATGTTTGCTCGTACTAGATATAGAAAAGAAAGGAAATGGTGTTTAACGTCCTACTGTTCTACTCCAACAGGGCTAATGAATACTTGCATAAGCCATACAGTGTGCTACGAGGGATATTTTTTCCCGGACAGCGGCAGTACGGCCAACTCTTATATCAAATTCCAACTGTCAACGGTTCTTATATGTTCATGTCAAATATGTACCTCAGTCTTTCTGTGCCATCTGAAAGACTATACAGGGTCCCACACTGGAAAAATTCGGCCAACACCAGAACATAACACAGCACCTCAAGGTTAGTAAGCCAACGTCTTACTCACTGAGCCACTGTTGTAGTAAATCGTTTGATTAAGTTCCATTGAAAGTAGTACAAATCAATGAAAATACCTCACTTCTGCATCGGCAGTTCCATGAAAAATTTCATCCCAGGAAAAGTTTATTATCTCCGACTGCAGAGGATCATATCACAATACTTAGCATTTCTTGTTGTAATTAAGCTTACTCTTCCGGACACCTGTTACCACTGTTTGTCGTGTATTTTGCACACGAGGAGCAGTCCATTTGCTGATTACACTATTTTGCTTGAATACACTATTTTGCCTGTAACGTTTTTTAAGACTTAGAATTCTGTCTTATGGTTTGGATTGTTCGTACTTGGTTTTTATTTATATTTTAATCCAATGTGAGTGACTAATAATATGAATGTAAAACCTTTATTAACATCAGGTGATATGATGGAGGAATGTGACATGTCACTAAATCAATATTTAGTGAAGTTTACAAAGTACAGTGAGGAAAATTAAAATCAATATTTAGTTTAACAATGTACAAAACTAGAATAAACATCTGTCAGCTATTAGTCCTCCATAAATACATATTTAACATATATTAGGCTACTATAAAAGCTCTAAAATCGTCATTTATAATCCCTTGCAAACTACAATACTTAAAGGGACAATAACACTCTTGCTAGCTTGACAGGTCCAGAAAAAAAAATTAGCCTCATTCTAACTACAAGATGTTTAAGTGTCCTACCTGTTGTGTAATTTATCCATTACAACCTATCTTACTTTCCCAGAGGGTTCGAAAATATGTTTAAATCCAAGTTGCATTTGAAAGTGCTTACGTAAGGCTTTTCAAACCATGTTACGGCATGTAGTTGAATTTTTCCAATTTTTAAAATTAGGTGTGTTTAGATGAATTTTGTATCATTTTTTAATTGAAATATTGTAAAATAGTACAAATTGTTGACCAGAATAAAGATTGGAACATATTATTCAGTTACAACAATAGTGGTATTGGGGCTTTAAGACGGTCTAAAACTAGGCTAATAATTAGTAAAATATGGTTTAATTTTATTTGTTAATACTTGTCATTCCCTGCAGACAAAATAAACAACATGTAGTTATGGCAAGTTTAAAAGCCAGGACATCTTTAATGGAGGAGGGGGAGGGGGCTCCGATTAGTGGATTGACCGTTCTTAAAGTTAATTCTTCGTTTCACATTTATAATAGAACAATTGCAGGAATTCTGAGTGATTAGACATTATTTATTAAGACTCCCAATTAACCACCCAGTTCAGACAAATAATTCACAATCAGTTTGTCTGCATCATGCAAGCATTTCTTTCTGCAGTTGATCAAGAAAGATTACATGATTCAAGCAGTCAAAACCAAAATAGCAGCAGCAGAGTTACTTCCCTTTATAATCAATTTCTGTTTAAAATGTATACTGAATGAATGAATGAAATGGGGCTTAACGTCCTACTGTTATGCACTTAACCTGAGCTAATTGAAGACGGGCATATCGAATTCCAACTGCCAAGGGATCTTTTACGTGAACTCCAATGTGTACACTACTGTACACGGGACCTCGGTTTTTCGTCCCATCCAAACGACTAGGCACCTGTCCTTGTCAGGCCCTCCTTCTGCATCTCTGACAAGGGGAAATCACGTCGGAAAATCGAGATGAACTTTCTCGGCCAATACAGGGATCGAAAACTCGACCTCCAGGCTAGCGAACCAGCGCCTTATCCACTTAGCCACCATGATCCCAAAATGTATACTAGGAATTTCAAAATTTTCATTGAACAGATATTAGTTCAAAATGAAGAAGACATTAAAGGAGCTGATTCACTATTCTTTGAAACCTAGAAATTGACTGTTTTTATTGTAATATGTAATCAGTTATGTTTGGCACAATACACAATTTGGCCTGATAATCAAATTAGAGACCTGGCGCTTATTGGAGGCCTGGCGCTTATTTTTTCAGCACCCCTTGACCCCCCCGCGCTTATTGGAGACCCGGCGCTTATTAGAGGAAATACGGTATTCTCCGTTCGAGTGCCAATTTAAAATTTTCATATGGTCTTAAAGTTAAATATTCTATATCGGAAGTGCATCTTTTCACAGTAATGTTAAATGTTGATTTAATTTAACCAAAAATTTGTGTTTGCAATATCGAAAACTGTGGATGGTGGATGATATTGAGTTAGAGACATGCCCCCTTTAAAAAAAGTTGTTTAACATGTGTACACCAATCACAACAATCTGTCACTGGCTGTCACTGACGTGCGATTTTTATCTTGAATAGGATGTTTAATTCATAGAAACTTTCACTTTCAGTAAATCTTCCTTATATATAGCTGGCTTGTTATAATACATAGAAACTTTCACTATATAATATAGCGCTAGCTGCTGGCTTGTGAGAATACAGGAAGTATATTAGGAGAAGAATATGGTCCTAATGTACATGTATATAATATATATAAATATACATCCTTGTCCTGTGTTCTATCAAGGAGGTGAATGGCTCATATAATGATTTAACAACAGATAATAATAAGACATGTAGCTACTACATCTATATCTACATGTCGTTTTTGATCGACATTTAGCACTGGATACATGTGATAAACTAACTCACTATTTAGGGAATAACAATTACCGGTACTATAGTTTATTTCACTGGGTCGTTTCAACTTCAACAAGATTTCACAAGTCGTTATCAAGCATATAACATGTGATAAACACAATAACACAATAGGAAACACAAATACTTTTAAATTAATTAAAGCAACATTTCAATGAGGGTTCTCTCATTTGCTTGAAAACGTCGCTTTATTATGTTATTGTGTTTATTACACAACTAGGTCATTTCTGGACTAACATGTGGTTTAATTTTTTATTTCAATAATTAGCTTGCGCGTAGGGGTCTTTAGCATTGGGGGGAAACTGGAGTGCCCGGAGGAAACCCACAAGGTTGAGAAGGCGCCCCTATCTCCATGCTTACACCAGGGCTAAAAACCACAGCTGCAAGCCAGAGGTAGCCGGACAGCTAGAGGTTGAAGCGCGACACTCTAGACCACTAGGCCATCCCATCCCCCCTGTATATTAAAAAAACCCACTAAATTAATGATGACAGCTACTAGTATCAACTTTTAAAACTTGAAATGGACATGTGCAGTACACAGTAAGTTACATTCCTGGTTAAATGGCGGTGTCATGCAGTGCCAGTGTAACCGAAAGTGTGCGAGAACCGAATAAAGAACATGAAGCCACCCATGTCTATGTGTAGAGGTGAGAATAGTTAAACTGGTTTGGCTTATAATGGGTGTGAACGTACATGTAAGACCACCCTGTCTTATATGTAAAAACCCAGGCATTTTGTGAACTGGTTTAATAAATAGCGCCAGAATGAAGTATAAGTGTTCCTACTCTTGTCCCTGTTTTTATACATTTAACCCTATCACTGTGTCTCATTTCCTGTTAATAAACTGTATAGATCTATAAATAGATGTGAGTCTATTAATAGATCATGTCAACAAGGAAACAGCACACAAGACAAACAACCATACAATGTATTTATATCAACATCACAAGCTTCCCCTTGACTTCTTCTAAACAATAACTAACAACAAATACACATACATGTACATGTACAGTAGAAAACTATCACAATGCAGGGACTGACAAGGACAGCTGTCTAGCCATTCGGATGCATCGAAAAACCCATTGGCATGCACATAAAAGATCCCTTGACAGTTGGATTTTGATATAAGAGTAGGCTGTGGCATGGCTGCACAGGCAAAATTCCCCTCATAGCACACTGTACCTTGTATGCCTGTTATGTCTTCATTAGTCCAACCTCCTCCCAATATTCACTAGAAGGCTTGATCTTGCTTTAGGTCCATACATCTCATTAAGGCCTTCACATAATACCTTGCCTATTTCTTCACTAATTTCAATTATCTATTGACCCAGTGGAGGCCTCAGAGAGAGAGAGAGAGAGAGAGAGAGAGAGAGAGAGAGAGAAAAATGGTGTTAAAAGTCCACTAGACAAAAACTAGGCCATTTTAGGACTGACATGTGTGTTTTTAAAATTTTATTTCAATAATTCGCTTGCGCATAGGGGACTTAAGCAGTGGGAGGAATCCGGAGAACCCGGAGAAAACCTACGAGGTTGGACAGGCGATCCTATTCCTTGCCACGTACAACCGGGGAGAGGGGGCTCAGAATCCTCAATAGACAAAATGATAGTGAATACCAAGCCTCACCCTAAACTTGGCCTAAAGTGGCTACATAAAAGTTCTGGAATTGCAGACTACATGTAGTATAGCAACGTCTAGATGTGAAACTCACAGTAGTTGGTTCGGGAACACAGCTCCTTGAGATTAATGGCTAAGTGGATAAGGCGCTGGTTCGCTAGCCTGGGGGTTGAGTGTTCGATCCCTGCATAGGCCGAGAAAGTTCATCTCGATTTTCCGGCGTGATTTCACCTTGTCAGTGATGCAGAAGGAGGGCCTGACAAGGACAGCTGCCTAGTCGTTCGGATGGGACGAAAAACCGAGGTCCCATGTACACATTGGAGTGCACGTAAAAGACACCTTGGCAGTTGGAATTCGATATAAGAGTAGGCCATAGCGCCGCTGCCCGGGCAAAAAATTTCCCTCATTGCAGACTGTATGGCGTATGCCCGTCTTCAATTAGACCAGGTTAGGTGCTTAAGCATAGGACGTTAAACCCCATTTCATTCATTCCTTTAAATTAAGAACCTATAGTATACATCAGAACAGGATTCAAGACTCTTTACATAAATAATAGAGATTCTGCTTGTTGAGCCATCGATCCCCACGGTTTTTAAACCAGTTCAACTTCAGCGTCTGAATGGGATACGGTATAATAGATTCTGCTTGTTGAACCACTACTGGTGGAGGAGGAGGGGAATGTGAACATTGTTATAATAATGACTAAGTTGATAAAAACAACCTATCCCACTGTAACCATATCATAAATTTCACACTACAGACATTTTATTCTTTCTCTTCAACTAAAAACAGAAACATAATCTTTTTTTAATTCTGATAAACCATGTATGTAATATAAGTGAATGTAGATATAGACTATATATAACAGTGTTAAATAATAGGCTTTATCAGATCTACATGTACATGTAGGTCACTAACTATAATAGATTAAAACCTACATTGTCTTATCTCAAACAGACATAATTTATATGGGGTTTAACATCCTACTATTCTGTTCCTAAACTGGGCTAATGAACAAAGGCATAGGCCATACAGTGTGCTATCTGATGCCATCGAGAGTTGATTATGGTCTGGCTTGATACATTAATTAATGTCTAATTAATACTTTATCTAACATTTCAGGCCTAAAGAAAGACTTGCAATAGTCAGATTTAGCTCTTGCATATAATTTATGTTTAAGTAAACTCTATGTTAGACTTAGACACAGAAATGATAAGAGAGAGAGAAATGAGGTTTAACCTCCCTTCGATACAAACTAGGTCATTTCATCTTCTTTGATTGGCATTTAGTAATTGTACATATTAACACAAGGTACAGATTTATGGATACACAATTACTGAGTTTGATACTAAGCTACGTTTCGACGAGGATACTCTTGTCTTTATCAAGTCATCTCAGTCAAACATATAGTTTTTAATTTTATTTCAATAATTTGCTTATGGGTAGGTGTCTTTAGCAGTAGGAGGAAACCGGCAGACGTGATAAAAGACAGAATAAGGATTGCTTTATAAATTAATAAGGATATACATGTATAGCTACTTTAAAGTAAACTCTATGTTACCGGTAGTTACAGATAGAAGCGATAAAAGAGATTAAACACATGTTATGATTGTAGACATTACCATAAATACCATGTCTTGTCTGGCTTAACAGGTTCTACTACTACCGATATATTTAATTCCACACCACGTACATGCATATTTAATTCATCTATTACAACCATGGTTACGTCTCGACAGCCTGCTTAGTGCTTGATATTTATATTTTTATATTTTTATATTTATAAATTAGCTGGATCTTTGTTTATATCAATAAATGAATTTGTAATCCACCATTTTTTTGTACATGTTTATACTCAGGGAGCAGACTGGCAGCTCTGGGGCCTTGTTTCACGAAATTTTACAAAAATAAATTCAAATTTGAGTAATTTGATTGGATAATATTAGATTTATTTTAGTCCTTAGCCAATCAGAATTGAAGTATCTGCTAAAATTTGGATTTTATCTTTAGTTCAGATTTCGAGAAACAGGGCCCAAATTGGTATGGAAGAATGCATGTGACGTGACGAGAAAAAACCCTACCTCATCTCACTCATAGATCGTTTTTCTCTTCTGATTTAGGCCACTATATTTTTCCGCGGATGCAAGGATGAAGTTTTTTATTATCATTTCAATCTGGACTGATTCTGGGCCCTTTGACCCTGTCCTATGCTCGAAAGCCCTGCCCACCTCAGTACATACAATGTGAATGACAATGTAACATACATGTACTGTAATATATTATCTAGGCCTATCCACAAAAATTTACTTTGTGCTACAACATGTGTTTTAACTTTGTCCCAAACAGGACATGATTAGCAATAAAAACTTTTAAATAAACAAAAATTCCATATCAGCTGAACAAATGATATTTTCTGAGGAAGGGAATGAACAACATTTAATAAGGTGCAGAGGAAAATTCATGTAATCATACAATCCCTTAAAAGTTGCCAATCCCTTCATACATATGTACAGTATGTCTAATATGTCTAATTATTCACAGCTTAATCCATGCTAAAAAGTACTCAGATTGAATATTTAACATTTAATTATGAAAACAAAAACAAAATAACAAAACTAGATAATCTTCAATTAGACGATAAGGTTTTGATAATCTGAAAGGTGTATTACCCCTCTGGGAATCCAATGTCACTGTCTCAACAATTAGTATCGCTAGCGTGACAATATCGCAAGTCATGATTAAAAACCATTATTCTGAAAACAAGTTTGGTCCAAAATTCATTGGTGATCGGTTGTACCTGCCTACATGGGTGTATATTAAACCTGTGTGTGTAGTAAAACTCTGTTTAATGAGGTATGTGAAAGTGTTTATGCATGATGTAACTTACCAATAATACACCAGTATATCGATCATGTACTACAGTAATTATTACCTACTTAAATATATAAATATACCAATAATTGTGTATCGTACATTATATTTCACACATATACCCAGTATTCATTATACAAACTATAAATTTACACCACACTTGATAATGACATACTAATTTTAACAATTAGCAATATTAAATAGGGTATCTAATGGTGACATGTACTGTAGGTCCAGAAAGATGATAAAATAGGGAATTGTGTTCAACTGATAGCTGAATTGTACATAACATTGTAGAATTATAAAGTAATTATGTAAAACTGGAAATCTGGGTTGATTTGGAGTTATCCTGTTTGAAATTGAACAGCTGATATAAATCTTGATGCATAAATTTTAAAATATAAATTCAATAATCGAAAAGTAGGCCTATTAAAAAATACTTGTACATGTACATTATATTTATTCTGGTATGAACAAGTATCATGTCACATTGTGAGAAGATAGCACGGCTTCGAGACTGATTAAAACACGGATCCTATTTCTTTTCGTTTTTTATACTTCAAAATTTTGTTTTACTTGTCTTTACTGCACTAGGATCTGGAAGAATTGTTATATAACCCATGTTCTGGTTGATGTGAGGGATTAGCCAATGAAACAGTCTGTGACGGCGAGTTCTTGTCGTGTGGTGTACGGAACTAATCAACGCTGATTAGTTAATCAAATGTCTGATGTCATATGGTCAATGGTCAGAACTTGCCCATGTTACCCCTGACGCGACCTCCCACTACAACCGGTCAGATTTTCATGTAGTGACTGTGTAGGCCATTGAAATAAAACGAAACGAAATATAGATCTGTATTTTAATCATATTGGCACAGCTTCACATGAAGATTGAAGATAAGAAAAAGTCTTGGAGTCTTAAATCTAGAGACAGTATTTCATCATGCAAACTTTTATCTCTATATTCTACATACATGTACACATATTTTATCTAGGATTTTGTTTATATTAAGGCTCTGTGATAATATTACCATTTACATCATGATTTATTAAGCTTACTACATGCATGTACATGACAAACAGAAATTACTAAATGTTAAACGTAAATACACTACATGTATGTGAGATCTTAATAAATCACAAACATTTATTTACTTACTAATCAATTAATTAATTATGTGTCGCTACATGTACATGTAATTATGTATTTTTGTTGTTTGTGTGAGGCGTGCTTCCCGCTGCATTTACACTTTTAATATTTTTAGGGCACTGTCAGATAAATTGTTTCGATGGCCTTTTACTGCCTAAACTAGAAAAACACAGAACATATTTCTATAGAATATAATTACTGTTTATTTTAGGAGCATCAAGTTTGACACTGATTATCTAGTCATCAAATTAATGATACAATCATTATAAATGACAGCACATTATACATGTAGGTACATGTAAGTACCCTATAAGCTGTAAGTAACCAATAATAACACCTATTTAGTTGTCAAACTCTTGTGTGATCTGTGAGGTTACTCTGTATTATTGATGTTGTGATGTTGTTGATGTTGTGGTGTTGATGTTGTGGTGTTGATGTTGTGGTGTTGTTGATGTTGTGGTGTTGATGTTGTGATGTTGTTGATGTGGTGTCGTGATGTTGTGGTGTTGTTGTTGATGTTGTAGTGTTGTTTATGTTGTTGTTTATTGCTGATGGTGTGTTGTTGTTGTTGATGTTGTGGGGTTGTTGATTGTGGTGTTGTGATGTTTTTGATTGTTGATGTTGTGATTGTTATTGAATGTTGTTAATTGCTAATGTTGTGTTGTGATTGTTGTTGATTAAAATTGTTGATGGGGTGTTGTTGATACATGGATGTATTAAATAAAGGTCTCAATAAAACACTGATAAAATACAAGTCTGGATTAGTTCCTTTGACAGGTGCCTAATTAGTAATTATTGGATAAAAGAAGTCCAACTTATCATAGTAAGATACGGTAACTACATTGTATATTAATGTAGATTTAAATGACTAATATTTCGTGTTGCAGTGTCAAAGACTTTGGATACTTTATTTGAATTGTTCGTTTGTTTGTGATTTCTGAGAAGGATGTCTTGTACATGTACCTATATATATTTGTTTTTTGTGTAAATTATGTGTGGTGCAGTCCACCTACAATTACTATAATGACTATAATTGAGTTAACGACTTGTCTCCTTTAAATAATATCTATATATATATTTAGGCATTCTATGTTTAAAGTTTAATGTGTTATTTAACAATATGGATGATATTGGGTTAAAGACTATTTATTTAAACTAAGCATTCTATGTTTAAAGTTTAATGTGTTATTTAACAATGTGGATGATATTGGGTTAAAGACTTGCCTCCTTTTAATAAAATATTATTATATTATCTAAACTAAGCATTCTAGGTTTGAATTTAATCTGTTATATAACAATGTCGGTGACTTGTGCCCTACTTCCGATTTGATGAAGTTTAATGTATCATATAAGATAAGAAACTCTGAAAACTACTTTCTATTCAGATAATCTTGTTAAGCAGTCTAAGTTTAATCTGTTATTTACCAGTAGGTGATTTATGAATAATATATAATATCTGATATAGAGATTTGTAAGTCAGTTTATATTACATTTACATGGTGTGTATGAGAAACACTCCTTGCTGTGTAGAGAGCACTTGTAAATGTAAATTGTAAGTTGAAACCAGTTCAAGAATATGAAATGAATTAAAATTCTACTTACTTGCACACTTGACACACTGTTTAGAAATTCCCCAAATAAAATCACCACAATAATCACACCAGGTTGGATTATATAACTGACAGGGAACATAATGATGGCCTTTTCCTGAGCCTTGTCCGAAAAATTGGGCCATTTCTATTTGTTCTTGACAGGGCCACGGTAACGAAAGGTCATGGTCATTCACATTATTATTAGAGTTCCTGTTACCAAATCGACGTTTGACAGGAGTCTGTTGTCCGATACCTTGCACGGCTTGAAACACGCTTTTACAATTCTGTTCTATATTCGCTTGAACTCTCACTAGCTTGCGTTTTATTAGTCCAAAAACATCAGGAGAAGGAGTACTCTCGCAATAATTACCTGTGGACATGGGACTCGACCTTGCCATCACTTTCCGAGTCTCCGAAACATAAATATGCTCTAAGAACTGCCTGGCCATACAGTTTAAAACAGTCTTAAAAATAACTCTGTTTCAATTCACACTTAACAAATTTCACAAATATTTTTTTTCTAACACAAATTCCACACTGCTATCTTTGCCAGCTAATATTTCTTCTTGACATTTGGTCGCAATTTTTTTGCACGAACTTTGACTCTTTAGAGTTCACTTTTAGAGTATCAAAAGAAAAGGAAGTAAAGAAATTAAAATTAGTTCATGTGTAACATTCGAATGTCACATTGTCTCTCATCAACATTTCTCCATCTTGAAGTGGCTGTAAATTGTAAACAAAACAAAATATAGTTTTTATAGCCAATAACATTCCTCCACACAAGTTGACGACATTTTCACATTTTTCGTTGTGTCTTAATTACTGCTCAAATGTGACAGTCGGCAATGTACTACATTCAACAACATTGTGAAAAGTCACATTTTGTTTAATTTATGTCATCATGGGCAGTTTTCTCTCAAATTGAAATCGTTGTTTTTTTTTACAAACAGTAACACAAAGTGAACAAAGTCAAAATACACAATTTCTGTCAGAATGAGTATACATGTACCCGATGCTGCATGCAATTGATTGAACTGTCACAACTGATCTAG
The DNA here is from genome assembly GCA_917208275.1 of Patella pellucida. Taxonomy (NCBI): domain Eukaryota; kingdom Metazoa; phylum Mollusca; class Gastropoda; family Patellidae; genus Patella; species Patella pellucida. Next base: position 65,381,145 of record OU795042.1, on the reverse strand, counting down.
AAGAACCTAATTAAACATACAGTTACATAATAAATGTACTGCACATAATAAACTTATAAAGATTGCAATTTTATCGTTTTTGAGATCCAATGATCATATCCAAAGTAGTGAATAAAAAAAACAGCGATTTAAAAATATGTATATTGGAAATTAAAATTTAGGGAATGACAGCCGTCAATTTCGATATGGTACACGTGTAGATTTAATAGAAAGTATGTCACACACATCCAGCAATAAATAAGCTGACGTAATAAAATAAATTCAAAATATGGTACTCGTTTTTATTCTCTCACGATCTGTTATTAATTTACATAAATCTAGTATTGACCAATGAAACAATGAACACGCTAGCAAATGACTCACTGATGAAGGAAATCCAACATCTACATGACAACAAACTCAATTCACTTCCGTACCGAAGGTCGAGAATCGAGTTTCAATTTTTACAAACTTATTCGACGGTTTTTAATTGCCTACATTTTCTTACAAATCAAACGAATATAACCCGAAAAGATTTTGAATTAAGGATAAATATATATTCAAAGTTAAAACACTTACTTTAAAATTATTAGTTTAGAATCAGTACAGAAAACGGAACAAAGAGCCTATCTTATCTTCTGACATGCACGTCCAACTCAGCCGCCATTTTTATTTCACATTTAACTTCTCTTCCTCCACTTTATCAAAGTTGAAGAGTTCTCCGTTTTGAAGCAGGATCCTTTTTTTTAAATGTTTGAATTAAAATTGTTTAAACGGGATAGTGATCATATTATAAGTAGTAAATATAAACATGACTAACGATCAATAACGGAAATTGTTGATCGTTGAGTAGCTTCATAAATATTCTTTTGAAATTTTGAATAAAGAAATAGGCCTATTTTTAGTATTTGTTTACAAAGCTTCATTTCGTCTTGTTTATCCAGCCGATCGTCTAAATGATATAGGGACCCGTGTCTTGTTGATTGAGTCTAAATTTAAAGGGAATGTGTTGGGTTTAAAAAATTAAACTTAAAAAAAAAAGAGATGTTTTTCTTTATATTTTAAATCAATTGAACTGTTTTAATTGCCCATTTGTCAGATTTATAATATTAAATTTGTCGAAGCCTTCTTGTTGAAGGGGCCTTACCTCTATTCATTGCATAAAATTTGAAATTAAAAATATGAATTTGAATTCAATATTAAATTGGTCCATTTCAATCAATATTGGTTATTTTATCTTGCCGTAAAAATATGGTATCCTTTTCTATACCAATACAGTAGGCCTATGACGTTAAACCCCATCCATTTCATTTCATTTGTATACCAATATTTGTGACTGTAGTTTTTGTTAAGGGTTGGCGGCTATAGGCCTACTAGGGTCAAAATTGATTAGTAATTAGGCTAACGGTACAATACAAAATTTAAAAGTTGAATATAATAATCACTTATATTTATTTATAACATTAATATGTGCTTTAGCCACATTTTCATGCATTTTTATATTGCAAGGAGAGAGAGAGAAATGGGGTTTAACAGCCACTCAACACAAACTAGGTCATTTTGGGACTAACATATGGTTTTTAATTTTATTGCAATAATTTGCATGTGCGTAGGGGTATTTAGCTGTGGGAGGAAACCTGAGGTCCCGGAGAAAACCCACAAGGTTGGACAGACGACCCTACTCTTTGTCACGTACAACCAGGGATTCGACACTACACCAGTTGACTCAATGACAGGCTTTATGATACAGCACGCACATGCTAACCATTCCCCCCCCCCCCCCCACGTGGTAAGGGACAACATAGTTGTTCAGATAGGGGAGAGAGAGAGAGAAATGGGGTTTAACGTGTACTCAACACAACTAGGTCATTTCGGCACTAACATATGGTTTAATTTTATTATTCGCTTGCACGTAGGGGTCTTTAGCAGTGGGAGAAAACCTGAGTGCCCGGAGGAAACCCACGAGGTTGAGAAGGTGCCCCTATCTCCATGCCACATACGCTCACACCAGGGCTTGAAACCACAGCCGCAAGCCAGAGGTAACCGGCCAGCTAGAGGTTGAAGCATGGCACTCTAGACCACTAGGCCATCCCGCCCCCCCTGTTCAAATAGGATGATAAACCTAAGTCACATGTACACATAGGCACTTGGAAATTGGAATTCAATATAAGTGCTGGCTGTAGTGTCTGCCTAATTTCATTTGCCCAGCTAGAGCAGAGCAGTACGCCATTAAACTCCATTCAATTTCATTTAATGCTTTTTGGGATACTTATTGAAATCTCTTGAATTATATTTTCTTAATTACAAAACTAGTGAAAAACAAGTGAAAAAGGGGATTTCGGGCTACAAGGTAGGCGTGAGTGAATTAGAAAACCTCCCTGTTTGGTTTGAGATACATGTACTTCAGGTAAATGAGGGCGGAAAATCTTCAATATTCGCTTTCAGTAAAAAGCGACACATATTTGCCCACACAGCAGTCTTTCTGCATACCATATTTCCTCGATTACAACCCGGGGTTAAGGGGGTGTTCCGATAAATACAAACCGGGTCTCTAATATAACCTGGGTCTAAGGTAAAAACTTAATACTCCTGGTCAAAATATAAATTAATTGATGATCCATGCACAGGAAGTAGAATTGTCTCATGTCATGCAGAGAGTTAAGCCTTGGTATTTGCAAGACAGATCATGTCTGTTTGTTTTACTCATTCAAAATTTCACTCCTATAGAAGATTTTGCAGCATAAGTTCGGGTGTGAAAAAATACATCCCAGGGCTCGAATAGAACTCAGGGGTGCTGAACAAAATAGTACCCCGGGGTTGTATTCGAGGAAATTGGTACTTTGCTTCAAATTATAGCAGGTAATAGTCAATTGGTAAATGGACTTTAGTTTACACATACTGCTCTAAAACAAGATACAATTCACTGAGTTGGTGGTATTTGGGGCCATCCATAAAGTACGTAAGCTTGAAGGGGAGTCACGCCAAAAGCGTACAGGTGCGTTAATTCAATGGCAAAATGTGCCAACCGAGTTGGTGGTATTTGGGGCCATCCATAAAGTACGTACACTTGAAGGGGGGTCACGCCAAAAGCGTACAGGTGCGTTAATTCAATGGCAAAATGTGCCAACCGAGTTGGTGGTATTTGGGGCCATCCATAAAGTACGTACACTTGAAGGGGGGTCACGCCAAAAGCGTACAGGTGCGTTAATTCAATGGCAAAATGTGCGTACAGGGGGGAGGTCTGAATTTTACCCATTTTGAGCGTAGGTACTTTATGGATGGCCCCTTTGTTTCGATGCTAATCTAGTTTTAACAATGAAAATACTGACAATAAATCTGGTTATAACCCAAGTACTTGATAGGCTTGTCAACTTCCAAGCCACAGATCATTGAAGCTAATATAAAATATATGCACACACTGTCTGGTATTTTATCAAATTGTATGTATGCACGCTCCTCCTTTCCCAAAATGTATTTGCAGACTACCGTATTTCCTCGAATACAACCCAGGCCTCGATTACAACCCGGGGAAGGGGGTGTTGAGATAAATACAACCCGGGTCTAAAGTAAAAACTGTATACTCTGTCAAAATATTAATTAATTAGTGATTCCTGCACAGGAAGTAGAATTGTCTTATGTCACACACAGAGAGTTTAGCCATCGTTTTTGCAAGACCGACCCTGTCAGCTTGTTTTACTTGTCCAAAATGTCACTCTTATACATGGTTTTGAAGCATTAATTCGGGTCTGAAAAAATACAACCCGGCCTCGATTATAACCCGGGGGTCGCGGGGTGCTGAACGAAATAGAACCCCAGGGTTGTATTCGAGGAAATACAGTATTTTATTTTTCAATCTCGTGCATCTACTAGATGATCTAGGCCCTGAGATTACAAAACATTCACAGACTACAGTTAAGAGTTTACTCAAATCTGTTCGCCTCATTTTAACTAATATATATATAGCCCTTTATAAAGCTTTTGTTGTATTTTTTTAAATACATCAATAATAAACTATGTGCAGAGTTCAGCATTTCTGGATCATAAGTTAAATATTGGGAAATTATTTAAAGTTGAGTAAATTCCTAACATTGTCTGAAAATGTTTTGTGAACCCTTAGCCAGACCTTTATGTCAGGAAGTCTTGAGCAAAATAATCAAAACAAGAAAAATCTTTTTTTTTTAAAGTGAATTTATCCATTTTCAAATTTAAAATGAACACATCATAAAATGAGCTAGGATGGGGGGGGGAGAGGGGGATGGGAATATGATTGAAACTAGACTACAGTTTGTAAAATGTCACGATATCTATATATGATAAAACAAAATGGATGATATGACAACATGACAATAATAACATTAAATCTAGAACATCAGTTCTGAGTTCACACACTGACAATATTTCTACAAATCAACTCAAAAGAAAATTTTTATTAATCTGTTCTTAAACAGCATTTACTTCTTGAGCTATATTTAAAATCAAAACTCTCCAACATTTCTTCTAATTAATTGAATAGAATGTTACATAATTGCAGAATTGTTTTTAAACCAATTTTCTGTTGTCTCGCAGAATTGTAGTTTTTTTTACACAAGCAATTTGATCCTAGTCTGGAATTTTAGGTTTCCGTTGATGCACGAAAGCTACAAAGCGTTCCGATTAAAGCTCTAGAAAGAAATATTGTCGAGTGTGAACCGAGAAACAATTAGAATACATTATTTTAATTCAAATCAGAGCACTATTGTATTCAACAAGAAAATATATTTCATTACTCAACTCCCACTAACTCTTCAATGATCCCAACCGAAAGGCGACACATATTTTTCCCTGAGAGGTGTGATAAATAGTTTGTTTGTTTTTTTTTACAACTGTTAATTATTCTAAAAGCAAAATACATTTCTCAGAAATTAAAGTATTAAATACTTTTTAAAATGAAATCCATGACTTGTGTTCTTGATCATTCTAGCAATAATTTTAGGGAAAATAAAACAAACTTCTCTGAAATTATGGAATGTGATATTTTGCATTAAATCCTAAGTTTATTTGATTTTATTTCTGTATTTCATTGAAGATCGACTAATTTGGGAGATAGATGTTCACAGTTATTGTGTGATATGCAGATCTTTTTATAGCAATGATGTCATGGCAGTTATATTTATCAGGGAAGAATAACCCACAACTGGTTCTTCCAAAATTAAAACTGGGTCGTCCAATTTATTATTTTTAATAAACAACTCTAGATTGACCAAATTGTTAACCGGTCTTTTTCTTGGACAGCCATTACTAACTTCAGATTTTTGATACCAATTGGAGCAAGTGTTTATTGTCGTCAATTTTAAGAATCTTTACATCTTTGGCATGGTTTCGTTTTTCAACAATAAACATAGATACAATAACAGGAAGACGATCGGGAACAAACTGTTAAAAGGCATTTATACAATATCGGACTTGGTAATAAACTGAACTAGTCAAACTCAAGCCTAACGAATTCCCCCAGTGTTTATGTCGTCTTTTGTTTTCAATCCAATTGTTCAAACTGGTCTCGAGTCCTATTTTTTTAACAGTCAACTAACAATTTTTAACATCTAACACAACCAATTCTCTTTTTATTCATCATCATCCTCATCATCGTCATCATCTTCCTCATCATCATCGTCTTCCTCTTCATCATCATCTTCTTCTTCTTCATCATCTTCATCATCCTCGTCTGTACCATTGACTTCAGGTTTGGACTTTTTGGCAGTTGGTGGTTTAATACCCTAGAAGAAACAAAATGAAATGGGGTTTAACATCCTACTCTTCTGCTAGAGAGAGAGAAAAGGAAATTGGGACTAACCTATGGTTTTCATTTTATTTCAATAATTCAGTTGCACGTAGGGGTCTTAAGCAGTTGGAGGAAATCGGATGACCTGGAGAAAAAATCAACGAGACTGGACAGGCGACCCTACTTATATTGGGGTTTTATAGCTAAATACTTTACTGTGAATGGAAAAATTTGTCCTTAGATTCAAGATTTTCTGGCCTACGATAAATCCTTAGGTTTAGGACAAGTCCTATTCACGTAGGATTTGTCCTTTGAATTGACTTATCAAATGCAAGTGTGCACTTTTAAGATGTCCGAAGTTGAACTGAACCAGACCGAACCCGCAATTTTTTTAAATTTCAACCGCCGAAGCGTACTGTGGTCGATTCAATATCAAGATTACCATTAACGTGCATCAACATTTTTACAACATTGGCTAATGTAATCATCTATACTAATTTTTTGTGACCGTCGTTTGTCTGTCTGTGCAGGTCGACCGCTACACTAGGTTTGTCACAAGTTATAAACACAACCCATGCAGCGCCCTGTCAGTAAATTTTTTAAAAGTTAGTCTCAAAATGACGTGTATTTACCTTGTTATAATCTGCCATGGCTATATCATATTTTTTCTTTTCAACTTCACTGGCTTTTTCATAAGGTTTCTTAGCCTCAGCTGATAATTTACCCCATTCTAACGCAGCTGAAAATACAATTATTCATTTTTTAAAAAAGAAGTAGGCATTTTGAACAAATAATCTGAAATAAGCATAGACCCATCATTCTCTTTATCCCCAGTTGTATCGTTTCGCTCCACAACCTCTTTCCCCAAATTCAAATTAATTGCCCTTCATTTCATTGGCCATGTAAGTTGATTACGCTCGTTTATGAGAAAATTTTTAAGTAATGACATTGAGTCTTTCCAGTGACTGGGCCTCTTGGGTTAGTGAGGTAAAATAGATGAGAGAGAGAGAAATGGGGTTTAACGTCGACTCGACACAAACCAGGTCATTTCGGGACTTACATGTTTTTTAAATTTTATTTCAATATTTTGCTAGGGATTCGTAACATGACAGGCTTTATGATACAGTGTGCATGCCAAGATATTGAGGTTGACTATAGACCCAGAACCCTGCTTGTGAAGTATCAAAAGTTTGAATTCCTATAATCGATGAACAATTATCCAGGATATGTGTAGAGCGTACTTGAAATGTTTGAGTAATAGGACTTTTTTCGAGGAGAGCAGCACATAATAACTAAACAATTAGTTGCTGGTGTGGGGGAGGGGGGTCAATTCATGCAGCACCCAACCCAGCACAAAAAACAAATTTTAGATACAAAGAAATTAAACATCTACATGAAGACTACACTTGTAACAAAACTTACCATTTTTAATAATATCTTTATTTTCAACTCCCTTTGACTTCATTTTTGATCTGTAATCGGCTAAAAATAAGAAATAAGACGACTGTGCTCTCTTTGGTTTATTTTCATCTTTGTCTTTTTTTGATTTTCCAACTTTTTCTCCGGGTGGGGGAACGTAACTTTTCATTTCTCTCTCAAATCTTAATTTATCTTTAGCTGCCTTGTCATCAAATTGCTTTTTTTCGTCTCCTTCAAGCGCCCTCCATTCGGCTGAACACTCTTTTGTGAATTCTGCAATCTGAAATTATGAAGAAAAAATTAAAGATACATTATTGGTATATTTAAGTCTACATCTTAAAATTAAACCATTCAATGACTGAACGTTAAAATCAAGTTATATTTTTAGCACCTGATGACATCGACAATACATGTGCCACTTAATAAATGTCCAATTAATAATTTAATAATTATGTACCGCGACTTTAATGTGTATACATGTCTGTTGTCCCTTGCATTGCCCACAGTCCCGCACCACTAAACAAGGAGGAACCCGCCGGAAAATCCTAATATGCCCTCAGCTTAGCGAACCAATGTCTTACTCACTAAGCCACTATGGCTACGGTTTTCCCTTGAAAGTTGTATCGGGACAATCTTGGATAACATAACATCTGACAAGAAAAGGTGTCGTTCGGAGAGGGAGGAAGAGAAAAGGGGGGATTAACGTTCACTAGGTGGGTTCAATTTTATTTCGCTTGCGTCAATATCTATTGTTTGGAGAAGAAGCCCACAGATGAAAAGCTAGCTCGAAACTCACCCATAACCCACTGTATGGACCAGAAAAATCTATAAACAAGCCATCATTAAATGTTTTGGCTGTGCTCAGTCGTAACTCACATTGTATCAACTAGGCTATATGCGTCGTAAAAAAATAGCCTATTCCTACGACATCCCCTTTTGCAACCTGCAAAGCCTGCAAGTCCAACATTGTGTAACTAATAAGTCTTATGTCTCATCTTAAGAATAGCCACAGCACTTGATAATTTGATTGAATTGTCAACAAACCTTTGACATGCTTCTTCCCTCTTCTTTTGCCTTCCGTCTACATTCTTCTAGGAAATAAAAATATGAGGATATGGGCCTTTTGGGTTTATTTACATCTTTCGTTGCCTTTCTTTTAGTTCCTTTTGCGGGTGAGCTTGCTGCCTTTGCACGTCCTGAAAATAAATTAATACATCATTTCACACTCACATTGCTTCAATGCTTGGTTTAATTTATTTCTATCACAGAAAAGGTTAATCTAAAAGTAAGTATGTTTCCCGTCCACAGATTAACTAACCAAACAACGAATAAAAACAACACCCCAGATTTCTTAATTAGGTCTACTTTATTCGTCTGGCTAATCTAGGCCTACATTGTAAAAAAATAAATGGAAAAATTTGAGATGTTTAGAATTAGAAATCATTAGTTCTTTAAACCAACATAATTATTTTCCATTTTTAATTTCTGAATAAATGATAGCCTTTTCTAAGGCCTAGGCTAATAAAGACCTGCCTAGTTGTTTGTAAATGCCCCCCCTGGTCCTGGCTAAAAAAAATTAGGCTACTAAAAAAAAAAAAAAAATCTGTCCTAAATAATAAAAGTATTAAAAGGCCTGAAATATAATTAATATACGAATTTGTAAATATTTGTAGGGGGCACAAGAAAATGTAATTAATCAGTATCAAAAGAAACAATAGCCCATTTGAAGCCATTGATCATCAATCATACACAAGACGCGCCACTTTTGACACTCAAGACACTGTCCTAGAATGAAGACAAAATCTTACTTAGGGCTTAGAGACTGATCTAGTTACATTCTTACTCAAAATCAAAGAATAAAATGTATGTGGGCTAATCACAACTATATTGATGGTTTGTTCAAGTTGATTATACGTCGGAAATCAAATCCGTATTTCCGTATCAAAGGAGCTGCAACAATAGCTGAATAGCAAAATGGCTAACAAGTCTGCAGTGCAAATAATGCAAGATCATGGTGTTTGTTTCGTCTGTCAATGAAAATGTTCTCTCACTAAACAAGGCGTCTGTTTACATGCTATATGATACAATATATCGTTGATAGAACACATTGAGATACGATAACCATAGTTTAAAAAGAAATCTAGCGTTTACTTACCCATTTTCACAAATTTTATCAACAGTTGATAGCGAGAGTAATGTCGTCTAACTGCTACTGCTTGTGCGGTTTAAACCGGCTACACTCACTATATAGAGCCTTTCACGTGGTCTATAACAAAGAGAGCCCCGTATGCATTTTCCCGCCACAAGCTGCGTGACAAGGGAGGCAACTCCAGATCAAAGCCAATCACCCATTGGATGTGTTGTGCAGATTTATCAAATTCTTTATCGAATGAAAACATTAAATTAATTGATAGAGTGGGAATTCGACATTTTATTTTAGCCCCCAAAGCCAGATTGTTTTTTTCTATTCAAATAGTAAGAAGAATAGCCAATTATTGACATGTCAAATTGATGGTTATACACTTTATTTTGTTTTCAGGATCTGGATGTTGATGTATTTTATTTACTTACGTCGAAGTGCCCAAGGTGAACCATTTATTTCAGCCAAAAATGTATTTCCCAGGTATAGTCTTTGCCCATTAAATCAATGTAATGGATATTATAATGGAAACAAATTTGTAGATCGGTTGGCCAATATTTTACATTAAATCAATTTGATTTTTTTTTCATCACGAATGATTGAAAAAGCTGAACAAAGAGAGAGAGAGAGAGAGAGAGAGAGAGAGAGAGAGAGAGAGAAAGAAAGAGAGGGAGGGGTACTATTGCCCACTCACCACAATCCGTGTCATTTCGGGACTTACATAGAATACAATAGATATAATTTAATGCATTGAAATTAACGTCCTTTGAGGGAGGCATGGGTCTACATTTTACAAAATAGGGGCGTATAAAATGCACGTGGTACAGTTTTATTTCAATAACTCGCTTGCGCGTATGTGGTCTTTAGAAGTTAGCTCTCTTTATATATCTCTCAATAAAAAGGTGTGTTTGTGTGAAATAACTTTATTTTAGCGTCCGCTTCTACCGAAGTGATTATCGCAGACAAAAAAGGTGTGTTGGTGTAATGAAATGTCCTCATTAACGCCAATGTTATAAGGAAGCTTTGAGTGGACGTTACCCCCCCCCCTCTCTCTCTGTAAGGAAGCTTATATCTCATGCCTATATATTTAAAACTGAAATATTCTAATTAACGCCAATGACGTGTGGAAAGGGTTGTCATAGAATTCTTTCTTAAAAAACCTTTCAGCATGAGTAACACACATAAATCCTTACATAACCCATTGTGTGATAGAAGTTCTACTGGATGAAACAATCCTTTGTACCCTTTTTACTCGAACTACGAGCCGTGAAGCTATAGGCCTACTTTAAGGGTTTTGACCGTGTACAGATTGAAAGGGATAGTGTGTAAAAGATACAGTTAGTTTTTGTTTTTAGCAGTTTTCTCGACACGTGACGCTAGTCAAGCGTCCACTAAAAGTTATACATCTATCTATGGGATAGTGGAGTAAGGGGGGGTCACGAGAAGACAGGCCTGGCACCTAAAAACTAATCCCACAAAGATGACATCTACCAATCCAGAAGCAGAAGAGACCATCTACCAAACGATATGTTTTTTATTAAATAAAGGGAAGAACTTCCCACTAAACCAAATCCATGGCCTAAGGCCAAAATGGAAAGATTGCAAAATCATATTCTTAAAAAACAGGAAACAGCTTCGGCTCTCCTATGTCTTGTCTGCGATATCACTTAAGTGGAAGCAGACGTTAAACACCAAAAAGAAGAAGACATCTATCTAAAAAAAAGGGAGAGGGGTCGATAGGTGACAAACCTGATAAACAGTCTACGAATTATTAACGTTTATTTTTTTTTTTAACTGGGGCCAAATTTGTTTTGTTTTTCGGACAGCGACTCTACAGCCTACTCTTAAATCGAATTCCAACTACCAACACATCTTTTATGTGCAAGCCAATGTGCACACGAGACCTTGGTTTTTCGTCCCATCCGAACGTCCAGATAGCACACTGTGTGTATGCTCGTCTTCATTAGCCCAGTCGGAGCAAGCAGAACAGTCTAGGCCCTTAAACCCAATTTCATTTCATTTTTAATTAAATAGAAACTGTTCATAATATCATGTACATGTACAGGGCCGGCGGAAGCAATTCTTGATTGAGGGGGAGGGGGGGCTGCCATTATAGGTCCTTATAGACGAATGGTCAAGGGGCCGAAATAACCTGGAGATAAGAGTACTTGCCCACCTACTCCGCCGGGCCTGATGAATAATATTTTACATGTTCAATTTGTAATAAACAAAATGAACCTATTGAACCGGCCGGCCTAATTAGGACCGTAACAAAGAGACACGCTAGCCATCTAATCTATTACATTGTATTGTTCTATTGTGACTTTCTTGTAATCATTTTGATAAGTTTCTTTCTTGGTTTTTATTTTCTACTTTTCCTCTGTTCTATTGTGAGTGTTGTGTGTTTGTTTTTGTAGTGTCCGCAGGGTTGTATAATGGGTTTTGTATGCGTGCAATGCAGTTCCCCAACACTTACTATGTATTTAATTGTAAAATGGCGTCAAAATAAACAGAGTATTTTACAAGGAAATGGGGTTTAATGTCCACTCGACACAGACCAGGTAATTTCGGGACTAACATATGGTTTAATTTTATTTCAATAATTCTCTTGCGCGTATAGGGGTCTTTAGCAGTGGGGGGAAATCGAAGGACACAGAGAAACCAAACGCGATTGGACAGCTAGTTTGTTCACTTACAACCGGGGAATGGGATTCGAAACCACACCAGTTGACTCAATCACAGGCCGGTTGATACAGTGCGCACGTACGTGCCAAACATTCGGCCATCCAACCCCCCTATTTTACAAGGGATAAGTTGGGTATTTTTACAGTTTGAATTGCCCGTCCCCAAAACTTTCTTTACATGGACTTACATCTGTAGCAGACTGGATCTAAAACTGGCCCGATCGAAAATCATTCACGAACATAGTCCACTCCTTTCTTTCAGTAGTGTTTTGTTTTATCCGTCCATCATTACAAATAAGTGTTTTTTAAAAGCCAAAGCAAAGATGGCACTTTATTTCAAGGCAATACAAACGTCATTATGTGTGTGTTTCGGTAGCGATGAGGACCTTAAAAGATATAACAAGAAATGTTAAATCAGAATCAAACCCACTTATTGAGTTTCATTTGGACGAGATTTTGTTAAGCACAGTCCATATGATACATTAAAACTAAAATTCGTCCAATACGAGAAACCTGGAAGCAATTAACGTACACGGTAAGATGTTAACAAGGGCCAGCTGTATGGAGCTAGCGTCGGCCTAAAGAAGGTGCCCGAAGAGGGTTTCAAATGACATGTTTAAGAGACTGTCATTGTTCATAAATTATCATCTATTAAATCCATACGTGTAACAAGGCAATAAAAAAGATTACATCAGAGGTTAACATTCTATGAAATAATATATACCGCTTATTATCGTTATCGAACAATGATCCAATATAAAATATAACGAGACAATATATACATGAGGGCTTCGAGCTTTTCTACATTACCCACAATGCATTGCCGGCGGCCATTTTGACAGGCATTGTTTGTAAACACGCCCATTGACTATTCACTCATTGTCATTGATCATTCATCCATTTAAACTAATAATGCCTACGACGTGTGCTATTGTTAACTGTCACAATCGAGGTGGGAGAGATAAAATTAGCTTTTACTGCATTCCTAAGGTTATTTCTGGACAGGGAGAAGCGGCTAAACAGAAGAGTGATCGGCGAAGGCGAGCATGGATTGCTGCAATAAATCGATCTGATGTGACGTCCTATGAACAGTTTCGTGTTTGTTCAGATCATTTCATTTCAGGTAAGAAAATTGACTAGGTCCTAGTATACAATAAATAATAGCCCTACTTTGTATTAACTTGATGTACATGGTCGAATAGCTTTAAAAGTAGTTGAGTTGATTGTCTTTAACGACACGTCAACATGATGATGTTGTAATTCAGTCTTGACCGTGTGTTCGTAAAAAGCCAGTACTTCCAGTTCTACTTCTAGTACTGTAGGCAGTAGACTAAACCTAATGCTAGGGAATTTGTAATTGTGTGTAGGCTGAGTATAAATTTATTTTTTTATTATTATTATTCCAGTGTGCATTTTGTTGTTATCTAAATAATTGATTAACTTTTTCCTTACATGTGGACAGACACAGTACAACTTTTGTTTTGTTTACTATTGACTAATGATTACCCAATATATTTTCAGGAAAACCACATCAATATGATGAATCACACCCAGACTGGGCTCCCAACAAACAACTAGGCTATGGTGGGAAAAAGTCACCAACGAAAGCAGCTGTACGCCATGATCGATTGCGAACCAGAAAGGAATCTGCTAAAAATTCAGAAGCTGCATTTAGTTTGCTTGAACTAAGTGGTTACTTTCAAGACGGATCTGACAGCAATTTAGCTGAACCCCTCCCTGATACACCAACTGTTGAAAAGGAACCGACTTTGATGGAGAAGCTTGTGCTTGCTAATCAAGAAATAAAAGAACAAAAAGAGGAAATTAGGCAACTGAAAGAACAAAATCAGTGTTTGAAGAAAATTGTTCATAAAATGAAGGCTAATTCTCCAGATGACTTTGAAAACGACAATGAAAAAGTAAAATACTACACTGGATTAAATAGTTTCATCGCTCTCATGGGACTTTTTCAACTTGTGGCCCCGGAAATGACTGAGAACGGGAATTCATCTTTGAGCAAATTCCAGAAGATGATCATAACACTTATGAGACTTAGACTGAATTTGCCTATCGCAGACTTGAGCTATCGCTTTGGTGTATCTAAAGCTACATTGTCTAAGGCTTTCTTAGATACTTTGAACATTATGTATTTGGTCTTACAACCCTTAGTGCGTTGGCCTGATCGTGATGAAATAATGGAAACTATGCCAATGGCATTTCGTAAATACTTCAGAAAAAGAGTCACATGCATCATCGACTGTTTTGAAATTTTCACCGACCGTCCATCTAACATGACAGCAAGAGCACAAACCTGGTCTAACTATAAACATCATAACACGGCCAAGTACTTGATAGGTATAACCCCTCAGGGCAGTGTTAGCTTTATCTCCGAGGGCTGGGGAGGACGTGTTAGCGACAAACACCTAACAGCTAACTGCAAGTTCCTCGACAATCTGATGCATGGAGATTTGATACTTGCAGATCGAGGATTTGAGATCCAGGAATTGGTTGCAATGAAAGGAGCCGAAGTTAATTTTCCATCATTCATGAGAGGGAAGAAACAGTTAAGTGCTACAGAGGTTGAGTCCACTCGAAAAATTGCTAATGTGAGAATTCATGTGGAAAGGGTCATAGGAACTGTGCGTCAAAAATTTATGATTCTTGGAGGGATAATTCCGATAGATTACCTTATTTCAAAAGGTGATGACAAATGTGTAATTCTTGACAAAATTGTTATTGTATGTTGTGCTCTTACCAACATGTGTCCCTCTGTTGTGCCATATGACTGACATGAATACTACCGGTATTCACATATAGAATTTACATGACTCTGATTTTCAGATTTCTAAATTTTGTTATTTGTATTTTGTTTTCATTCAAATAAATTAAATCAATTTGTATGTGTTTTAATAGGGAATTGAAAATAGAACATTGCAAAATTGCTATAGGTCTTTTGTGAACAGGGGATCACGGTGGCTAAGTAGATAAGGCGCTGGTTCGCTGGCGCTGGTTCGCTAGCCTGGAGGTCGGTTGTTCGATCACTGCATTGGCCGAGAAAGTTTATCTCGATTTTCCCTTGTCAATGATGCAGAAGGAGGACCTGACAAGGACAGCTGCCTAGTTGTTCGGATGTGTCGAAAAACCGAGGTCCTGTGTACACATTTGAGTGCACGTAAAAGATCCCTTGGCAGTTGGAATTTGATATAAGAGTAGGCCGCAGCGCTGCTGCCCGGGCAAAATTTCCCTCATAGCACACTGTATGGCGTATGCCCGTCTTCAATGAGCTCAGGATAAGTGCATAACAGTAGGACATTAAACCCCATTTCATTCATTCATTCATTTGTGAACATGTATAAAGGAATGATTACCATTTTTGTCAGCTTGATGTGTATGCGCCTTGTCTCGGTGATGGCAAGTGGAGACAAATAAATTGTCACAAAAAAATTGAAGAATAAACAAGATTTATTATACAAAACTAAATAAAATAGAAACATGTTTCGCCTTCCCAAGGCTCATCAGTGTAGCTAGGGTTTCTCATTTAAATAATTGAGAAAACTACAGACATGTTTTTTTTTTTTAGGTTTTTATTGTTTTTTTTTTGGTGAACATTTAATTCACAGTCTGATTTCTTTCCTTTTGAGACTCCTTAGAAATTTGCCTTCTAAGCAGTCCGGACAAAACCAGTCTCCCTCAGGTATAGCTTTTAATTTGACACACGACAAATGAAACCACTCAAAGGGCTTGTTCGGACAATCTTCAGAGTCACAGCCGACCATAACCTCCTGTCTTGCGCCATAACAGATGCAATACAGTTCTAAGTTTTCCTCAGACGTGTCCAATCTGTTCGCATCAGGTGAACTTTTGGTTGACTTTGTTATACCTTTCTTAGCTTTAGACTTCTTTCCTCTTGTGGCAGGCTTTGATGTGGTTGCCGTCCTGTTTGTTAACTCAGACTGACTAAGGGGCTTCTTCTGTACAGACACAGTTGTCTTCTCATCACTGTAAAATTTGCCAACGAGTTCTGGAAGAATTACAGTAGCAAAAAAATTAGTAGATTTATCCACTAACTTTTTCCACACCTCAGTGTTGGCCTCGATCCGCTGTACGAAGATGTCTTTTGGAGTCCATACGACAAAGTCGCAGTAGTCAACATCAGCGATATGGATGTGAGTCTGGACTTGAGAATAATAAGCATGGCTTTCTTTTAGTTTAAGTCCATTATGGGTTTCCTCAAGACAGGACCCTTTCTTGGCACTGACATTCTCATCTCTCATACAGTAAAGGCACTTAACTTCAATGCAGCCGCGTCCACAACAATCACATTCCACTATGCCATCTGGAGAAGCGCCAAGGTGAGGATAATCTTTGTTAAGAAACAATCCGCATGGTTGAGTCTTAAAATTCAGGTGCTTTTCCAGGTAGATGTCAGTGTACTGTTTTCTGGCAACATTTTCATGGTCACACCCCCATTGCATAGCAGTGTTTGAAAAACTGTGCTCATGTGGATAGCAAATCTGTTTCAATAAACTGTACGATGGAGTATCACATGAAGTTGCACAGACTGCTTTTATCCTTGAGGATGTTATACGTCCGGTCCTAAACCGAAACCACAATTTACACTCAGCTTGTTGTCTGGTAGCTTGCTCGACATTGCTGGCTTCTTCCTCGGTAATTACGATACTGGGAAGTAATTTAGAACAATGTTCTATCAGTTCGTCACGGACCATTCCTTTGCATTTGTCATCTGTCAGTTCACTCAAAACTTTCGGGTACTTGGCTTGTTGACTTTTTGGCACATAGTCTGCATTGTACTTTTTCATCACAGCCAAACAAACTGGTTTGTCTGATTTCAATGTCTCGAAAAAGCTGTCATATCTGGCCTGAGAAATGTTCACAGTTGTTTTTTTTGCTGGGGTTTCAACTCTGTTTAACTGTGAGTTGGTTTCAATTTGTTTGTCAAGTTGCTTCTTCAGTGTCTTGACAGAAGTGAAGTCAATCTCGTGTAGTGGAGCATAGGTTACACTTGTTTTTGAAGTAGGCAGCATCCAGTAAGCCGGTTTCTGAGTCACTGTGCTCTTTTCTCTCATTCGACATAAGGCCTCCACATAAAATAATAATAAAACCGAAGCTACATGAGAACAGCTTTCTCCCAATCCTGCCTTACAGTCACAGTGTGCTGAGATTATTTTGGAATCATTATCAGTGATTAGCCAGGGTGTCAAACTTGTCTCTGATAATTTCATAGAGTGCATGACTCTAGCCTTGACAATGCTATGTCCACTGGGTTTATGTCGATAAACACACACGTCACGAACCCATCCACACAGAAACCTGTCGAAGCTTTCAAGGCTTTTGTAATTTTGAAAATCCTTCAAAGTATAAAATGGACTTGGTTGAAAAATTAAATAATTCACTAAGTCTGGGTATATAATTTCGGGGAAAACGTCGTTATCACCAGAATTTGCAGAAATCCACTCACATGTCATTTGTCGATCTGGTAAGGATCAATACCCCCAATTACGGCCGTTTTCTCCTGGTATCGGGTAAAGGCTTTCGAGTCTAGTGTCTCAGAGTATTTATCCATCTTAGCAAAGTCGGTGAAGTGTTAATTTTCATTCAATAATTCGGAAATATCACGTGTTGAATATAATACGTCTATATAATATTGAACAATGACGCTTGGTAAACAAAGCCTCTCAAAATGGCCACCGGCAATGCATCATGGGATAGGTTAGCGAAAAGGACGAAGCCCTCTAAAACAGTACTTGGTTGATAAAGACGAGTTTATCCTCGTCGAACTGTCGCTTCAAACTCAGTAATTGTGTATCCATTAAAAATTGTACCTTGTGTTAATATGTTCGATTACTAAAAATGCCCATCAAAGAAGACATTTAGTTGATGCTGACCATTGAAATAATAAGATTAAATCAGGGATGGTGGAGACGGGGCCTTTGAGTATGGTAAAGTCACTGGTCCCTACAGAAGTCAATTTTCTAACATAGTCTGGGGCTCTTTTTAAGTTATATAGTCTTGAATTTAGGTCGTTTTTGATTAATTAGTAAGTGCCTCAGGATATACTCCAGAAAGTACTTGGCCTGCAGCCAGGATTTTTAGGGTGAAATTTCGCAACATGTCTCCCAACTGTAATCTGCGACAGTATAAAATAGATGATTCTGATTGCTTAAACCATGGATGTATAATAAGGTCCATGCATAAACTTAGTTTAGGGCCAGATAAAAATTGTGCTAATTGTCAAATAAATGCAGTTACATGTTTTTAGTATACTACTTTATGTTTGTGTATCTCAAAATTCTGGTGGTGGTCAACCTCATACAAATTTTGGTGCAAAGACATCAACATTTTTTTTCTTTGTCTGCAGGAGGAAAGCATTCAACCTAACAAAAATTTGGGTAAAAGTTTGAGTCGGGCTTACCAAAACAAATAATGAGGAAAATAATGGTGGTCTGCCTCCAATAACGTTACAAGAAGTTATCTCCCTTTATACAAAAGCCAAAGTTCCCCCCAAAATTTAAACTGAAAACAACACATCTAAAAATATTTTTTTAATATATTGGTACTGTAATGAAAACATTTAAAAATACAGATCTATATTTCGTTTTGTTTTTATACACTACATGAAGATCTGACCAGTTGTACTGGAAGATTGCGTCAGGGATTGTACGAGTGGCTTTTGACCCTATGACATCAGACATTGATTAATCAATCAGTGTTGATGTTTCTAATGGTTTACCCACAGTTCCGTGCATCGTAACAGACCATTTCATTGGCTAACCCCTCTACCGGCAGAAGTACAACTCTTCCAGATCCTAGTGTAGCACAGACAAGTAAAACCGAATTTTGAATTATAAGAAACGAAAAAAAATAGTATCTGTGTTTTAATCAGATTGTAAAATTGTTTTTGCCACAGTCAAGTCAAATGACAAACACTGCTGCTTAATATATACTTTATGGCTTTGGTGTAGTTTGCTCGAGGGATTTAAATCACAGGTACAGTTTGTACAGAAGAGGGCATGTTTAAGAGAGAGAGAGAGCAATGAGGTTTAGTCTACTGGACACAAATCTCCTCATTTCGGGACTAACAAATGGTTCAAATTTATATCAATAATTTAATTGTGCATACAGATCTTTAACAGTGGGTGGTAATCGGAGGACCTGGGGGATAATCAACAAGGTTGGACAGGCGACTCTACTCCTTGTCACGTACAACCAAGGAATCAAAACCACGCCAGTTGACTCAATGACAGACCTTATGATACAGCGCTCAAGTGTGCTAACTATTCGGCCATCCAACCTCCGTACAGATAAAAGAGAAGTGTATTCAAGTGATCACACAGCTTTATTCCTGTTTTTATTACATCTATTTACATAAATAATTCATAGAATAAAATCTCAATGAACCCATTATAATATCTATCTATCTATAATAATATTATAAACTAATTTCATTATATTAACAAGATACACTTTTTATAAATGGAATCCAGAAGGCATATAATATTGTATCAAATCTTATATTTCAAGGCAGTCCTTAACGTGTAAGGGGAGCTTGGTTACTGCTACTCTCGATGCACATCGGCTTTCCTTCACTGGAGACATTAAAGACTCCTGCAAAGTAACTTAGTCGTTCTCCTAAATATTGAGATTGATAAACTACTTTCAGTTTTTGTTTACTTTTAAACTGCATACATTTGAGGTATTAGGAGCTTTTTATATGGCTCCTGCACAATTTTATAAACGTGAAGGACTGCTTAAAGGGTATATATATTAAAGTGATAAAGGGGTAGGCCTACATTCCCAAATAACTGACGTTCCAAGTATCTGTCAAAATAACTAGCATTCTAATGATAAAATAATGTCAGGTATTTCGACAAGAGGAAGCATAAAATAAATATATTGCTAAGTTCGATGACATGGAGTAAATATAAATATACAGAAAAGAATAGCATATAGAATATATGGCACCCCCTCTCGAAGCCTGGACATAATATAACAATTACATCATTAACAGAAAATATTATCCATGGATACAATTTTGAGCAATTTCTACAAGTAATAGGAATACTTTCAGTTAAAGATGCATTATGTAAGAGCTAGATCTGCCTGTCACAGATCTTATTCTGGATTAAAATGTTATGTTATTATTTAACAGAACACAGTTATTATGGGATACAAAGACTAGTTTATTCTAAAAGCATGACGTTTTGACAAGTATCCTCTTTATCAAAACGTTATGTTTTTAGAATAAACTAGTGATTGTTTCCCATAAAAAACTGTGTTCTGTTAATGTGTTTCCCAATCACTAAAAGCCACTAAAAGATTATATTATTATTTAGACATTTGTTGACATGACAAGCCCATAATCAATTCTCTAGACCACCTGATGGCAGAGATATTCAATGGATTAGAACACATACATCATTTAATAATTTGACATTAAAGTAGATATACATCAAGAATTCGTTTATTATCGTAGCAGTGATATTTGGAATTCAAGACTATTTAATCCTATTCTTGTTAAAACCTCAAACATTAATAACCTTCACTCAGAATAAAGTAATTTTCAATTATCTACTTTTAACTAATAGAAAGCAAGAACGGCAAGACATATATCTAAATCTTACATAATGCATCTTTAATAGACAAAATTATTTGTACTTTAAACCTTGGGGGTGGGGGGTGGGCATTTAATACAACAGCAAAATGAAATAATAACAGCCATATTTAGTTTGTGTCTCTCTAAATCAGTTAGATCAAAGGCTGGGATTTTGTGACCACTGTTGGCTGGTTTTAATTTAAAGTAATTTAATGTCTTTTAAATTCTTTAGTCGTCTGATACCTCAAAAGATTTTTAAAAAAAAAATTTGCTGCGATTCTTGATTTGGTTATGAGGTAGAAATCCATTGTAATTCAAAGTTTTTTAAACACTGTGAAGATCAAATCATTACTTTCTTGTTCAAATTTTATAGGGAGAGAGAGAGAGAGAAATGGGTTTTAAGTCCACACGACACAACCTAGGTCATTTTGGGACTAACATATGGTTTAATTATATTTCAACAATTCGCTGCGCGTAGGGGTCTTTAGCAGTGGGAGGAAACCGGAGGACCCGGAGAAAACCCACGAGATTAGACAGGCGACCCCACTCCTCATCACGTGTAACCGGGGATTTGAAACAACATTTATAGGAATTTGGGACATGATAAAAGGGAATGTAAATAAAAAAACAAAATAATTTTAACTTATAAATTTTTCAACTACAGCAATAATGATCATCAACTTTATGAATATATAAACATCTTAATCTCTATCGTCTACATAATTAATTTATTCATTTTAAACATCTAAAGGAATGGAGTTTTAATACATGTATCTCTATTGTCTCCATAATTAATTTATTCATTTTAAACATCTAAAGGAATGGAGTTTTAATACATGTATCTCTATTGTCTCCATAATTAATTTATTCATTTTAAACATCTAAAGGAATGGAGGTTTAATACATGTATCTTGTCAACACTATAATAGCCATAATTTGTATTACTAAAATTCACTTTAAACATCTAAAGGAATGGAGTTTTAAAAATAAAAATATCCATAATTTGTATTACTAAAATTCACAGAGTTTTAAACACAAAAATAGCCATGATTTGTATTACAAAAATTCACAGAGTTTTAAACACAAAAATAGCCATGATTTGTATTACTAAAATTCACTTTTAACATCTAAAGGAATGGAGATTATTACATACATTGTATCTTGTCCAACACAAAAATAGCCATAATTTGTATTACTACAATTATATACCTAATGGTTGGAATTCGCCAGGGCAGTGGTATTTGATGATCTTTTCGACTGACAACAGAATTTGCAACAGTTAGTTTACTTAAATAAATGAACAAAACAATGTAGAAAATAAATCTTTGTTTACTATTAACACGATAAATACGACACATGTCACATATAAACCATTATTTAACTTTTATAAGTTCGTAAGGCAAGATCAAAATATTTACATGATGAAGATGTTAGGTGGGGGTTTACCAAAATGTGAGCTGCTCCAACAAAACCAGGCATTTCGGCATTTTTATAAAAGATAGAGGGAGAGAAAGAGAAAAATGGGGTTTAACAATCACTGGATGCAAACTAGGTCATTTTTGGACTAACGTATGTTTTTCAATTTTTATTTCAACAATTCGCTTCCTCGTAAGGGTCTTTAGCAGTGCTGTATTGTTATAGTATGTTCTTCTAAAACTGGTGGAGACAGAGAGAGAGAGAGAAATGGGGTTTCAGTACACTCGAAACAAACTAGGTCATTTCGGGACTAACATATTTTAATAATTCGCTTATGCGTAGGGATCTTTACCCTATGCCAGAAGAATCATGATGTAATCATCTAACAAGGACTGCTGTCTACTCGTTCGGATGGGACAAAAAACCGAGGTCCCATGTACACATTGGCATGCACGTAAAAGATCCCTTGGCAGTTGGAAATCGATATAAGAGTAGTCCGTAGCACAGCTGCATTGACAAAATTCCCCTTAAGCAAACTGTATGGTGTATGCCTGTCTTTCATTAGCCCAGGTACGGTGCATAACAGTAGGACGTTAAACTCCATTTCATTTAATTTCTAACATAATCAAAAATATCTGCTGTACATATGAACACAGTAAAAAAATTTCACAAGCAACAAATAACTGATGATTAAAATATTCAAAATCATTTATAAATGACATTTTCCGTGTATTGTCTTTAGAAATACTCATGTATAATGAAGCGCTATATAAATCGAAACAATAATAATAATAATATATAAATCTATTTTATTTAAAAAAAAATTGAAACAAACCAATTTCTTCCATTTATAGGGTTTGGCGTGCAAGTGAATTTCCGAAGAAAATTTTCACAAGTTCATCGAATATACAAGCTTACTAGATTAACATGAACTGTCATGTTTTAAGCCATCATCGGCAGACAAGGAATTACTTTAGTCGGTACAGAACAGAAGGACCTTAAACCCCATTTCATTCCATTTCTGTAGATAAGAGATTTTGCCACAACGAACCTTTGTCATCGGTCCTGGTTTCTTTTTAAATTCAGTTAATTTGTCGACCCACAAATCAAGGACCTACTTTCATATCAAATTTAAGGGACAGTGTATTTATAACCCCGTTTACATTACAAATTTTAAGCGTGCCAGGAACGGTACCAGGTACGGCTCTCTTCTTTTTTTTGTAGTGTAAACGGTACAAACGTAAGCGCGCCGTGCCTGGTACGGTTCCAATCTGGCCCACTGAAGTGATGTGGTCTGAGTACCGTACCAGGAACGGCTCTCTTTAAATTTCCGTAGTGTAAACGGTAACTGGTCTCGGTACGGATTACTGCGCATGCGCCAAATGGACCTTGACCTTTTTCTCCCGCGAAATGTCATCACTTCTGTCAAAATTTTTATAAACGACATGATAATTCGTTTTCGTCTCCTCTGGTAGCGTGACATCATTGAAGAACTCGAAGAGACTGCTAACTCATTCAAAGTAGGCATCAAGTTTGTTAGAAATAGACCATTCCTTCTTGATTTCTTTTGTAGTCTCAATAACAGAAAGTAAACAAAAAAGAAAGGGACAAACGTACCAAAATCAACCGCCATAATTGTTTTCATCCGGGTAACGTGCTTAGGGACCGAAATTTACTTTTCTGTGAAGAGTTCCACTGTTGGCTCGCTTGGCACAGTTCCAAGACCGGTAATGTAAACGGGTCAATTCTTGAAATCTATCGCGGCCTGGTACGGTACCAGGTACGGTACCAGGTACGGCGCGCTTATCGGGGCCAAGTGTAAACGCGACTAATGAGTGATATCTACTTCAGTTATATCACTGATTTACTAATAGATGTTGCGATTACATTTTAACCCCATAAATGGAAACAGACTTTAAACTCAATAATAACATAGGAAAATAATCACACAGGGTCAAAGTTCATTGTCTATATACAAAATGAAGAGTAATAACAATGCCCCAAATAACAGATAATAATAAACTTATCAATAATAATACAATATAAAGCAACAATAAAAAGCTGATTTAATTATTTATAATATTTATCTTAACATATTCTAACAATAATTTAATCATTTGGTGTCTAACTTTATGATTTACATATTTTTGGAAAAAGGGATGACATACTGGCAAACTATTGCCATTCAAGAGATGACCAGTAACAAGACCAGTCATATTTTCTATTTTGGTGTCTAATTTTTTTACCGATTTAGGTATTTTTGGAAAAATTGATGACGTATATCGGCAGACTATCGCCATTCAAGAGACGACCACCGACAGCTACAAGACCAGTCATATTTTCTATTGCATCTCGTAAAGCATCCACTGTTTTGTTTTTCAATTTGAGCGAAGCCTGTACCATTACAGCCTCTGAATTGTACAGCGCAGTCAAAGCCCAGCTTAACCAGAGCGGGGCCCTGGTCTTGTTTAGAATCGCGAGGTCCCTAACGCGTCGAGAAGATTATTTCATATTCTTTGAATGGCATGCATGCTTAACACACAATTGAATGGTCTGTAATACAAGAATACTTAAATAATATCTGATCACATACGAAAACCAATTCAATTCCGAAAGCAGAAAGGCCATAACTTCACAAAGAAGGTTGAGGGCTAGCTCGTTCTCCTTCCTTGCGGCGCTAGCTCAGTCAAATACCGTGAAACTTTGATCTGGAATTTGTTTTTTTTTGTTTTTTTGTGCCGGGGCTGCCTAAAATCGTGGGGCCCTGGACCCCTCAGGCCCATGCCTAAGCTGGGCACAGAGCTGGATGCTTACGACTGGCCCACGGATCCATTCACCTGATTTGACATAATTTGTTGTTTATTTCTTGCTACATCTGCGCAGTTCGTCTTTAATAAATGCCATTATTTCTACATTATTTTGAGGGAAAACTCATGAAATGAATCGTCTTAAGTGATGTTTTAATAAGGCTATTCTGAAACTAACAATGAATTTATTTTTTCATGATTTATGAGTTTTAAAAATTTGTCTTTTCGCTTCAAACCTGAAAATATTTGAGGTGCGCTGAGCTGCCAATTAGGGGACACATTGGTTAAATTTCATTCTTAAAATTCTTCAACTTTTTTTTATAGCTCAATTATTTTGTTCCTCACTCCTAAAAATTTCATTCCTAAAATTAAATTATCAAATTTACAACTCTACAATTATTGCTCTTCTCCTTCTCCGTCCTTTGCCCGTATCATTCGACGAGGACCTCTATTGGCTGGACCTTTTGGTTTGGCGAACGCTTGGCGAACTGCATTTTTCGTAGGATGAATTTCTTCATAAATGAACTTTTCTGTTAATTCTTGAGCATCATCAGATTCAATCTGAAACAACAAATTTGAAAGGATAACTTCAGATGTTTAGCAGTATTAAAGTAAAATATGTTCTTGACTTTTGTTAAGTAAGAGGAGTTTAATATAGGCTATGCCTGTTCCCCAATCCCTATTCAGATACAAATCTGAATAAAAATATTACTTAAATTTTTTTTAAAAAAATACCCCTACCCCCCCCCCCCCCAAAAAATGTTTTTGTTCAAGTAACGATTGCTTAAAGGAGAATACTAACGCAAAAAGTTCTTTTAATATGAAAAATAACCAGGAGGTTGCAGCATCGTTCCTGTTGTTGGCTGAGAAAGTTCATCGGGATATTCAGACATCTTTTCTTGATCTTGGTTTTTCCCGTCCCATTCGAACAACTAGACAGCTGTTTTTGTTAGGTTTTCAACTCCCAAGAGCAAACCATGCTAGGGCCTAACCCGAGACCACCAGGGTAGTGAGCCAGTGTCCTGTACACTGAGCCACTGCAGCTCCCGCGAATTCATTCAACACAAACTTGGTCATTTCGGGACTAACATATGGTTCAATTTTATTTCAATAATTCGCCTGCACTTAGGGAACCTTTTGTTTACCATGCCCCACCTCAAACTATATAATAAAATTAATCCTTCAAATAGGATATTTGTTCACAGTCCACTCGACACAAACTAGTTTATTTCCAGACTAACATATGGTCCAATTTTCTTTCAATAATTCATGTGTGTCTTGGGGTCTTAACAGAAATTGAATGACTAAGGGAAAACTCATGAGATTGGACGTACAACCCTATAAGCGGCCAATCAAAACCACACCATTTGGCTCAATGATAGACCTTATGACCTAAAGCCCATGCGTACCATTCACCCTATTCCCCTCTGTAAAAATTGAAACATGACTCACCCTACAAGCGACCAATTGAAACCACGCCACTTGGCTCAATGACAGAGAGAGAGAGAGAAATGGGGTTTAACGTCCACATAGGGGTCTTTAGCAGTGGGAGGAAATCGGAGTACCCAGAAGATTCCAACGAGGTTGTGAAGGCGCCCCTATCTCCCTGTCACATACGCTCACACCAGGGCTCGAAAACCACAGCCGTAAGCCAGAGGTGACCGGCCAGCTAGTGGTCGAGGCGCGACACTCTAGACCACTAGGTCATCCCAACCTCCCGCTCTATGACAGACCTTATGAACTAAAGCACATGCGTTACATCCTTCCTCCTCTGGATATATTTGAACATGACTCACCTTTCTAACTAAATCTATTCCTATAACTGTCTGTATATAATCAACTACAGGTGATTTACAACTTGAATATAACATACGCTCTTTTATAGAACATTTATATCCCGGCATAGAATATATAAATACTGTAAAACACAAAAAAAATTATGTAAATACACATAGATATACTGTAAATACACAAAATATATTATAAATACTCAAAATATAGGGTAAATACACAAAATATAGGGTAAATACACACAATATACAGTAAATACACAACAATATACTGTAAATACACAAAATATACTATAAATACACAAAATATACTATAAATACTCAAAATATAGGGTAAATACACAAAATATAGGGTAAATACATATAAATATATTAACTGTGAATACACAAAAATATAGAGTAAATACACAAAAAGGGTAACTACTCATAAATATACTGTGAATACACAAAAATATACTGTAAATACACACAATATACAGTAAATACACAAAATATATTGTAAATACTCAAAATATAGGGTAAATACACAAAATATAGTGTAAATACACAAAATATACAGTAAATACACAAAATATACAGTAAATACACAAAATATACTGTAAATACACAAAATATATTGTAAATACACAAAAATATACAGTAAATACACAAAATATAGTGTAAATACACATAAATATACTAACTGTGAATACACAAAAACATAGGGTAAATACACAAAAAAATAGGGTAAATATACACAATATACTGTAAATACACAAAATATACAGTAAATACACAAACTATACAGTAAATACACACAATATACTGTAAATACGTAAATACACAAAATATACAAATAAACAAAATATTAAAAAAATACACAGAGTATACACAAAAATATATCAATATTATCATCATTTTATAATAGTATATCCCAGAATAGAATATGTAAATACACAAAGTAAACATGAAACCTAGTATAAATAATTCTCGTACCTGTGCTTTCCATGTAATCACCTTCATGCGTATGTTTAAATGTGAATAAATGATATCGTGGATGATCTCCGGGAACTTTGGACGGCAAATTACCAATTTTTACATCACCAGATTCTTCAAGGTTTATAATTTCTTTTGCTATATCCAAACTCTAGAAAGATAAAAGCAACCTCAGTATTACAATATCAAAACTCTACATCTCCAATATGCAATAAATCAAATTTCTATTTTCGACTTTTGTCTTGTACTAGATTCTTGTTTAAACTATACTAGAGATACACTGACTAAAAGGACATAGGACAGGTAGTGAACAGTGAACAAGATAGGTTGCCTGGCAACAAAACATACACCCACAGTAGCTAAGGAGAGAGAGAGAGAGATACAAACTAGGTCATTTTGGGACTAACATATGGTTCTATTTTATTTCAAAAATTCGATGTGCGTTGGGGTCTTTAGCAGTGAGAGGAAATCAGAGAGCTAAGAGAAATCCCATGAGTTTGGACAGATGACGCTACTCCTTGCCAGTTGACTTCAACGTGCACGCGCTAACCATTCGGCCATCCATCCCCCCAGCAGCGGTGCCTGGGCCAACCATAAAGGCTGCAACACTGTAAATCTATATATATTATTTCTGACATGTTGTTAAGATGTTATGAATGTTGACTTACTAATTGAACATAATTAATATCACCATTTTTAAGTTCTTCTAGTTTTGCTACGGCTACTTTTGTTAAAGGAAAGGCAACACCTTGCATAGTTTGATGTTTTGTATCGATATTAACTTCAGCATTCACCTGTAACAATAAAAATACAAATATATATGTGTCTGGGCAAATTGTATCGCTTGGTTCTAGCACCATATAAGGTGTAATCACTGTTCTCATTCTCTTGGGAGCTGTGATGGAATGGGAATGAAATGGGGTTTAACGTCCAACTATTATGCACCAAACTGTGCTTATGGAAGACGGGCATAAGCCATACATTGTGCTATGAGGGAATTTTTGCCCGGGCAGCGGCGCTACGGCCTACTCTTATATCGAATTCCAACTGCCAAGGGATCTTTTACGTGCATTCCAATGTGTACACGGGACCTCATTTTTTCGTCCCATCCGAACGACTAAGCAGCTGTCCTTGTCAGGCCCTCCTTCTGCATCGCTGACAAGGGGAAATCACGCTGGAAAGAGCTGTGATGGTGTAACCAGGATATTATCGCTTGGTTCTACACAATATAAGGTATAATCACTGTTATCATTCTCTTGGGAGCCGATGTGGCCTCGGATCCGCCAACGGTGTTGACCGAGAAACTATCGGAGTCGTATACCCTTGTTGGTTTAGCAGGATGGAGGGTCTAGCAAGGAACAGTATATAATATACAATGCCCTGCACATAAAATAACCCTTAAAAGTTGTAAAAGTGGGACATAGTACCGCTGTCCAGGCAAAGTACATCCGTCTTCTTCATTAACCGAGTGGGTGCATTCAGGCATTAAGCAAAATACTATTTTACATGATAAAGATTTTAAAATATTCAAATATCTTTCATGATATAGATTCTAAATAATTAATTCTGTTACATCATAAATATTTTAAATATTCAAATCATTTTCATGATAAATATTTTAAATATTCAAATCTTTTTCATGATAAATATTTTAAATAATAATTCTTTTACATCATAAAGATTTTTAAAATGTTAAGAGATAAAAGTAGGGGTGGGCAAATGGAGGTCGAATTTTGGTGACAAGTGTTTTCTAAGGCCATTTTGGCTGCTGAATCCGAATCTGATGAGATTTTTGTTCTGTGACGTCATTATAGGCTGGTTCCGTGGTTTTCAAAATGGCGGCCCAAAAATGACTTTTTACTCATAAAAGCGAGACAATATTGGAACTAGTTGTCCAATATGTTAAAAGATATGTTTTCATGGATTCTAAAATTGCACTCCTATTTGTGATTTGATAACATCCTATATTCACTTTGAAAATGGCCATGGAACTAGCTTAAAATGACGTCACAGAACAAAAATTCAGCAGCCAAAATTGCCTTAGAAAACACTTGGCCCCAAAATTCGACCTCCATTTGCCCACCCCTAATAAAAGTATATCAGACAAGAGTTCAATTTTACATCATTATCTTTAAGAGCTTTGAGTTCTTCTTCCGCATGAGTTAAAGGGGCTGGAGCATCTAAAGATTTCTTATGTTTCTCGTAGCCTTTTAAAGTAACGTCTTCCTAAAATATATATAAAAATAAAATAAAAACCAAGTACGAACAATCCAAACCATAAGACAGAATTCAAAGTCCTAAAAAACGTTATAGGCGAAATAGTGTATTCAAGCAAAATAGTGTAATCAGCAAATGGACAGCTCCCCGTGTACAAAATACACAGCAAACAGTGGTAACAGGTGTCCGGAAGAGTTAGCTTACCCTGCCTGGTGCCACACCCGACAGCTGCATACTATAATCATGTTTCTGATTGCCTCTTAAATTAACAATAACATCTTCCAAAAATATAATATATTATGATCATGGTTCTGATAGCCTCTTAAATTTACATCTTCCTAAAATATGTATGTTATAATTATGGTTTTGATACCCTCTTAAATTAACATGTTTCTTAAATGAACATATTTTAAATATGTTTCTGAAAGATTTTTAAATACGGTAACATCTTCCTAAAATGAATATATTTTAATTGTGTTTTTTATAGCTTCTTAATTAACGTGTGTCTAAAATGTATATATTATAATTATGTTTTTGAAGCCTCTTAAATTAACATGTTTCTAAAATGAATATATCATAATTATGTTTCTGATATCCTCTTAAATTAACAT
The DNA here is from genome assembly GCA_917208275.1 of Patella pellucida. Classification (NCBI taxonomy): domain Eukaryota; kingdom Metazoa; phylum Mollusca; class Gastropoda; family Patellidae; genus Patella; species Patella pellucida. The sequence continues at coordinate 65,350,735 of OU795042.1, read as the reverse complement.
GTTTCTAAAATGAATAATCATAATACGCTCTAATACCCTCTTAAACGAATGGATATATTATATAGTTATAGCCTCTTAAATGAATGGATATATTATATAATTATAGCCTCTTAAATGAATGGATATATTATATAATTATAGCCTCTTAAATGAATGGATATATTATATAATTATAGCCTCTTAAATGAATGGATATATTATATAATTATAGCCTTTTAAATTAACATTTCATAATTATTGACCATACTTTCTTTTAACCCCAATACAATATATGATCGAGTGGTGACTGAGAAAAAGAAAAAGTTTGAAATAAACTTTACAGATAATAAGAGAGACAAACTAACATATGGTTTAATTTTACTAAAATAAGCTTTACAGATAAAAAAACTTACAATTGTGGTACCAAACACATCATGTTTCAAATCCCCTTGACCAAATTCCTTTCGTAATGTGGCTCTTGTTGCGGCGTATAACATTTTCTGTCTTACCTACAAAACAAAATATAGCACTTTTTATTAATGATTGTAAAGAGAGAGAGAGAGAAATGGGGTTTAACGTCCACTTAACACAAACTAAGTCATTTCGGGACTAACATATGGTTTTTAATTCCAAAATCTACAATAACAAAAACAGAAATCACTTTGCTTGACTCATAACTTAAAGATACATTATGGGAGATTAGATAAAGACCTGGCAGTTCTCAATATATTAGTTAAAAACTAGATAATGTAAGGGAAATTTGTTGAAAATTTTAGTCAAATTGATCCACTTGGAACCAGGATTGTAGCAATTGAATTTTGGGCCTAGCCTTGATCATCATTACTAAAGACGGTGCGATAAAAAACATAGTCTCAATTATCCATTGTTTGATTTAATCAGCAGCAGCAAATTGACTTTGAATCCAATAAATATCGCAGGCTATCATTGACATCAAGAGTTAATTATGCTCTGGATAAGTGAATTATATTAAATTATTAATTAAATTAAATTAGTCATTTATATAGCGCAATTTATCCAGGATGCCTGCTCAAATGCGCCTAATCGTAAGCTCTTGTGAAAAGAATAGTCTTCAATCTAGATAACATTTCAGTCCTAAAGAAAGACCTGCACACAATTGGCAGATTTAGCTCTTGCATAATGTATGTTTAAATGTAATAATAATAATAATGTATATTTATAAAGCGCATATATCCATCCAGAAATGCATGCTCAAAGCGCTACTCAATTATTAACCCGGTCTCTAGGATACAGGTAAAGCCTGATTACCTCCCTCTACCCCCGAACTCTTAGAAAGAGTACCAACACATGCAGCATCAACTTGAAATTCAAGGAGCGCATTAGTTTTTTGTGTAACACATACACCATCCTACCGGTACCCATTTACAGCTGGGTAGACTGGAATACAGGGATAAAGTGTCTTATTCAAGGACACAAGAACTTGGCGCACAATTCGGGTCTCGAACTTGCAACCATTCGGTCACAAATCCTACTCTCTAACCATTGCGCCAAATCCATCCCTACATCCCTAAAAGTACCAGGTGCTTAAGCGTTGAATTCGACAGAAAAACAAATGAATGAACTTACAGGTGAGAAATCTGGTGACCAGGATATTACGATCCATAAATAACCTGTTGTATTTTTCTCATCTAGTCTATATAATATATAACATGGCTGCTTCTCTTCTAATAACGGTAGAATTAACTCGTCGTATTGTACAAATCGTTAAGGTCAAATCAAACAATCATAAACAAGTAGGGAGAGGGGTTGAATATAGGCTATGCCTGTTCCTCAATCCCTTTTCAGATACAAATCTGAATCAAATATTGCTTATAAATGTTTTTTTTACAGAAGTTCAACTCCCTCAAGGAACAACCCCTACAGTTTCTAGCAAATTTCGTCAAACTGTGATCATGAATAAAATGAAATTGGGTTTAATGTCCTACTGTTCTGCTCTGACTAGGCTAATGAAGACGGACCTACACCATACAGTAGTGCTATGAGTAAAAATGTTGACCTGACACTACGGCCTACTCTTATATCAAATTAAAACTGCCAAGGGATATTTCATGTGCAATGTATAGACAGGACCAAGGTTTTTTTGGCCTATCCTAATGACTATACTTTGTTTCTTGTCAGGCCCTCTGCCTGCACCACTGAAAAGGAGGAACCACAAAGGAAAATCCTGATAGACTTTGCCGCTGATCAAAGGAATCGAACACGGGACCTCCAGGTTAGTGACCCAATGTCTTTACTCATTTAGCCACCGTGTCTTTGGAGCATTGTGTTCTACTACACTAACCCCAGGGTCCATTCCCGACACATCTAATTATCTGCTCTTGATCATTATGCTATTTTTATTGACCAATCAAAAAATTCCATAAATAGAAAGCGAGAAGGTGAAAGGAAGAAATTTGCATTTTGTTCAAACTAAGTTCATCAAAACATTGTTGTAAATTTTAACAAAATATTTTAGGACATCTTTTTGTGAGCATGTCACTTTTTGATATTAAATTTCTTGCAAATTTTCTTATAATCGAGAGTAAAAGCTGCTTTTGCTAAGACTGAAAATATATTTTATAATAATATCACTATGGTTAATTTTGAACGTTGCGCATGGCAGGATAAATAAAAGGGTCATGTACCAAGCAATAAAGAATGATACTTTTAAAGGTTTTTTCAATAGATATCTCCAGGATAAGGATAATGATTTCTACTGAAAGGCCAATAATCGAAACATGTCTACTGTTTATAGAGAGAGAGAACTGGGGTTTAACGTCCACTCAACACAACTAGGTCATTTCGGGACTAACATATGGTTTAATTTTATTTCAATAATTCGCTTGCGCGTAGGGTTCTTTAGCAGTGGGAGGAAACCAGAGTACCCGGAGGAAACCCACGAGGTTGAGAAGGCACCCCTATCTCCATGCCACATACCCTCGAAACCACAGCTGCAAGCCAGAGGTGACCGGCCAGCTAGAAGTTGAAGTGCGGCACTCTAGACCACTAGGCCATCCCAACCCCTCCAACTGTTTATACCTTTTCATAACAAAAAATGAAAAATTGGCAGAAACCTAGCTGGGGTGTGTTCCTGGTGTTTTGGCAAAGGAAGTGGAATTGTGCATATATATAAAAGGATATCTTCATCCCATGCTTTGTTGCCTGGCAAACTTTCACTTAATACCATCTGTTCTAAAAATAAAAAATAATTTAACAAGGATTAGAAAATAATCTTGTTTTTTTAAAAAAGTGGTCCATGCAGAGATCGTGGTGGATCAATTTCAACTGAACAGTATGAAGACTTATCAAAATGTTTTGTCATTAAATCATACAAGTAATGACATTGATAATGATCTATGGATAGGTTAATTAATGTCTAAAAAATAATTTTGTTAACATTTCAGACCTAAAGAAAGGCCTGAAATTGCCAGATTTAGCTCTTGCATAATGTATGCTTAATGTAACTGACTACTGCCTACTAACTATTTTACCTGACATATATATAATGATGACTTAGTACTATTTGTGTCATATATTTTCATTTGTAAAAGTGATTTGTACATAGGTCAACCATGCGATCTTTACAGTGACAGGACAATTACATGGAAAATCTCAAAAGTATCAAATTAATTTGTATTTTTGATAATCGGTGAATGAAGCTAAACTTCATCTACCCAGGGAATATTCTGCCTCCTTGACAATACCCGGTACCAACTTTAGAGTGACAGGAGAGAGAGAGAGAGAGAAATGGGGTTTAACGGCCACTCAACACAACTAGGTCATTTCGGGACTAACATTTGGTTTATGAGACTAACATATGCCCTATCTCCATGCCACATACGCTCACACCAGGGCTCGAAACCATAGCCGCAACCCAGAGGTGGCCGGTCAGCTAGAGGTCGAAGCGCGGCACTCTAGACTAGGCCATCCAAACCACTGTAGAGCGACAGGACATTTTGAATTGGAATTATGTACAATATGTTGATACCTATTATCCAATTAATTTTCATATTCGATAATAGGGGAATAAAGCTACTTCCATGATAATACTAACCTTTCTCAATAGAGACTTTTAAAACACGAACAGATTCACTTTTAGCCCTAGCAAACTCTTCCCGCAATTCTTCTGAAGCTGAAAAAATAAATTTCAAACTTTGTAACTATAAGTTAATTTTCATAATAACACAACTTCTTTTAGATTATGTTACATGCAACATTTCAATACTGACTGTTACAGGTATCTTTATCAAGCAATGATTAATAATGAATTATCCAACCATAAATTCATATTTAAAACGAATTATAACAATCATATTTGTACAATTATGAATTTTGTGAAGACATAAGATTTAGTAATTGACATGTTCTTCCACTCAATACCTTAACCTAGCAAGAACATCACCTTCATTTTACAAGGTAGTGTTTGTGTATTTTTGTTTACATACATGGGCTAACAGATTAAACTGTTGACTTACATACTGAACCACCAAACAGTGACTTATTGTCCCTGCCTATTGATTATATACATTTGTCTGACTGAAGTCAACTGTCAATAAGTGGTTGTTGATGATGATGGAATGTCCATTAGCCGATTAGGCCTGGCAGCTTTCGCAAATGTTTTGAAGCATTATCAAAAAGTTTGACTTATTTCACAAAAGTGACAAAATTAGCCGGAATATTTCTATTGGGGTTTACGTCTCAATCATTTAAGATCAATTGTATACTGTACCTGTTATTCCAGTTTGATGAGACATCGTTGACTTTTTACAGGTAAAAGTTGACTCAAAGGAGGAAGTTGTCGGAAGTTCGGGAAGAGTACACTCCCTCCCGTCACGTGATTAAAAATCCATTTTACGTTGTTTCAACGGCACCCATTGGTGAATGATACTAATCTAGACCAATGAATTTATCGTTCACATAATTTTTAGGCTATCCAGGCAAAATGGCTGACAACGTGGATTTTGCGAAGTTATCCTTCAAAGATAATTATTTAATTAGATCTAGCGTCTAGTACAGCTTTCAAAAAGATCCCAGAGCGTTTCAGTTTATTTGCTGCCATGGAGACTTCAAACGTTGCACATAAAATTGGTTCTCAGAAAAGAACTAACGACGTTTTGCTGGCTGAGAATGTAGATTTCGCCGGTTTGCTTTTGTCGGATCCAGTTCAGAAGGGCCTGATATCAGCTGGTTTTGAAAGACCGTCACCCATTCAGTTAAAAGCCATACCCCTTGGTCGTTGCGGATTAGGTAGTCTATTTTATACTAAAAAAAATACCACCTATTTTATTTGGTTGAAAAAAATTAAACAAACACTTGAAACACCCAGGCCTAAAAATTAAGGATCCATCAAGTATCAAGATTCTCCCCATACTTGCTAGTATTTGTCAGATTGCCAATTATTGGGTGACTGAATATTCGATTAATTTTTAGGTCAGAGGCCAGTCTAGTGAAAGAATTTATAGCCTGACTGATGACCAGAAGTCACCCCTATTCATGTGGATCAAGATCAAATAATAGCCTGACCTATGGTCTATTCCATTCCAAAATTTGTTTCATAAAAAAATCTTGTTAGCACATCCCTTATGCCCGAAATAAAGAGAGCCTGCCTTTTTATGATGTAAAATAAATTATATAATTTTTTTGTGTTCAAAATGACAGCAGAATAATTAATTAAAAAAAAGGTCCCCATGATCTTCCAACCCATTTATCCCTGTTCAGTGGTGTGGGAGGAAAGGGGTTGGCAAGGAAAAGCATCTATTCATTCAGATCCATCCATGTACTTGCTGGCGTGCATATAAAGGAAACTATGACAATTGCTGTCCGGACAAAATTTCTCTCATGACATACTGTATAGTGTATGCCTGCATTCATTAGTCCAGAAATGTAGGACATTTACCCAGAAAGTCCTGATATTAGCCGGTTTTGAAAGACTGTCACCCATTCAGTTAAAAGCCCTACTGCCTTTTATTTTCATTCATATATAGATAAAGTTAACAGACCCCCACATATTGAGAAGAATTTATATTTTTATTTCAGATTTAATAGTGCAAGCTAAATCTGGTACTGGAAAAACATGTGTGTTTTCTGTGGTTGCTTTAGAAAGTTTACAACTGAAAAGTTCAGCTCTGCAGGTTTGATTGTTTTCCTTATTTTGACAGATCAGGCATAAAATTCACTATTAAAGTAAAATTAAACCTTTGTGATATGAGTGTTAAGTTGCAACATTAACTTTTGTTTTAAAAATTAGTTAAGGAGAAGTGTATGATTATAGGAATCTATTGTAAACTATAATATTGTAAAATTTTAATCTCTTAAAAGAAAATCAGTCTGAAAATGGTTTAATTCCGTTCAGTATTTACAAATATGATGAATTGAAACATCCTCCGCAGACAGGGGGGTCGGATGGCCGGCCGAATGGTTAGCACGTGCATGCTGTATTATAAGGCCTGTCATTGAGTCAACTGGCATGGTTTCGAATCCCCGGTTGTACGTGACAAGGAATAGGGTCGCCTGTCCGACGTCGTGGGTTTTCTCTGGGTCTTCTGGTTTCCTCCCACTGCTAATGACCCCTACACACAAGCATATTATCGAAATAAAATTAAACCCTGTGTTAGTCCTGAAATGACCTAGTTTGTGTCGAGTGGACGTTAAACCCCATCTCTCTCTCTCTTTCTCTATCTCTCTCCACAGACAATATAAACAGGATATTGGCCAAATTTGAAAAAGGCCTCAGGCCTAATTTGCTACCCTTGTAAAATGACGTGATTATTATTATTATTATTATTATTATAACCTTGCTTATTTCTGAAATCCTTTGATGTGTCCATTATCTGCCATTAATGTTTTGATTTTTTTTCGTAATTAATGTTAAATAATTATTTAGTACATGTAACTTTAAATTGTTGAAAAAATACAAATACTAACCCAAAGTCAAAAAGGGTTTAAAATTAAATGATTAAATCTAATGACACATTAGGCCTCGCCAATTTAAATTTCAGTTTTTTTCGAGGACACCTGTTTAAAATTCTGCATACAATTTCTTTAGGAATAAAAAGCACTGAGTGGGTTACTTATTGATTGATTAATACCCAATAGATATCAAAATTAAATTGGTTTGATTAATTTCTAATAGATATCAAAATTAATTTAGTTTGACCTCTGTGCCCTTTTTAAACAGAAAGCTTTTTATTCTTTCTAGTGCCTATTTTTAGCTGAAAACTTGTATTGTATTACAGGTATTAGTTCTAGCACCAACTAGAGAAATAGCTGTTCAGATACAGGATGTTATCAACAGTATTGGCGTTTATTTACCACGACTTGCCTGTCATACATTTATAGGTGGACTTCCTGTAAAAGATGATATACAGAAATTAAAAAGATGTCACATAGCCATTGGATCTCCAGGTATAATACTTAAGCTTTTACTTCAAGGTTTAGCGTTGGATCATTAAGTCTATCATTGAGTTAACTGGCGTGGTTTTTATTCCCCGTTTGTATGTGACAAGGATAGGGGTCACCTGTCAAACATTGTGTGTTTTCTCCAGTTTCCTTCTTTAGCAAAAGACTGCTACGCACAAAGACAATTATTGAAATAAAATTGAACCAAATGTTAGGCTTGAAATAACCTACTTTGCCAGTCAATAAATTTTGGATATACCTCAGATAATCAAAATATTTTCAATCGAGTTTCCCTTTTGTGTAAATTAGAATTTCCTTTTAAGATTAATTTGAAAACAATAAACACAGCTTTATGGATAACAGGCCTTTATGGTCATAGGCCTTTTATCTTGTTGTTGCCATTTATGCCTGATCTGTCAAAATATATATTTGATGCTAAAAATTTTGTTATTTTGTATTAGCTTGAAAACTTTTAGAGAATACTCCTCGAAACGTCGCCTAAATAAATCAGTATATGTATAGTTTATTTATCTGCCAAGTTACTATAAATGCCACTTAAAGAATAGAATAGACCATAAAGAGAGAATTTTTAATTTATTTTTATGTTTATAGGACGTGTGAAACAGTTAATAGAGAGTGGTTTAATGTCAACAGATAGTATCAGATTATTGGTACTTGATGAAGCTGATAAATTATTAGAAGAAAGTTTTCAAGAACAGATAAAGTAAACCTTCCCCTTTAGTTATCTGAATCAGGCTACCTCAGAAAACATTTGAAGAGCTTACAGTAATATCTTATTGAACGATTAGAATAATAAAATACTTATTTCTTTCCTGTTTGTACATGACAAGGAGTAGGGCTGTGTGTCTAAGGTCTAATGACATAGTTTTATGTAAATACTTATGAGGAAAGAATTAGGAGGAAAGGCTAGGAGTTATTTTGACTGATAATGTAATTATATGTTTTTCTGTGGTCACATGTCAGTGCTATGGGCGCTGTCCCTGACAAATGGGAACATGGCAGATAATTTGATCCTACATTGTTTCTTATTAACACAATCATCAAGCAATTCAATCACAATTATTGTAGTCAAAGCCTTAATTTTTGCAGTTTTCATTAATTTTATCTTTTTCACATTTTTCCAGTTGGATTTATTCGACTTTACCAGAGAATAAACAGATTCTAGCGTTATCTGCAACTTACCCAGAATACCTTGCTAATCATTTAACGGCCTACATGAGGAATCCAACTTTTATTCGGCTTAATATTTCTGATCCAGCTCTATTGGGTAGGTATTCGGTTATTTATGTTTTCCCTTTATCATACTCCATTAACGACTGAACATATTTCACAGTGTCAACATCTGGATGTGACTATTCTTTTGGTTGCTAAGAGAAATAGTCTGTTTTGACTGTCTTAACTCTTAAACAACCCAGAGGTTTGACGTCATAACGTCATAAAAACCCACGTCATAATGGTCAATAGTATTAAAATATGTATAAACATTTTAAAGTCATATTATTAAAAAACAACTGAAAAAAGACCCTGCATGTAAATGAATAAAATAATCTAAATTTAATGCCATTTTCATAAATATAAATTTTATACAAAAAATTTATTTAGATATTACATGCAAACTTCGTGTGTATAATGGTTATTTCTATTTTTCTGTTCAGCTGTTGTGAACTAAAAATCATTCATCATCAAATCTCTTTTAATTTAAGCTTATTTAATTACCGTAATTGAAATTTGATGATTAACTTAGCCTACCCTTTTTTATGACGTTCTACTCTAGGCTTAACGCAAAACAATAAAAATCTACACCACAGATAAAATCTGACATTCAATAAGGATGGTAAACCGTCATTAGGAGAACGTTGCCGTATAGGTCTAGACATATCACCGTTTTATTATAATTTTCAAGGAGAAACAGTAAGATTTTTAACTGTCAAAATGTCAAACAGGAAGTAAACAAATGAGATAAAGACGTCTGTTAATAAGGGAAATAACTCTCATTACGCAAGGAACGCTGTATTCGGCTAACATGTTTTGTCGACAAAAGTCGCCCTGGGTACTAAACGGTAACGTTAAAGTTGTCGACAAAAGTCGCCTTGGGTCAGTTAAGAGTTAAACTGTCAACTTGCATCAGTATGTGACTCATTTGAGATGTAGGTCTTTCCCTAACCGTCCGCCCAGAATTGAAAATCTTCCCCCCTCCATCCATTTGTAACATCTTTGTTTTTTTTTAACAGATTCAGTTATTGTTTTGTTTTATTTATTATTCAGGTATTAAACAGTATTATGTGCAAGTACCCCATCATCCATTACCAAATAAAGACCTAGAAACAAAGACTAAAGCTGTTGTAGAAATATTATCCAGTATTACATTTAAACAATGTTTGATCTTTTCAAACTATCAAACCAGGTAACCAGTAATATAATCTCTATAACATCATCTTTGAGTGGCAGAAATAGAAATGAAATTTTCAGCATATTTTCTTTACATTATCCATCTTTTAACTACTGTAGCGAGAACTGTCAGCTCTTTATCAAATCTCCCATAATGAGTAATTAAAATCAGATATTATGTAAGGCCTACTTTATAAGATTAATCTGTGCTAAAAGTTTAGAGAGACTCATTTAAAGTTTCCAGATTTTTGTTTTATTGGTTTGTGTTTTCAGAGCCCAGAATCTATGCAGTGAATTACAAGATCAGGGTTGGCCAACAACTTGTATAGCTGGTAGTCTAGATCAGAAAGAAAGATTGGCAGCCATGAATCAACTTAAAACATACCAGTGTCGAGTTTTAATATCCACTGATTTGGTAAGAATATCATTATCTCATAATGTCCTCTATTTAGCACCTATTTAACTTACGTTGCTAAAACGTCCATCCATCATCATTTATTTTAAATGTTCCATTACTGATTAGATATCCTGCCACTTCATTATCAACCTGAAACATTATATTGATTAAACTATCTTCACTTTTATTCATTTTACTCCTCAGCCCCGCCAATATCTTTTTCTTGATCCACACAGATGTATCAGCCTGTCCGTCTTTAGTCACCTTGCTAAGGGAGAGTTGCCATCCCTCTTCTCATATACAATTACTTGACAACTACAATACTGTGAAAGCTGGGTCTCTAAAAGAAATATCTATCAGTACAAGTGTCGTTCAATATCATTTAGTATTTACAATACAAATTTATGATCAATTAAAAATGCAAATTTATGATCAATTAAAAATGCAAATTTATGATCAATTAAAAATGCAAATTTATGATCAATTAAAAATGCAAATTTATGATCAATTAAAAATGCAAATTTATGATCAATTGAAAATGCAAATGAGACACACAAAAAATCATTTTATTAAAATGATTTAAGTCTGAAGGTGTTGTTTATTTTATTATAGACATCTCGGGGTATTGATGCTGATAAAGTAGATTTGGTGATTAATCTTGATGTACCGTATGATCATGAAACATATTTACATCGTATTGGTAGAGCTGGACGATTTGGTAAGTCACCATTGTTTAGTTATTACCTCTTATAGATTCCTTTATATATTTATTAACATTACGATTTTATCAATGTTTATATATAAATTCAATGACAGTTTGCCTTTTATCCCCACTTGCCTCATACTCCCAGATGCCCTGTACCCCAAGTTGCCCAGTGTCCTTGAGCGAATGTTCCCATTGGTCTCGTATCCCTAGTTGCCTTGTACCCTCAGGTGAATGAATCCCCAGTTGTCTTGTATACCCACTTGCATTGTATCCATAATTGTCTTGTATCCCCAATTGCCTTGTATCCCCAGTTGCATTGTATCCCTAATTGCATTGTATCCCTAATTGTCTTGTATCCCTAATTGCATTGTATCCCTAATTGTCTTGTATCCCTAATTGCATTGTATCCCTAATTGCATTGTAATCCCAGTTGCATTGTATCCCCAGTTGCATTGTATCCCTAATTGCATTGTATCCCCAATTGCCTTGTATCCCCACGTGCCTTTTATCCCCAAGTGTGTTGTAATCCCAAGTGCCTTGCATCCCGGTGAGTTGGATGGCCGAATGGTTAGCACTGTAAAAGACCCTAAAATTGAAACATGTAAGTCACAAAATTATCTAGTTTGTGATGAGTGTTCGTTAAACCCCTTCTCTTTCCCGTTATATTCCTGGCTTAATATTCCAGTTGACCTGTATTCCCATTTTTACATATCCCCTGCTGTCTCGTATCCCCTGTTGGTCATTTAGTTACTATTGTTATAGAAGCAGAGAGGATCATGAAGTGTTGATATTTGTATTTTTATTACAGGATCGTTTGGAGCAGCTATATCAATAGTAAGCAGTGGAAAGGAAGAATCTCAACTTCATGCTGTAGAGAAAAAATGTAACACAAACATTTGGCCCGTTCCAGGTAAAACATAGTTCAAATTTTATTCAACCATAACCATAACTCATCTTTGTATTTTAACAAGGAGGACCTTATAATAAAATATTATGGATCTAAGATTTATGCAGAAACAGAAAACGTTAAGAACACCCATTTTTATGCATCAACATTTCAGTGTTCTGGTATCACAAAACCAATTTTTATAGCATCTCTAACAGATCTTTGTCAAATTTGGTAAAAATGCAAGTGTTCCATTCAGATGTGTGCCCGTCTTATTTCAGAAGTATGGTGTTAATGCAATCTGATTAAAACACAGATCCTATTTCTTTTCGTTTTTTATAGTCCAAAATTTTGTTTTACTTGTTTTAACTACACTAGGATCTGGAGGAGTTGTTAAATGACAGGCATTCTTATCGATGTGAGGAATTAGCGAATGAAACAGGGAGTTCTAGGCGTTCTCTGCACGTAACTGTGGGTAAACTACTACAAACGTCAACGCTTATTGATTAATCAATGTCTGACATCATAGGGTCAAAAGCCACTAGTACGATTTGCAACCAATGTTTTACTACAATCGATCAGATCTTCATGTAGTGTAGGCCATCGTAAGTATATATACACACCGCCCCCCCCCCCCACCGAAAAATAGACCTGTATTTTAATCAGAGTGGGTTTTGATGTTTCCTATTTTATATTTCAGATCCGCTACCAGTGGATTTGGTAAAGAAAGATATACCTATAAATATTGATGATATAATTAGTACAGAACAGATTCAAACAATCGGGGCAACAACAATAAATGGTGGCTCATCACACGAGAAAACAGAGAAAAATAAACACTCCAACGACAGTATTTCAAATTATTCTGGAAAGAAAGATCATTGTGATGATAAAAATACGAATAATTCTTTAATTAAACCCAGTGAACCCAGTGAACAAGATGAGTTATTTGGTAAAATGGAAGAAAATTCATCTGATAAAGGCATGAAACAGAGTACCCAAAAATTTATATATAACGAAGACAAAACTGAACTTCCCAATTTGTCGCTAAATCTCAACAGTTTGAAACTGAGTACCCAAAAATGTATTTATAAAAAAGAAACAACTGAACTTCCAAATTTGTCGCTTAATCTCAACAGTTTGAAACGCGATTGTTCCCCTTTTAATTCTCCGGTCGTAGATGTACGTGATATCACTGATAGTGTTGTCAGCTTTCAAAAATCACCAAAGACGAGGACTGTTGGTGTTGAGGAATCGGTGAAAACGAATGAGACTCTTTATAGAAATTCTTCAGAAACTAGAGAAACTGGAGATTTGAATAATTCACATTCGCTACCCTCAAATATATCCGACAGTATGAACAGCATTAATTTTAAAACAAAAGATTGTAATGAATTAAACGGTGCTTCTTCCAATTTAAAAACAGATGCTTTGAAAACTGAAAATTGCGATTCCGATATAAGTTTAATTAATAGTGCTAAAACATACTCGAAATATTCTAAGAAAGTGAATAGTTTAAATTTTTGTACGAAATCAGAAACTCCCCTTTCGAAAGATATTAAATATGATCAGCATGATTTAACGGAGAATTTTGACAATCAATCAAGCGCCTTTAAACAAACGCACAAATTTAACACAAATCTTTTAAAAGTCATGGAAAAAACGGGAGTAGATTCGAATCATGAAAATCAAGCGGATGACAAAGTTGTGTTACACAAATGTTGCCAAGATGTGGTGGAAGCTGTGCAAAATTTAAATCTTGAAAATGTGATGTCTTTTGATTTGAATAATAGTCGAAGTAAACCCAGTTCCGACATGATGGATTCTGCCGAAATTTCTAGTTCTGTTCAATCTTTAAATCTCAAAGATATACCAACAGAAAATGAAATGTCAAATAAGAAAGACATTACAGAGACGAATTCAGGAAGTGACGTTAAAAATAAAAAGTTGCGTAATGTTAGTAGATATCAAGAAAAACTTAAAAGTTACGTTGAATTTAAAAACAGTGAGACTAAAAGTGATTATAATTATGTTGCTAGGTTACATAGAGATATACAGGACTCGGTTAAAGATATTCCTTCCATTGAAAAAAGCAGAGAAGGATTGGCTAGAATTGATCAGATTTATTCGACTATTCGACAGCGAAATATATGCAAGGTTCAAATGACTTCACGACAAACACAAACGCAAGATTCTGCTACCGGCAATTTAAGTGTTTCACATGTACTGTCAACAATCAGGAAATCAGAAGACATTTCAAAAACTATGGAAGAAAATAAGAGACAATTAAATGGATTCAAATTTAATAAAACAATTTCATCGGATTTACTGGAATCCAACTTGAAAGATGTCGACAATCGAGTTCAAAATCCATCCGTGCAGGAGTTTCAACCTACACTTGCCAAAGTCTGTGTGTCCAATCAAAATGGCGTAGCGTCTTTATCAGATGTTCTTGACAGCTCTTCACCGTCCAAAACATCGGAAATTATCCCTCAGGAAAGTGATTCAGAAATCGCTGAATCCAGCAGTTCAACGTCCATTACATCTGATTCGGACTCATCGCCCAGTTCCGAATCTGAAGATGAAAGATCTTGCCGCCAAAAAACATATGGTCATCAACAGCACCATCGTGGTACTGAGAATGAAAGAGAAAGGGGTCAGTTCAGTGCAAGAATTGATTACCGCCTGCCGCATAATAATTTCCATGCAAATAATTTGTTTTATAATCAAGGTTATCCCTATCCCTATGACCATGATAGGAATCAGTCTATGTTCCCAGAATCCAGTCACAATCAGAGAAAAAGTAACGCCAAGAAATATCGCGAACCTAGAAATTTTGAAAGTGGTAGTCACTGGTGCAATTCTGGAGAAATGATTTCTGAAAGACGCAAGACGGAGCACCGACAAGCAGCTCTTCATAAAGAGAACACAAAACCGGCATTTAACAGAAGTCATCAAGAAAATGAAGACCTCTCGAAACAGTCAAGCAGACGTGGTAAAAAGGAGAAAATGGAGCCAGCAGGAAAATCTAAAGATTCCGTGTTTGATAGTGCTGATTATAATAATTATTCTGAATCTGGATATTATGATGGTCCGTGGAACAGGCGTGGAAATCCGTCACACAGTTCTTATCCTTGGTATCCCATGGACCCATACTATTACAAACAATCCTACAATTTTTATCCCAACTATCCCATGAATCCATACTATAGAGAACAATGCTATAATTATTATCCGAACTATTCTCAACCTAGACCAGAAACTATCGAGGAATCTATGAAACAGATGCAAGAGATTTCCAAGATTCAGAGAGATTACATCAAAAAAATGTCGAAAAAGTAATTAACCTTTTCATATTGTAGCATGTTTTTATTCTAAAATTGAAACTGTGAGATATGTCAGCAATTAAATTATATAACATTTGTCACCAGATTTTGAAATTATGCTGTGGTCCATTTTATTAATATGAAATGGGGTAGAATGTCCTACTGTTCTGCTCCGATTAGGATGATGAAGACGGGCATAAAGTGTGCTGTGTGGGAATTTTGCCCTGACAGCATCGCTGTGGCTAACTCATATATCAAATTAAAACTACCAAGGGTACTTTTTCGTAGACGTCGGTGTGTACACAGGACCATCCGAACAACTATACCTTATCCAGTCCCCGGTCCTCTGTCCTGCACCATTTTATTCGGGAGCCATGTTAGTTTGCTGCTGGGGTCAGCCTGGAAGATTCCTCAGGAATTACTGGTTTCCCCTTGATATTGGTACTACCTGCCGAATCCCGTTGGTTTTCGACGGGTCCTCCCACAGCTAAAGTCACCTACATGCAAGCAAGTTATTGAAATAAAATTGAACCATGTGTTAGTCTGTGATCATCTAGTGTGTATCGAGTGGACATTAAACCTTCTTTTTGTTATTATTTATATGGTCCTATATATATATATATATACCACTGGCAGAATGTTAAGGATCCCTTGGCAGTTGGAAATCAAGGAAGAGTAGCCAGAAACACTGCTACCCAGGCAGAAATATCCCCCTAGCATAGTGACGCTGTATGATGTGAGCCCGTCTTCATTAACCCAGAATTACCCTGATAGCATAGTGACACTGCATGATGTGAGTCTGTTTTCATTAACCTAGAATTACCCTCATAGCACAGTGATAGTGCATGATGTGAGCCCATCTTCCTGCCTACATTTGGCACTGAGCACCATACTTGATGTTAAAGGACCTAAGTCCGTAACTCACAATCCTCCAAAATCCTCAATATCGAAATACACTAATTATTGGTCAATTTAAATCAACATTGATGATGTTAACTTACAGGAAAAAAATGAGCTTCTGATATCCGATATTTAAGATAAAATAATTTTTTTGACATTGGTACACGAATCCTGTACCATAGTGTGTCTATCAGCATTAATTGTAATAAGGCAATGGGAGAACGAGGCTAAAATATCCCACAAGTCAAGGCACCTGTTCATATCCTGGACGCGGATTCTACACAAACGCTGTTGTAAAGAAGTATTGTATGTGGTCAGAGGCCAAACATTACACTTCCTGTGTAGACTTGAATAACCATACGCTAGCAATCAGAGTAAAAACGGAAGCAATTGAATGCAAATCAGGTATACACATTTGTTGCTACCAATTTGAGTCCATTTCTAGGTCCAAAATGTTGGCGACTTAGCTCCTTTAAAGCTAGTATCTGAATGACAGACAATTATATTTTTGTATCAGAAACTGAAAATTAAGAGGGAGAAATGGAGTTTTAACGTCCACTCTACACAAACTAGGTCATTATGGGACTAACATATGGTTAAATTTTATATCAACTATTCCCTTGCACATAGGGGTCTTTAGATGTGGGAGGAAACCCGCTGACCTGGCGAAAACCCACAAGTTTGGTCAGGTGACCCTACTGTCTCTTTGCCACATACAACCAGGAAAATCAAAAAACCATGCCAGTTGACTCCATGACAGACCTTATGCTACAGTGTGCACATGCTAACCATTCTGCCATCCAATCCCCCTTGATCAGAAATTGGTTTGGATGTGCAACTCTTCTTGTTCTTGGTGATGCAACCCTCTTCAAAAAAAAGAAGCCTAAGGCTGCTCTTATTCTTATATGATTGACATGAAACTTGGCATGTCTGTTCCTTAGACAATTGTGCTTCGATTGACAGAACTTAGATGTTTGATATGACGTTACAATTCCAAGAGAACACGCACAAAATAAAAACCAGTATAGAATAAGTTTTATTAAAGTTAGCCTCATTTCTGTTTTAATGACATCATTATGCTTTATAGAATATGAACAGGAATTTAATACACTAATACATGTATACCACATACAAAAACTCACTGATGATAACAATGATAAATCAAATAAGACTAAATATATAGCCAGAACAGTTCTATGGAAAGCAATCGTGCTTAAAAACGACTAAACATTCATTGTAGAAATGTAGCTTTGATTAAAAATACATTATTTTTTTTTTATAGAAATGTTGTGCTTATTTTAAAGGGGCATTCCAATGATTTTTGCTGAACACTTTGTAATCCAATTGATATCCGAAGATATTTTGATTTTGTTTTCTTAATTAAAGCTACCAGCCATGAAGTTGAACGACCATTTACCCTCATTTCATTTAGGACCCGAACAATGTCAATATAATTATAGCATTGAATTTTGTGTGAATAAAAATGAATGAAATTTTACGTTACGAAAATAAAAAAACTGTTGGTTAAGTGGTATCAGGTGTTCTAGTGGTATTTCGAACTAAAGCATTCACAGAACACAAACTACATGTTGTAAGTTTACAGTTCATGATCCGGATTTCAATTATATATAAATGCTTATAAACAATGATATCATATGTTCTAGTGGACTTTGAACTTAAAGCTGTCCCAGTACAATTTTACAGTTGATCGTTTACAGTTCAATTTTATAAAATCTGATTAAAACACAGATCTTATTTCATTTCGTTTTTTATAGTTCAAAATTTTGTTTTATTTGTCTGTAAATGTACTACACAAGGATCTGAAAGAGTTGTTTTATAACAGGCGTTCTGGATGGCGTGAGGGATTAGCCAATGATACCATGTGTTACAGTGACTTCATGGTGTGCGATGCACGGAATTGTGGGTAAACCACTAGAAACATCAATACTGGTCTGATCTTCATGTAGGATAGGCCATCAAAAAAACAAAAAAACGAAACAAAATAAAGATCTGTATTTTAATCAGATTAAATTATATATAAACGTTTACTAACAATGATAAATTGACTATTTCACAGAATGGCCGATGAAACCCTCTACAAATATTTTATATAATTAATGTTATTTATAAAACAGAAAAGATAGTTGGATAGATTGAGCATATAACATAGGTAACACTTCAAACCAAATATACATAAAACACAAACTTACAAAATAATGAATAATATTATTCTACTTTATAGCTACTGATCGTCATTTGAGAGATTTTGAATATCGTTCAGACTACAATATTGTTACAAGTCGAATCTCTTAAAGGGGTGTGATGTAAAATTTTAGATAAAGAGCTGACAGTTCTCGTTATTATAGATAATTTAAAGAGAATATGTTGAAAATTTCAGTCGAATTACTTCACTCTGCGCCTAGATATCGGTGATACTATTATATCCTAGCTTCAGTTGTCAATACCGCCGTTGTTACGATAAATAAACAAAAGTCTCAACTATCCATTTTTACAAGTCAAATCTCTTAAAATGGCGTGAGGTAAAATTTAGATAAAGAGCTGACATCTCTCGTTATAATAGATAATGAAAAGAGAGTATGCTGAAAGAGAATTTATTGAAAACTTCAGTCAAATTAATCCACTATGAACCGAGATATCAGCTTTGGAAATTACCGTCTAGCCTCCTTCATCATCACTAAAGCTAGTACATTAAAATGCATAGTCTCGATTATCCATCTTTCTGATTTAATTATCAATGAGCAGTCGATATAGATGGCTAGCCTTGACATTGAGAGTTGATTATGGTCTGGATAAGTTAATTATTGTCTTATTAATAATTTAGGTAACATTTAAGGCCTAAAGAAAGACCTGCAATAGACAGATTTAGCTCTTGCATAATGCATGTTTAAACCATGATAATACAATATTGTCCCAAAAGTACAAATGACGACCAGAGATTAAAAGACTGAAGATGTAACAAAAAATACCTCTTGAAAATTCCATGATTTACATCTAAAACAAAACAACACAACACTTATAGTTGACGACGACAAAACCACATCAATAATCCCTAATATCAACATCCCATTCCAATATTTACAACTAGTAAGTTCAAACCAATTAGGCCTGCAGCCAAAATTTCTAGCTTGCTTAGAAACACAATTCCGCTACATGGTCCTCTCTTTTAAACAAACTATACATTTTTGGAAAGCTTATAACACCAAGAACACAAACCCATATAGTTCCAAGCAAAAAGTCTGCACTAACTCGATTTACGACCAGATGAAAATTTGTGATAATTGTCAAGTAAATGCTATCTTTATAGTAATAATTTTGAAGTTGACATATAATTAAATATAGGCGAAAACACACAATGCCCTAATCCTATGCAACGAATATGCTATTGGTTAAATTTTGATTTAAACCAAAATGCAGAAAACATAATGGGCAAGGGAATATACAAAATTTTGGAAATCCATTAACGGTAAATAGAGAGTTATCTCCCTTTCTGTCAAATGTCTCCAATTTGTAACAGTACATGTAGGCCTACTTCAGGTGTGTGTGTTGACTGCTGATGCTGTATGACGCACAAGACCATGTGTGAACACACAAGCCCAATATTTATATAGTTAATGGGGTCATAGGCCGCGGACAGACTGCATAGGTTGGTGAGCGAATGTTTACCCAGAAATTAAGGCGGAACGCCCTAGTCTGATGAGCAAGGAGATTGGTTGAGCAATGGGTCTATGAAGTAATGGAGGTTATGTCTATAGTTTTATAAATCACATTGGAACCACTTAAACATAAACCCACACCAACATACACTTCCAATTAGACCCTATGTTATTTTTACTACAGGTAGCTGTAAACCTCTAGTTCAGATTTTTAAGGCCAAATTACAAACATTTAAACTCAAACTGCATCCATAATTATGTAATTTGCTAACAAATATAAATTTGTTAAAAATATATAGATTTAAGACGGAAATTATTTATTGAGTAAAATCTCATCAAATTTAGACTACACGTATAAACATCAAGTTCGGTTTGTTTCATTTTCACATTTACTACATGTACAACACAACCCCGGTGTGGTGTCACCCTGTCAGTTGTACGGGACGGGGGTGGGCTGGAAGGACAATAGTTTAAACAATATTTTATTCAACAAACTGAATCTGACTGAACAACAGATAAGGGGCTACATGGCGTAATCTTCAATGGGGGTGGGGTGGGGGCTCAGTTTGGCTGAAAGGTTTGTCACCCAAATTGTTTGATGTATCGATCATTAACTAGAATGGATTTTCCGCAAAGCTGTGATGTTTTGTTTTTTTAATAATTACACAAATATACAATTATATTTCCATGAGATATGGTCGCATTCTCCATTCCCTGAAACTTGTGCCCGAAAAACTAAAATACATTGCCCGAAAAATGGACGGTTCAACGAATCTGGGCGGGATGGCGGGCATATGTAAATTTTTAGTTCAGATTAGATTTGGGGCTAAATTCCTAACAAATATTTGAAACAAAGCATCTACAGATAATTTTCTCACTAAATTAGATATATGGCAAAACCTAAATAATACTATAAGGGAGTGACAAATGTAATGTTCGAAGAGAAAAAAGAATCAACTGTCATAATGAGATGAACATACATTATGCTATAGGGGGAATTTTGTCCAAACAGCAACGTTACATTTTCCTCTTTATTTCGAATTTAAAGTTCTTTACGTCCACGTCAACGTGTGCACGGGACTTCAGTTTTATATTCCATCCACATAACTAGACGCTGCCCATCACAGCCCCCCCCCCACACACACACTTCCTGCATCAAAACGCTGGAATGTTTGCGGAACTGTCTAGGTCAACACAGGGAACAAACCCCGGACCTCCTGATAAGTGAGCCAATGACAAGGGGAATCCATGCCGGACTAGGATCAATCCCTTGACCGCCCGCTTAGTGAGCCAGCCCTTAACTGAGTAACCGCGGCTCCCTGATGATGACACTTACACACTAGTTGTACGCGTATGATGCCCCCCCACCTCAAAAAATAATGTATGACGTACGCCCATCTTCATTATACAGGTGGTTGGTACAAAACAGTAAGACATTAAATGTTTTCTCTTCATTACAATATTGTCACCCCCATTACAGTATCATTTAGTTTTGGCAATACCGGTATCTAATGTAGCGAGAAAACTAAATATCTGTAGATTCTATGTTTCAGGTTAAATATTTGTTAGACCGTTAGCCTCAAATCCCATCTAAAAATAATGTTGAACTTATATAGGCCCTTGTCTGTAGTTAAATCAGGTTACTAATTATTGCTATTTTCCATGAAGGGAGATAACTCCATTTTCTTTTTACCGTAAATGGATTTCTGAAATTCTGTATATTTCCCATGTACATTATGTATTTTGCATTTTGCTTTAAATCACAATTTAACCAACAGCATTTTCTTTAATTAAGGTGAAGGCTTCGGGTTTTTTCGCCAATATTTAATTTTATGCCAACTTCACAAATATTAGTATAAATATAGCATTTACATTGACAATTATCACACTTTTCATTTGACCCTAAATCAATTTAAGTGCAGACTTTTTGCTTGGAACTCTTCGGATTCGTCTTCCTGATGTTATAAGCTTTCCAAAAATGTCTAGTTTGTTTATAAGAGAGGACCATGTAGCGGAACTTCACGCTAGAAATTTTGGCTGCAGGCCTAAATTTGATTTTATGTTCTTCAGGAGTCTTGTAAAATAAATAGCCATCTAAATCACGTGAAAGTTGTTTTGTTTCAAATTTCAAAACATACAAATAAATTTGGAAATAAAAGCTTTTGAACAGTGCTTTTGGTTTTTAAATTAGTTTTTTTCGTGAAGAAATAAGAAGCAAGATTTTAACAGGTGTATCAGAAAATCAAATTTGAGTGGCCCAACATTTGACCGTTCAAAATATTCAACATAACAGTAACCCACAGCATATTTCTAGAAAACTTTTCACATCACTATAAAAACATAAATATCTATTTTATTTCAATATATTTAACAAAGATGAAATGTTGAAAATACATTTGGATTGATGTACCTTTATTGATATTTTATATAGTAGAGAGAGATAGCGATACCCAACTCAACGGACACCCAAGAACAAAACCTATCTACATCAAAGACAGACCTTATGATCTAAAATTTGTTAGACCACCTATCCACACCCACACACCCAATCCTTTAAAAATGAACTATTCTTTTATCTCTGCCTGATACTAGCCTTATTTGTTTCAATTCAAACAAAATATGAATGTATTGATAAATGATAAAACCGTAAAAAGGCTTGAACAAATCAAGTACTTTTTTGTATCACCTTGGAATAGATGATATTTGGTCTGTGGTAAATAATTGAAATAGTATGAAAGATTGTCAAAATGTTATGTCTGTTATTTGCACTACTACCTAAGGTGGCTGGCAGTTGCTGCGATACTGTTGGGATGATCATATATCATGATAATTAGGTCAGACAATAAAATTATCGCTTTATTGCGATAATTGTGATACACTTTATCGCGATACACTTTATCGCGATAATTGTGATACACTTTATCGCGATGATTGTGATACACTTTATAGCGATAATTGTGATACACTTTATCGCGATAATTTTTTTAAACAATATCGTGGAAATCAAGATAATTTTTTTAGTATCAGTTACAACCTTACTACTGAAAAACAATTCATCACTGTCAAACCATTGAGGTTTAAAAATCTATTTCAAAATGCACGCTTTTGTAACAAAGATTGTTTAATAAGCTACACCGTGTCATCATGTCACGGATGGAACGTCACTGACAAGAACTCTCCATGGTTTGCAATGAGTGCTTTGCTAGACATTTTGTACATACAGCTGTTAAAAATTGGGTTGTCGACATCAGTAGGCCTCTAAATTTCCAGGGATCAAATTTTAAATACAATTAAATATATTTATATTATATAGCATGTTGTAAATAGAATATGTTAATATATAAACTTAATAATGAGATATAACATGATTTAACATGATATCCTATGTAATTATCATAGAATAACCATATATTATATACACCAATATACAAAATATTATACAGCTTTACTTCAAGGCTTCTATTTCATACATTTTATACTGGTCAAGTCCAGCAACATGGTGAATATGACTGGATCAGTATTCAGTCGTTCGGGAGGGACCAAAAACCTATGTAAAAGAACCCTTGGCAGTTTAAATCATAAAAATAGTAGGATTTTAAACCTCCATTTTATTTCATATTAATTAACATGCTAATAAATTATGGACTAAAATGCAATCAAATATATATTTTCATACAACTAATACAACTAACCGCCCACAAGTACAATGTATTCATACTGAAAGTATAGGGCCTAGTTAATTTGTTTAGTAAAGCAAATATTTTAATGTCATAGTTCTGAAAGGTAATAAGTCTCCAAAATTTTCAGATTTAATTTTTGAGAAATCAGAGGAAAGTCTATTCCAATCTTAATAACACAAGTAGGATAATATCAACATTTTGTGGAAGTTACGATCTTACAGTTGTGAAATTTTGCAAAGAATGAATGAATGAAATGGGGTTTAACGTCCTACTGTTATGCACTTAACCTGAGCTAATTGAAGACGGGCATACGCCATACAGTGTGCTATGAGGGAAATTTTTGCCCGGGCAGCGGCACTACGGCCTACTCTTATATCGAATTCCAACTGCCAGGGGATCTTTTACATGCACTCCAATGTTTACACGGGACCTCGGTTTTTCGTCCCATCCGAACGACTAGGCAGTTGTCCTTGTCAGGCCCTCCTTCTGCATCACTGACAAGGGGAAATCACGTCGGAAAACCAGATGAACTTTCTTGGCCAATGCAGGGATCGAACACTCGACCTCCAGGCTAGCGAACCAGCACCTTATCCACTTAGCCACCGTGATCCCTATTTTGCAAAGAGAAGCCCCTCAATGTGATAAGTGATCTTAATAACACAATGCAAAAAAGGCTTTTTTGGTGATAAGTGTCACTAACAACCTTTCAGAACTATGGTATCAAATTTATTAATACATTGAAATGCAATCAAATATATATTTTCATAAAGCTATAACTTCTTAAATATATTTATACTGAAGGTATAGGGCCTTGTTGATTTGTTTAGTAATGCGATATCTGTATATTCATACTGAAGGTATAGGGCCTTGTTGATTTGTTTAGTAATGCGATATCTGTATATTTCATACTAAAGGTATAGGACTTTGTTGATTTAACCTTATTCAATATCTCTTAACATACATTAATACAGACAGTTTGCCTACTGTTCTTCAAACATTGTAGGCCTACAGAAGAGAAACATGGTGTTTAACATTGAAGTCATTTTGGAACTAATGAAACACTGAAT
This sequence comes from Patella pellucida, assembly GCA_917208275.1. NCBI lineage: Eukaryota > Metazoa > Mollusca > Gastropoda > Patellidae > Patella > Patella pellucida. The sequence goes on along the minus strand of OU795042.1, from coordinate 65,326,295 downwards.
AAAATCCTTAATTAAAATGATAAGACCTCGTTGATTTGATCAGGCCTTATTTCATTTATTTAGAAATGAGATTGCTCTCTACATTAACCTTGTGGGTTTTCTCTGGGTCCTCCAGTTACCTCCCACCGCTAAAGACCCGTGCAAGCGAATTATTGTAATAAAATTAAACTATATGTTAATCCCACAATGACCTAGTTTGTGTCGAGTTGATGTTAAACCCCATTTCTCTTTCTCTCTCTATTTTGAATAGTTAATGGTACTTCTAGATGTCATTTAAAGAGTTAAATCTGGAAAGCAGACTGTATCTTTCGGATTCTACGGTCGAAAAAAGCGATAATGTGTGATAATATATGTTGTTCTAAAATTTGAAAATGCACAACTCTGCAGTGGAAAAAGCATATGTCTGACAATGTATGTTGTTCTAAAATTTGAATATGTCCACTAAATGCAAAACTTTTACAATGTTGAAATAGAAACCCTGGTTCATTGATAGCCTCAAACAATACAATCATCACACGTCTTCGGCAGACGGTTTCATTTCTTTAAATTCCGGAACTGGTATTTTCTTTTTATGGACTGCTGGAGGAGGGTCTGATAACTCTCTCTCTGGACTCGACTCAGGTGATTTATTACCAGACTCGTCAACCAATGACGGCCATTTAGCAGGTGTTTCTGATTTACAAAGTCTTTCATTCAAAGCTTTTAATGCCACTTGCCTGTAAATATAGAATAATGTTATAATAATAATATACATTTATGATTGCATTGCACTCACTCCATTCCAGTGATGGGAATTCAAATTATTTCTTGTCGGCCATTTTACCAAAACTAAAGGGGCATAACTCTTATCATTATTTAGGCAGAGGAATTCATACCACAATCAAAACTCACATGTCGTCAAAATATTCAAATCATGTACGTATTTTTCACATTTAATTCCCGTACGGTATTCAGTTCATACCACAAATAAAAATCACATGTCAACAAAATATTCAAATCCCCTACAAAATAAAAATTTGTGAACCTCGCTATTTTTCATATTGCACCCTGTTAACGCCTGGAAGATTATCCTGATAAAAAGTCTCAAACAAGTCGGTTTTGAATTTGGATTTGAACACAGCTAATGTTTTGAAAACTCTGCACCTAAAATGATAACTTATTCCACAGGTCAGGGGCCGTATTTATAAAAATTCTTAGAGTTTTCATAACTTTCACTCTAAGACTTCCTAAAACAACATTTAGTTAAAAGTTACTCTTTAGAAATATTTATAAGGGGTCTTAGAGTTACTTTTAACTAAATGTAAGACTTGGGTCCTAACCAAACTAAATCTTTCACAAAAAGAATCCAACCCATGTCCATTCGATATCTTCTATATCAACTCCACTAAGAAATCTCTTCTTGTTTTAAACTCTCTTAGGCGGCGTACATGGACGGCCATGTTAACCAGGATAAGGGTACTTTTAACAAGTTAGGAGTGCTACAGGAGGATTCCTAAATATGGGTCATAGTTAGGAGTAATTCTTAAAGTAAAATGTTTTATAAATAGGTCTAAGGGAATCTACAAAGTTAGGAGTAATTTTTGACAGTTAAGAGTTGATTTCAGCAGATCAGGTTGTAATCCAGTAAATATCGCAGGCTAGCGATGACATCAAGAGTTGATTATGATCTGGATAAGTTAATCAGTTTCCAATTAATAATTTAGATAACATTTCAGGCCTAAAGAAACACCTGTTTATGTTTAATATTAATTTGAATAAATTACCTTCGCCTCTCAGCATCTTGTGGGTCGGTACCAGGTAAACTTATAGTGATAGTTGTTGGTGAACTAACATCGTATCTACGCTGGGGTTTCTTACAAATCTTTATCTTTACAAAAGCCATAAACACTGTATTGGATATAACAGCTATAAATGGCTGTAACTGACCGGGAAAGAAACTGAAAAAATACCAGATAACATTTTTATCATTAGAAGTTTCTTTGCATTGTTCTTAAGTCAGTCGTTTCCCAGTAGGATCGCCTGTCAGACCTGGTAGGTTTCCTCCCACTGCTAAAGACCCATATGCGCAAGCCAATTATTGAAATAAAATGTGTTAGTCCAGAAATAAACTAGTTTAACCCCATTTCTGTCTCTTATTCTGGCCTTGAAATAATGATCCTAATTGTTGTACTAGTACCAGACTAAATGTCGAGTACCCCTGAAGTTAGAGGGAGAGAAATGGGGTTTAACTTCCATTCGACACATACTAGGTTATTTCGGGAATAACACATGGTTCAATTTTATTTCAATAATTCGCTTGTGCATAGGAGTCTTTAGCAGTGGGAGGAAACTGGAGGACTCGAAGAAAACCCACAGGTTTGTCAGGCGACCCTACTCCTTGTCATGTACAACCGGGGAATCGAAACCATGACAGTTGACTCAATGACAGACCTTATGATAGAGCATACATGTGCTAACCAATCGGCCATCCAACACCCCTACCCCTGAACAAAGACTTGATATTTTTAACTCTGTGTCTGACATGTATTCATAAGTAGTTAAAGGGCTAATCCCGATATTTGTTTTGGGAATAAAACTGCTTTATTTTGTGTTAAAATCCCTTAAAATATTCGAGTCAAGGGCCGAGCAATTACTTCAGTATTTATGATACGTTTTCAAACGACTTAAATCCGTCAGTCTTCATCTGGAATTTGAGACCTGTGCCCCAAGGTGTATTTTGTGGTATCTGGATTAAACCAAACATTTTTTTTATAAAACTAATGTGTAGGTGAAATTTGCCTTTCTCTATCAAGTACGGCACATGGGTTATTCACTGCATAACTCTCTCAAGTAACCGTAATCGGTTATAAGGTCACCCAACGAAACAATTGACCCGAAATCTTAAAAGGGTTACGTGTCCAGATAAGCAGTTTTTGCGATCACGTCCAAACGACTCAATATTTTGAGTTGAAATTTTGAGACAAGGTAAATACACCATTCCCCTATATTTTGGCGTTTTATTTTCATACATTCTCTATCAAGTACGGCACATGGGTTATTCACTGCATAACTCTCTCAAGTAACCGTAATCGGTTATAAGGTCACCCAACGAAACAATTGACCCGAAATCTTAAAAGGGTTACGTGTCCAGATAAGCAGTTTTTGCGATCACGTCCAAACGACTCAATATTTTGAGTTGAAATTTTGAGACAAGGTAAATACACCATTCCCCTATATTTTGGCGTTTTATTTTCATACATTCTCAGACTTCGATTTTTGAGCTCATGAATAATACGGGATTGTCCCTTTAATAAAACCCCTGAAAAAAAGACAAATCGGTGCCATGCCTGACAATGCCAATATTATTTTTCACCCGATTTTATGCTGATATTAAATTAAAGTATCTATGTAGTGTATTAAAAACAAGTATAGCGAAATTTTGAACTATAAAAAACGAAACAAAATAGGATCTGTGTTTTAATCAGATTGCTCATACTCTTAGCAAAGTAACAGATAGTACCATGGAAGTAGCATGCATGAGAAAAGTTCCATATTCTAGGATTAGGGTTAGCAAATAATGAACATGGGCAGCATATATTCCCCATCAATGTACATTTGTACAAGTACATGTACACTGGGTCAGGTGCATACATACATGTATAGCTCCAATCTGATTAAAACACAGATCCTATTTGGTTTCATTTTTATAGTTCAAATTTTGTTTTACTTGTTTTTACTACACTGGGATCTGGAAGAGTTGTTATCATTGATGTATTCTGTCTGATGTAAGGGATTGGCCAATGAAACAGTGTCTGTTACGGCAAGTTTTGGGCATCTTTGTGCACGTAACTGTGGGTATTCCACAACAAACATCAGCCATGATTGGTTAATCAAGTATCTGATGTCAGGGGGTCAAGGGGAGTTCGTATGATCCCTGACTTGAACTCCCACTATAATATATCAGATCTTCATGTAGTAGAGAACATCGAAAGTATAAAAACAAAGCAAAGATCTGTATTTTAATCAGATTGGTATAGTTCCTGAAATGATAATAGTGTATCAGATAGATTGTCTTTCGTACCTTGCAAAACTGAAATTGTCTGCCATATCTCCTCTGTTACCATTGCTGTGTTTCTGATAGAATCTTAGATAAATCCAGCTGACCATTATACCCCAACCAAACAGATAAGGATATGGTCCATCGAGTAAACCAACTAAGCGTAACGTGATTGCAGTCAATAATAACAACATGGGTATATGAGTGTTTCGCAGCTTTCCGAACGGTGAAGTGAACAAAATATGGTCGGGCATCACTTGTTTAACGGCCACAGAAAACGCGGCAATGAAACCAGCGAGTCCGTAAATATGTGTTTCGAATAAATATTCATCATTTTTTGTTAGAAGATATTGGAATAGATAACAAAAGGATGTCAACAGTCCCACACAAATATTGACAACTGTGAAGAACAACAACATGTCCAGAGCTCCCCATAATGGTTCCAGTAATTTTCCGCACAATATAACCACTGCAATGTCTACCAAAACATCCCAAAAATGAAGTTCCACGAAGGCGTAAGTGAACAGGGAGTAGAATCTCCCGTTTGGAGGAATGACATAGCCAGGGGTGATCGTAATGTAGGGTATAGCTGATGAAATAAATGTGAGGAGATAGCCAACAGTTACGGTAACCGCCACAAATTTGACAACAACACTGCTCTTGCCAAACGCAGCAGATAACTGCTCTTTACAAAACCTAACTTTACTATGAGCCATGGACGTCGCCATCTTGCATCTTGACGAAAACACAAATGACGTCAACAAACATACCGGAAGTGTCCGTAAAACCCTTAATCAGAGTTTTTTCCCTTGAGCTGTAAATATTTCTTTACTCACTACAGACCAAGAATAAAAACTGTCATAGTTAATAAAAAAATGAATTTTGGGTTTAATGTCCTACGGTTCCATAATTATATTAGTTACGAGCAGGCCCGTAATTAGAGGGAGGGGGCAATTTTAACAGCACCCCTGCTGAGAACACTTCCCGCCCCCCTCGTTGCGAGTCTGAGCTAGTTGTGAGTATACGGCCATGGTTTACAGGTTGCCATAGGTTTACAGTGGGCCCTTTTTAAACATTAGTATATCGAGAAGGCGAAAAATTAATGGAGAAAAAAAACACCTTTGCCTTCAGTCGGCAAAATAAATTGCCCGAAATCACATGACTGTTTGTTTCGTGCAATATTAGGCCTATTTGTTTCATCATTTTTACGAACAGATTTTCCGGCAGACGGGTGAAATGAAAAAAAAAATCTTCTTTGGCAAAAAAACCCTCTTTGACTTCTAATTTGGAAAAAAGAAAACGTGCCCGAATGCCCATGACTTTTGGTTTGAGACACTCCACATTGTGCGACATTATTGTAGCCTACAATAAACAGTGTCTATAAGCGCAACTCTGGAAAGTCGCTCTGCTTTATGCGTGACCTTTTTTTCGGGTATCATCATTTTTTGTTTCATCAATTAAAACCATATTAAAATTCTATACTGGACCTGACTGGACCACATTCAGGTTTCTGTATACACAAGCTAAAATAGCGGGAAAACGGGTTCGTGGCTGTCTAGTGAGTTTAGGAACTGTTTCTGATTATGTCGCGGTCATAGTCCGATCACATACTGTTATTGTCCGATCACAGACAGTTCCCGGAGGAACTAGTGGCCGCCTTATTTTCATACATTTTCTGGGGAAGGCACCTACCCCTACACGGCGCTCGCTGGTCCGTCGCGTCTTCGAGGAATCTAATTCTAAGAAGGTTTTTTTTCGGCCATTTCATGTCTGCCTCCTCTGCCCAAAATCTGGAATGAATGTGGATACAGAATGGGTTTTCGGTTCCAAAACCAGATACATAATGTAATATTGGACTACTTTCTAGTTGCTGTCCGGGAGCCACGGTAGCTCAAATGAGTATGACGTTGGCTCGCTATCCTGGAGGTTCCGTTTTCGATCTAGCATTGGATGAGAAAGTTCATCGGGATTTTCCAGCGTGCCCCCCCCCCCCCCTCGTCAGTGATGTAGCACGGAGACAACGTTAAAAACAATCGTAGATCGTAGTCTTTATTAGCCACGTCGGTGTAGAAAAGTAGGACGTTAAACTCCATTTCATTTCTTATTATGTTAATAGACATACAGACCGATGTATTATAAAGTATGAGTTACATGTATATTCACTGATATTCTGCAACCAAACGTGTAATATAAAGTAGAGTTATATGTCTATTCACTGAGATCCTGCTACCAACCATGTATTATAAAGTCAGAGTTATATGTATATTCACTGAGATCCTGCAACCAACCATTATAAAGTATGAGTTCTAGGTATATTCGCTGAGTTTCTGCAACCGACCTCTAGCTGGCCAGCCACCTCTGGCTTGCAGTTGTGGTTTCGAGCCCTTTGGGCGTATGTGGTATGGAGATAGGGGCGCCTTCTCAACCTCCTGGGTTTCCTCCGGGCACTCCGGTTTCCTCTCACTGCTAAAGACCCCTACTCGCAAGCGAATTATTGAAATAAAATTAAACCATATGTTAGTCCCAAAATGACCTAGTTGTGTCGAGTGGACGTTAAACCCCATCTCTCTCTCTCTCCCTCTCTCTCTCTCGCTACCAACCATAAAATATATTTCTTTGTATATTCGCTGAGATACTGCTACCAACTTAGAACTATGCATTATAAAGTAGAAGTTATAATACGTAGGCCTATAATCGCTGAGATCCTGCTACCAACCATAACAGTAAGTGCAGGAGGACCGCACTACACGCAAAACAAAACAAACATGCGGACAAGACGGAAAATAGACATTGCAAAAAATAAACAAATATCAAATTAAGTGAAGGGATCCGGGGGGCCAGCGTCGAGTTGTTTGTATATTCAAGGCGTGGTATTAAAGGGATACACAATAAATTACATGCTGTATATTGATCTTATTAAAGATTGTATATTGTAAGGTGTGGATTACATGTGTATTTAATATGTTATTTGGATTAATTAGATATTGCACAGTGATCAGTTAGGTCGAACGGCAGGGACTTTGAAATTAACGAGCGCAATACGAGAGAGAGAGTGAGAGAGATGGGTTTAACGTCCACTCGACACAAACTAGGTCATTTTGGGACTTATATAATTTTAATTCAATAATTCGCTTGCGCGTAGAGGGTTTAAGCAGTGGGAATTAAATGGAGTTTAACGTCCTATGCTATTATGCACCACCGGAGCACCCGGAGAAAACCCACGAGAATTTTGTACGGGCAGCAACGATTCTGTATACTCTACCTTGAATTCGAACCGCCAACTGTTTATTGACGTATACGACTGGACCTAGAGTTGTCTTACCATGCGAAGGGCTAGATCGATGCACACTCCCTGTCACACTCGCAGGCGCCATACCTGGTAATTCTTAGTGAGACCCGAGTTTGAAAAGTCCTGATGGTTCGTTAAACTCGAGACATCAGCCGAGGCCAGAACAGGTCCATATTGCTCCACCACAGCTATCAATTCAAATCTTATTATGCAGCATTTATCCTTGAGCGAATTCTAGCATTGACTTTACAATCAGATATTTAAAAACGAAAACAATTATTTAACAGTTGTATTTGTACTTGAACTGTACGTTTAATTCGGGGGAATCGTATTTAATAAAACTTCAAATCAGCAGTTAGCCATGTCGACGAGTCTCAATTTTTATGGAGAACAATGTTAATTAAAATGCAATTCAAAACGGTCTTTATAAGCAAGCGTTTAAATTTTATTGAAGACTTGCACTCCATAATTTGGCACGCCTCTCTTTACAACATCAATCAAGCTGCGTCTGTTACACAGAACGAACAGTTATGGTTGAACTGGAGTAAAAGCATGCTGCGTGGTGCACGCTGACTATTTCATTAATGTTCAGAGGTATTTTATTGTGTTGACATTGGTAGCTGTTTGAAATCCATATGAGCGTTCATGATAAAAGTAAACCCACAAAGATGGCCTGGTTTCTCATGACATCTAACGGAATGTTCGCGCTTTCAAACATTGGAAACTGATGGCTTTCAAAGTAAAACTTTTGGACACGGCTCTGTGAGAAAACAACCCATTCATTTCATAGTGAATACTCAATGTGGAATTTGATGGCTGTTTCGTTGTACGTTCAGGTAAATCTAGAATAGTTCGACAGGCTGTAAACAATAAAAGGTAGGAATTATCATATTTTGTACTTGTTTTATAAAATATTTGACAATATGTGGATTTACAAAGTTAATGGTTTACATATTCGTGAAGCAATGGCCCTAGATATCTATGGGACTAAGAGGGATTAGGGATGTTATCATCTGAAACACTGCGAGGAGCAGATAATGGTTGTATTTTTATTACTAGTTTCCTTTTGGACATCATGTAAATTATGCATAATGACACGTAGATGATACATTAAACATACATTATGCAATTAGAGCTAAATCTACCTATTGTAGGTCTTTCTTTAGGCCTTAAAATACGAATTATTAATTAGACATTAATGAACTTATCCAGACGATAATTAACTCTCGATAAGTCAATTTGACTTAAGTTTTCAGCAAATTCCCTTTACATGATCTAGTTTTTAACTGTTAAAGTGAGAACTGGCAGCTCTTTATCTAATCTCCCATAACATATCTTTAAGAAAGTGCGTATGTACAAAATATAAACAAAACTTATACTAGGCTATATGAATACATGACTTTACTTGAAAAAGAATATTGTTTCATTTGTGTTGGTTTCTATGTCACCAATTATCATCAGTTCTCTACAGAGTATGAGATACTTTTTTGCATCAGTGTCATTCTAATTCCTGCAAGTTTCTCTGCTGAACTTTGACAAGGCGGGGGTTCTTGCTAGTAGAATTCATTGGATTAAATAGGGATTAACCCCCCGCTGTTTCCAATCAGTGAAAAGATCCTCACTGCAGATATTTCATGATATTTAGATTGCCCATTTGTCTGAACATTGATTGATTTGAGGATTAATTCTAATTCCTGCAGCTGACCAGTCCAGATAACTCGCCTCCATGCAATCAGTCCACTGAGGCACTGTGATGACCATTAGATTGGTCAATTGTCTGAATGTTGATTGACTGCTGGTCAGTGACAATAGAATATTGACCAGTATCTTTTACAACAGGTTATCTTGTACTGTGGGCGAATCTTAGTCAAGGTCATTAATCTGATTTTAGAGGTCAAATATTGGTCAGCTGTTCAGAACCATTTTTAACTGGGTTTAAAGAGAGAGAGAGAAATGGGGTTTAACGTCCACTCAACACAACTAGGTCATTTGGGGACTAACATATGGTTTTAATTTTATCTTCAAAAATTTTCTTGCATGTAGGGGTCTTAAGCACTGGGAGGAAACCGGAGTGCCCAGAGGAAACCCACCAGGTTGAGAAGGCGCCCCTATCTCTATGCCACATACGCTCACACCAGGGTTGAAACCACAGCCGCAAGCCGGAGGTGACCGGACAGCTAGAGGTCAAAGCGCGACACTCTAGACCACTAGGCCATCCCCCCCCCCCAACTGGGTTTAAAGGGATTGTCTTTTAATATTAGAATATCTCTTACTGAAATTTCTTGACATGGAATAATTTTACAAACAAGTGGAAGTAACATTCAAGGAATGAATACACTATTTCTTTTCTCAAAATCAAATCTGTACAAAATAGTGACAGACACGTTGTCCCGATCAAATAATAAAACTGTAATCTTGAAAAATGATAAATATTTTGTTACTTAAAAATTCAAAAAATATTTTGGTTGAAAATTGAAGTGGATATGGTTTAAAAACAGGGAAAATTTAAAAAAAAAACTAAAATTTTCAAATAAAATATGAGAGATATCTATTTATATAGATAAAACTTCAAAAGAATTTTGATATTTTTAAACCAGCGAAGACACCTCTTTATATAGATCCAACTTCAAAAGAATTTTGATATTCGTAATTTTAGCGTAGAAAAATATGAATAGGTAGGATAAGTACCTCGGAATGTAATATGTCAATAAATTAACGTGTTTGTCTAAGAGACGGACAAGTGTTTGTAAATATGAGACAAGTTTTAGTGAGTCCTTATACGTGTACTTTTACCCTCTTCTAGTGACAGTAACCACAAGATTTTTATTACTGGGGACCCAAGGTAAATATTTTAACAGATCTCGTGACAGATTTTTTATAGATCAGTTTTATTTTTATTTTTTTTATTTTTAAAACAAAATTCTTTTCATGTAGTAAATGTGACAGATTTATAAATAAATATAAGTGAATGTTATTTTTAGGAGATTTTGATGGTGTAGGAATTTTCTTTTTTAAAAATAGAATTTTTGTGATGAAAAATAAACTGTATCTGTTATTCTGTTGTCATGTTTGTATTTGGGTAAAACCCAATTCAATCTAGTTTCAATAATGTCCGTCTTCATTAGCCCGGTCCCAATTGGTGCAGAACAGGTCAGTAGGATGTTTCATTTTATTTTCATTTCTGAACAACATTTTTGTCTGCAATAGCCCCACTTTAGAGACAGGGGCGCCGGATTCCGGGTACCAGGGTATACAAATGGTACCCTGCCCTTTTCTGGGGTATACATGTATACCCATGTTTAACCGGCTCTCGCACTCATGATACGACAATTGTGAATAATCAGGTATTTGTCTTTCATTATCATGTATTTTAAAGGGTTTTAGGTTGGAATTTGGAATGCTTGAGACGCTCTAAACAGCGTTATCGGAATTAGAATTGACAAATTTCAAAATTTTCTAGAGGCCGGGGGGGGGGGGGGGGATTCCCTATGTTTTGGTACCCTGGCCCTCACATCGTTTCCGGCGCCCCTGTTTAGAGAAGATCTTGAACACCAACTAGTCAGTTAGTGATGAGTGTTGTTTTTATTTTTAAATTTCTAAATTTTAAAACTTTAAAACTTGGTAGGCCTACTAAAAGTTTTTGAGAAGAGCAACCAAGTAAAATTTTTATTAAGTGTCCTAAAGAACAAAAATGCAAATTGATTAATTAACATTTGATTAAGAAAATGGTGCTTGGGATTGTCTAGTGGTTTAACACGTCGATTTGGGCAGAATGGTACCTTTTACTCATTTCATAGGAAATTTAATTTGCAGAAGGAAAAAAGTTAATATTTGGTGCTTATTAAGTCTCATCAATGTCATTCTTATCAGTGATTGTAGCAGAGTAGCGAATATTCACTGCTGATCAGTGTGAATTTCAGTTAATCATATCTTTGTACATTATGTATGCTATTGAACAATTTGTGCAATGATATTCTTTTTAGAGATTCAAATTTCACAATATTGCAGTTAGCAAAGGATTCCTCAATTCCTCAAATTATTTTAGAGTCTTTTTCAAAAATATATAATTTTATACTTTATGTGATAGAATTTAAATAGTCACAAGAAAAAAAAAACCCGAACATAATTTGGTTAGGAAGACAAAAAACATCTAAGATAATTCTATTAGAATGTTTCTGGCAGTAATAATTGCTATTACCTTCCAATTTGTTAAGGAGGTTTATGTCTTCAATCGTTGCCAAGATTGTTGATGACTCAAGGTTTTTACGATGATTGGACTAACATCTGGTCCTGAAAGAAAAATTATTGTAAGGCTGAAGGAAGTCGATGATAGAATTACCTCTGTAAAGAGACCACACCTTACTTGTAGCAACCCACCTGTATAAAGAGACCATGTTTTTCCTGTGTAAAGAGACCATGTTTTACCCTCTATTAAAATACCTGTGTAAACAGACTAGGTTAAAGAGACCACATTTTACTCTACATCAAATAACCTGTCTAAAGAGACCATACTTTACTCTTCCAATAAATTACCTGTCTAAAGAGACCATATTTTACTCTTCATCAAATAACCTTTTTAAAGAGACCATACTTTACTCTTCCAAAACATTACTTCTCTAAAGAGACTACAATTTACTGGTCATCAACCAACCTGTATAAGAGTTCACATTACCTGCATAAAGAGACCATGTTTTACCCTTTATCAAAATACCTGTGTAAACAGATTACATTTAAGAGACAGCATTTTACTCTTCATCAAATAACCTTTTTAAAGAGACCATGTTTTACTCTTCATCATAGTATGCGGGGGGGGGGGGGCGAATGGCTAGCATGTGCACGTGCTGTATCATACAGTCTGTCATGGAGTTTATTGGCAAATTATTGAAATAAAAAAAAATGAACCATGTGTTAGTCCCGAAATGACCTAGTTTGTGTTGAGTGGTAAACCCCATTTCTCTCTCTCTCATCATAGTACCTTTGTAAAGAGACCATGATTCACTCTTCCAACACATTACCTGTCTAAAGCAACCATGCTTTACTCTTCATCAAATTGCCTGTGTAAAGTGACCATACTTTACTTTTCATCAAACAACCTGTTTAAAGAGCCCATACTTTACTGATCCAATGTTGTAATATTATGTTATTGGCTGTGAAACATTTTTGGACTGGGAACACGGCCCCAATTATTCATGTTCTCCTTGTTCTTTTGGCAAAACTCTTCGAATAAAACCGAGACAACACAATATATCGATTTTAGAAGATCTAGATTCTAAATGCTCATTTAGATGGTGTGAAAGACAGTACACAAGAAAAAGAGAGAGAAAGAGAGAGAGAGAGAAAAATGGGGTTTAAAGTCTACTAGAAACACACTATTTCATTTCGGGACTAATAGTTCAGGGTTTTCAGTTATTTTTAGATCAGTTGTGCAAGTTGAGTGCAGCCCCCCCCTCCTAACAAGCCCCCCAGTTCTTCTCCTTCCTATTCCTTCAGTATAAGAGATTGTTTGAAGTTCTATTTATAGATGAGTTGTGTAAGTTGAGTCCATGTTTGTAGCAGGTGATTTAAACACAGATTAAAACTCAACAGATGTTCAAACCTAAACAAAGCTGGTAAAAACAGGAACAAGGATATTAATACCAGTACACCCAATCCCCCCTGTGTGATACACCAGTCCACCTAGTTCACCCTATACACCATCTATTCTTATGAGTACAGACATTACTGGGGGGTTTACCCGACAGCATTTGAAACATTTCTAAGGGTTTTTATCTGTAGGTTTAAGCAAGAGACTGAGGTTATGCCAGGGAAAGAAACATTGAAGTTTTTTTTTAAAGTATTTCTTCCCCTGAATAACCACAGATGAAGTCTTTTTCTTGCCTATAAACCATCTATATTTACATGGGTTTTCTCTGGGTCCCCCGGTTTCCTCCCACTGCTAAAGACCCCTATACACAAGCGAATTAAAATTGAACCATATGCTAGTCCAGAAATGATCTAGTTTGTGTCGAAGTGGCTGCTAAATCGCATCTCTCTCTCTCTCTCTCTCTCTCTCTCTTGGGGTTGGGATGGCCTAGTGGTCTAGAGTGCCGCGCTTCGGCCTCTAGCTGGCCGGCCACCTCTGGCTTGAGGCTGTAGTTTCGAGCCCTGGTGCGAGTGTATGTGGGCGCTTTCTCAACCTCGTGGGTTTCCTCCGGTTTCCTCCCACAGCTAAAGACCCCTACGCTCAAGCGAATTATTGAAATAAAGTTAAACCATATGTTAGTCCAGAAATGACCTAGTTGTGTTGAGTGGACGTTAAACCCCATTTTTCTCTCTCTCTTTGTCTCTCTCTCTCTCTCTCTCTGATGCACATCTCCACTTAAAGTTGATTAAAGATTAATTGAATATACATCATATTATACATGAGATATGCCTGTAGGGTTTAATTACCTATCTCTAGATGTACAGTGTCTACACTGTGGCCACACCAATTTCATGTTCTGTTTTTCTGGAACACTGGTTAAATTCTGTTTGTTACAGCAAAAAGAGTAATTTAAAAAACATTGTGGCCACACCAATTTCCAATTTGTTTTACAAAGTTAAGCGGCCAAGTGAATATTCACTGTGGGATCAGTTTGACCAATTTCATGTTCTGTTTTTCGGGAACACTGATAAAAATTCTGCTTCTCTCAGCAAAAAGACTTATTTAAAAAACCCAAATTACTGATCAGATACTTTCATTTCCAAATTCTAAAGTTTTAAAATTTTAAACAGAGAGAGAGAGAAAGAAATGGGGTTTAATGTTCACTCGAACCAAACTAGGTCATTTTGTGACCAACACATGGTTCAACTGTTATTTCAATAATTCGTTTGAGTGTAGGGGTCTTTAGCAGTGGGAGGAAACCGGAGGATCTGGAGAAAAACCCATGAGGTTGGACAGGCGTCCCTACTCTTTGTCACATACAACCGGTTATGCTTAATGTGTATTGATTGTACTTGGTATATCTTGTCCTTGTTTGTTTATCTGTGGTGCCATCCTTCTTTACTATTAGACATGTAACCCATTCAATCAAATCATGTTATTTCTAACTACACATCGCTGTAACATGTTTCATTCCATATTGATCCAATCCATTCAAATCTCAATAAAATCATAAACACAGATCTGTGTATCTTTACCAGGATTCCAACCGTGTACTCATCCCAGGAGTGTAATTAATGAATGAAATACAACCACCCTAACCCTAACCTGATGGTTCCTCTAAAATGTCAACAGACCAGTCATAAAATAAATCATACCATAAAAATCTATACTAATGTCCAAAAGAAAGTATACACACTAATAATTAATAAATGAAATACAACCCTAACCTCATGGTTCCGCTAAAATGTCAACAGACCAGCCATAAAATAAATCATATGATAATAAATCTATATAGATATTTTTACCCCCCCCCCCCCAATATAAATCACTAGCACCACTATGGTTATTAATGAGGCGTTGATCAAAGTTTGAAATATTAAATCCCATTTCTCTCTCTCTCTCTCTCTCTCTCTCTCTCTCTCTCTCTTACCCCTGAATATAAATCCCTAGCACCACTATGGTTATTAATTAGGTGTTGATTGAAGTTTGAAACATTAAACCCCATTTCTTTCCCTCTCTCTCTCTCTCTCTCTCTCTCTCTCTCTCTCTCTCTCTCTCTCTATCTCTCTCTCTATCTCTCTCTCTATCTCTCTTTCTCTTACCCCTGAATATAAATCCCAAGCACCACTATGGTTATTAAAGAGGTGTTGATTGAAGTTTGAAACATTAAACCACATTTCTCTCTCTCTCTCTCCCTCCCTCCCTCCCTCTCTCTCCCTCTCTCTCCCTCTCTTACCCCTGAATATAAATCCCTAGTACCACTATGGTTATTAATGAGGTGTTGATTGAAGTTTGAAACATTAAACCACAATAATGAGAAATATATATATTTCTCTTTCTCTCTCTCTTACCTTACCCCTGAATATAAATATTGAAACATTAAACCACAATAATGAGAAATATGATAAAGGACAGAATTATTCACTGATAGATATTATCATACCTTATATTTATTTGTATACAGTTTTATTTGTTTATAATCCAACAATAAAATAACATCTGGCACTGTCATCAGATGTTGTCAATTATCAGGCGACACTATTTCTTGTCACATACAACTAGAGAATCGAAACCACGTCAGTTGACTCAATGACAGACCTTATGATACAGCACAGCACACACACATGCTAACCATTAGGCCATCGAACCCCCCAAAATTTGAAACAAAACATCATCACATGATTCAAATGACTATTTACTTATCAAATCTTCCAAACAACTGAAAATTAAACAGGTTTGGCCTTAGTGTAGATTACACAACTTACTATGATCTATTTTTACCTATATAGTACCTGTAATTAGGCATAATGCAGGTAGCAAGGTAATATGTTATCCTAGAGATTAATGACTTTCAGATGGGATTACGCTGTGGGAGTGTACGAGTAAAACTGTTTAACAGACTGTGATAGCTGCACACTGTACAAGATAACGTACCACGGTTCGTCTGTGTTGGTAATCAACTTTCTGAATTCAAATAATAGTATGGAGTGGTAATAGAATTTAACTGATACATCAGAGAGAGAGTGCAAGGCCGTTAATATTCTGATACGTCTGTAGGAGACAGAGAGAGAGTGCCATGTCATTAATATTCTGATACATCTGATCTGTAGGAAACAGACGGAGAGTGCCATGATGGAGAGTGCCATGTCATTAATATTCTGCATCTCTACAAAGACTACAAGACTATTAACATGAGGGAGTTATCTGGTTAGTGATATGGTTCAGTGGATTCTCGGTCTTGAGGGGGAATTGTCTAAAACTTCAACAGATTGAATGCTCCGTTTGTAATTTAATGCATTTAGCGATAGAAAACATTAAAATAACACGAATACAACTTTATGAATAACAATCACTAGCAACTTTAATACTGCAACGTATTTTCTTGTAGTTAGGAAACTTAGATTCAATGTGTTGTTTTTAAGTGATAGAAAACATTAAAATAACACAAACGCAACTTTATGGATAACAATCACTAGCAACTTTAAAAGTGCAGCGTTTAATAAGGAATTTTCTTGTAGTTAGATTGAATGTGATTCATTGTTATGCACTGATGTACTGCTTGTTTAAATCTCCCCCCTTGTTATTTAAGCAGAATAAACGATTCCTGTTAGTCCTGGTACCATGTTTGACTTGTGTAATACCAGGAGTGATTTAATGTGGTTGTTATGCACTTCATGATGTACTGTGTTTCAATTCCTCGCTTGTCAATTTAACAGAATCAACTATTCATGTTAGGTACCGGTATTGATGGTTGCATGCAGCTGTTCTACTGTTACAGCATCAACTCTGTGGTACCGGTACTATTACTGTTGACTTGTTTAATACCGGTACCAGTAGTGTTTTTACATAGCTTGTTGCAGCTGTCCTACTCTCTTGACGGAATCGACTTTTTGATTACAAGAAACATGCTGGCATCTATTACATCACACTAAAATATCTTTATGGAATAACAATTATGGCACTGTTTTATCGATATGCAAAGTTTTTACAATGGTACTATCGTCTTTTTCAAGCAAATGTTGTTTAGTTACTAATTGTAACTAAAAAAGAAGATTTATTCTATTACATCGGCTGAAAGAAAAAAAAGTGTGGAATTGTGATCCTAGATTATAAGGTAATGATTATTATGTTTATGGAATCTTTCATTTGAATGAAGCCTGGAAATAAGGCACCCATCACAGACATTTTCAGGTTCAAATGGAAGCAGTGGTGGCTCAGTGAGTATAACTCTGGCTCGCTTGGGTTTACTTTCGCTGTTGTCAAGCATTAATCAAGGTTTTGTTAGGCAACAGGTTTCATTAGCTAGAAAATATTTGAGTCTAAAGAAGGGTGAGATTTTTGGTAAAATAATTTAAATAGATATTTTTGCACTTTTTATGAGAGAGGGAGAGAGAGAGAGGGAGGGAGAGAGAGAGAGATGCACTCAACACAGACTTGTTTATTTTGGGACTAACATGGTTCAATTTGTTTGCTCGTAGAGGTCTTTAGCAGTGGGAGGAAACCAGAGAAAACACACAAGGTTAGACAGACAACCCTACTCCAGATATCATTCAAGCTGGGAATCAATGACAGAGACCTTTTGATCTAAAGTGCACAAGTTAGACGATTCGGCCACTCAACTTCCCAAAATTGATATTGGTATCTTCTGCATTCAAATAGATATATTTGTACCATATTTATATTGGTATCTCCTATATTCAAGCCTGGGGGGGGTGTAGGGGTGAAATATCTGTTTAATAATGATGAGTTACGAGTAAACGCTGGAGGCCGATCACAGTTTTACAGATTAAAATTATCCTTTAACAAATTATTACTCGTTATGCCGTGACCCCGGGCACAATATGACATGACCTTAGGTAATATATGACTTAATTATATATCAGTGTTTAAACGGACTAGCTACTGATTAAATTAATGTCTTCTCGGAGAGATATTGTGTGAGAGAGATTGGTTTAACTGAACTCCATCCCTATCAGGATTTGTATGAGCATGGGGTAAGGTATGTCATGTTATCTTTGCCTTTAAAATGTACTTTTGCAGTGTGAGTCTGTATGTTGGTGTGTGATCAATAATGAGAGAGATAGAGAGAGCGTATGGTTCAAATTTATGACAATAATTCGCTAACATGTAGGGGAGTAAAAAATTCCAAGTCAAAAAGACGATGAAACTCCCACACTCAAAAAAGTAGGAGGGCGGAAGATTCCCTGTGACAGTGTGATCTAGTTCGGATCTAGTTTGTTCCTGGGGGATTCGTCTTTATACTTCTATGTACAGGGGAGTAGGGGAGTAGGAGACAAAACCATGAGGTAGGACAGGTGATCCTACATTACTGCTTCTCACTTACAAGTGGGGTATCGAAACCACTCCACTTGACTTAAGGGATCTTAAGAGGGAGGGAGAGAGAGAGAGAGTGAGAGAGAGAGAGAGGGAGAGAGAGAGGGAGAGAGAGAGAGAGAGAGAGTGTGATTGGCATCAGTCTGACATGAACTAGGTTGACTTGGGAATAAAACCAGGCCCCTTGACTCAATGACAGACCTTATGATTCGGCCACCCAACCTCTCAGAGAGAGGGTGGGAGAGAGAGAGTGTGTTTGGCATCAGTCTGACATGAACCAGGTTGACTTGGGATCGAAACCAGGCCCCTTGACTCAATGACAAACCTTATGATGTAAAGCACATGTGATAGACCACTTTGCCACCCAACCCCCAACTGGCACTATAATGGAGCCATGATGGATCAGTGAGTATGACACTGATTCACTCACCAGAAGGTCTGTGATGCGATTCCGGTTTTTGCTGTGAAACCTCTGGATTTTCCAGCTTGACTTTCCCCTTACTATTGGTGAATGAAACTGTGTCTCGTGTTTTAAATTCGATGAATAACCAGGGTCTAAATGAAATGGGATTTAAAGTCTGCTCTAACTTGGATAATGAAGACTGGCATAAATCATGCTGTGTGCTAATGAGTGAAATTTTGTCCAGGCAGCTGTCCTTGTCAGGTCCTCCATCCTGCATCACTGACAAGGGTAAACTACGCCGGGAAAATCTGGATGAAATTATTCGGTCAATGCAGGGAACGGACACCCGACCACCAGGCTAGCGAGCCATGTGCTAAGCAGAAAATATTGCCCAGATCGTCAAGTGTTGTTTTACATGCTTGCCAATGTGTTCATGGGACAGCTATTTTGTTCCATTGGCAGTTTAGGAGCAGAACAGTAGGAGATTAAGCTCCATTTCATTTCATTCATTAGCACATTTCATTTGTGTTGAGTTTGACTTCTATAAATAATACTATATATGACTGAAGTTTCTCGTCCTTGAAAAGGGGGGTTGTATGGCCTAATTGTGCGTGCTGTATCATAAAGCCTGTCATTGAATCAACTGGCGTGGTTTTGAATCTCGGTTGTGCATGGCAAGGATTAGGGGCGTCTGTCTAACTTCCTGGGTTTTCTCCGGTTCCTCCTGTTTCCTCCCACTGCTATAGACCCTAAACGCAAGCGAATTATTGAAATAAAATTAAGCCACATGTTAGTCCCGAAATCATCTAGCCTCTGTGGACTGGATGTTAATCCCCTTTTCTTATATGACTAAAGTTTCTCTTCCTTGAAAATAAAGTAAATTGTTTTTGATTGACGATATCAATGATAAATGATGATTATGTATAAAAGTAGATTAAGTAAGAAGATGTAGGTATGTAAGTAGAATATAGGATGTTATTAAACCTACCTTTAGTCTTACCTGTCCCCCTAACCTGTAGTCTTACCTTTAGGGCGTTGTTCAGGTATGTCAACAATCTGATGATAGAGAGAGAGAGAGATTATGATTTTATTGAGAATAGGAAATGAAACATGTTACAGTGATGTGTAATCAGAAATAACATGATTTGATTGAATGGGTTGAATGTCTAATAATGAGAGAGAGAGAGAGAGAAATGGGGTTTAACGCCCACTCAACATCAAACTAGGTCATTTCCGGACCAACATATGGTTTAATTTTATTTCATTAATTCGTTTGCGCGTAGTGGTCTTTAACAGTGGGAGAAAACCAGAGGACCCAGAGAAAACCCACAAGGTTGGTCAGGCAACCCTACTCCTTGCCACGTACTAAGGACGGGCTTTATGATACAGCTCACACGCTAACCATTCAGCAATCCAACACCCCTAAACAATCTGATGAAAACACACATCCTATTTCGTTTCGTTTTTATAGGTCAAAATTTACTTGTCTTTACTACACTAAGATCTGGAAGAGTTGTTATCATTGATGTGTTCTGGATGATGTGAGGGATTAGCCAATGAAACGGTCTGTTACAGCGATTTTTTGCCTTTTGATGCACAGAACTGGGTAAACCAGTAGAAACGTCAGTGTCTGACATCATAGGGACAAATCCGCTCATTTGACTCCTGACATGAACACTCCCACTATAAGTTGTCAGATCTTCACGCATCTTGGGTCTTAATGATCTGGGATCACGGTGGCTAAGTGGATAAGGCGCTGGTTCGCTAGCCTGGAGGTTGAGTGTTCGATCCCTGCATTGGACGAGAAAGTTCATCTCGATTTTCCGGCGTGATTTCCCCTTGTCAGTGATGCAGAAGGAGGGCCTGACAAGGACAGCTGCATAGTCGTTCGGATGGGACGAAAAACCGAGGTCCCGTGTACAAATTGGAGTGCACGTAAAAGATCCCTTGGCAGTTGGAATTCGATATAAGAGTAGGCCGTAGCCCGCTGCCCGGGCAAAATTTCCCTCATAGCACACTGTTGGCGTATGTCCGTCTTCAATGGGCCCAGGTTAGGTGCTTAAGCGTAGGACGTTAAACCCCATTTCATTCATTCATTCTTAATGATCTGAGGACAAGTCTGTTTGACAATAACACCCCTCAAAATGCCAAACAGGAGGTGTTTATCTCCTAAATATAAAAGCCCGTTCAGATGCTTAAGTTGAATTGGCTTAAAAACCCTGGGGATCGTTAAACCAGTTTAACTTTGTTGTCTGAACGCACATGTGAGGCAAATAAGCCAGTTTAAAAAAAACAGCTCCCGACCTCCTCAAAGTTTTTTCAAGAAGGAAGTCGTGTGGTGGCTGATCACGTGACCTGCTTAAAGGTGCGTACTGCGTGCTCATATAAAAATTAGTCTTTGCTAACACAGTCTTATTTATTTTCTGGAGCTGTCAAGCCAACAAGAGTGTTATTGTCCCTTTAAAAGTGTCTGAACGTTATATTAGTTAGAATATAAATAGAGATGAGAGGGAAGCTAATTTTAACGGATTGCTTGCTTCACTCTCTCTTTCTCTTACCAGATTGATAGTAACAGCTTGATGGTGATTCATACTTTAAAATATCTAAAAACAAAAAACAGACCTACTGTGTGAGTTCTAAAATAGATAGTAAATTATTATTCCATCTTGTAAGTCATTTTTATACGCCCACATTGAAATGTGGTCGTATATTGCCGTCGCCCCCGTCCGTCCGTCGGTCGGTCGGTCCGTCCGTCCGTCGTCCACAATTGCTTGTGGACGCTCTAGAGGCCACAGTTAATATTCGATTGACTTTAAATTTATACACAGTGTTTAAGGTCATGAGACGAAGAAGCCTATAGATTTTCAATAATTTCCGATAATAACTGTCAGAGTTATGGCCCTTGATCACTTTAAAAAATCTTGTGGACGCTCTAGAGGCCAAAGTTAATATCCGATTCACTTTAGATTTATACACAGTGTTTAAAGTAATGAGACGAAGAAGCCTATTGATTTTCAGCGATTTCCGATAAAAACTGACAGAGTTATGGCCCTTGATCACTTAAAAAAATCTTGTGGACGCTCTAGAGGCCAAAGTTAATATCCGATTCACTTTAGATTTATAGACAGTGTTTAAAGTCATGAGACGAAGAAGCCTATTGATTTTCAGCAATTTCCGATAATAACTGTCAGAGTTATGGCCCTTGATCGCTTAAAAAAATCTTGTGGACGCTCTAGAGTCTAAACTTAATAACCGATTGACTTTAGATTTATACACAGTGTTTAAGATCATAAAACGAAGAAGCCTATTGATTTTCAACAATTTCCAATAATTACTGTCAGAGTTATGGCCCTTGATCACTTCAAAATTCTTGTGGATGCTCTAGAGGCCAAAGTTAATATCCAATTGACTTTAAATTTATACACAGTGTTTAAGGTCATGAGACGAAGAGGCCTATTGATTTTCAGCGTTTCCGATAATTACTGACTGAGTTATGGCCCTTGATCACTTTCAAAATTTTGTGGATGCTCTAGAGGCTAAAGTTAATATCCGATTGGCTTTAAATTTATACAAATTGTTGAAGATAACTTGAACAGCATGGAGGAGAACTTTATCAAGGCAAAACAAATTCCAATGATTTTCTAATAATTACATAATGAGTTGTTACTTTTAATCAGATTTTAGTGTATTATAAATGTTTCATTACCTAAAAAAGTAAAATATGCGACAACTCTTGTTGACTGCCCGGACGATTTAGCTGCTGTGGGCGTATGTTTCGTTGTCTGGCAACCTATGTTTTAGTTTATTAATTAAATAAACAAACTTGATTTCAATAGAGGTCAGAGGCTGATCCAAGGGGGGGGGGGCTGTGTATAAGGTACGGTCACTACTAGGGTGTATTTAATCTTCATTGAACACCTGATACCACTTACAACTAGGGGGGGGGGCGGATGACCAAATGGTTAGCACTGTATCATAAGGTCGTCATTGAGTCACTGGCAGAGTTTCGATTCCCTGATTGCATGTGACAGTTAGGTATTGCCTGTCCAACCTCGTTGGTTTTCTCTGGGTCCTCTGGTTCCTTCCCGCTGCTAAAGACCTGGAAATGTCATTTCTCTCTCTCTCTCTCTCTCTCTCATTGGTGATGCCTGAGGGCCAATACTCCTTGATTATATCCCTTTCTACCACGTTTCTCTGGAAGCCAGTGTGATTAGATTATAGAGATTTTGTAGAAGTTTTGTTCATCCATCATTTATAGTCCGATCTGTAATTTGCATTTAGACTAGTTGTATCAACGGTCAGTAATTTTAGAAGAGTGCTTGATACTTTTATGATTTATAGTTTAAAATTGAACCAGTAGTGACTGCTGATGAACTTTTAGGGGGGACAGACAAACCTTGGAACCTTTCATTACCAAACCAAAATAATAATAAGGCCTATGAACAGTTTACTGTAGCAGTGTTATTTCAATGAAAGCTGTTACTAGGGGTAATATGATGATGATATGGAAAAATAAACTGATTACAATTATTAAGGAAGATATTGTGAAGATCAATTACTGTGGCAGTGGTTAAATGTGGATATAAACCTGAAAATCTCTTCTGGCAATCAAAATTATGGGGGGGGGGGACAGTGCCATATGTGTCCCCTCCCTTAAATCCACACCCATGAGTCAGGATATGCTTGCTCTATATCGACCCCATTTTTTTGCAGCCAAGTAACCATAAACTCAGAAATGTTTGAACTTGGTCTTGTCGACTATAGTTAGTCCTGACTCCTGACTTAACTTCTTGTAACAATGATCAGCAGATTGATGACAGACAACCAATATCTTGATGGTAATTAGCAGGAACTAAGGACAGATATCTTGTAATTAATGAAATGTTAGAAATAGCTTCCCCAGGATTTATTCTGGGATGTGAACTCTCTCATTATTCATGGGATGAGATGAGATGAAAATTCAATTTACAGTTTAATTAGAAAAGTGATGAGTCATTGATTAATTTTAGCACTTAAGCCTGGCGCAGACGGTCAACTTTCCGTCGCTTGTTGCTGCAATAGGCAACTACTGGCAACTACTTGGAACCCGAGCAACTCGAGGTCTCCCTTGTGTGTTGACTGGCAACAAGAAGCAAATTTTAACCGAATGTGTCCTGAATGCCGATATCATATGATCATTCAAAATGGTGCCGTGCTCCATCTTAAAGTATCACATGACAGTAGAGCGCTCGCTGATATGGTAGTTAACCAGTTGCTTGTTGTCGGCTACCGTCGCAGACGAGCAATTTTGAGGCAACATATGAACGATTTCTCGGCGATGAGCGATTATCTGTGGTCGAATATCAAACATGTGTGATATTTGGCAACAAGAAGCAACTCGGAGCAACAGCAGGCAACTATTCTTGCCCGTTGGCCCAGACTAGCGATTTTTTCTTTCAACGACCAGCGATTTCACTGTTGCCTGAGAGTTGCTTGAAAATGTTGCCCGTCTGCGCCTGGCTTTACAGGGAAACATGGCTACATTTGACGATCGTGACCAATGACCTTAAAGAAGCATTATATGGGAGATTAGAAAGAGAGTTGACAGTTCTCGCTATAATAATTAAAAAGATAGATAATGTAAAAAGAATATGGTGAAAATTCCAGTCAAATTGCTTCACTCTGAACCAAGATATTAGTTTTCGAATTTGAGGTCTAGACTTGATCATCATTACTAAAGTCGGCACCATGAAAAAGATAAAAAAACATAGTCTTGATTATCCAAAGACCTGCAATAGGCAAATTTAGCTCTTGCATAATGTATCTCTCTCTCTCTCTCTCTCTCTTTCACACCTACTTTAGACTGGAATATTTGTCTTAAAAATTCTTGTTTGAATTTGTAGAAGTGCAATAATAATAATAGCACAAATTTCTATTTCTGCCTCGCCCAAATATTTAGTCCTGGTCCATACATACTATCTTGTTGAGAGACGAACACAACCACACACACAACTAGGCTCTACATCTGTGTTCTTGGAAAACCTGATAACTGACAACATCTGATGACAGTGCCAGATGTTGTTTTATAGTAGCATTTAAAACAAATAAAATTGTAAACAAATAAATATAAAGTATGATAATATCTATCAGTGAATAATTCTATGCTTTATCATATTTCTCTTTATTGTGGTTTAATGTTTCAAACTTCAATCAACACCTCTTTAATAACCATAGCTGTACTAGGGATTTATATTCAGGGGTAAGAGAGAGAGAGAGAGAGAAATGGGGTTTAATGTTTCAAACTTCCATCAACACCTCATTAATAACCATAGTGGTATTGGGGATTTATATTCAGGGGTAAGAGAGAGAGAGAGAGAGAGGGAGAGAGAGAGTGAAATAGGGTTTAATGTTTCAAACTTCAATCAACACCTCTTTAGTAACCATAGTGGTATTCAGGGATTTATATTCAGGGGTAAAAATATCTATATAGATTTATTATCATATGATTTATTTTATAGCCAGTGTGTTGACATCAGGGTGGTTGTATTTCATTTATTAATTACACTCCTGGGATCAGAACATGGTTGAAATCCTCGTAAAGATACACAGATCTGTGTTTATGATTTTATTGAGATTTGAATGGATTGGATCAATAGGGAATGAAACACATTACACTAAGGCGTAGTCAGAAATAACATGATTTCATTGAATGTGTTACATGTCTAATAGTACATACAGGAGGATGGCAACACAGATAAGCAAACAACGATAAGATATAGCAGCTGACAGTACACACAATACATATTACAGTAATGTGTAGTCAGAAATAACATGATTTGTGATTGAAAGGTTACTGTTCATTATATTATCTAATACCACACATAAACAAACAACAATAAGAAATAGCGATGGACATTACACACAATACCCATAAGTGAATCCCCGGTTGTACAAGACAATGAGTAGGCTCACCTGTTCAACCTCGTGGGTTTTCTCTGGGTCCTCTGGTTTCCATCCACTGCTAAAGACCCCTATGCACAAGCGAATTATTCAAATAAAATTGAACCATATGTTAGTCCCGAAATGACCTCCCTGTCTGTCTGTCTCTCTCTCTCTAAATATTTTGGAGGGCTACTGGTTTCAGTCCTGAAATGACCTAGTTTGTGTCGATTGGAGGTTAAGACCATTTCTCGATCTCTCTCTTTCTCTCTCTCTGAATATGAATCCTATACAGAGTACCCAAACTTTGGAACAGTTTGCCAATCAATATCCGTGACTGTAAAACTCTATTTAGTTTTAAATCACATTTAAAAACTTACATGTTTAAATTATCATAATTAAATTATGCTTATGGATGAATTTGGCGCTCTAGAAATCAACATTATTATTATTATTTTATATGTTACTACACTGGCCCGGCATATTGCAAAGCCTATTTAAAACTGAATTACCTACAAATAAGAACCGGAAATTAGATAACTGCTGTAGTTTAAGAAACAGAAAATATTTTCTTTAAACTGCCCCTTTAAACTATAAGAGCACTTGAAACCAGTGAGGTGCACTCAGTATAATCAACAGTAATTTATAAACACAGTTGGTATTTACAACTGTTGGCACAACATTCCTTGCTTGTACAGAACACACGTACAAACCCGCACACCCTTACCACACGCTGCTTATTTAACATCAAACCAACACGGCTGCATCCAGGCAGCTGATTGGATAATTAATTGATCAAATCGGCAGATTAGTGGATGTAACAACAAACTTGTAAACGGAGGATTTTCTTTGAATGGGTTAAAATAACAAAACCTTGAAATGTAAAACCAAGGGGAGTAATTCTAGTCAACTCTTGTGTGTGCACCTGCCTTTAGGAGTCTCTCACTCTTCTTTTGCTTCCTTTTATCTCTCAGATCTTCCATTATTTGTGTAAATTTATCAGAATTTTCGCGGCTACTGAAATAAAATTCTTGTTTTTCTTATCTTAGAACAACTGGGGTTACACAACCGAATTCTTTAAATCTAAAGTTACGTCATTATCTTCATCATCTTGTAGATCAAGTTCCGAAAATTGTATTATTCTAGTTTTCTCATCTTTTAGACAGAGATGTACTTATAAAAGGAGTAATTTTGGAAAGAGGATATGAAAATGGAATGTGGTTTAACGTCCTACTTTTCTGCACTGACTGCACTGAAGTCGAGCAGTCAGGGGTTCTATTGTGCATACAGGATCTCAGTTTTTTGTCCCATCCAGATACTAGACACTGTTTTCCTTGTTAGGCACTCTGTCCTGCACCTCTGTTGAGGGGAAATCCCACTGAAAAATCCTGAGAAAATATCCTCATCTATGTCCGGAGGGAACTCAAAACATCCTGGTTAGCAAGCCAGTGTCTTACTCACTGAGCCACTGTGGCTCCCAGGAAAAAATGGGAGTTAACATTTCAGTAGCACATTTTCAGAAATCCTGAGAAACATTCCCTGTCCTGGTTAGCGAGCGAGTGTCTTACTCACTGAGCCACTGTGACTTCCAGAAACAAAACATATTATTTCAGTCGTTTTGAGATTGAGATGTAATTGTTCATAGCCCATGATGCTGTAATTTGAACCTCAGGACATGGATGTCTTGTACGATTTTTTTTTTTTTTTTTTTTTCTGACAGTGGGGTGGATTGCCAACGGTTATCGCAATGCGCTTGTATCATAAGGTCTGCCATTGACTCAACAGGCGCAGTTTGATTCCTCGGCAGTACGTGACAAGGAGTAGGTCGCCTGTCCAACCTTGTGAGCTCTCTCTGAATCTCCCAGTTTCCTCCCTTTGCAAAAGACCCCTACATGCAATCGATTTATTGAAATGAAATTGAACCATATGTTTGTCCCGAAATGACATTGTTAAACTCTCATTTTTTCAAACTATTTTGGGGAGTTACTGGCTTCAGCCCAGTCAACACCTTTGTTAATCCGGCCCTGCTTGTAATAACCTTCATGACTTATATGCCCTTATAAAATTTACCACCCCATCACCTACCAGTTGGTTATCTTATCTGCCTGACATTGTTATCATAACGAACATTTCCACTTGTAATAAATCTCACCAATCACCTGGGCTTCATCTGACTATCACCTCAACTTTTGTTTATTTTTGACCGCTAATGGGAGGAACCGTCTGTCGGCCATCTTCCTCAATACTCCTGGGAATCTCGTCAATGTTACCTTGATGCCTGCCAGGTGTCGAACAGACGGTTCCTCTCTCCACCTGACCCTCGCGGAAATATCAGTCTTGGCCTTTCGGTGCCATCCATTAACCATGTGTAAGCGGTAAAATACACTCCTCTGTGTCAGGTCTGACCTCCGACCTCTTCATTAGATAGATGCAGAAACTGTATCCTTGAGGTGCACGGCTGTTTCTCTTTGTTTTACATACGAAAAATAGAAAAGTCGTCAATTGTTCACCCGTCCTGGTTCCATCTGAACTTAAAAATGAGGAAAATGAATAGAATTTATATTTTGAAAATATTATCTAGAAAAGGCGTCAATTGTGGATTTTGAAAATATTTTCCCGCCCTGGTTCCATTTAAAACTGATATTTTATTTGAGGAAAATGATTAAAATGCATATTTTGAAAATATAATGCTCTATCCTATATCTGAACTTGGAATATATTTTATTTGAAGGGAAATAAATATTTATTTTATATTGTAAAAACATTATGTTTCCATCCTAGTTCTATCCTGTTTCTCTTTGATGTAAAGACGAAATACAGAAAAGGCGTCAATTGTGGATTTTGAAAAAATTATTCCCCCGTCCCGGTTCCATCTGAACTTAAAAAGAAATACTTATTTTTTTATTTGAGGAAAATGAATAGAATTTATATTTTGAAAATATTATCTAGAAAAGTCGTCAGTTGTGGATTTTGAAAATATTATCTACCATCCTGGTTCTGTCTGAAATTTAAAGAAATACTGATTTTTTATTGGAAGGAAATGAATACAATTTATATTTTGAAAATATTATGCTCTATCCTAGTTCTATCTGAATTTAAAAGATTTTTTATTGGAAATGAATACAATTTATATATTTTGAAAATGTTATGCCCCATCATATCTGATCTTAAAAGAAATACTGATATTTTATTTGAGGAAAATTAGGTGAATTTTTATTTTGAAAACATTATGTTCCATACTAGTTCTATCTGAACTTGAAAGATATTTTCTTTGAGGGGAAATGAATACATTTTATATTTTAAATATGACCCGAAGTCATCAGGTTTGTTATGTGACCTTTGTTAAGTGAAATGTAGAAATGTTAAATGGTTTCCTAAAGATAAAGTTCAAGCCGTGTTTACCTGACAGATGCAGGATTTTAAAAGCTATTTTTTTCCCCCAGAAATAAGTTTTCAAGCTGTAGTACTTTTATTTTGAGACCATATAAACAATTTGAAGTTGCTTTTTGATATTTCACATTTTTTTGATAAAATAAATCTATGGACAAATTTTTTGAAATTTATCATGGCCAACTGTGCCCAAAACGACGCGATTAAACAGGGCAGTAGTAAGGGTGCCTGTCTGACTACGCTCGTGCGTGCATGCGCAGACGCATGCACGTGCATGCACATGACCTTGCACGTGTTTGACCTTGATGACCCCTAGCACGTGTGTGACCCCTTGCACGTGTTTGACCCCTTGATGACCCCTTGGACGTGACCTTGCACGTGCATGACCCAGAAAGAGAGGGCGCCGCGCGCGGAAGAAAGAGAGAGAGAGAGAGAGAGAGAGAGATAGAGAGAAGGGAAGAAGGAGAAGAGAAGGAGAAGAGGGGAGAAGGGGGAAGAACTCTTTTCCATTGATTAAGTTGGCCCTGAAAAGGGCCGTTTGGTCAGACTAGAATGCGAGGGTTAGCAGGAGCATTTCGGCTTTTCTGCCAAATACCTTGGCCGCTTCTGGCATTTGAGATGATGTTTAGATCTCCTATGGTAGGTGTTCGACACATCTACCCCACACCAGAAACAGACAAGGTAATCGGCATCTGGCCGGTTCCCCTTAAACAAAGGGTGATATCCCCCACAAGTTGTACAGACTCTCTTATCGTTAGAATCCATTTTGTTTGTGACTTCTTTTGGCTTCGACACTCCTATTTATAGCTCGGGACGGGACGAGTCTAATGTGTTGGGGCGATACCATTTTCCACCAATCAGAATAGCATGACGTCACATGACGTCACAAAAAAACAGACACGTAATATGTTGTCGACATTTTATTGAACTTGAACACATTTACAAAGCATATTATTGAACACAAAATTGAACTTGAACACAAAGGCATTGAACACAAAAAACATATTTACAGAGCAAAAAAGCATCGACACCGTTGTCCCTTCTTCTGGTCTGGTTGCAAATCGGGGAAATGATCCCTGGCCCATTGTTCGACTAGTATATCGTTTACACGATACACGCGACCGAAAACGGAGAGGGCGTGTGTGGAGGGCACGTGAAATCGATGACATAGATAATACAAACAATAATGTCCGCACACAACACTGTCGAGTCCTTGAATCCATCGGGGTTGGTAGTGGAGTTGTAGATCTCGGACGAAACGTCGAAAGGCTTCTCCGTAGACATCAGGGTGACAACCGTACGAATCGAAGAAGGTAACGTGATCTGGTCCTTCGCATACAAACACGGTCCAGTGTTTGCCGGGTTGGTCTTCGTCGTCCGTGTTGATGACGTAGGCTTTAGGGTACGAGGTCGGGCGTAGTATATCCAGATGATTACGAGCCCATACACCCCCGAAAACGCTACCAGGGAGATGTTTTTCTAAAGTCTGTGTCAATTGTTGATTGGAGAGAGCCTCACCAATCTGTGATGACTTGTCGGTTAGCGTCGATTTCCAAGACATTGTCGTATTCGGCAAACACAACAAGACTGAGGTGATTGGTCGGGGCCGCAGCGAACTTGAGTTCCAAAGACAGGTTACCCGCCGCTTTGGGATGAAAGTAGTTACCATCGGCTCCGTGGTCGTTGGTCAAATCGAAACAATACAAGGTGTACCCATTGATATAGTCGTGGAAAGGGAGGTCCAGGTCTTCTCGGGTGTTTAAGACGGCCACCCTTTTCATCAAATCCAGGTAGGGAGTGATGGCTTGTCGCTGGGGAAAGTTGACGTCGTATTCGTCTACAATTTCACCGTTCTTGGTCAATTTGATGTTTTCCAATTGATTGTGTTGGAATTCGAAGGGATTTCTGTTTTTTCTTCCATCGTAGGCCGTGTTACGTACCATACCCACGATTAATCTCTTTGGTAGGCTTTCGTTGACAAACAGATTGTCTAAGACGTGACTGGTGCGATTGTCGGGAATGACCATGTCGCGGACCACCACGCGCTTCAGGGGATACTTGGCGTTGGACGATTGAAGTTGCGCAGCCACCCGTGTGTAGGTACTGGGAGCCAGAGTGACGAACGGGATATCCAAGTAGGCTTTGGTGAACTCGACTTTGTAGTCTTCTGCATCGTTGCCTTCACCGTACATCAGAAAGAATTTCGTGGATTGCTTTTCCAATTTCAACCGCAGGTCCACACCGTCAATCAAATACCGATCTTGTAAACACATGTCCAAGTGTAGACGTGACTGTAATTCAAAGGTGCGACTGGCAGCGATGGTTTTCTGGCGTTCTTCCAATCCTTTGTTAGTCGGTGCCTGTCGTCCACCATCCCCATTGGTGGCGACGGATTTCGTGGAATTGAACTGTCCGGCGGTATCTTTTTCCCACAGGACTTGTTTCGACAGGTGGTCGTTCTTGGCTCCCTTACCGAAACTCAACAAATTCTCCAAGTAAGCCCGGTAGGGATAGGTGGGCAGAGAGTTGGTGACCAAAGTTTCGGCATCCTTTCCCAGGCGTAATTTGACGTCTTTAAACAACGAATGAAACAAGTTGTTAATGGGTGCGACTTGACTATCCGCATCCAGGTCACCCCCGTCGTTCTTGGTCACCTTCAGGGCCACGTGTAGTGTCATGTTGGCCAGATCGATGAAATCGGTGGTGGCATTGGAAATATAAAATTCGATGGGACCATCGTGGTTCAGGTCGGGTGTCAGTGGATACTTTCTAATGTGGGTCACCTTGTTTATGGCCGTCTGCGTGTCGGGTACACTGAACAAATTCTGCAATTCGTCTCGCGCGCAGGGACAGGAATCATTGCGCATTACCTGCGTAGCCATGGTCGAAGATATCTAGTTTACGTCGTTTGTGAGAGGTGACCTGTGGCTTCTTCTTCCTCTTCGGACGATGTGAAGTGGACGGGGTTCGTGAGGGGTCTTTTATAGGTTCCAGGTGGGCGACCACGTTCTTGAGTGTGTCGGACATCGTGTTTGACAACGCGGGGCGAAGCGTGTCCTGGGCGACTTTCTTCCAGTTCCATTTTTCACGACCACTGACGGCGTCGAGCACGCTTTGCCCCACTTTGGGTAACATTTGGACCACATTCTTTTTCACGGCCTCTTTGCCCGCCGACCACAAGGTCTTCCCGACCGATTTGACGGCATTCAATAACCCCGACCATCGACCGGCACCCTGTTGTCTCAGAATTCCCCCCTTGTACACTACCAGACCATTGCCAGCCCCTCGCTGTCTGAGCACTCCACCTTTGTACACTCGAATCATCATCGGCGGCGAAAATGAAGTTGGACCACCACCTTACCGTCGAGAAATGGCACGGCTTTCCCCATTCCGTTCCTTATATAGAGACCAATGGAGTTTAGTCGACTGTACTTCAGAGGTAAGTAGTGAATCCTGGCGGGGCGGTGATACAATCGTCGACTGGGAATCACGTCCAACAAAGTAGCCTTCACGTCGCCTACGATCTGGGGTTCGAAAATGTCCGTGTAGATGTAAAACAGATCGAACTGGATTTGAAGATTCGCGATGTGGTGGGCGTAGAAATACCGTAGACTTTGGCCATCTTCGCCGGTCATTTCGATTGACTGCAGGGAAATCATCATTTCGTTTCCAGTCCATCCCAACATGGACACGATGGGACCACACAGACGAAGTTCGATTTTCGGCAACACGTCCAACCAGAAAAGCGTCTGCACGTGATTGATCTTCAGATACACTTTATCCTTAGTGTTGTCTTTCTTGAAAGACACGAAGGAACCTCTTGATACGGCCCCTTGACGCATCATCTCTCGAGTTTCGTAGTCGTTTTGCTGTTTCTTCTCTTCGTCGGTCATTTCCTTGTTATTGGGATCCAAACGTTTGGGTTGATGGGCCAAATGATCGTAGATGGGAGTCAGGTTCCACAAATCATCCAGTCTAGTGTTCAGGACATCCAGGATGTGTCTCAGCGACTCGTAGTCGTCACTCTTGATGTGCGTTTCCATTTCGATCGATCCCTTGATCTCACCACCCTTTACACCTTTGAAACAATTCGACGGGTCAATCCTGTGGCGGTCCCGACATATCTTTACTTCGGACGCCGTGCTCGGGGGCGACCAAGGATGAATGCGTAAGCCGAGCGTGTTGTCTCGTTGATCGATGTTTTGCCAATGGTCAGGTAACGTGATCATGGACAGACCCACTTCCCAATCCCGATGATCGACAAGAAGTGGCGGTTCCAGGTGGGTGTGATACGTGGAGACTTTGTTGTCGGGATACCACGACATGGAACTGTCACTAGGAAGCGTGAGGTAAAAGGGTCGGTCGTTGTTCATTATGTTTGGTTTTCAAGGTCGGTGAAGGTAACAGGTAACCCAAGGTACTGGAGAGCAAAGCCGTCCACAAGGTAGTCTGCGATCCGTCGGGTTTGAAGGCCAACTGGGACAAAGAAACTCCCGCCACGACGTACACTAAAATCACTTGACAGAAAAAGACAATTTCCGCTTGTGGCACACGTTTTCCCAAGAGCGACCAATTGTGGGCACTCGCGGACGTAGACGTGATTTCGTCTTGCATGTTGACTGAGGTTGACGTCTCTCGCTCCTATTTATACGTTTTGGAGACTGGTCCTGGTCGCCGGGTTACTGGTTCAACAAATAAGCTTCGAAATCATGTGTCACGGTGGGCATGTTGTCTATATTCCATTGTTTGACTTTATCTTCTTTGCAATTCCACTCCGTTATGAATAAATAGGGTCTACCCATACTATCAACAATGCTAAAGTCTGCTTTCTTAGCGACCCTAACACATTCGTCTTTACACCTGTACAACACACGGGAATGGGCCAACGAGATGACTTTTCCCGCTAGTATTCCTTTGTATTCCCATCGGTAACCACCACACAAAGACCCTTTAATCATTCTCAAATAGGGGCAGTTTGGTTTATATTTAGCGTGTTCGTGGAATGGATCGTCGAATTTCTGCCAATCCTTCAATATTAATTTGCAGCTGAAACACTGCACGCGATCAGTATCACCATAATACACAAACCCTGCTTCACTTAACTTGGGGGCGGATGGATGAACATGTGTCCATCGGTTGTCAAACGTGGCTAGACGATTATCAAATTCGATGTACTCAGACATGATCTTCTAGTAATGGTCTTGCATGTTGACTGAGGTTGGCGTCTCTCACTCCTATTTATACGTTTTGGAGACTGGTCCTGTCGACCCACGAATTAAAACTCGCCGGATAGCCCAACCATTTCACCAAAACTTTGTCTTTTTTTCTTTCGAGTACTCTTTCGATGGGAAAGATCTCATCGTCGTTGACTTGGACCGCTTGCAATTCTTCGGGATAGAAGGTGCCCTGTATGGGTTCACCTCTTTCGTCCAAAAGTTTGTAACCGGGACCGATGTTGGGTGTAACGTTGAATGTTTCCAGAGTCCAGTTTGGCCAGTAACCTTTATCAAAAGCCCCATGTTTCGGTAAAGCCAAACGTACGGTCGTGCCGGTGTCCATGGTTTTCTTTTTCTTTTTGGTGGGACGTGGAGGTGTTGTCAACATCCATTCGTGTTCGGGACGAACGTCTTTGGGTGCCATGCCAATGGTACGATGTCGTCTAGCATTATAAGCCCGAACCAATTCGTCTAGCACATCGATGTACCGTTGTGTTTGTCGATGAGTAAAGTATCGCCACATACGCTCTTTCAATGTCCGTTGAAATCGTTCCACCACACTGGCCTTGGTTTCGACGTTGTGTGTCACGAAGAAATGAATATTTTTCTTTTTCAGATACGTTTGCATTTTTCGATTGAGGAATTCGGTACCTTTATCCGTTTGAAGTCGTAGAGGTTGTCGACTTTGAAAGATTCGACGAAAAGCGTCCACCAGACTGTCCCCCGTCTTGTTTTTGAGAGGCAACACCCATGCGTACTTGGAAAATACATCGATGACGCACAGCAAAAACCTGTATCCCTCATTCTGTTGGGCCAAGGCCGACATATCGCTCAAATCTGCTTGCCATTGGTGATCTATCCCGGCCACCACCGTGGGGGACCGAGAGAATTTCTTTTTCAGTGGTTTGTGCAAGGTGTACGCCCTTTGTTGTTTCAACCATGTCTTGACTTGGTCCAAAGCCACACCAGTAGCTTTGTGAAGGCCCAGGGCTCCACCGAAAGCGGCCGGGTGTTTCGGGTCGTAATATACTTTCTTCAGCTTTCGTTCCATGTTTCAATCGATTGGCATATGATCAGGCTATTTATAGGTTTTGCAAAGACAGCCATCTTCTGGTAGATGTACTAGGGGTATCCGTACTGGAGATTTTCTTCTTTCTCGGACGTCGCGGCGGAGGCCGTGTGGGTGGCGTGGACAATACGTTCCATCGTTCTTGATTACCAATGGCTTCGCGCGGTACGTTCGTGGCCTTTAAACTTTGCATCACGCCAAACCATCCCATGGGGGCCTGGGTATTCTTTCGCCGACGAACCAAATCGTTCACAATGTCAATGGCATTGGTACCTGGTACGGGTACACCATTCCGAATCAATTCCAAGTTCTCATTCCACGACCAAGGTGTCTTTTCTTTCATGTGTTTCAACAAAAGGCGAGCTCGATGTTGATAGGCTCGGGGAACCGACTCCAGAATGGGTATCTCCGACACCACGGCTGCTTCTTCTTTGTGCTCGGGTATGTTTTCGTCCGACAAGGGAATGACCTGTTTTCGTTTCTTTTGCATCGTTTGATAACGCTGTAACAACTGTCCGTACCGTTGCATTTTATTTTCGTCGCCCAGTGTTGGGTCGTTTAGCACGCGTTGCATGTCTTGGTGAACATTTTCGACGGCCTGCTGCAGTGGATCCCGATCGTACACGGGTTCGACTTGCATGACTTTGACGGGTTTGACGTCGGTGGGTCCGTCGATGGGTACCAGTTTCATTTTCTTGGCGAATTTCATCTTTTGGAAAAGACCGAAACAACCGGGTGAAGAATCCTCCTTTTTGTTGTTTCAGAAGTCGCCGACGGGTCTTCCAAGGTGTTTTAGACGTGCCCAAACGTCGTAACAAGGGGGCGTCCTTTTTCAAACGTTTGATTTCTTTGTCGGCCACAGGAACGTTGCCACGAATCAGGTTTCCAATACACTCACACACACCGTCGACGATGGGCTGGGTCTCGAGTAAAAGAGGACGGTCTTTCGGTGCAGTGTTCAATAGATACCGCAGTGTCTCCATGACTGAGCTCGGGGTCATGCACCGGTTCCCTTTTTATACCTTTCTGTCCCACAGGTTATCCACCAAATAGTTTCTTGAACTCGGCAAACCCAGCGTTCGCTCTCTCGCTCCTTCTTGTCCAGGGATGTTTACCACCCTGTTGTCCTCCCAATAGTTTAGATACCAAGGGGGCTAATGCTGGAATGGCCATAGCGAGCAAGGCACCGATAGCACCGCCTTGTTGTTTGAGAAGCCTTTTTTTGACGTTGGGTGATGTTCGTGGATTAGTCAATTTGCGAAGCAATGCTCGATGTTGATTCAACTCTTTGGCACTCAGACCCTTTCCACGCTGAGCGGTTCGTCGAACGAATTTATTTCGTTTCTTGTTTCTTTCCTCTTGCAGCCTTTCCTTCCAAGATACGAATCAACACGCCCCCGAAAAATCCACGTCCTCCGGGTTTCATGATCAGAGAGAGTTTTTCAGCCGTCGGCATGTTTTTCTCCGTCAATTGGGTCAACACCTGGCGATTTCGTTCCACCCATTTCTTGTGTTGTGCATGCAGGGGTTGGATGTTATCATTCAGCAAATGGTTGGCCGCCAACTTGAACCACTGCAACAATCCAATACGCGCCCTGCCCGTATTTTTGGCCAGCTGTCCATAAGCCATATCGGGAGTCAGTTGTTGTAACTTGCGAATGAACGCCTTCAATCCTTTTATAGAACTCTTCTTTTCTCTTCGTGGTCTTCGTGGTCTTCGAAAGATCGGCGAGGGAGACCGAGAAGGGGAACGTGGTGACATGGGTCGTGGGGGTGTGACTGGGGAGAAAAAGCGTGGTGGTGTGAGCGGTAAGGGAGACATAGGACTCGTGGGTGGTGTCAACGAGGGGGGTAACCATTGGGTTCTGGGGGCCCTCATGTTCGGACGAGTGCGCCTTCGTACCGTGGGACCACGAAGGTCCGGTGCCAAGGTCGGGAACGTCGCCCGGGGAAGGGTCGGAGGTGGGTGTTTCCGCTGCGTATTCTTCGTGCGAGCCATCGTGACAAACAGAATCAATTCGAGGTACAGGTCCCCCTTTTATACTTTTTGGACGTAGACGATGGGTGGTTCCTCTTCGGGTAAAATGTTGCTTCTCAACCGCAGAGTCTCGGGTGTGTCGGGCTTCAAATCAACGAGTAAGTAACTGCGAGGGGTACTCGTCGCATCCTTGAAAGCTTCCTCCATATACTTGGTATGGGAAGGGTACATCTGACGGGCCAACGTACTAATTTGCGAGGCGTCTCGAGGATTTTTGAACAAAACCAAGTAATGGGCATTCAGGCTGATGGTGCGCTGTTTCTTGTCGAACAAGTTTTGCACAATGTAAATGACACTCGTGTCGTGGTGATGACTTTTTTTCGTAAACCACTGTTGCAATA
This sequence comes from Patella pellucida, assembly GCA_917208275.1. Classification (NCBI taxonomy): domain Eukaryota; kingdom Metazoa; phylum Mollusca; class Gastropoda; family Patellidae; genus Patella; species Patella pellucida. The sequence continues at coordinate 65,288,638 of OU795042.1, read as the reverse complement.
TCTCCGTGTCTTCCCCCATCAAATCGTCCACGATTAAACATTGGGGCCCTTTGACTTGCCCCATCACGTCGTCAATATCCGTCAATCCTTTGACATAAGTGTATGGAAAGTGTTCGTAACTCTCTTGCCATTCCCCGTAGGCCCACACGGTGCGTTGGGGAGGGATGTCGAACAGAGACGCTTGGAGAAATTTCTGTACAAAGACCGTCTTGCCAACCCCTGTTGGACCGCTGACTAACATGGTAAAGGGGTGTTTGAACGCCACATCCATCTTGCATTGTCCCCCAATCCCCTTCTCCCCTGCCTTTTATACCTTCGCGCCCACCACAGAACAACAGACATGAAGTGAAATAAGAACAGATTTTATTTTACAAAAAATACAAAAAAGAGCATTCAAAAATACATTCAATACAACATATAGTACAAAGGAAAAGAAAAAATGTTAGTTAACGCGTTCTCTCTTCAGGATCTCTTGTCTCAACCAGGGTACGTTTCTCAGGACACGAGGAATCCAATACACTTTTCCCAACAGCTTCTGCATCGTATCGTGTGGGTGCCAGTCTTCCACTTCAGCAAACGTGACGACAACGGGTACCCATTCGCTCATATCGAAACAGGGGGGATACGCCAAGACTTCGGTCATATCTCTCGGACCCGCATACTGGATGAATGCTCATGCAAAACTTTCTGCTTCCTTCTCCGCCAACAAAATAACAGCCGGCTTCGGGGTTTCGTCAGTTTCACTCGTAGTTGGGGTAATAACTGGTGGACTGACAGGCTTCTGTTTTCTGTTTTTCTTTGTAGCGCCTGTAGAATTCGAACGCTTCTCCTGACCAGTACCAGTATCGCTGACTGCGGGTGTTGTCTCTGGGCATATCGACGTTGTTGTCGAACATGCGACTGGCAACGGCTTCAAAGTTGTTTTCTGTTTGGATTTCTTTTTCGCACTCGAGCAGGCCGTGACCAAGCTGTCCACAGTTGAGACATTTGTGGTTGTCGTCGGTGGGTCTCTTGATTCCGTAACACTTTCTTTTGACGTCTTCTTTTCTTTCTTCGTCACTTTTCGCTTTTTGGGCTTCGGCTCGTTGTCCACACTGGGGCGCCCAGTGTCCTGGTTCTCCACAGCGGTAACATTTTCCATAGGAACCATAGGCTGATCTGTCTTGTCTTGGTTGTGGATTTCGTTGCTGCTGTTGGGAACGAGCAGGGCAGTCTCTATACCAGTGTCCGACATTGTTACAGGAGAAACAAACTTGACTAGCCATCGAGAGTAGAATGAAATTTTAATCTGAGACTTGGCTTCTTATACCCTTGGTTGTGACGTCACTCTCTTTTGATTGGTTCTTTCTTTTCCTTCGTTTCTATTGGTCCGTGTCTAGTCTATGATTTCCAGGCTTTCCACGTACTTTTGCACTTCTTCCCAATCAATGACAGCTTCACTCACGTGACAGGCCTCCAACAAGGTCATCAGGCTGGCTCGATTACCATGTCTTTGTCGCCACTGGTTGAACACGGTGAAAATTTGCATGCGCGCGTTGTTAGGATGACTCATCTTGGCTTGACTGATCCGTGCTTCTCTGATTCCCAGATGTCTGCCAATACATTCCCAGCCTTCGCCCAGTTTACCGGACATGACGTTGATATCCATTTGATCCAGGAACCATCGTTTCTTTTTCTCTGGTAGCTCGTCCATCCACCGACGTATGGGATTCTCTTTGGGTTCGATGAACTCGTCTTTGCGTTTGATCAACACCGTCTTAAATCCCGGAACCACACTCCAAAACTTTTTCAAGGCTTCGTCCACGTCTTCCCGCCATTGTTGTTCGTCCTCCCACGTCTTGACTCGGTCGCGTGGGTTGTCCACCATACTGCCTAACACGCTATCGACGTCTTCTGGTTTCGGCTCGTCCAACCAGAGGTAGTGATTGTAATCGTCGACAGGGTGCGAGGCTTGGCCCGTTATGGAAGACACACCTAGTCCTTGACACGCATGGTATCTCACACTGGGGTGAGCCATACTGCAGCCGAAACACTCCTGGCGCTGACTTGTTTCTATTATTGGCAAATAACACTTGCTGACACGGAAGTTGAGCCATCGTTCTCTGAGTTTCTTGACCATATCCGTATTCGTTGCTGCTGATTCATCATCTTCTCTGTTTGGTCGCCACGTTCCTGACAAATGAAAGTCAGTATCCATAGGGGTAAGTGTTGATCGGTTGGCCATTGTCATTGAATTGAACTAAACGCTTGTCGTACACGATTTTATATTTTTTGTTCTCGGGGCGTGTCCAAAGACGTCGATCACGTGATCTCGAAATCTTAAACGGATTGGAGATGACAAGCGGTTCGTTTTGATTGACGTGCCGTACGTTCTCCTTCATGATGACGTAATTCAGTTGTTGGGAGGCACGATAATTCAAGGTGAATCCCCGGACTTTGCATACCGTTTTTCCATCGCTTTGCCTGTACGCATAATTCTTTGGTCCTCCGCTCACAAATTCCTTAATGGTGACGTTCTCGGGCAACTCGTTCTTCCACTGGCCTAAACTAGAACCTTCCGGGGGATTCCATGATTTAGGATTATATTGGTAGATGACGCTGTCCGTGTCAAAATAGCATACGCGCTCTCCCAACTTTTCCAAGACGGAATAGAGTTTCAAACGGGCCTGGGCCGTGACGAAGGCGGCGATAACCACATTGGTGATGGGACAGGGTGCGACATGTCCTTCTTTTTTCAACGTTTCCATCAAGACCATGTTGTCGTTGACTAACTGTACATCTCGCACGGTCTGGGTCACGTCCAACATTTTTTCAAAGAAGACGCTGGGCTCTGTGATATATTCTGTCTTGGGAAAATTGTCTCGCTGTCCGAATTTCCCCCAAGCCGTGTTGAGCTGAAGTTTACTAAACGCCCGCATCCCTTTGTTTGGTTTTATCGATGCGGGATCCAGACGAATACCTTCGGTGTCGTACACGTCGTTCACGAAGCGGATCTTGTCTTCTTCGGTGTGACAGGTGTCGGGATAGCCGCTACTTTCCATCTTCTTCTTTAGGTAGTGATTAATGTACCCCGTAAACAGACCACCCGTTTTGGCCTCGGGATCGTAGGTGCTGAATTCTTTCCAGTGCCAGACTTCGTACACTTTTAATACGCGATATCCCAGGCTCACCGCTTTCTTCAGTTCCAGAGTGACAAATGTACCCACCCAGACTCGCTGTTCGTCGGTGTGATCACACGGTTGGTATTCTGCAATCTCCCCTTGTTGCATGTGTTCGTCGACGCAGCTTCGACACAGGGCAAACACCAGTTTCTGTTTTCGTCGAAACGGGAGCACCGGGTGGTACAGGCCACGAGGTGGTAACACGGAACACTGGATCAACCCTTCGTACTGCTGCCACTGGTCTTGATCGGGCTGTGTGACGATCGTGGGTTCCTTGATGGGAAAGGTACCGTACTTGCAGATGTAAGGGTACAGGGACACCACGTCGATGTAGCGCATCTCTTCGGCCGACTCGTTGACTAACAGTTGAATGGCATTCGTTCTTCCGCCAAAGAAAGCGTTGCGGGGCATCAGAGGTTCGGGAGCGGGCCATTGCTGATCTTCCAATCCAATCAGAAATTCGTCCATCTCGGGATCATGGCGTCGTTCTTCTTCCATCTCACACTCCCACATGACGCGAATGATCTGCATACCGTACTGTTCCTGGAGTTGACGGTGACGTTCCTGGGTCTTCTGGTACAAGTCTCGCATACTGCGCGAGGGATCGTAGGGATGTTTATGTTGAACGTCTTGGACGGGACCCGGAAAACATTTGGGACAACCGTGAAAGGCACAGCCGTGAAACTCGTACACTGTACCCGTGGTCGTGTCCATACCATCTAAACTGTAAGGGCCGACTCGACATTCACTACCGTTGCGGGCGTGTCGAATGTTTGGTAGAGGGGTCTGGTTCCGGAAAGCGGCCATGGTCTGTCGATGCTGTTCCCATTCCAACCAACGAAGTGCTTTGTTGGACTGTTGTCGAGGCTGGAAGCGATGCCAGTCTTGACCCGATGTCGGCTCTTGCATCAGGGCTCGAGGAATGACGACGAGTGTGTCTTTCTCCAGGTAGTGTGTGCGTAGTACGCGACTGCAGGCGGAGGCCAGGGTCAGACTCTTCTCAAAGGGGTCGATGCCCGTGTCCATCAGGAATATCTCGCGAAACACACCACAACACCGACGCAAGACATCCACATCGCTCTTACAGTAGGTCAAAATTTCCTGGCGAAAATCAAAGACGTCGTGACTGTGTTGTTGGTACCACGCGTGAAACTTCTCTCGTTCCGACACGCTCATGCCATCCGGATCGTAATCGGTGTTGGGAGGATAAGCGCCCACGTAATCTTCATTCTCCGGTCTGTTAAAGTGGTGAGGGAAATAACCTTTCTTCAATTCTTGCAGGTCGAAGGTTTTGGGCATGTCCCGTAAAGCCATTGGTAAAAAGTTGAGGGAATCGATGAATTTGACCGTACCAACAGTGATAGTCATCGCTTTCCCACCCTGCATTATAACTTCAGGTTGCGCCACGGAATGTTTGTGCAGCGTCTGTAAAATTAGCAGTCCATCGTAACCTTTAAAGTTGTGAGCCACGGCGATCACGGGACTCGATTCGTGACTGTCATTTTTCCGACCATCTACCACCGTACCGTGAGCAGCGAGTTGTAAAAACCATTTGCCCACATCGTCCAGTGTGTTTGGTCCTTTAAACACAATTTCCCGTTGGTGATTCCAGTACGTGTCACAGTGCTCGCAGGGTTCTTGGTTATCGATACAAAAGTGACAGCACACTTGCAGAACACATAAGTTGGGAATGTGTTCACCTGTATCTTGCTGGCATTCAAAGTCAAAGAAGACGAAACGGGTCAACGTTGTTCTCTGTTGTTTGTCGATTTGTGTCTTCCTGTCTCTGTCCATGTCGATGGGTGATTTTAACGGTTGAATGTAGCAAAACTGTTTTGCGGCCGTGTGCCACTCACGGCAGATGGAGCACTTGTATTCTCCGCATCGATGTTCTTCTAAATTTCGCTTGGCTGCGATGACGTCCCATTCCTTCTGACATTTTACGCATTTCTTCCACCGATGACATATACTACCATTGGCTCTGGAACGGGTGGCGAGATGGTTATCGAAGCACTGTCGGCTCACAAACACTCGATGACAACAGTAACACGTCTTTGTGTTGGGATCGGGTAGACAGGGTGGACCCACTTTCTTGCAGCCTTGACACATGACGTGACACGAATGTTTCTCGGCACGATTGTATCCCACTTGACAGGTCTCACAAAAATACGACCTTTCCACAAAGGCGGGCATGGAAGTAATAACGTCATAATGTCTGCTGTGTAAATACAGGTTCAGCTGTTTTGGTGTTCCAGTGACGTGTTTTGTTCCTCGATAGATGGCCTTACCAAAGATGGCTTGAGAGAAAATGTTGAGTTGGTATCCTTGTCCTCCCAAATACTTGGCGTACAGTTCCCATGTTTCCATCCCCGTACAAGCTTCCTTGGTTCCACCGGCGGCATCGATGAGTGCTTCTGTTTTCTTCGTCTGCCACGAATGGGGTCCTGTCCTGAATAATCTCCTCCTCTCTCTTTGCCACTCAGGGGTGTCTTGTTTGTTCGCATAGTGACGAGCGACGACAATAGCTCGCTGGAAACACAAGTCATCGGTATTCTTTATGGTGACGAGGCATTGCTTTTTCTTTAAATACTCGTCAAAATTGGCACTGTGTCTCTTCTTGACGTTTGTTCCGCTACCTCTACCATCGGGAGGGGACACGTGACAAATATTCATGGACATGCGTTGATCGAGTCGAAATTCCTCATTGCTCTGTAAGACGGCAGCCACTTTCTGTAAAATATCTTCGGCTTTTAACAGACGATACTCTCGAAACGGTAACCAAATAGGTGTTTTGAGTCCCGGGTGACTGATGGCAATTCGTACGTAGTCACTTTCGCTGGCGTTCAAAGTTCGGCGAATTTCCTCAATGATGGCCTCAACGGTGTTGTGTAGTTGCTGAGGCACATCAGCGGCTGGAACGTGGGACCAATCTTCCAAAAAGTCTATGTCTACACATAGCGACTCGGTTCTAAATAAGCGACTGTATCTTCTATCGACGGGGCGTAATGTAAAACTCATCTTTCTTCGTTCGGTGATAGCGTGAAAATGCCAGAACCGCTCCCGCCGCTCGCTTTTATCCCTGTCCGACACCCCACGTGATATAACGTTGCACATACGTTGTATAACGTTGCATTACATCTCTATTTAGTCTCCAACGTACACCCTACGTTGCATAACGTTGCATCACATCTCTATTTAGCCTTCAACGTACACCCTACGATGCATAACGTTGCATAACATTATCCTAAGCGCTCTAACGCCACGCTATGAATGGACTCGTCCGTGTGACGTCATATCAAATGGATTCGTCCTAACGGTTATAAAACGACACAACATTCATCTCTCTTTGTCACAATGGCAAACGGTGCTCCGATCATTCGCCTCGGTGAAAACCCCAATGCGGACACCTTGATGTATCTCAGGGGTGATACTCTTGCCATCATCACCCCAGACGATATCTTTGTCTTACCTGACGAGGTATTAAAAACACCTCACAGGAAAAGACCTCCTCCCGAATTAGTGGAGGCCATTAGACGAAACCGACATAAAGTGCGGCGTACTCTGGCATTCTAGTCTGACCAAACGGCCCTTTTCAGGGCCAACTTAATCAATGGAAAAGAGTTCTTCCCCCTTCCCTCTTCTTCCCTCCTCTCTCTCTCTCTCTCTCTCTCTCCCCCTCTCTCTTTCTTCCGCGCGCGCGCGCCCTCTCTTTCTGGGTCATGCACGTGCAAGGTCACGTCCAAGGGGTCATCAAGGGGTCAAACACGTGCAAGGGGTCACACACGTGCTAGGGGTCATCAAGGTCAAACACGTGCAAGGTCATGTGCATGCACGTGCATGCGTCTGCGCATGCACGCACGAGCGTAGTCAGACAGGCACCCTTACTACTAGGGCTTATGACAGACCTTCTGATCAAACGTGCACGTGCTAACCATTCGGCCCCCCCAGCCCCCCACAATGATATTGTAGTTTGTGAGAGATTTAAAATCCCTCAAATAACTATATCAGCATTTTTAATGTATTTTCACTTTGATGTTTAGTGTATAAATTTGGCCAAAATGGGATGGATATCATCTCTTCGTGCTTCGCACTCTAGCTGACCAGTCACCTTGTGGTTTCGATCCATGGTGTGAGCATATGTGGCTTGGAGATAGGGGTGTCTTCTCAACTTCGTGGGAGGACCCAAAGAAAACCCATGAGGGTGGACAAGCGACCCTTCTTCTTGTCACATACAACCGGGACATCGAAACCACTACAGTTGAATCAAGGACAGACATCATGATATAGCGCGGACATGCTAACCATTTGGCCCCTCCCCCTCCATCTGTGATAACAACAACAACAACAATAGATGGATTGTGCTTTGAATCATTGTAGAAACCTAGCTCGGATTAAAAATAAAGTACTTGTTTTCCATAAATCTCTTGTGTTTAAATTTAAATAGCCGTGAGTAGATACCTGATATATATAAATAAATATGGTTGAACATGTTGATATTTAAAGAATGTGGACATATATCATAAAATCTCCATCCAGGAATTTAGATATATTCCACCTGGATATATTCTAAATGATTTAATGGTTTTCTTAAACATGACCGTCTGTAAGATAAACAGACTACAAAGTGCTTTATAATGTGATATGGCAGGTTGTCTAATAGCTTGGGCATGCCACAGAATTTACAATATGGCAGGTTCCTTAATAGCCATGGCCTGGGCATGCTACAGAATTTACAATATGGCAGGTTCTCTAATAGCCATGAAATGCTATAGAATTTGGACAATTTAAAAGGTTTGTTGAATTACTGATACAATCTGAAGTGAATTATTATACCTCTTTGTTTTGTGCCATTTGATACAACTTCTATCATTTCTGTGTTTTGTTGGGTTGACACTTGGCAGGGATACTCGGAACGGTTCCAAGTCACGATAAAGTTCATGAAACTGCAACAAATTGAGTTTTGGATGGCTGAAAGGTCTAATGCATGCGCTGTAGATCATAAAGTACGTGGCAAGGAGTAGGGTCGCCTGTCCAAACTCGTGGGTTTTCTCTGGGTCATCTGGTTTCCTGCCACTGCTAAAGACCCCTACGCGCAAGCAAATTATTGAAATAAAATTAAACCATGTGTTAGTCCCGAAATGACCTAGTCTGTGTCGAGTGGACGTGAAACCCCATTTTTTCCCCCTCTCATAAGGTCTTTCATTTGAGTTAAGTGGCGTGTTTTCGATTTCACAATTGTACTTGTCCAACCTTGTGGGTTTTTCTTTGAATCCTCCCACTGCTAAAGACTCTGACTCACAGGCAAATTATTAAAATAGAATTGAACCATATGTTAGTATCCAAATGACTTAGTTTATGTGGAGTGGACTTAAACCCCCTCTCTCTCTCTCCCTCTATCCCTCTCTCTCTCATACATGCTGCCAATGGTACACATAGGTTGTCATTTTTTTTTGTCCCATATGAGCAACTAGACGCCTTTCTCTGGAAAATCCTAAGGAATTTTCTCTGTATTTTTTATATAATAGGGAGCTGCAGCGACTCAATGAGAAAGACACTGGCTTGCTAACCAGGACTTCTCGGGTTCGCTCCTAGTGTTCGTCGAGAAAATACTTAGGCTTTTCCGACATGGTTTCCCCTTGTCAGTGAAGCAGGACGTAGGGGGTGACAAAAACAACTATCAGAGGTCCCGTGTACATGCTGGCATGTATATAAAATATCCCTTGACTATTGAAATTCAATTTTTCTAGTAGCACACTGTTTGTTGTATATCCATCTTCATTAGCCTGAAAAGAGCAGAACTAGAGGTTGTTAAATCCCTCTTCATTTCTTTTCATTTCATAAAGAACCCTTGATAGTTGAAATTTAATTTCCCTTAAGCAAATTGTATGATGTATGCCCATCTTCATTAGCCGGAATGAGGCAAAACGGTAGGACGGTATGACCGTTAAACCCCATTTCATTTCATTACCCTGAATGGAGCAGTAGGATGTTAAACATTCTCTGTATTTTCTTCATAAGAGAGTTAATATTTAGTGGATACCGTACTGTACATGAAAAGACAGACTGGAAATAGATTCCTTTTATGTTTGGTATCAAACAGATGATAATGATGATATTAATCTTATTAATGGTTAGAGTAAAATGATTTATGTATCGGACTAACTAGTAAGTTATTAAACATGTTTTTTACATCATGGTAACTGGTCGTAATGTATTGGATATTATCATTCACGGTGATTAGACCATTATTTAGGACATCAAAGACTACAGGGCTAATTGACCTGGTCTAAACATGACCTTTTACTAGAGGTCAAATCAATCAATCATTTAAAGATATGATGTATTAATGTATTAATTATATGATGGTTATAAATGACTTCTGGTTGACTTGTTTGATATTTATCATCCAGAATCAACAAGCTATAGACATAATATATATATAGAGAGGGACACGAACTAGGTAATTTCGGGTCTAACATATGGTTTAATTTTATTTCAATAAATTGCTTGCTCGTAGGGGTCTTAAGCATTGGGAGGAAGGTTGAAAAGGCGCCCCTATCTCCATGTCACATACGCTCACACTAGGGCTCAAACCACAGTCGCAAGCCAGCGGTGACCAGCCAGCTAGAGGTCGAAGTGCGGCACTCTAGACCACTAGGCCATCTCAAGTCCCCCCCCCCCGAAACCCACAACCTATATAGACGTGTCATAGAAGAAATAAAATGATATTAAATGGGGTTTAACGTCCTACTGTTTTGCATCTAAACTGTGCTAATGAGGACGGGAATATGCCATACAGTGTGTTATGAGGGAAATTTTGCCCGGACAGTGGCGCTACAGCCTACTCTTATATTGAATTTCAACTGCCAAGGGATCTTTTACATGCACACAAATGTGTACATGGGAAGTCAGTTTTTCATCCCATCTGAATGACTAGACAGCTGTGCTTGTCAGGCCCTCTGACCTGCATCACTGACAAGGGGAAACCATGCCAGTAAATCTGGATGAACTTTGCAGGAATCGAACATCCGACACCAGGCTAGCCAGCCAGCGTCTCACCCACTTAGCCACCGTGATCCCCTGATTATAAAAGACTTCTGGTTGACTATAAGCTCTAGACATGTCATGGAAGAGCCCTTGTTGTCCATGGATGAGAAGGATTACTTTTATTGATTAATGGAGGTACTGAACCCCACCTCTTCAGAATCTGAAATGTTGTTGCCTCTGTCCATTCGTCCGCCGTCCATTCGTCCGCCGTCTAATATTATCATCTGATCATTTTCAATCATTTCCAATTATTTCTAGAATTGTCGAACCTCGTGAACACCCTAAAACAAATGCTATCATCTGATATGCATGAAATTTACCTGTATGTGCATTATTTAAAGAAATAAAACCGAATTTCAACAGTCTCCATCCATTTTATAAATCAATTTCATACTTAAATTTGACTTCTGAGAATAATGAGGAATTATTTATGATATTATGTCGAAGTACTAAATTTAATACCTAAAAAAATAATAATCACAAACACAAAAATGAAATGATGGATTTCCTAGCTTAGCAAGAAAAAACCCCAACATATTTTAAAAATGTTACAAACTACCAAACAATGAAACAAGATCTGAAGTATAAAATTTAATACCTAAAAATTATAAGCAAAAACACAAAAATATAAATGATGGATTTCCTAGCTTAGCAAGAAAAAAAACCCAATCCAACGTTTACTAAAATTGCTACGAACTACCAAACAATGAAACAAGATCTGAAGTAAAAAATTTAATACCTAAAAAATATAATCAAAAACACAAAAATATAAATGATGGATTTCCTAGCTTAGCAACAAAAAAAAAAATCCAACATATACTAAAAATTCTACGAACTACCAAACAATGAAACAAGATCTGAAAGTAGTAAATATCTTTATAAATATTTTCCTATGGGAATAAAGAAAAAATGAAAGTTGAGGAAGTGTTGAGAGAATCTGTAGGAAGTTAAACCAACACGTTTTATAGAGATTAATAATTCACATATTGTACATAGTTTGATCCAGGGCCACATCAAAGACAAGTCTGAGAATCTCGGCATTCCTTCTGTAACCTGGGAAATAACACTATAGACTTCCAATGGCTGGGAAATAACACTATAGACTTCCAATGGAAATCTTTTAATAATACAGGAGAATTCCTTTATAGTAGAACAGAGGGAGAGAGAGAAATGGGGTTTAACATCTACTCAACACAACTATGTCATTTCGGGACTAACACATGGTTTATTTAATTTTATTTCAATACTTTGCTTGAGGTTGAGAAGGGCGCCCCTATCTCCATGCCACATACGCTCACACCAGGGCTCAAAACCACAGCTGCAAGCCAGAGGTGACCGGCCAGCTAGAGGTCAAAGAGCGGCATTCTAGACCACAAGGCCATCCCAAACCCCCCCTCCCTATAGTAGAACAAGAATGACATCTAAAAGAGCTTGGTTAGGTGGTGATCATTTAAACCTGTATCCATTTTCTGAGGGGAGCATTACATAGACCAAAGGGCTTTGTTATGCAGTGTTCATTGATTTAAATTTTGCTAGTGGTCAGATTCTAATTTTACTACCATTTCTTTTTTTCTCTCTATTTATGTGAGCACTAAATTTAGGAAATGGATAAATATTGTCAAAAAATTAACAGCAGTTTTGTTTCTGATTACCAAGAACTCTTTAAATTACGTTTCTGAAATCCTTCATTCATGAATCACGCCAAACGACAGGGTTGGTAGAAAGTTTATGTCAGGTTTTTCCAGTCACAGGTTAAATGTGTTGTTTTGTTGACTTGAAGAAATAACTAGCACACCCTAAAGGCCATTGGAGATATAAAACTTGTTTTTGTTCTACTGGAGGCATAGTATTTTTGTGTTGTACTGTGTATCTTTTGCTCTTGTTAATGATTACAACTAAATCCAAACTGTGTTAAACCCCATCTCTCTCTCTCTTCTCTCTATCTTCTCTCTCTCTCTCTCTCTCTCTCTAGTGGAGGCTATTGCTGTACTGTGTATCTTCTGCTCTTGTTAATGATTACAAGAAAAACCAAAGAGACAAACACACTACATCTCTCTCTCTTCTCTCTCTCTCTCTCTCTCTCTCTCTCTCTCTCTCTCTCTCTCTCTCTCTCTCTCTCTCTTACCATTGAAGATATAAAATTCCTGTTTGTTCTACTGGAGGCTATTGTTTTACTGGGTATATTTCGTTTTTGTTAATGATTACAACTAAATCCAAACTGTGTTTAACCCCATCTCTCTCTCTCTCTCACTCTCTCTCTCTTGCTCTCCATTGAAGATATAAAACTAGTGTTTGTTCTACACCAGGAGTATTGTTGTACCCAAGGATATTGTTGTTCCTGTGTAGGCCTATCTTTCGCTGTTGTTAATGATTACAAGTAAAACCAAAGAGACAAACACACTACATCTCTCTCTCTCTCTCCTTCTCTCTCTCTCTCTCTCTCTCCCCCTCTTTCTCTCACCATTGAAGATATAAAATTTGTATTTGTTCTACTCAAGGCCTGCCAATACCTGTATCTTTCACTGTTGTTAATGATTACAACTAAAACCAAACGGACAAACACGATTAATAACCTTTAAAGATAGGGATTATCTTGTCAACAAATTGTTTGTATCATTGAAAGATAAAATGAAATAGAAGATGTAATTTTGAGGGTTTTTTTTACTAAAAAGTAAAATTACTTGTTTTTCAGAGTCTTGCCTTCTTTTAATAACAGGTGTTTTTGGACATGTTGGTTTGTGGGTCGAATCAGGGATATACTATTACTTTTATTACAAGATATTTATTAAATTAATAAAGATGCAATGTTTGGCTTCAAATGTTATATAAACCATTAATAAGACATTTATTTACATGCCAAGCCCGCAATCTCTAGACCTTTGGATGGTTTTGATGGTTCAGATTATTTAATGAAAAAATAAATAATATAAATATGGTAGAAATAATATTTGAGACTACTCTTTTCTTCGAACTCTGGTCACAATGAAGTAATCTGACTGAAATTTTTAACACATTCCCTTTTCATTATCTATTTTTGAACTATTATATCAAATCTTACATAGATGACATTAAAGTTAAAACAAATATACATGAATTTACAATAACAATAAAATATAGAATTACAATAATTTTGGGCAAAATAATTTTCGCTTAAAATTTACCATACAGAAATTTTTGCAGGGGAGTGGGGTGGAGGGGGCCCAGTTTCCTGAGACAATGTATCAGTCTCCCTCCTGCTTATGTAGCTGAGAGCAGGGTGGATGGGAGGGTGCCCCCCCCCCCTCTGGATCCGCCTCTTAGAGACCTGTCTGATATCTGGACCAAAAATTATATTGATTGATAAAATCGACTTGTTAGAATTCAGTGCTGTATAAAATCAATGTACAATCGTTTTTTATTTCAATTATAAACATGAAAACCTGAATGGAGAATGTGTAACAGATGAATTATCTTGTTGAAAGAAAACTTGAAGGAAGGTTTTGATTTCTGTTCAAACTGTTTTAATGAGTAAAGTAATACTAATTAGAGGAGAATATCTGGTGTCATGTTACCATGGTTATCTGTAAAAATGACAGATTAGAGTTTTATATTTGTTTATTTAAAGCAACAGTGTCTTTCATCTGCTGTTGAAGAATCTTTCATTGAATGATCAATTTCTTGTATGGATGCAGGTGAAGGTCTGGTCTTGAGCCAGGTTATAGGAGGAGCTGTCTTAAAATGAGAACAAAAACTTGAACAAAAACAATCAGCTGTCTTAAGACAAGAGCAAAAACAGATGAGAATAAAAACAATTACTGAAAGACAAAAACAATTACTGAAAGACAAGAACAAAATCAGTCACTGGATGACAAGAAAAAAATCAGTCACTGCATGGTGAAAGCTGATTTTCCATGAGTAGCCAGACCCCATATAAAATGGTGAGGTGGATGGCCGAATGTTAAGCACATGTGCGCTCTATCATAAAGCCTGTCATTGAGTCACCTGGCATGATTTAGTATCCCCTGTTGTACGTGACAAGGAGTAGGGTTGGCTGTCCAACCTTGTGGGTTTCCTCCCACTCCCAAAGACCCCTACGCGCAAGCGAGTTATTGAAATAAAATTAAACCATATGTTAGTCCCGAAATGACCTAGTTTGTGTGAGTGGACATTAAACCCAATCTCTCTCTTTCTCTCTCTCTCCTCTCTCTCTCTCCTCTCCTCCCTATCCTTTTCTCTCTCCTCTCTCTCTCTCTCTCTCTCTCTCTCTCTCTCTCTCTCTCTCTCCCTCTCTCTCTCTCTCTCTCTCTCTCTCTCTCTCTCTCTCTTTCTCTCTCTCTCTTTCTCTCTCTTTCTCTCTCTCTAAAGTGATATATTGTTTTTGTTATACTACCTAGACTATATAAACTTGTTTAGTGTGAAACCTAACAGGTGGTGGACTAAAAAACATGACTTGTTTTTTATCTGTAAGTGTAAAAGAACAATGGAAGTTTGTTTCTCCTACAAAATGGCCGTTGTACCCACAGTGAGATAATTGTCAAGGGGTTATAAACACAGGCAATTTGAACATAAAAAACTTTGGCCTGTCTGCTCCAGGATGACCTTGTACTAATTATTAGCTTTGGCTTTTCATACCAGGACCAAATCAATACTCCAATAGCTAGAAGCATAGGTGTATGGGCCGATTTCCTTGGATGAGGCATGGAGGGGGGGGGGGATATCATTTTTGCCCGAAAAATGAACCTAGGCTACATAATCTGTGCCAAGGGCCAAATTTGAAAAAGGCCTCAGGCCTAATTTGCTACCCTTGTAAAATGACGCGATTATTATTATTATTATTATTACTTTACTACAAAATAACTGGGGTAAAATCTTAAAAAAAAATAACGCCAAGAAGCAACTAGGATAGCAAATTTTATTTTCTGGAACTGTAGTTTGAGTTTGAGCCTGATTCAAAATGAGAATTGTGTGATTTTTTGAAACTCGGAACTCCGGTTGCGAATTGCATCACCCCACCCACAATCACTAGACGTGGCGTCAGGTATGTTGTGTACAACCAAAGTATTCTTTTTTCTAGAACACCTGATACCACTATCATTTAGATATATGTTGTGGAGGGCACCATGCACAAGGTATACTTTCTATATCTAGAACACCTGATACTGCTGTGATTTAGATATGTATAGTGGAGGACAACATGACAGGGTATACTTATCTTTTTCCAGAACACCTGATGCCACTCTATCATTTCGATATGTGTAGTACAAGGTATACATACTTACCATATCTAGAACACCTCATGCCACAGTATACAGAGGTATACATGTAGTAGAGGATGCCAATTATGAGTATCCTCGGTTGTACGAAACAAGGAGTAGGGTCGCCTGTCTAACCTCGTGGGTTTTCTCCAGGTCCTTCGGTTTCCTCCCACTGCTAAAGACCCCTATGCGCAATCAAATGTCGAAAAAAAAAAAATTAAACCATATGTTAGTCCCGCAATGACCTAGTTTGGGTTGAGTGGACTTTACACCCCATTTCTCTCTCTCCCTCAATTATGAGTAGAACATCTGATACGACTTTTTATTTTATTGGGGAGAAGTCACACAGCTAACAATTAATGTTATATACCAGACTTGTGGATTATAGACATACAATATTGATCAGTTTACAGGAAACACCTGTTAATTATAAAGGTACAGTAGAGAGAGAGAGAGAGCAAGAAGGAGAAATGCATTTTATTTTGGGACTAACACATAGTTCAATTTTATTTCAATAATTCGTTGATCAGTTTACATTGAACACCTGTGGATTATAAAGGTAGATTGTGTAGAGAGAAGGATGAAATGGAGTTTAAAGTTAGCTTGACACAAACTAGGTCATTTTGGGACTAACACATGGTTCAATTTTATTTCAATAATTTGTTGATCAGTTTACATATAACACCTGTGGATTATAAACCTAGCCTATGTTTATCAATATGGGAGGTAAACACAGCTAATTAACCATGTGTGTTGTACTTTAGTATACCAAACATTAACTTGATAGTTTAACAGTCAACCATATGAAGCCTTTGTATTCGTAACATTGTTGTGTTTATCTATTTGAGTAAAATCAAAGATGTCTGTGTGTTCGCCCATCACACTTCGTTGCCACAATCCACCCCCCACATATGATATCGAATTATCAAGCATGACCCCGTAAATGTTTTAGGCCATTTTTTGGGCTCTGGGCGAATTCGGTTCCCGGTTGAATTGGAGTCCCAGACGAATTAGGACTCCAGGCTAATTAGGATCCCAGGGTAATTTTGGCCCTTGCAAGTCCAATACAAGCAATTCTTGATTGGGGGAGGGCTTTCATCCTAGGTCCTTATAGACGAGGGTCCAGGGGCCACAATAACCTGGAGAGAGTACTTGCTGGCAAATTATTGGTTGGCCTGCCCTGGCAAATTGAGCCCCTGGCATTTTGGGCCCCTTGTATTTTTGGGCTCCTGTTAAAATTGGGCCCTGGGCTAATTTGGACCCCCGGGCGAAGCCTGTTGTCCTGCTTGTTAAATATAAAGAAAAACTAATCAATAGTCACTGACCTCGAGATTTATTGATGTATATCAATGAGTATTAATTATTGATATTTGATTACTGTGTGTAATAAATGATATTTATTCAATGACTTGTTGCCGTCCCCCTCGCTGACTTGTTGATTAGTTGTAATCAATATCGGACCATTCATATGAAACATACCACGAATAATGCCGTGATTTATTTGTGATGAAATATCAATTAATCAGTATTTAGTTTACGGTAATCAGATTAAACTTGGTCGTGTTTGGTATTGACGATCTATCGATCCCATGTATTCTTTCAAGTGCTTTCTAATTTTAGAAATAGTGGCATTACGCTATGAAAGCCTTATTCCTTGACCTTTTTGTATGCCCCACATTGACAAATTGTCATATATTACCATCCCCTACCTATCCAGCAGTCATCCAGAATTACTTATGAACATTCCACAGACTCAAAGTTACATTGACAGGTTGTTGTATATTAACATCCCTTTCCTATGCAGCGGTCATCCAGAATTGCTTATGAACATTCTACAGACTCAATGTTTTCGTCCAATCTTTTTTAGAATTTATATATATTGTTGACACTAGGGAGATGCAGAAGTCATTGATTGCTTCCATAGTTATGGCCCTTGTTTCTTCTGTTGGCTTAAGTTTTGTTGCCTGGCAACCTATCTTTTGTTTTTGGCATTGTCTTACGATTTAACAATGTAGCCTAGGTTACCCAAGTGGGCCACAGAACCGAGTTTCGTGCAAAGTTTCTCTAATAGCACACTGCATACTAATGTGACGTATGTCAGTCTTCTCAAGACCGGTTGGTGCAGAAAAGTAGGATGCTATTGGTGTAGGGCTAAAAAGAATAATAGGGGAATATGTTATTATAAGGAACAAGGTCAGTGCCGTATCTAGGGGGGAGGGTGCAGGGGGTACATTGTACCCCTAGAAAAATAAGGCTCCCCAAGAAGTGCCGACCCCGACCCCCTCACAAAAAAAGGAACAAGGTCAGTGCCGTATCTAAGGGGGGGGGTGCAGGGGGTATATTGCCCCCCTAGAAAAATAAGGCTCCTCGAGAAATGGCGACCCCGACCCCCTCACAAAAAAATTACAGTCTTTCAATTATTAAATAATACATTTCATTATGATCAATATCAGTAACTTGGGCATTATATTGGGGCCCAAATACTCTGCTGCACCCCCTCTTTTAAAATCCCTGAATAAGGGAAGATGTTATTATAAGGAACAAAGGACGATGTTATAATAAGGCTAGATGTGTTAATATATAAAGATAATATAAGATTATTTGTTATTTGATGTTGGTGTAAAGACTATCAGAGTAGAAATGTCAACATTTGACCAGTATTATTGTATAAACTAACACAAGATGACCACCTCCATGACAATTTTATATATGGTGACCACCCCTATGTCAATAATTTCCCCCTTTATATAAATAGATGATATATACACTATGATTTGGGTAATAGTATATACAATAATACACGTTTACATAGTCGTCCCCCTATATACACACTGACCAGTTCTATGTCAATATATAAATAGGTGTTAAATTTCCAGTAAATAATCGCACAAACAGTTTTTAAATTGTAAATAATCCACAGGTCCAGCTGTGTGGTTTTTACTGTGTGGGTTTTCTGCCGGGTCCTCTGGTTTCCTCCCACTGCTAAAGACCCCTACGTGCAAGCAAATTATTGAAATAAAATTAAACCATATGTCAGTCCTGAAATGACCTAGTTTGTGTCGAATGGACGTTAAACCCAATTTATCTCTCTCTTTTCCCCCACCAGGTTTCTTTTCTCTCTGGATTGAGGCTACCAAACATCAATCGGCTTCACCGCATGTTGTAACTTGACTTCATTATGATAAAGGGTGAAGATGACCAGTCCTCTCTTTTAAACACAGTGAAATTTAACACTGCTTCTTATAGTCACTTTTTTTTGTTATCCATTATTTCATTTATCCTTCGTATGTAAATACAGGTACTGTCTTTCCTCGAATACCACACGGGGGTTCTATTTTGTTCAGCACCCCCTACCCCCGGGTTCTATACAAGGCCCGGGTTATAATCGAAGCCGAGTTGTATTTTTTCAGACCGGAATTAGTGCTTCAAAATCTTCTATAAATCTTCCGGCTAAACTCTCTGTGCGTGACATGAGACAATTCTACTTCCTGTGCAGGGATCATCAATAAATTTATATTTTGACAGAGAGTATTCAGTTTTTACGTTAGACCCGGGTTATATTAGAGACCTGGGTTATATTAGAGACCCGGGTTGTATTTATCTCAACACCCCTTATCCACGGGTTCTTTTCGAGGCCTGGGTAGTAATCGAGTTCGGGGTTGTATTTGAGGAAATACATTATTATTAATTAAATCAACCTGTCTTATAATGTATTGGACGTTAAATTTGTAATAAATAACAACCACAAGGATAGTAAATGATATTCTTCATTGTAGGTAATCAGAGATCTATCTAGACCATTCACTTCATTCTGAGTCAATTCAGGCTGGAATTCTGTGATCAGAAGTTTGGTCAATGGATAAAAATAATAATAATTTATTTATTAAAGTGTCACAAATCATGCTATACAGCTAAACACATATAATATAATGTTGAAAAACCCAAATGAAATTAGAATGATTTCTGGCCATAATTGACCTATGAGACACGCCTACGTAAAACATATTTAATTCTTTTAGTTCAATAAAATACACTCATGGGTTACACAGATAATAACAAAATTAAAAGTGCAGAATGGAGGACCTGACAAGGATAGATGTCTAGTTGTTCGAATGGGACCAAAAAATGAGGTTCTGTGTATAAATTGGCGTGCACATTAAAGATCCCTTGGCAGTTGGAGTTCAATATAAGAGTAGGCTGTACCGCCGCTGCCCGGGCAAAATTTACCTCATAGCACACTGTATTGGGTATGCCTGTCTTCATTAGCCCAGTTTAGGAGCAAAACAGTAGGATGTTAAGCTATATTTCATTACATTTACAAAATTAAAACAAAATTTTGACAACAAAGAATATTTGAAAAGCATGTTTACCTGGAGATATGTTTTTTATTGTCTGTTATTTGTTTCAGAGTTTGAAATGATGAAGAACGGAAATGTTTGAACACCTAATGCGAACAGGTGAGTTGGTTTAATTAATCCTTTCCATGTAAGGGGGATGGTAATGATGTCATTTCATGAAATGAACCCCTCTAACCAAAGTGCTATAACCTGTGAGATCCTGTAGTAAACTTATTATACCCATGAAGCCAAGTGTTGTCCTGTGATGTTCAGGAATTGTCTAATTACTGGAACACCCCATGAAGCCAATTGCTGACCTGTGAGGCCCTAGTGTACCCTTATTACACCCTATGAAGCCAAGTGCTGTCCCTATAGGATCAGGAGTTGTCTTATTACTGGAACACCCCATGAAGCCACATGCTGACCCTGGAGGTGCCCTTTTAACATCCCATGAAGCCAAGTTCAGCTTCTTCAAAGTTCCTGAAGTTTATCATGTGATAAACCATGAGCAAGATGAACAAGATGAACAAGGGGTAATGGTAGTAGATGGTTTATTAACAAGCTATGACTGGTTTCTACTGATAACTCTTCACCACAGGCCTATAATAATAATCATATGCTTGATAATTAAAGACAAGAGTATCATCATCCTGGAACAGTTGCATGTCAATAAACCAGTAATTGTTACAATAACAATCATATGCTTGATAAATACGAGAGTATCATCACACAAGGTACAATTTTATGGATAAACAATTACTGAGTTTGATACTAAGCAAAGTTTTGAGGAAGATACCTTTTGTCTTTATCAAGCAAATGATTGATAAAGACGAGAGTATCCTCATTGAAATGTCTCTTAGTATCTCGAACTCAGTAATTGTTTATCCATGAAATTGTACCTTGTGTTATTATGTTCAATTACTAAATTATTCGCCACCCATAGATTTCTAATTTTACTAAATGCCAATCAAGAAGAGAGTAACATCGTCAAAACGTTGCATGTTAAACTAGTAATTGTTATTCCATAAATAGCTCTGTTAGTATGTTACTGTTCAATTACTAAATGCCACTTAAAGAAATAATAACAAGTAACCCTAATATAAAACATATCACTACAGTACTCTAATATAAAAAAATGTTAATGTCTTGTTTTAAGAGAATTTCCTTGACATATGGATTAAAGGTCAGCAACATTTTCTAACCTCTGGAGGTTTAACCTTATACTTTTCTGTACCAACTGGGCTAATGAAGATGGACATGCGGCATACAGTGTGCTATCAGGACATTTTGTCCAACTATGGTGCTATGGCCTACTCTTATCCAAAATTCATTTGTCAAAGGTTCTTTTACGTACATGCCAATGTGTACACGTACAGGACCTTGGTTTTCCATCTCATCTGAACAACTAGAACCTGATCCTTACCATTGACAAGGGGAGAAATTCTTAAAGTTCCACGTCTAGATAGATTATCTCAAATTGTTCTTTGTATGACATTTTTGTGATGTAAATAATGTCAAGTATATAAACAAAGAGTGCAGGTCAATATGTACATGGGACCTCAGTTTTACGTCCCATTGCTGTAACAGATCGTTTCATTGACTTATCACTTCAACCAAACGGCCAGTAATATAACAACTCTTCCAGATCCGAGTGTAGTAAAGACAAGTAAAACGAAATTTGAACTATTATAAAAAACAAACAAAATAGGATCTGTGTTTTAATCAGATTGAGGTTAAGTGTACATCATATTCCTGAAGCAACGGCCCGAGAAATCCCTCTCTGGCCATTGCTGGATTCGCTTCGGATTATTGACATTTAAGTAAATGTGTCTATTCTTCTCGTTCAATCAAATCTACTACTTACGTACAGTAACATGACATTCCGTCGTTTAATCTTGGGTCTTCCTTAATATTTTGGACAAAGATTTAAGTTATTAAAAACGTTGAAAGTCTGTTCGTTACCATACCGTAGTGTTTACTTTACGTCAATACCGATAGCCTCGTTTGTCACGCAATTAGTTTTGCTGCAATATCCTGCTATGCGCTGGTTAATATAGCATAAAAAAAACGTGCACAGTTGTCCTAATTAAACGTCTTGTTTTAAAGGTAATACCTTTGTAACGAATTAAGTGATTGGTCAGTAATAGGACCACTGGCCAGTCATAATTAGTGACAATAATACCCACTCAGTCCAGCAGGGAATAGTCAGATTAGCTCTAATCAAACGGAACACTGCGAGGAGGATGAGTGTACATGGGACCTCAATTTTTGTCCCATCCAAACAACTAGACACTGCAACCGCTGACAAGAGTTGAAATTCTAAAAGATCCATGTAGAGATGGATTATCTTGGTTTGACATTCTTATGAAATAAATCGGGTCAAGTTTACAAACAAACGTTCAGGTATTTAATAACAAACCGTTTCAACCTAATGTATGTTAATATCTTGTTTTACGGGTGTAGAGATAAGAGGGGGTAACTGATAACCTTTGCCCTTCGACCTCCGACCTTTCTTATCACAATGTAAACTAGAAGGCTCTCCTGTGGTGTTTGTGGTTTTCTGTTTTTTGTTGTTTAAGTACGTCCATGAGGAGATATCAAATTCTGTTAAATTGACTTTGATAGATGTCAGACTAAAAGAATGACAAAAAACGTTGTCTGTTATCATTAGTTTGTTCGTAGTAAAATGATTGACAAGGCTAAGTGACGGTGGTAAGTTTTTTTAGGCTTGTCTTCTTTATGATTATAAGTTGTGAATAAAACAAATCCCTAGGATCAATTCAAGTACTGAAGATTCATTTTAAAGTGGCAGTGAGTCCTAATATATGAACTGGGGTTTTGATCCTACTGTTTTGCTCCGACTGGGATAATGAAGACGGTATTAAGACATAATTATTTTCAGCTTTTAAGCATAATATTCGTTGAATATTGAAACTGATTTATAAATTCTGACATTTAAACCCTTACGTGCCCAATCTCGCAATTTTGCTAGAGGCCCAAAGTGATTGAGAATTTACGATCCTGCAATTTTGCGAGAGGTAAAAATGTCTGATTCGATTTAAAGTGGCAGTGTGAGTCTTATTACTGTTGAGTTGAAATAAATGAAATGGAGTTTAAATTCCCACTTTTCTGCTCCAACTGGGCTATTGAAGATAGTATTTATTGCACATGCTCTCCACATAAGAATATGAAGTCACCCTTTGACAGGACTTGTGGAATATGTCTAGCCCCGTTCTTCGAGTCCCTTGTTACAAATGGCACTGAAACGCACCATGGTACACGATTCTTTTACCAATGCCAATAGTAAAATGTTATAGGAATATATCTCTAAAGTGACCAATTAATATTATAGGAATATATCTTTAAATAAACCAATTAGTGTTGTAGGAATTTATCTTTAAAATGTTATGGATTGAACACACCAAAACAGAAGTTTTTATTGTCAGTTGTTGAGAAATGTGATGGATAGAACTAAGTAGTTACTAATGGGCATGTCAGGTTCTTTTTCATGAGTTAGGTTTCTACCCATTTTATCCATATTTCTATACATATTACATAAACCTATCAATAATTTTGACAACAGACAGCCTTAAGTGTTTCTATTTCTTCGACCAATATTTTATTTAATTATTTTGTAGCGCAATGGGTAAATATCTTGTCATATGAAGGATTTGAAATCCCTTGCAACCTACAATAGTGGTAGTTAAATCTCTTCACGTAATTGAGATAGGTTCAGTGGCTGAATGGTCTAACGCAGATGCTTTAAATCATAAGGGGTGTCATTGAGTCAAGTGGTGTGGTTTAGATTCTCAGATTCCACATAACAAAGAGTAGTAGAGTCGCTAGTACAATCTCGTATCTCATGGATTTTCTCCTGATCCTCCACTCTCAAACTACTGTAAAGATTCTAATGAACAGTTCGTCAAAATTTTCTGCAAAGAACATAAAGAAAATGTTTAGTAAGTAAATCCCCAAATTTATGAATTGAAGATTTTTTGACAATTATTCAATGATAGAGGGGGCTAGATTACTACTGAATCATAAAAGAGAGAGAAAAATGGGGTTTAACTTCCACTCTACACAAACTAGGTCATTTCATGACTAACATATAGTTTTAATTTTATTTCAATAATTCGCTTGCGCATAGGGGTCTTTAACAGTGGGAGGAAACCAGAGGTTCCGGCGAAAACCCACGAGGAGGGACAGGCGACCCTACTCCTTGCCACGTACAACAGGGGATTCAAAACCACGCCAGCTGACTCCATGACAGGTATTATGATACAGCGCGCACATGCTAACCATTCAGCCATCCAACCCCCCTCCTACAATTATAAAGGGGTGTAGATTACTACTGGGGGTTGAGTCATAAAGGGTCAATGTTTTTCATTCAATTTTCTTTGGAGGAAGATGGGTTTATAGTTACACATGATTCAATAATATTTATCAAGCCTATCAAATGATTCTCATGAACATTAATTATGGTTAGTTTTTTTCTTGAGAGAATTATGGAGTGTGGGGTGTCTGGTGTTTTTTTTATTGAAAGTCAGTTAATGACTAACGAAGTGGGTATAGATTAATCATTATTAAACAATTTTTGTCAAGTGGAACAAATTTCACATAGATTGATACAGCTCATAAACATGCACTTGTGTTCATCTTTTTATCGAGAGCAGAGATCATGTTTGAGCCATTGAGGATTGTATAGGTTTTGAAATGAATTGAAAGGAAATGGAGTTTGACATCCTATTATTCTGTTTCGAACTACTCTAATGAAGACGTGCATACACCATACAGTGTGCAACGAATAAAATTTTGCCCAGTCAGCGGCACTAAAGCCAACTGTTATAACGAGTTCCAACTTTAAGGAATCTTTTACGTGCACGTCAATGTCTTTTTCAATCCCATCTGAACGACTAGACAGCCGTCATTGTCAGGCCCTCCGTCATGCATCACTGTCATGGGGAGAACCACACCGGAAAATCTTGATGATCTTGATGAACTTTCTTGGATAATACTTTCATTTATTGTGTCTGTTTGTAAACAGGGTTCAGTTGGAAAACCCTTCATCCGGCACCACTGACAAGGGGAAACCATGTTGTCGGAAAATCCAGGTTGGAAACTTCGATACAATACATATTGAGGGACGCTTACGGCTGGCCCCTCGGATCCATTCACTTAATTTGATATTTGTTTATTTTTTGCAATTTCTATTTTCTGTCTTGTCTGCAGGTTTATCTTGTAGATTTTTGTTTTGCTTGTAGTGTGGTCCTCCTGCACTTACTATTAGTAAAAATCAGGATAAATGCCATAGGTAATAATAGCTTGTATATTACATGTAGATATAATTATTCTTCAGGTCTACATCGGTTGGGATGGCCTAGTGGTCTAGAGTGCCGCGCTTCGACCTCTAGCTGGCCTGCAACTTCTGGCTTGCGGCTGTGGTTTTGGGCACTGTTGTGAGCGTATGTGGGTTTCCTCCGGGTACTCCGCGTTTTCTCCCACTGCTAAAGACCCCTACACGCAAGCTAATTATTGAAATAAAATTAAAACCATATGTTAGTCCCGAAATGACCTAGTTGTGTTGAGTGTACGTTAAACCCCATTTCTCTCTCTCTCTCTCTCTCCATCAATAGAATTAATATTTGATCTGTCTATGACTCATTTCATCTTGTTTGATTAAACTATTGATTGAGTATATATATATACTAGTATATTGATAAGAATAGGCTATTATTAGAGTAGGTCAGTTGTCAGATTTAATTATATAAACATACATTATGCAAGAGCCAGAGGCGGATCCGGGGGGGGGGGGGCTAGGTGCCCGGGCCCCCTAAATCCCTAAAAAACAGTATAAAAAAATAGATATGCTCCACAAATCACCTTTTGACACCCCGATTTTTTAAAAATTTTCTCAGGCCCCCCCCCCTAACTGGATTTCCTGGATCCGCCTCTGGCAAGAGCTAAAACTGCCTATTGCAGTGTTTTCTTTAGGCCTGAAATGTTATATTATCCAAATTATTAATTAGACATTAATTAACTTATCCAGACCATAACCGACTCTCAATGTCAACGCTAGCCTGCGATATTTATTGGATTAGGATCGGATATTCTGCTCAACTTTCATTCATTCATGATTTAATCATGAAATTGATAATCAAGACTATGTTTTTTATCGAACTGACTTTAGTAATGATGAACGAGGCTAGGTCTAAAATTTAATATCTTAAAACTTGGTTCAGGGTGGATCAATTTGACTGAAATTTTCATCAAATTCCTTTAACATTATCTAGGTTTTAACTGTTATAGTGAGAACTGACAGCTCCTTCGAAAATTTAATATCTTAAAACTTGGTTCAGAGTGGATCAATTTGACTGAAATTTTCAGCAAATTCCCTTTACATTATCTAGGTTTCAACTATTATAGTGAGAACTGACAGCTCTTTATCCAATCTCCCATAGTGCATCTTTAAGGTTTATAATAGGTCATGGTGTTGTCATCAATCTAAGGGTTATCGGGACGGAGTGTGTGGGTGTGGGTGTGTGTGTGCACTGATACTAATAGTCTAAATCACACTTTGGATTGTAAAGCCTGTCATTGATTCAAGTGGTGTGGTTTCGAATCCCCAGCTTGTGTGTGACTAGAAGTATTGTCATCTGTTCTACCTTTTGGGTTTTCTCTGAGTTCATCAGGGGGGTAGGGATGGCCTAGTGGTCTAGAGTGCCACGCTTCGACCTCTAGCTAGCCGGTCACCTCTGACTTGCGGCTATGGTTTCGAGCCCTAATGTGAGCGTATGTGACATCGAGATAGGGGCGCCTTCTCAACCTCGTGAGTTTCCTCAGGGCACTCTGGTTTCCTCCCACAGATAAAGACCCCTACGCCGCGCAAGCGAATTATTGAAATAAAAATTGAAAACCATACGTTAGTCCCAAAATGACCTAGTTTGTGTCGAGTGGACGATTAACCCCATTTCTCTCTTTCTCTCTCTCTCTCTCTCTCGGAGTTCATCAGAATTCTCCAAATGCTAATGTAGTGTTTTTACGTGCATCATAACTGTGCATCATAACACCTGCCGTACCATCGTGCAGTTCAACAAACATGCCTTCGAATTAAAATCTATTTACAATAGAATTGTCTGCAGACGTGTTATTTATGCGAACTGTCAATTTACACTCAGTGCAATCTGAATGAATAAACTTTTCTCTTGACAAGAAAATGGTTAAAAACACCAAACATATTTGCTGGCCTGATGTCTATGACATCTTAGCCCTAGACGATTTGATGTGCCATGTTTGGATGGAGAATCGTAAAACCATGTAAACAACACAACACAAAAAATGGTTAAACTGTTAAACAAAAACTGAAAAGATTAAACCCCTGTGAATTTAATTTTCAACCATCATATGCTGTCTTGTGATTGTAAGCTTTGAGGGTTTGGCAAGAGGGGAGAGAGAGAGAGTGAAAGAGGAAGGGAGGGAGGGAGGAAAAGCGAGAGAGTTTAAAACCGTAGGACCCATAGTAAACCCCTGAGGGTTGCAACCATATTTCTCTCTCAATTAATCACTACACATGAGAGTGAGAGAGTTTAAAACAGTAGGACGCATAGAAAACCCGCAATGCTGTACACGCAACCCTAACCCTACTTCTTGTCAGGCACAACTGAGGAATCGAAACCACAGCAGTTGACTAAATAACAGACCTTATGATACAGCACGCACCATTTGGCCATTCAACTCCCTTCATCAAGAGGTATTTCATAGTTTATACCATATCATACTTTTATCTAGAATAGTTATGGTTAGATTTGATTTTTGGTGGAATAGTGTTTAATTTGCTTAGTAACTGTCTGTCAAATATTTTTACGATTATTAACATCTGTAGATACCCTACAGATACTTGAAGTTGAAGCTTTACAATCTGATCTTATAGACAAGTGATTGCTTTGGTCAGTGGATAGAGAACTCCTGTCAAAACGCCAAACCTAGTAACTCACTTTTTTATCAAAATTGAGTTAGGACCAAATTTGTAGTTTCTAGGGTATGTGCTTCCTGTTGTTGTACTATATATTCCAATCTTTTGATTTTGTAAGCAGTTACACCCATGATACAACCCAGCAACTTCCTTCATTTTCCTTGTATGCCACATACATTTTCCTTTGTTTTCTCAAAATAAGAAAAAAAGTGAGTTACTAGGTTTTGCCTTTTGATGGGAGAGAATTGATTGCTTCGGCCAGCAGCTGTCCATCAAATATTTTTTACGAAAGATAGATAGACAGAGATACTTGAAACAGAAGTGTTATAATTTGATCTTAAAGAGAAGCAATACCCTTGGTCAGTATCTGTCCGTTAAGTGTGTTTACAATGTGGAACACCTGTAGATGGCGTAGTGATACAACAGGTACTACTTCATCTTCTGTCCATCTTTATTGCCTCTACTCAAGATTTTACAGGATCTACTTCAAACAACATTAATACTCCTTATGTTAAAATATGATTATACACCTCGGCCATTTTGATTTTTTAGCTCTTTATGGTCTCATGGATATTAAAGGGAGCAGATGAGAGAGATGGAGAAATAGGGTTTAATGTCCACTCGACACAAACTAAGTCATTTCAGGACTAACATATGGTTCAATTTTTATTTCAATAATTCGCTTGCCAGTAGGGATCTTTAGCAGTGGGAGGAAACCAGAGGACCCTGAGAAAACCGGCGAGGTTGGAGGGAGCAGCTGAGTTAAACTTAGACAGAAATGAAATGAAATAGGGTTTAATGTCCTACTTTTCTGATCCAACTGGGATAATGTAGACAGGCATACGCGATACAATACAGTGTGCTATGAGGGAAACTTGGCCACAACAGATGTGTTTCAACTTATTCTTTATCAAATTCAAACTTTCAAGGGATCTTTTCCGTATATGCCAACATGTACATGCAATGAAAGCAGTTTCAATAAATTGCTCGCGTATAGGGAATCTTCAGCAGTGGGAGGAAACTGGAGGACCTTGAGAATAACCGATGAGGCTGGACAGGAGATCCTACTCCTTGTCACCTACAAGCTAGGTATTGAAACCATGCCACTTGATTCAAATAACAGACCTTATGAACTAAAGCACATGTGTTGTTGGACCACTTGGCCACCTAACCAACCTCAGGTGGGGAATACCATTAGGAAGGTTGGATGGCTAAATGGTTAGTGTTGGATGGCTGTATCATATAGCCTGTCATTCAGTTAACTGGCGTGGTTTCTAATCCCAGGTTGTAAGTGGCAAGGAGTAGGATCGCCTGTCCAACCTCTTCTTTTTTCTCCGAATCCTCCGGTTTCCTCCTAGCGCCAAAGACCCCTACCCGCAAGCAATTGTTGAACCATATGTTAGTCCCAAAATGACCGAGTTTATGTCGAGTGGAGGTTAAACCCCATTTCTCTCTCTCTCGCTCTCTCTCTCTCTCTCTCCATTAGAATTATACAGCAGGTGCCCTCATTAAGTCAGAAAGTTTAAAGATAATGTTCACCTGAGTAGAGATATTTGGCCCCAGGTTGGGTGATAATTTAAACCCAATGTTTTTTTGTCCACAATAAGTTAACACAAATTAAACATAGATTTTAAGCCAAGTATAAAAATGTTAAGTGCCTGGGGGCGTTGATTTGTTCAGTTAAAAGAAAGTTTACACATAATTACCACTATATATGGTTGACTGATTTTCTTGGACATTTAAAAAACAACAACTATTGATTTGTAATTGTTGACTTCTGGTTTGAGGATATTAGATATGAGGGACCACGTACAGCAGTTGATTGGTTAGAGTACTGAACTCTTGACTTGAATGTACCTATTTGAATCCTGGCGTGAGTACAGAATAAGCTTCAGGATATTTTTTAACTTTAACCGTCACTTCTCAAATGGAAAATCTCTCTCAAAAATTAAATTAAGGTGAGGCTAAGCATTATGGTTAAATTTGATAAAGTTTAATGGTTTTAGCTGATCAAACATATTAAAGTGTCTATTGTTCTTATGTCTCGAGAGAGAGAGAGAGAAATGGGGTTTTACGTCCACTCAACACAAAGTAGGTCATTTTGGGACTAACATGGTTTTAATTTTTTTTCAATAATTCGCTTGCGCGTAGGGGTCTTTAGCAGTGGGAGGAAACCGGAGGACCTGGAGAAAACTCACAAGGTTGGACAGGCGAGCCTACTCCTTGGGATTCGAAACCACGCCAGTTGACTCAATGACAGTTTTTATGATACCGTGCACGCACGCTAACCATTCAGCCTTCCAACCCCCCACATCTAAAGAGAGTTAATAATGATATCTCTGGTGTGTTCTGGCTACATCGAATTAACTGTGCAATATCTAATCCTCAATGAAAGTTAGGTTGACAAGAAATCCAGGGATAAAGAGATGAGTGTGGCTTTGGGTCAAGCGGGAGACGTGTTGGGAGGCGGTGGTGCGATTTCCCACAATGAGTACTTTGTGGATTATCTCTAGGTCCTCCAGTTTCCTCTCACTCCTAAAGCCTAATACAAATTATTGAAACATGTTAGTCCCAAAATAACCTAGTTCGTGTTAAGGGCAGTTAGACTCATCCTTCTCCCCCCTCTCTCTATCTCTCTCTCTCTGTCTCTAAACAGTGGATAAAGTGTATTTACAAACGACAGGTAGATATTATTGTAGGTGTGTTAACTAGTATACAGGTAAAAATATAGGTGACATATTTCTGGATGTAGGTTTTAGAATGATTGACAGGGGCATGACAGGTAGATCAAGGTGATCATATTTCACTGGTGACAGAGATGAAAAAAAACTTGAATTAACAGGTAGGTCTAGAATAAAGGTGTACATTGTGTTTATTACAAAGCCTTGAGAAACTTATAACCGATGGCCTTTTACTTCAAATTATGTAGTCGATGGAGAATGAAAAGAATGGAGTTTCACATCAACACAGAACTCGGTGACTAATTCTATGGTTGTTTGTCCTCCACTGTTTTCAAAGAAAAATGAGAGAGGGAGAGAGAAAGAGAGAGGGGGAAGAGGAGAGAGAGGGGAGTAGAGGAGAGAGAGAGAGGGGTAGAGGAGAGAGAGAGGGGGGTAGAGGAGAGAGAGAGAAGGAGAGGTAGAGGAGAGAGAGAGGGGTAGAGGAGAGAGAGAGAGGGGTAGAGGAGAGAGGTAGAGAGGAGGAGAGAGAGAGAGGAGTAGAGGAGAAAGAGAGAGAGGGGTAGAGGAGAGAGAGGTAGAGGAGAGAGAGGAGAGAGAGAGATGGTATTTAACATTCACTCACCCAAACTTGGTCAGAGATGGGGTTTACAGTCTAATCAACACAAGCTAGTTCATTTTGAGACAAACATATGGTTCAATTTTATTTCAATAATTTTCTTGAACATTCAGAGATTTAACTTTCACAATATTATAATTTGACAGGGATTCCTATAGCACTAAAATTACTCATAGAGAGTGGAGATTAAACCCCCATCTCTCTCTCTCTCTCTCTCTCTCTCTCTCTCTCTCTCTCTCTCTTGAAAGCTTAAAAGATGACAAACCAAATGATTCAACTATGTCGAGTGCATATAGACCTAGGCGTGTTATTTTAACTTTAAATATTATTCATGGAATAGAGAAATAAACAAAGAAGGTAGAAAGTTGGACGTCAGCCAATCACGTACTTAACTTATATTAAGTTATTAGAATATATTGAACTCAAATCATAGGTTAATATATCTTTTAATATAATTGACCGAAGTTACCTGAGGAAAAAATATAATTAAACTCTTATCTACCTGAAATATATAAAGATAAATATTGTAAAGGTAAATCAAATATTGACGTCTGTGTATGTACGTGTAAGTAATTATATTAAAGGTGCTCGGTACAGTGTATGCTTATTCAAGGTTGCATTAAGAACTTTAGAAGTACTAACTACTAAGCACCTCAAAGATTATGGTGTGCATAAAATATGCAATAGTGATTTGAAAGCGTGAAGTATTAATAATTCTTGTCCTATGTTTTTGGATTTAATTGTATGACTCCTCTTTGTGAACCCTCTGGAAAGTGTATGCTTATTCAAGGTTGCATTAAGAACTTTAGAAGTACTAAGCACACAAAAGATTATGGTGTGCAATGTGCATAGAATATGCAATAGTGATTTGAAAGCGTTAAATAATTTTGTATCTTTCAACACGAATTGACTCGTTGATGTCAGCTAAATAGTAGGTATTTATATTTAAGGTGCTCGGTACAGTGTATGCTTATTAAGAACTTTAGAAGTACATGAAGAATGAAATGGGGTTTAACGTCCTACTATTATGCACCTAACCCGGGCTAATGGAAGACGGGCAGACTAACGTCCTACTATTATGCACCTAACCCGGGCTAATGGAAGACGGGCAGACTAACGTCCTACTATTATGCACCTAACCTGGGCTAATGAAAGACGGGCATACACCATACAGTGTGCTATGAGGGAAATTTTGCCCGGGAAGTGACACTACAGCCTACTCTTATATCGAATTCCAACAGCCATGGGATCTTTTACGTGCACTCCAATATGTACACGGGTCCTCGGTTTTTCGCCCAATCCAAACGACTAGGCAGCTGTCCTTGTCAGGCCCTTCTTCTGCATCACTGACAAGGGGAAATCACGCTGGAAAATCGAGATGATCGAACACCCGACCTCCAGGCTAGCGAACCAGCGCCTTAGCCACTTAGCTACATGTACTAAGCACTAAATGATTATAGTGTGCATAAAATATGCAATAACGATTTGAAAGCGTTAAATAATTTTTATCTTTCGACATAAAATAACACTTTCATGTCTGCAGGGCTCCTCTTTGTGAACTCTCGGAACAGAGTATGCCCTTTTAAGGTTGTGTTTAAACCTTTAAAAGCACTACGCACCAAAAAGATTATGGTGTGCCTATTTAATATTCATTAATGATATGAAAGTGTGAAGTAATAATGCTTGTCTGATGTTTTGGATTTAATTTCAGGGCTCCTCTTTGCAGAGGCGGATCCAGGGGGGGCCCTAGATGCCCGGGCCCCCCCTAAATAACAGTATAAAAAATAAATATGCGCCACAAATAACCACTGAAACCCCAATTTTTTTCAAAAAATTTCTCGGGGGCCCCCCCTAACAGGATTTCCTGGGTCCGTCTCTGCCTCATTGTGAACCTTGGTTCAGCTGCACAATTATAAATCTTGCACTGGAAAAAACTAGTTCATGTTGAGTGGACATTAAACCCTATCTATGTCTCTGTTCTTCTTTCTGTCTCTCCGTCTCTCTATCAGCGACTAGTTCAGTAGTACCCAACAGTTAGTTATTATATCCAGGCCTGTATGTTAGGATATCAAGTAACTGAAAAAAAAACCCAGAAGGTTGGACAAAAGAATAAACTTGTGACAAAAAAACAAAAACAATCTGTATGTACCAGTAGGTAAATTTTCATCAGGTATACAAGCGGCAACCATTTTATGGTGGTCTTTTCATCCCCTCAGTCCCTTTCATTAACCGTGAAAAAACAGTTTGTGTAAATCTCTGATCTAAAGAAAATAACACGTTGAATAATTTCAACCCCGCGGAGCACTTTCTATACCCGACCTCCGACCTTTTGTTATTATTGAGCCAAGTGTTAACACCCTTGCTGTCCATTAACCTTGGTGATCAACCACTGGACCACAGTGAGAATAATAGAAAGGTATGTTAATTGATATTTAAAGGAGAAAAAAAAACTTGGTCCTCAGGTCGTTCTGCTTTCTCAAACAAAAAATATGAATTGGCTCTAATTTCAGTTTTTTATTTTATATTAAACATGGGGGGTTGGATGGCCAAATGGTTAGCACGTTTATGCTGTGTCATAAAGCCTGTCATTGAGTCAACTGGTGTGGTTTCGAAATCCCCAGTGACAAGGATTATGGTTTTATCCAGTTTTCTCCCACTGCTAAAGACCCCTACGCATAAGCGAGTTATTGAAATAAGATTAAACCATATGTTAGTCCCAAAATGACCAAGGTTGTGTCGAGTGAATGTTAAACTCCAGTTTTCACTAACGCACCAGCAAGTTATTGAAATAAAATTAAACCATATGTTAGTCCCAAAATGACCAAGGTTGTGTCGAGTGAATGTTAAACCCCATTTCTTTCTCTCTCTGTCATATTATACATACATAGGTATTCTTCCATTAGTTTACTTACATTTTTGAATTGCTATCCATTAGGCATCATTAAATCTAAATTCCTGTGAAATTGCACAAGTGGAACTGAGATTGCAAAATCCGAATTCTAGATTCTGAGGT
This sequence comes from Patella pellucida, assembly GCA_917208275.1. Taxonomy (NCBI): domain Eukaryota; kingdom Metazoa; phylum Mollusca; class Gastropoda; family Patellidae; genus Patella; species Patella pellucida. Next base: position 65,254,580 of record OU795042.1, on the reverse strand, counting down.
TGCAGAAACAGAATTCAATTGTAAAAAGCATTGAAGTCAGCACATTTTAATTGAATTATCTTGTATTTAAAATCAAATTCTATAAAAGTAAATAATTTTTGTTTGTTTATAAGAGTTCATTAAATCTCCAAAATTCCTGACCGTTGAGATTGCAAACACTGAACTAGATTTTCAAAATTTATAAAATGCATTGAAGTCAACACATTTAAATAAAATTAACTTTTTTTTCACGGAACCCGGGGAAATTGAAATGTGATTATTATCATAAAAAGTACATTATTATGTCGATACAAATTATTAAAATTATGTTAGACTAATATTCTGAATTTATTTTACAAAATTACCATTTATATTACCATCATTTTTGCTATTAAAGTTTTATATGCCTACACTGTTGGCATGGAAACTTGAAATAATAGGTTTTTATAGACTAACATTTTGGGTTAATTTCACCAAATTACAGTTTATCATCATTTTCAGTATCAATTTTTCTGCTTTTAAATTGTATGTATGAAAGCTTTTGATCATTAAAGCTATTTTAGATTTCACCAACCTGAATTTTGTGTTTAATATGTTATTTTATTGGTTTGTTTATCATTATTTTAGTTATCAACTTCTCTACATTTGAATTGTGTATATAAAAAATTTGAAAATTGAAGTTATAATTTTGGGTTTATTTCACAAAATAATAGTTATTAAATCAAATTAAGTGATTTTAGTTGAAAAATTGTTTTTCACCATATATACAGTTATCAGCTTTTCTACATGTAAACTGCCTGTATGAAAGCTTTAACCATTACAGTAACAATGCCCTATTGGCATTTGTCGCTAAAATATCAAATTTCCTATGGCTTTTATTTCACATGTACTCAAATTAATTATTTAAAATTTAATTCAGAAAACGAAATCAAAATTTTCATGAACAACAAATTGGTAGTGGGCTTATTGCATAGCGAGTAGCATTGATCGATAAAATGCAATTTCACATATCCTTATAAATACTCAAAGAATTGAACTGTTATTCAGCTGAGATTAATCTTTTACAATCTTGTAGTTTGAAAGTGATTCCTATTGCTTAAAATGGCACTTCAGGACTTTAAAATAAAGATTTTTAATTGAGTTCCCCAAATTATACAGTTTACATTACCTGAATAAATAAAGTTATTTTAATTCTAAAATTGTTGGTTTATTTCACCGGAATCTAGTTGATCGGCCATTTATATTATCTCCAACTAATAACGTGAAATTACCCTCTTCATATCACATATTAACCACTTTAAATGACTGGCCTTTAGTTTTTTATCAGGTATTTTAATTGGCAGGTAGAGAAAAGTTGATCTGCGTCAACCCACGTCCTCGGTCACGCTTCATTGATTTCATCAAAACAAAGCCTGTATTGAGAGGCGTGTAGTTTTCCCACCACCGTCTGAGAGTTGAATATGTGTCGTCTTGTTTATAAGAGACTATAGTCGAGAAGGCGGTGTTTGTGTTTACGTACGGACTAGGTGAAAGCAAGCTTGCTAGCGGCTGTAGGCAGGGTTTACAGGTACAAGACTTTTTGTCATTAACACATGCATAGGTAGGCTTAGTTTTCAGGTAACATGGGCAATGTTAATGTTTTTAGTGACAGCCTATCATATAGGATACGAAGATCTTCAACTTGTTGAGTGCATTAACATTAGGTAGGCTTAGTTTTCTGGTAAGATGGACCATGTTAATGTTTTTAGTGACAGCCTATCATTATTATAGGATATCAAGACCTTCGAATTGTTGAGTGTATAAACATTACTTGGATATGCGTACAGGTTATCAACCAATACAAGTTTGTTGATATAATTCACAGCTAGAGCAGATTTTGTCATCTAGATGAAAGATAGCAGACAGTGTTATTGTAGGGACACCTATATTGGATATCAAGGATTTTTCACTGCATATACAGAAAGTATATCAGATAATTGAAAGGAAAGGGAGAACTGTGACCAGGTAGATATAGTTTTCAGGTATGTTTTTACCTTTAGCTGTGGACCGTGTTTTTTGGTGTTTTTATGTTGAAGCTGAATATAAGAAAGTTAGATATAAGTGTTAAGTTTTGTGAATTGGAGGAAAGCTAATAATGTGGTATGGGTCGTTTTTTCAGGTATTTTATTTTCATATTTTGTCGTTAACCTGGACACTGATTGTCTTGTTGTTACCTTAGTGCCCAGATAACAGTTATTCATATTGACTATATCTAGGGATTTCTAGAAAGGTATTATTGAAAAATCTTTAATGTATACATGAGTTATATATTAACATGGTAGGCTCTATGAGTTATATATTGACATGGTCTTGACAATATGGATAACTACAGATTTCTGGAAAAAAATTAATGCATTCTCTTCAACATGTATACTATATATGAGTTGAATATTGACATGTTATTATAGACCAGAGGTTGTTTGCTCAAAACTAAGTTATTTTAACAATTCGTTAAACTGTTACGGACCTATGTCTTGGTAACGTGTTGTTTGTTTGTTTGTTAACTTTCCGTTAAATTTACTGCAGAGAGAGAGAGAAATGGGGTTTAACGTTTACTACAGAAAACACTATAAAATACTTTTTTTTTCCTTTAGAAATATTAGCATAAATCTTTGGTGCCTTTATTTCCACAAACAATCTTTCTCTCCGTTAAAGTTAATGGATCGTTAAAAGATAACAGAGCTTTGAGCAACGACCCCAGGGATTTATAGAAAAGTATCAATGAAGTCATTTTAACATGTATATGACTTAGTTATTGGCATGGTATATGAGTTGAGGTAGTTAAATGAAGTTGCCATTAATGATAATGGTTATAGTTTCACAGAGAATGACTAAACTTGAAAGATTCCAGATTATTAGCAGACCGTCTGGCAACTGCTCACAGGGAACTGTTGAAGTGTTCACTTTAATTTGTGACTTACTGGGTGCTTTTATTGATTTGTGGTCAATATCTAATCAAAATTTTAGTAGATACTTTAATTTTGACTGGCTAAGCACTAAAATCAATATAATATCTGCAATTAAATTACTAAAATTTGGATTTTTATCCTCGTTAAAATTTTGTGAAACAGGCCCCTGGGTTCTTGTTATTGTTACCATTTCTGTCTTGTTTTATCCATTATCATGGTATTTTCAATATTATCTGCTGAAGTCTACAGGGTATTATTATTATACGTGTATTCATTAGGATGGAAGGATGAGGGTCTGGTTGAATTACTGCCTGGGGCAACTTGAATCCGTATCTGGCCTTAGTGTCATGTTATTGACTAGAGGAAAGGAAGAGAAATGGGGGTTAAAGTCCACTCTACACAAACTAGGTCATTACGGCACTAACATGTGGTTTAATTTTATTTCAATAATTCGCTTGCAAGTAGGAGTCTTTAGCAGTGGGGTTGGGTGGGTGAATGATCATGCGCCTTAGATCATAATCTCTGTCATTTTAAGTTTAATGGTGTGATTTTGATCCCACAGTTGTATGTGACAAGGGAAAGGGTAGCATTCCTAACCTTGCTGGTTTTATCAGGGCCCTAGGGTTTCCTCCAACTGCTAAAGACCCCAATGTGCTAGCGAGTTATTGAATTAAAAAAAACACCATAAGTTAGTCTCAAAATTGGCTGGTTTGTGTTGAGTGGATGTTAAAACCCTATCTCTATCTTTCTTTGTATTGTTGTCTGGACCTAGTGAACATCTAGATATAATAACAGTATCTGCATATCTATGGTTTTGTGTTTTTGACAAGCGTAATCTACATAACCCAGGCTTAATGTTAGTTTGTTACCTGTCAACTGACTGTCATCAACGGCCTTAGGTCGGATTATTGGATATTTTAACCTGTTGATTTCACCTGAGGTAAGAAAAAATGTGATTATATTGATTAACTAATCATCAGATTTACCTGAAAGGTGTTTTTATTGATACAGATATTGATCTATCAAAGTTTAAAAATCGCTTTTTCATGTAATCCTTACATCCGATTGTAAGTTTAATTGATGGTTGTCAGGTTGCTATGGATGATTGTCAGGTTGCTATGGTAGCCAGGAACAACTTGATACTATTTTTTTTGATTGTTCTTATAACATTGTGAAGTTTTTCTGATTCTTGGCTCGGGTTACAGGTTGGAATGAAACATGACGTCTTGTCAACATGTCACTTCAGTTTTTTGGGTATGAGAGAGAGAGAGAGAGAGAGAGAGAGAGAGAGAGAGAGAGAGAGAGAGAGAGAGAGAGAGAGAGAGAGATTAACCTCCACTCGACACAAAGTAGGTCATTTTGGGACTAACATGTGGTTTTCAATTTGTATTTCAATAATTCGCTTGCGCGTAGGGGTCTTTAGCAGTGGGAGGAAACTGAATGCCCGGAGGAAACCCACGAGGTTGAGAAGGCGCCCCTATCTCCATGTCACATACGCTCACACTAGGGCTCGAAACCACAGCCGCAAGCCAGAGGTGACCGGCCAGCTAGAGGTTGAAGCGGGCACACTAGGCCATCCCAACCCCCCTTTTGGGTATGCAAAATATGCTGTAACATCAACTTGGTTTTAAGAATGATCACACAGTACTAACTCTTACTATAAAACACAGCTAAATGTTAAGCTTTTAATCCGTTTGGTGTTAAAATTCCGTTGATTGTGATTAGACAATATATACACAAGGATAATTTATTGGTAGTGGTTTCCATTTGTGGACTACTGAACACTGTTAATTTGATTATACCTGACAGTGTACATCACAACACGCACAGAGTTTTGTCGTGTCCGATTTAGCTCAAGGTATGCTATTTTCCGGCGTTTAAAATGACCACCGAGTCTGATCCACTGACACAAACTAGGCCCATTCATGATTTTATTTTAATAATTCACTTGCATGTAGAGATCTTAAAGAGCAGTGGAAGCAAACCAAAGGACCTAGAGGAAACCCATGAGATTAGGCAGGTGACCCTATTTCTTTTTATGTAGAGGCTTGGTATCGAAACCATGCCATTAAACTAAATGACAGTTGACCTAATGATCTAAGCTCACACTAAGAGCACTTGTCAAGTCATCCACAAATAAGCTAGAAATTTTAATCCATTGTTTCTATATATAAAATAAAGCTGTAGTTATTTCTTGTAATAATAATATATCATGTCATATTAAAGGTAGTTAACCTATAAATAAGATTTCATAGACAGATAATTATCAAGACGGACAGGTATAATCTGCAGGTAATAACAATAATTTTACCTGATAATTCTTACACCCAAATATAGGTAACCTAAATAAGATACATTATTAACTCGGGTTAATTACAATAATTTTACCTGGTAATTCTCACCTGCATAAATATAGGTAACCTAAATATAATTTGACCCTCCAGTACAAAACAGTACACTTGGATCAAATTGAAGAAATGGAGATAATGGTGTCAAATGAAAGAGTATAAAAACTTAAAACTCCCATATCTCTGCTAACTTTTGTCTGATTCTTAGACTTCAGGTACCAATGAAAAGAGGTTTTTATACTCTTTCATTTGACACCATTATCTCCATTTCTTCAATTTGACCCAAGTGTACTGTTTTGTACTGGAGGGTCACTAATAATAATAATAATAGTAATAATAAGTCCACATATATAGGAGATACAATGAATTTGATACATAAGTTGAAATTATGATCTTGAGTATTTTATATCTAAATCGGTGATCGCCATTTGTAAGTTTATCCATTGATAACTCCGGTTCATAACACTTATTATATCAGGTAATTCTCACACCAAAATATAGGTAACCTAAATATAAAGATACAATAAATTTGATACACAGGTTGAAATTATGATTTTCAGTATTTTTATCTAAATTGGCGATCACCATTTGTAAATTTATCCATTGATAACTCAGATTAATAACAATAATTTTACCTAGTAATTTTCACACCAAAATATAGGTAACCTAAATATATTAGATATAATAAATTTGATACATAGGTTGAAATTATGATCTGAAGTATTTTTATCTAAATTGGCGATCACCATTTGTAAATTTATTCATTGATAACTCAGATTAATAACAATAATTTTATCAGGTAATTTTCACATCAAAATATAGGTAACCTAAATGTGTCATGTACAATAAATTTGATACAAACAGTAAATCTTGCGTCAAACGTTGAAATTATTGTCTGAAGTTTTTTTTATCTAAATTTGCGGTCACAATCAATTAGGATAAATTTGATACGTAGGTTGTTCAAATTATGATCTTAAGGTTTTTTTATTTAAAATTTGCGGTTATTGTTTGTATAAGTAGATCCTTTGATAATAGCTGGAGTGAATTACCACATCAAAGTAGATAGGTTGAATACCTGAAGTAAGATTACGACACCTGTACACAATATCAGGTAAAAACTGAGGTAAAAACTCAGGTGAAACACGAATATCATAATCCCCTGGTCAATGCCTCGTACACCACGACTAAATCTCAATACAAATTATTCTTTATCTCCTAAGATCAGTGAATTCCTTCAGAGATCATCCCCCATTAATCCCATTGTTCATGAAATACTACAATATGTTATTGAAGGATTCATGTCCGTCCTTTGATAACAATGGTGGATTTATCTTTCATCGTTTTGTAAACAGGTCAACTTGTCATCTCCGAGCCAGGGTGGCTGACTTTCTAGACTAGCCTCTGGGGTTTATTGGTTGGCAGCTAGATTGGATGGATGACTATTAAGAGACTTTGCTTTCTTTAGTGCCAATCAGAAGATTCATCTTATTCTTATCTCACAATCTCACAAGCTGCTGAAGCTGACCAGGGCTGATGTGAGACTAGGTGTACTATGGCAGGGGACGGAGTGACACAGTTTGGTTCGTGGGATTTTAGTTTCATCATCCCCATTAAGGTCCCAAATTGAACGAATCGTACATGTGTTTAACATGTTTGAGTATTATTAATTATATTTAAAATGACATTTACTTGTATGTTAAGCACATCAAATATTGATAGGGCAAAAAGAAATGAGGTCCTGCGAACACATTGTCATGTACGTAAAAGAGAGAGAGAGAGAGAAATGGGGTTTAACATCCACTCAACACAACTAGGTCATTTCGGGACTAACATACAGTTTAATTTTATTTCAATAATTTGCTTGTGCGTAGGGGTCTTTAGCAGTGGGAGGAAACCGGAGTGCCCGGAGGTTGAGAAGACGCCTCTATCTCCATGCCACATACGCTCACACCAGGGCTCAAAACCACAGCCGCAAGCCAGAGGTGGCAGGCCAGCTAGAGGTCGAAGCGCGGCACTCTAGACCACTAGGCCATCCCAACCCCCCTGTACGTAAAAGTACCCATGAGTGTTGAAATACAAGATAAGAGCAGGTGTAGAGCTGCTGTCCAGGCAAAATTTCCTCTAACACACTCCTTATTCACTGCAGAACAGTACGAGACTAACTCCATTTCATTTACTTTCATTTACCTGTGTTCATGCGGTTGGATCGCCGAAAGGTTTGCACATGCACGCTGTATCATAACGTCTGTCATTGAGTCAATAGACGTGGTTTCAATTCCTCGGTTGTAGGGTTGCCTGGTTTCCTCCCACTTATTAAGACCCCTACGCGCAAGCGAATTATTGAAAAAAAACCCCCATATGTTAGTCCCAAAAAGACCTAGTTTGTCTAGAGTTGGCTTTTTCTCTCTCTCCCCTATCTACCTATATTCAGTAGGTAGAGTACAATATTCAAGATTTAACCAGCTGTAGATTTATATACCTGTCATATTTAAATTTGAACCCACCGTAAGATGATCAGAGATTGTGGTAGGTTATGATGTCACATCCACTTATAGTAACCTGTTTTATCCTCTGATAATTGTCTGTCCAGGGTTCGTAGGTTATTAACTTCAAGTGGATCAAGTAGGGGGTCTGTCTGGTCTCTTTATCTAAAGACTATTATCTCAATTAGGTTTATGTTGTAACTAAATCTAGTGGCAGGTAATAGTTTGATAAAACATCCCAGCAGGTGCCCCCATTACGATTGGATAATAAACATTAATAGATAGAGATAGACAGAGACAGAGGTAGATTGTGGATGTGTGTAGTTTACTATTATAATATATGGAATGAATACGGAATAAATTGTTGGACATTCGTAACTACAATATAGGTAAAGTCATTTTCAATATTCTATTTAAACATACATAAATTCCTAGGTCAGAGACATTGTCAGGCATAAAATATTCAGGTATATCATTCAGTCGAGTGGCATGGTTTTGATTCTCTGTTTGTATGTGATGAAGAGAAGGGTTGCCTCTCCCACCTCATGGGTTTTCTCTGTGTACTACCCTACGCTCAAGCGAAGTATTGGACCGTCCTCTAGTCTCAAAATGACCTAGTTTGTGTCGAGTGGATGTTAAACTCCATTTCTCTCGCCATGAATCATTACACATACAAAGAGAGATCTGGAAATGAAATTGAAATAAGTTTTAACGTCCTACTGTTCTGCTCCGAACTAGGGTAATGAAGACGGGCATACACCATACAGTGTACTATGATGGAAATTTGTCGAACGACTAGGCAGCTGTCCTCATCTAGCCCTCCGTCCTGCATCACTGACAAGAGGGAACCCCGCCAGAAAATCTTGATGAACTTTCTCGGCCAATGCAAGGATCAAACACCTAACTTCCAGGCTAGCGAGCGTGCGTTTTACCCACTAAGGCACTGTAGCCAGTCAGCATCTTACTCACTTAGCCACTGTGACCCCCTTTGTATTATTCTGAATTAGTAAATAATTACATGAGTGTAATAAGTAAGTAAGTAAAAACAGTAACACATATATTACCTTGAGCATCAGGTGTTGTATGAAAGATAATTAGAAAGTATTTTCATAAACAACAGTGATTAATGTTGTTACATTTCATGTTATCTTTGTATGTATGGAGATTAATGTAGGAATATTTCCAAGCTGAAAGATTGAAGTTAAATAAGAAGTGGTATTAGGTGGTCTGTGTCTTTTTGTACACTGTATGACCTATGTATATGTTAGAAATGAAATGAAATGAAACAGGATTTAACATTTTACTGTTCTGCTCCTAAACTGGGTTAATGAAGACAGGCATGTACCAAACAGTGTGCTATGAGAGAAATTATAACAAATTCCAACTGCCAAGGGATATTTTATGTACACGGGACCTTGGTTTTTCATACCATTCAAAAGACAGCTGTCCTTGTCAGGCCTCCCATCCTGCATCACTGACAATGAGGAATATGTATGTTAGTATGTCAGGTGTGTATATTAGTATATAATAGAGTGATAAGTAGCCGTTAACTTGATACATACGCGTCAAAATACACATCAGTGATGAGAGGCTGTTAAGTTATAACGAAAATAGGAGATGTGGAGAAAATTAGGATGAAGATGTGAGAGCGTAAAACCATTTATTCTTCTATATATCCATCATAGAGTCAAAATACCTCGTAACACGCAAACAGTTATATTGGATTTGTAATATTGTGAGGTGTGACTTGAATTCTTTGATGAAATAAACAAGGTAAACAGGTGCCCCTTTTACTATTGGTCAATAGTGGAAGTTGTATACTATACATACTATAGATGTGGATAGATTTTAGTATACATGTATAAGTAGATGTTGATGTACTGTAGAATACTATAGAATAGTGAAATGATTGTGCAGAGTTCATCTGAACATCTTGACAAATTTATTGTCTGAGTTAATTGAGTTATAATGTGAGTTATTAGAGTTAATTTTTGAGTTATCTCAGTTAAGTCCTGAGTTTTTATTTTTGTTAAAATCTTGAATTATTACATGAGTTCTTATCTGTTTTTTTTTATCTGAGTTAATTCTTGAATATTATCTGAGTTTTTTTTTAGTATTATATGAGTTAATTATTGGTTTTTTATCTGAGTTTATTCTCTGGTTGTTACATGAGTTAATTCTTGAAAACATATACAAGGCATATATGTTATTAGTTTACAATGTCACGTTTTCTATTTAACGGACATGTCTTTACATTGAGAAAAACACACTTTGGATGAACAGTTAGTATGTAATATATACAAGCACACATACAGGTAAAAACAAACTGATTTATAGTAGAGATACACAACAAATTTGTCTATGAATAAATTATGAGCTTAATAGTAAAACCTAGTAGAATATTCATAGTAACAGTAGTAAATTATTACTATAGTTTATATTTATATACAGTATATAGAACATTGACATCGTAATAAAATGTGAACAGGTGCCCCTCTTATGATTGGATAATACCTATATATACACTAGGTAAATATAACAACTATATACATGTATATTACATAGGTATATGTAAATAAAACTACCTACCACTTTATGAAACAGCAGGTTGTAATGTTTGGAAACTCTTAACATAAATCTATTTTAGTGAGAAATATTTTAACGTGCGCTCGTTTATTTATTTTATTCAAATACACGTTAAATACCCCCTGTACAACTCGCTAGATATCTCCACTGTTTGTAGAAATAGAAACTTTGAATACAAAATAGACCTTTGAATTTGACTGCATTTATGTGAAAGCCTTGAAATTTTAGAAAGGTAAAGAGTTGATTGTGTATAATTATTTCGAGTGTTTGCCATATTGTGTTAAGGATATACCACAAAACTTTGATATCTGAATTTAAAATTTCAAGGATTGATAAAGGTAAGAGATTTAAGAGTTATTTTAAATGTTTACAAATAAGAAACCCTGACCGAATTCTGAAGGGCTGTAATGACTTTTAGATTGTAAGCGTATGATAGACGACGTGTTTGTATAGTATACACAAAGAAATAATTTAAGCACGTACCCTGTGTATATTTTATATTAATGGGGTTTGGGAGGTGTGTTGGTATTATTGAATCCTTGATAACATAACCACAGAAAAACGAATTGGTTTGCAAGAAGGCAACTGTTGCAATTAGAACAAATGAAAAGTTGTAAGAGATAGTCGGTTGCAATTAAAAAAATATTAAAAAGTTGTAAATCGAAGTTAGATGGATAGAAACCTCACAGTCCAGCATAAAAATACCAATAACCAAAAACGGACCTATTTTACCGACATTTCGCCTAATAGTTTGGATGCAGCTATGGCAGGTGTGGCACCAGGCAGTGTAAGCTTACTCTTCCAGACACCTGTTATCACTGTTTGGTCGTATTTTGTACACAGTGAACAGTCCATATGCTGATTACACTATTTTGCCTATACTGTTTTTTTCGGGGGGGGGGGGGAGTGAATTTTGTCTTGGATTGTTCTACTTTGTTCAAGTCAATTCCTTTGGAATTCAGAGGTATCTAACACTCCCTTTAAATATGTGATATAAAATGGATATAAAATTTTACTGTGAGATATTGATAAGTCAAGTGTGTATTATAAGTCAATATACCATGGTAAAATCTCGTATACAATAGACAATATACCATGGTAAAATCTCGTATACCATAGTTATTGCATATAATATAAAATAAGGATTAATAAGGGGTCATTGAGGTTCAGGTATTTATTGTTTATAAGTAAAGTATATGATATCAAATCAGGGACTGAGTTTAACTGACCCTGAAGTTGTAATAAAATTCAAGTCAGAAGTTTATTTAAGAGATTAACAAGAAATTTAATGTTTTAAAACGGTCAAGTAGCTGTTTACGTTTCATTAAAGAAATTTTTGGACAATATTTATTTATTTTATGGCTTAATCCATGCTATAATGTTCTCAAATCGATTATTTAAAGGAGCTAAATCGCGAAGATTCGAAACCTATAAATTGACTCAAATAGGTCGCAAAATATTAAGGCATCACGAATATACATATAAACTGATTTACATTCAATCGTTTCTGTTCTAACTGTAATTTCCAATCAGGTAATCTATAGCGTCTGCTTACACGTATAATATTTACTCCACATGCTCTCCAAATAAGAATGTGACATCACCTTTTGATATGGCTTGTGAAAAAATGTCTAGCCTCTTTCTTCGAGTCCCTCGTTACAAATGGCGCAGAAGTGCATTGTGGTACATGATTCAATTTAAATTGACAAATAATTCGTGTTTTCAACGTTGAAGACTTTGGATGACATTTAGTAAGAAGAGACTTAGCTCCTTTAACATTTAATTTTGAAAAATGAACCAAGATATCGATGGTGGAGAATCTAAAGTTTGGATTCAATCTGATTTAAAAAGAATCCCAGCTGGGAAATTTAAGTAAGAAAACAGAACCAAGATATCAAGAGTTGAGAATCTTTCGTGTTGGACTCAATCTCATTTATAAAGTGGCCCATGAAGTCTTTTACCTAACAGTTATATGTGGCACTGGTTTGTTTATATTGTCTGTTGAGAATGTTGAATGGGGGGAATTTAACCATTTTTGGACTGATATTCCTTATAGAGATTTAGCCTGTCCAACCTCATGACAATGTCAGGCACTAAACCTCTGTGTCTGTCATTTTGTCCAGCACTGATTTATCTTTTTTAATGATATTATTAATAAATGTCTGTAGTGTTGAAATGGTCAGGTATTGGTCTGACATTTTCAATTTTGTCAGTTACATCAAAAACCGTTATTTCCAGGCCTGCATGGGTTCTCTCCGGGTCCTCTGGTTTCCTCCCTCTGCTAAAGACCCCTTTGCGCAAGCAAATTATTGAAATAAAATTGAACCATATGTTAGTCCTGAAATGCCCTAGTTTGTGTCGAGTGAATGTTAAACCCCATTTCTCTCTTTCTTTTTATGATTTAACTTTTACAATATTTTATAATTTAAAATTCATCAGTTGACGATCCGAGATGTTTATCATCTGCATCGTCTTAAAATAAAACAAAATGCAATTTTTTGAATAGTTCAGTATTGGAAGACATGCACTAGATAAAAACTCATTTAAATTTCAACCTGTTGCTCGTCGTTTCAAATCACTTACGGTAAATTAACTCTTCACTTTCTCCGCAATCTAACTCGGAGGAATGCATAGATTATACTTGAACTATTGTTAACCCAATCAGCTACTTACGCTTGGCTTGAAATTGTCTTTTTATTGCTCCCCGGAAATGTGAGTGATGGTTTTTGTGTAGAATCGGTGAATCATGATTGATTGATGATAAAAAAAGAGATTATAGCAGGGCAGGTTAAATTACCTGGAACAGCCTGTGGTTAGATAACCACAGATCAAGGGAGGGAGATATGATTTAATACTGATGATAATACATGTTCAGATTTATAACCTGAATAGTAGGCAGTGGCGTTGTGTGGCCCTTCCAAGCTCCCCCTACGCCAGATGTGATTTGTTACTAATGATGATACATGTTCAGATTTATAAACTAAATATGTAGTTGGCAGTGGCGTTGTGTGGCCGGCCCTTCCAAGCTCCCCCTCCGCCACTCCCCAATGAAAATCTAAATGAAGGAGACAGAGAGAGAGAAATGGGGTTTAATGTCCACTTGCCATAAACTATGTGATTTTGGGACTAACATGGTTGAATTTAATTTCAATGATTAGCTTGTGCGTAAGGGATCTTTAGCAGTTGGAGGGAAACCACAGGACCCGTAGAAATCCCACAAGGTTGGATCGGAGACCCTACTCCGTGTCATGTACAACCAGGGAATGGAAACCACATCAGTTGACTCAATGACTGTATAATACAGCACTCACATGCTAACCATTTGGCCATCCAACCCCCCTAAGTAGCTGTACTTCACCCCCTGTTAGATATAGGGTTTTGTATATTTTATTTTACGCAACCCAAGAAACTGTAATGCTGTATTGTGCTGCACATGCTAACCATTCTGACATCCAATGTTAATCCTCCTATTAGCAAACAAATCATGAAATGGTAAATAAGGAGTGTAAAGAACCTGTTTATATTTACAGGTATCTATGTATGTACAACAGGTAGATCAGTAAGTTAAGGATATGACATGTTCCCACCTATATTTAAATAACATACGTACGGGGGTGGGAAGGGAGTGAACTAAGGAGTGTTTGTACAACATTTGACGTCCTTAAGTTAAATGTGTTTAGTACATTGATAGCTGCAAGTATTTCTCTGAAGACAAGTTTTCCTGGATTATTTTGAGCTTAATATATGGTAAATTTTTATACTTTCATACTTAAAGTTTGTTTATAAGAATGGTGGTAGGGTGTGAAAGGTGTGTTGTGAGTATGCTCTCCCCCAGTGTCTCGCTCCCCCCTCTGGTAAGACAAGTTATTCTGGGTTATTTTGGGTCTAAATATGGTAAATTTTGACTTTCTATCTATTATTTTTATTTAAGTTTATTTACAAGGGGTTGGGAGAGCAGTGATGTGTGCATGTTAAACTCTCTCTCTCTCTCTCTTTCCTCTCTCTCTCTCACACACATACTCTCTCTCCTAAAGGAGGGATGTTGGGGAGATCTGCCTTTATAAAGTGGTTTCTCACTCTTTCTCTCTCTCTCACAGAATAAAGGAGGGGAGGGGTGATCTGCCTTTATAAAGTAGTTTCATTCAAACTATTCTGTTTATAATACTGTCAAGGACCAGGTTGAGACAGGTAAATGACAAGTGTATATAAGATTACCTACCTGTATATATATAAATAGATGAAAGAAGTTTACCTACAGGTAGATTCTCTCTCTCCCCCCCCTCTCTCTCTCTCTCTCTCACTCTCTCTCTCTTTCTCTATCAACCTACTCTGTGTATAATATTGTCAAGGACAAGGGTAATGACAGGTGTATATAAGATTACCTACCTGTATGTATAAATAGATGAAAGAAGTTTACCTACAGGTAGATGATGTAATCTTAATGACATATTATCTCTAGTTTATTGTCCACCTGTAAACTACTATACATGATTAAAACCAGATCATACTGATGTTGAGATGAGGTGATTGACTGCTCATCAAACTTTCTCCCTATTTTATCGTAAAATGTGAGTTTTTCAGGATTATTTTTTAAGCACTTGATACATGTAAATATAGACTCTTGTGGTTCCTTGAAAAATATAAAAGTGGTGTTAACTGTTGGAAACTACTGCTCCCTAGATCCTTACAGACCACATGAAGGATTGTTTTTAGGGGGTGCCAAAGTTATTCATGGGACTTTGGTGCTCTAATGGCCACTAATTCGTGTAGTTTGGATCTGTCCAAGTCGTAATGGTTTCTATCTTTTGAGTGAAGTAAGAGAAACTGTACATAAGAGGCATGTGAAACTTAATGTTTGTATATCAGAATAATATTGGAGTGTTCTCTAATTTTAATCCACAGCCGTTGAGCTTGATGTAAATGCCAACTTCAGTGGTGCACTAAGAAGGACCTGACAAGTACAGTATCTAGTTGTAAGAATGGGACAAAAAAATTGAGGTTCCATGTACACATTGGTGTGCACGTAAAGAACCTTTGATTTTAGAATTAAAAGTAGGCTGTAGAAATGCTGTCCGAGGTAAATTTCCAACATATATCCATCTTCATTAGCCCAGTTGGTGCAGAATAGTACGACTTTAAACCCCATTATATTTCTTATTGGAGAGATGAAAGGTTTGTTACCTATGAAAGTCAAGGGTTTGGTCCCAGGCTTGTTGTTGACCAGGAGTTAGGTGGCCTATGTAACATCATGAGTTTTCCATTTTGGATTTTTATACGCCCACATTGAAATGTGGTCGTATATTGCCGTCGCCCCCGTCCGTCCGTCCGTCCGTCCGTCGGTCCGTCTGGCGTCCACAATTGCTTGTGGACGCTCTAGAGGCCAAAGTTAATATTCGATTGACTTTAAATTTATACACAGTGTTTAAGGTCATGAGACGAAGAAGCCTATTGATTTTCAGCGATTTCCGATAATAACTGTCTGAGTTATGGCCCTTGATCACTAAAAAAAATCTTGTGGACGCTCTAGAGGCCAAAGTTAATATCCGATTGACTTTAGATTTATACATAGTGTTTACGGTCATGAGACGAAGAAGCCTATTGATTTTCAGCGATTTCCGATAATAACTGTCAGAGTTATGGCCCTTGATAACTTCAAAAAATCTTGTAGACGCTCTAGAGGCCAAAGTTAATATTCGATTGACTTTAAATTTATACACAGTGTTTAAGGTCATGAGACGAAGAAGCCTATTGATTTTCAGCAATTTCCGATAATAACTGTCTGAGTTATGGCCCTTGATCACAAAAAAAAATCTTGTGGACGCTCTAGAGGCCAAAGTTAATATCCGATTGACTTTAGATTTATACATAGTGTTTAAGGTCATGAGACGAAGAAGCCTATTGATTTTCAGCAATTTCCGATAATAACTGTCAGAGTTATGGCCCTTGATAACTTCAAAAAATCTTGTGGACGCTCTAGAGGCTAAAGTTAATAACCGATTGACTTTAAATTTATACACAGTGTTTAAGGTCATGAGACGAAAAAGCCTATTGATTTTCAGCAATTTCCGATAATTAAAATCAGAGTTATGGCCCTTGATCTCTTTAAAAAATCTTGTTGACGCTCCAGAGGCTAAAGTTAATAACCGATTGACTTTAAATTTATACACAGTGTTTAAGGTCATTAAATAAAGAAGCCTATTGATTTTCAGCAATTTCTGATAATTACTGTCAGAGTTATGGCCCTTTATCGCTTATAAAAATCTTGTGGACGCTCTAGAGGCTAAAGTTAATAACCGATTGACTTTAAATTTATACACAGTGTTTAAGGTCATGAGGCGAAGAAGCCTATTGATTTTCAGCAATTTACGATAATTACTTTTAGAGTTATGGCCCTTTATCACTTAAAAAAATCTTGTGGACGCTCTAGAGGCCAAAGTTAATAACCGATTGACTTTAAATTTATACACAGTGTTTAAGGTCATGAGACGAAAAAGACTATTGATTTTCCGCAATTTCCGATAATTACAATCAGAGTTATAGCCCTTGATCTCTTTAAAAAAATCTTGTTGACGCTCCAGAGGCTAAAGTTAATAACTGATTGACTTTAAATTTATACACAGTGTTTAAGGTCATTAAATGAAGAAGCCTATTGATTTTCAGCAATTTCTGATAATTACTGTCAGAGTTATGGCCCTTTATCGCT
Organism: Patella pellucida; assembly: GCA_917208275.1. Classification (NCBI taxonomy): domain Eukaryota; kingdom Metazoa; phylum Mollusca; class Gastropoda; family Patellidae; genus Patella; species Patella pellucida. Next base: position 65,237,533 of record OU795042.1, on the reverse strand, counting down.
TATAAAAATCTTGTGGACGCTCTAGAGGCTAAAGTTAATAACCGATTGACTTTAAATTTATACACAGTGTTGAAGGTCATGAGACTAAGAAGCCTATTGATTTTCAGCAATTTCAAATAATTACTGACTGAGTTATGGCCCTTGATCACTTTCAAAATTTTGTGGACGCTCTAGAGGCTAAAGTTAATATCCGATTGACTTTAAATTTATATAAATTGTTGAAGGTCATGAGACGAACAAGTATATTGAGTTTCAATGAATTTAGATAACTTGAACAGCATGGAGGAGAACTTTATCAAAGCCAAACAAATTCCAATGATTTTCTGATAATTACATAATGAGTTGTTACTTTTAATCAGATTTTAGTGTATTATAAATGTTTCATTACCGATAAAAGTAAAATATGCGACAACTCTTGTTGACTGCCCGGACGATTTAGCTGCTGTGGGCGTATGTTTCGTTGCCTGGCAACCTATGTTTGTGTTTAATAACATCATGGCCTTGTCAACAAATCTTTCTTTTTCCTTTCTAGCTAATCATTTCAAGTCACGCCATGAATACCATTGATACAATCCGTGAATAAACTCGACATAAATAATAAATATATTTCAATACACGCAAAGTAAAGATTTCAGTAAGATTTCATGGTACTCGTAAAATGAAAAACAATTATTTATAAACTATTTTTTATTTACGAAAGAGCAAATAAACACAAGCAATAAAAACATTCATTCGTTCATTGATTCAATCTCTCCTTTTCATAATTATTGGCCTGTTCATAATCTATAAGTAAGGAAAAACCTTTTGATACACTTGTATGAGTAAATCAACTGCAGTCCACATTAATATATTTTGGTTTTTGTACATATATTTTTCATTTTCATAAACTGACCAAGTAACAAACATAAATAGCTTTCCCAAAATATAAATCAAGTGGTGTGGTTTTGATTTCCTGCTTGTACGTAACAAGGAGTTGGATCGTCTGTCCAACCTCATGGGTTTTATCCGGGTCTTCAATTTAAAGACCCCCATGCGCCAGCAAATTAATGAAATGAAATTGAACCATATGTAACAAGGAGTAGGGTCATCTGTCCAACCTTGTGGGTTTTCTCTGGGTCCACCAGTTTCCTCCCAATGCTAAAAACACCCATGTGCAAGCGAGTTAATAAAATAAAAATGAACCATATATTAGTCCAGAAATGACCTAGTTTTTGTCGATACCATATTTAAATATATTATTTTACTTACTATGCTGTGTCATGCAAAGGTTAACAAACTTTTATTCGAGTTCAATAAATATTAACTAACCTATTTGAATTCTTCGATAAATTTGTTTCTGCCTCAAGCCCTTAGGTCACGCCAATCTGATTTTATGTTATTCGATAACACATGTTTAAATTCTGCTTCCTATTTCTTCAGGGAAAAGACTTGTTTAAAAACTAAAAGTACTTGGATGCACTGTTCAAAAGCTTTTTTTAAGTTTTAAATTTTAAACAAAACATCTTTCAATTGATTCAAAGTGGCGATTTTTTAATCTAGGCCTTGAAGAACTGAAATTTATATTGATTTGGCCTTGAGGCTTTTTTAAATGTCATCCAATGGTGGGTAATGAAGTGCATCTGTTGCACTCCTGACAACACGATTAATTTGCCGATAGTGTTTTGTACTCGGTGCTTCTATTCGTAGTATTGATAAAATAAAACAAACTTGTAATGGTTGATTCTGCCATGTGATATTTGTTGAAGTTTTCCATTCAATGATTTTATACAATGCAGGTTGTTTTTGTTCAAACAAAGTCTTTATGATAAATTATTATTCAATACCTGCATAGAGGAATAACGAATGGTGTACAAGATTTAGCATGTGCAGCTGTTGCATTAAAATGAAATTTATTCAACAGTATTAAACAAAGTTTGTATTAATGGTGTGTAAAGTTTAACTATCAAGTTTTAAAAGCCGATAAAATGTAAGATTGAATTACTCTGTTGCAGTTTTGAAAGTGTTTTGAGATCTACAGATAGTTGTACGAGATTACGATGGTTTTTTTTATTGTGATTTGTGTTCTTCGTATGTAAAACAAGATTACGAGGGTGTTTTTATAGTGTTTTGATATCTACACATATATATATATATATAGTTGTACAAGATTATGAAAAAAATTTGATGAAATAGATTGAGGCGCTGCGGCTTAGAAATGATTGCAAGTATTTTTGCCTAAATGGGATTAGGTAACTCATTTAAAGATTTCTTCCACAATTGTATAAGTGATTTGGTAATTGCAAATAGTAGTAGTAGTAGTAGTAGTGGTAGTGGTAGTAGTAGTAGTAGCAACAGCAATAATTAGTAGTATTAGTAGCAGTAGTAGTATTAGTAGCAGCAACAGCAGTAGTAGCAGTAGTATGATTAGTAGTTGTAGTATTTAGTAGTAGCAGTAGTGGTATTTTTAGTAGCAGTAGTAGTAGCGGCAAAAGCAGTAGTTAGTAGTAGCAGTAGTATTATTAGTAGTAGTAGCAGTAGTATTATTAGTAGTAGTAGTAGTAGTATTTAGCACCAGCAGTAGTATCAGTATTTTTAGTAGCAGGAGGAGTTGTATTGTGAGGTGCTCATTCCTCCATTTGACTCCACCCAATGCTACCTCACTGACTCCATCTCTTATTGTATATATTATTTCTGCAAGTCAAGAAAGTGTAAGAGACAGACCAAGAGTAAGGTGCTGAACTACAACCCCAGTTGCATATATATAAACAGCTTTATTGACTCCACAACTTTATATATATTTTAGTTTTCTCAACATAAGAAAATGTCATGCTGCATTATATAGGCTCCCCCACTTTATATATATTTTAGTTTTCTCAACATAAGGAACTGTCTTGCTGTATTATATAAGCTCCCCCACTTTATATATATTTTAGTTTTCTCAAGATCAGAAACTATAATGCTGTATTATAAAGACTCTACCACTTTATATATATTTTACTTTTCTCAACACCCGAAGTTAAAATGCTGTATTATATAGGCTCCTCCACTTTATATATATTTTAGTTTTCGCAACGTAAGAAAATGTAATGCTGTATTATATAGGCTCCCCCAATTTATATATATTTTAGTTTTCTTAACGTAAGAAATTATAATGCTGCATTATATAGGCTCCCCCACTTTATATATATTTTAGTTTTCACAACGTAAGAAATTGTAATGCTGTATTACATATTGATGATATTTATCTGGTACGTGTTTACGCTACAGGCTATGTAATAATTGATGTAAACTACGATAATGATTCACTCAGTTTTATTGGATGAATTTATAGGTTAATTTATTCATATCCTATGTTCGCCTTTTTTTACCGTATAATTTAAAACTCATTTAGGTTGGTGATAAAAGCTGTAAAAATTTTTTTTTTAATGGATTTAATGTAACATTGTAATACGGTAATTATTAGAAAATATAATGTATATTCCCCTTATTGATATTTTGTTACGGTTCTGATTTTATATATAGGCCTATTTATATAATTTATTTGATAGATGTAACTGTGTAATTTGTATTCGTTACTGTTATATTACGATTTTAAATATATTAAACTATCGTTGACAAGGCAATCAATTCCATTCGTTTCCTGTAACTCTTACTGACTATTTTGGGGGGTTGGGTTGCAGTATGGTTATGGTTAATGTGTGGGAGTTGGATGATAAGGTTTGTCATTGTGTCAAGTGACATTAATTCGATTTTCAGCTTGTACGTAGGGTCGCATGTCCTATCTCAAGGTTTATGCGAATTATTTAAATAAAATAAACGATATGTTAGTCCTGAAATGGCCTAGTTTTGTCGAGTGGACCGTGTATTAGTCCCAAAATGACCTAGTTTGCTTAATGTGGACATTAAACCCCATTTCACACTTTCTCTCTCTCTCTCTTACTGAGCTGTTTAGAGAGTAAAATATTTGTAATTTTGATTTATTAGGATTCTATGTACCGTAAATGTTTATATTATAGAATTAAATGGGAGGTGAATAAGTGGGATTTAATTAGGATCGGTAATTAATTAATTATCAACACCTGGGGCGTTTGACTGCTGGAAGGAAATTTGCTAATGTATTTATTTTGTTATGTTAATGCTTATTTGTCTTTAAGCCAAATTCTTAAAAGAAGAACCAAAAGTTCTTAGGAAAAATGTTCGTTTTGATTTTTACCTGTATATTTTCCATATAGAAGTGTTCATATGGAACCTCACACCTGATTTTTACACCAGACAAAGGGATCTAACTAATGCATATGGTTAGGTATTTGCATAGGTTTAGTTAGGTGTTTGCATATGTCTAGTTATTTGCATATGTCAAGTTATTCCCATGTCTAGTTATTTGCATGTCTTTTTCACATGTCTAGTAATTCACATGTGTCAAGTTATCTTCGCATATGTCAAGTTATTCACATATATCGAGTTATTCCTAAATGTCTAGTTATTCCCATATGTTAAATTATGCTCATATGTCGAGTTATTCCTAAATGTCAAGTTATTCCCATATATATCTAGTTTTTGACATATGTCTAGTTATTTACATTTCTAATTATTCCCATGGCTATTCACATGTGTAGTTATTTGCATATGTCTTGTAATTTGCCAAAAAATGCCTGTGTTTTATCATTTAAATATGCCTACATACTTTATTCACATGTCTTGTTATTCATGTATTTAGTTATTTGCATGTTTTGAGTTACTCAAATTCACATAATAGTTGAAATACTTGGCAGTGTAACTTACACTGTAAGCAATCTTTGAGAAGAAAGTTAAAATTGCGGTCATTATTAGACAGGAAGTAAGAATTAACAAAATACTTTGATACCAACTCAGAAAATACGAAATAAAATCTGACCGTAATCTATCGGGGATTAATTGTTTTGTACAAGTTAAAAGAAAAATAAAACGGTTGCCAAGTTGGAATACTTGATTTGGGTGTGTCGCTCAGGTAAATTCAACGACTAGCAGGTAAAAATTACAGGTATTCATTGAAACATTTGTACAAGTCGAAGGTATGGCAGTTTAAAGGTCCAAGTTCTGCTTGAGAACAAAGTATGACAGAAGGTATGACGGTTTAAAGGTCCAAGTTCTGCTTGAGAACAAAGTATTCATTTGGTTTGATCTGGATGTCTATTTATGGGATCAGGACCTGACTTTGATGTCGAAAAAAAACCCTTTAAATTGAGTTTTACGATATGTAAGAAGTTATTTGGATTTAGTACTTACCTGTATAGTCTACCTGTGTTCATTTAGTGATGGTGAAACTTTAAGGTGAAAAACATCCTTTAAAATTAGCATTAATTAGTGATTTTATTTACAGCCAATGAAATGTCTTATTCTAGATGGAACTTTGAAGCATAAGGTGACTCTATTCTTTATGAGAGAGAGAAATGGGGTTTAATGTCTACTCGACACAAACTAGGTCATTTCGGGACTAACTATTCTTTATGACTTTTAATCAAAACAGAAGGGATTTTTTCCACTTACTGTTTAAATTTAGACTCCAGATAGACCTTTTTGACTCAAGGTAGATCTTTTTGACCTCAGATAGACCATTCTGACTCTAGATAGACCATCTTGACTCCAGATAGACCATTTTGATTCCTTGATTCCAGATAAATCTGTTTAACTCCAAATAGACCTTTTTGACTCCAGGTAGATCTTTTTGAACCCACATAGACCATTTTGACTCAAGATAGACAATTATGACTCCAGATACATGTAGAACTATGTCTCATTATAGATCAATGTGACCTCAGTTTCTCCTTTTTGACTCCAGATCTGTTTGACTCCTGGGAAAACTGTGTAGTGAAAAGAATGATATGAGACAAGATTTCTTTGTCAAGTTATACTAGTATAATTCTAGGAGAAACTATGTTTATGATTTCAAGATCTTGTATTTAGCCACAGTTTGTTTGAGATAAATTTCAGGTATTTAACATTATTAACAGCTGCAAATTTATAAAGGTACCATCACTCTCATCGGGGGTGGGTGTGTGTGTGTGGATGGCTGTATCATAAGGTCTGTCACTGAGTCACTGCTAAAGACCCCTATGTGCAAGAGAATTATTGAAATAAAATTAAATCACAGCTGGCCCCTGAATCCATTCCCTTGAATTGATATTTGTTATTTATTTCTTGCAATGTCAATTATTTGTCTGGTAGGTTTTGTTTTGTGTGTAGTGTTGTCCCCCTGCATTTACTATTGAGAAGAGAAATGGCTTTTATTTTAGGTATAGTCCAATGAAAAGTCTGAACTCTTGAGTGATTTCGAATCTTCGGTTGTACGTGACAAGGAGTAGGGTCGCCTGTCCAACCTCGTGGGTTTTCTTTGGTTCCCTCCCAATGCTAAAGACCCCTACAGCTACGCACAAGCGAATTATTGAAATAAAATTAACCATATGTTAGTCCTGAAATAACCTGGTTTGCGTTGAGCAGACATTAAACCCCATCTCTCTCTCTCTCTCTCTCTCTTTTTCTCTATGAATTCTTGAAATATTTTAGGTTTTAAGTTGTCTTGAATTAAGACTCCTGAGCAATAATGCTTCTTTAAACTTGATTTTATAATTATTTTCTCTTAACTTTTTCAGATGATGTTAAACTGGTTAAATTGAACGGAATGTCGAAGATTTGAAGAACAAACACGAGTTAGGACGAATAACCCACAAGAAAACATGAGCACATTTAAAAAAGATTTAGTAACCATGGCAATCCGCATTTTGTTAGTTGTGTGAGAAAATCTTAACTAGTAAATTTACTTAAAAGTCATTACGCTTCGGCTTTGGCTCACAAGTTGTACGCTAAAATCGAGATAAAGGATCGCCACGGAAACCTTTGAACAAAGCAGACGCAGTTTACACTTTACAGGTTCAAGTGTGTTGTTAATTTGTTAAGTGATTGCCGATTGGATAAAAGTGTAAACAAGACAAACTTTATCCAAGATTTTTATTGGTTTACTGTTTGATCGTCAACAGTTTGTGGTTTGCGGACAAATTCCGTGTGTGAATTTTGTGCTACTGGAATATATGACATCATTATTACTTGACGGTGAGATACGATCGAGTTCATTCGATTTGTGAATACTTTGTTTTGGATAAAAAGTTTAAAAAGTGAGTTAGAAATCTGTTAGCTTGTTTCAAGGATAGTTGATAATTCATGAATCATTCTAAATCTAAGGAGTGCTTTCATACCAAACAAATATTTTGTTGAGGATAAATCAAGAATATTTTCTTGTGTTTCATTGTTTATCAACAAGTTCAAGTGAGAGTGTTATCTGCAACAACCAGATTTGGAATCAGACTTATAAAAAAAAGTTTGAATTAGTGATTTTAGAAAGTAAAAGTAGACAAATTGCTATGTTTGTTGTGCAAAGTGGATTTATAGTAAAAATTAAGATGTTTTTTGTCACTGATTAACTTCGCGATGTTGTTTTTAATTCAAGTTGTTACACAGAGAGAATTGAACAAGGGACATAACTATGATGACTCAAATTTCACCGGAGCCACGACCTTTGACACGTACGAATGTGACACGGCATGATAAAATCTGGGAAAAGGAAGACCCTTGTAATTTTTTCGGATTTAATACAAAAGACTCAGCATTTTCACCTCCGCTAAAACACATTACGCCGGATACAGCCAAGGAATTGTGGGAAAATTTTGATCCGTTGGATGTTTTAGATTCTGGAAGTGAGTCGTCGTGTGATACTATGATAATGATGAACACTGCGGAAGAACTTCGTAACGAAGAAAGTATTCAACGCAGCAGTCAAACATACGAACAGCGCAAAATACAGCATGAGAATAGTTATAATTATGGACTGAAAAATCTGGGACCTTCGGAAGAAGATGATATAACCCTGGACGAGGGTTACGGAACCGATAATCGGACAAATACATCCACCTCACTTTCATCTCCCTTATCATCTAGTTTATCATCGCTTTCCACTTTGGAAAGCACATCAAGCCAAGGCAGCATTAATAGGCTTAATCCACAAATGTCCCGAACTCAGCAAAATACCTCCAGTGGACGACCCTCGGCTAATACTCGTCCCATAATGCCAGTCCGGAGAGTGACTAAGCCAGTAGACAATCACGATACTTCAGGTCAGTCGCTCGAGGAACGCTTACGTGCGTTGACAACAATCGAGGAAGAAGAGCCAAGTGGTTCTGATCAAGAGAGACCGGGTCGATCGAGAAGATCTTCAGAAATTATTCAAAATCGTGGGAATTATTATGAAAATCAGGATGTTCGTAACGCAAACCGTCCTGTCGAGAACACTTATCAAAATCGTGGGAGTTATTATGAAAATGAAGACATTCGCAACGCAAATTATCCGAGCGAAAACCGTCACGATTCCTACAACCGAGCGTCGTTAAAGAACAGTGGACAGCCCGTGAACTCAGACCAACATGGTATTTACCATGCCGTGCCCGTACAAGTAGGTTCCCAAAATAGAAAAATACCCGAAGAGAGTGACTACATCACACCGATTTCTCCGACAACGCGTCAGGAGTGGATCAATCGAGTAGAGAAAATGGGATACGTGCCTCATTCTGACGTCAAGTATTACGATACGCTGTGGAACGATAAAAACATTCAAATGGGAATGTCGGAAAAGTTTGGTGACGGCAAGCGAATTCCCAGTTTAGACAATGACATCGATAATGATCTAATTATTAAACAGAAGCAGCGTTCAGACAATCACATGGTGTCAATGCCCGACTTGCGTTTCGACAGACAATCGTACCCGGCTGCTAATTATTCGAAAGACAGTGCTGTAAAATTAAGACCTAAACCTCCTGCGAAACGTGATCGCTATTCGTGGGGTTATGGTAGTGTTGCCCAACCAGCAGAATTAGCCAATCATATGAATCCGCCTGACAGGTTATCAGATCGCGGAACAGAATCGCCACAGTTACAGGATCAACTGCGCGCAATGTCCGAACTTTCGTTAGGCATAAAGAAACCATTATACGCCTCATCAGCAGATATTTATAAACTATTTCAGGGCCAAGGTCAAGGTCAGTACGGGTTACCTCAAGGTCGTAATGCATCACATCGTCATAGTTTCCATGCCATGCCGTCATCACAAACATGGCAACAACCTTCCTCTAAGTCGACAGAGGAAGTGAAAATGAGGCTTCGATCAGCCTCAACGTCAAGTAAAGTGCCAAGTGCCCCTCCTAAACCCATGCGCGTAAATTACGGACAATTAAACCAGAGTGTAACATATGAAAGGGCGGACAACTCTGTACATCAACCGCCATCTTTAGTGAATGGTGGTCGAACTGTTAATGATAATCCAGCATTAAAAAGTAAACTGTCAACGTTAGTTTAAAATGACAACACCTCTTTGATTTAGATAAAATAGTAAATTATTGCAAAATCATGTGTATACACGTCAACGCTTTCTGACCCCTAGAAACCGGGAAAAATTGATATTACCCTATACAACACACAGGTAAAATTCACTGTTTGGCATCAAGTGCGCAACAGAATCACTGTGTAACAACAGCAATATTTCCGAGGGGACTGATTTGGGTACATGAGTGTGTTGTAAATGTGTTTTTACATTATCAGTTTGAAGATACATTATGTAAAAGCTAAATCTGTCTATTGCAGATCTTTTTTTTAGGCCTTTAATGTTATCTAAATTATTATTTAGACATTTATTTACATGACCAGCCCATAATCAACGCTCTAGACCATCGGATGGCTGGGATTTTAATAGATTTAAGCATCCATAAGATTTAAAAATTTAACAATAAAATAGACGAAGTGACTTATCATCAGTACGGTATGAAGATAATCAGTTCGTCTGCCTACCGACGAATTGTGGCATATTCTTGGTTGTCAAATACTGTGGGACAGTTGCTACTATAATAAACGATCAACACTATATCGTCAGACAGTCATGATTAAATGCTCAGATTAAAGTAAATTGAATGAAATGTTCAATATATTCATGTTTCATTATCTATTTTCAAACTATTATAACAAGAACAGCCAGCTCTTTATCCAAATCTTACATAATGTATCTTTAATCAAATTTGATATTTGATTTGTTTTGTGAAGTGAGTGTCTGTCTACATTTGAAATATTTGGATATAAATATTTAATTTGTTTTGTAAAGTGGGTATATATTTACAGTTTAATTTTAGATTCACAGATGTAGCCATATTGAGATATAAATTCTGTTCAACAATTAATAAATTTAAGCCAAAAACCGAAACAAAATCTTAAAATTGCGAACAATTAAAAAAGAATTGTATTTGAATTTTAAACCAATTCCTTATTTTATTTTGAATTTAAATCAAAGAGCTACTTTAAAATGAAAGAATAATTCAGTAATAGTTATATTTGTTTTTGTTTTTGCCTGGTTTGTTTTGTTAGTGGAAAGTTTTTGTATAGATAGAATTGTACAGAGGCATTTAGTGGAAGAAAACTTTTAACGTGTGAATTAAAAGAACGTTTTATATTACGTTGACAGGAATATTACGGTTAGGACAATTTAGATTTTCTATTCTTCAGGGGTCTTAATAAAAAAAGTAGCCACCTGAATCATGTGAAAATTCTTTTGTTTAAAAATATCAAAACTTAAAAATTTGGAACTAAAAACTTTTAAACAGTGCAACCAAGTAGTTTTGGTTTTTAAATTAGTATCAATAAGTTAGAAGAAAAGTTTACCAGGTGTTCCCCAAGAAGAGAAGATCTAATTGGTGTGGCCTTAATTCTGTTCTGTTTCCTTGGGATGTTGTCATTTAAGTTCTTTGTGTTATTGGTCCATCATTTGGTCAGTCTTATTTAAGACACAGATCTAAATTGGCGATTTGGTATGCCCCAACAAAAATCGAATATTTCGCAAACGATAATGATTTCTTAGGAGTGTTCTTAGCTGGCAACATCCTCAGCCCCTCCAAAAAATTCTGTAGCCCCCCTCCCCCCAGGGCAGACTTCTCTTCTGTTTTATAATTTGATATACATTCTACGCAGATAATAATTAAGATAAGCAGACTACTTCAAGATATCAACAATCTTCATTTTAGATAATCAACAGATACTTTGGAAATTTAATTCCTTTAATCATATTTATATCAATCCATGTGTGGATATCACTTTGTAAGTAGACACATTTACATATATAAAAATATAGGGTTTTCATATAGTTTGATTTGTATTATTCTTCTGTATTCTAGAAAATGTACTGAAAGGGTCAGTGAATAGATAAAGGGAGACAACTTCATTTAGTGACCTCAAAATTAGTACCAGGCTGATCCTGATTCTCAACAAATTTAAAATTACCTGACTAATAATTTAATAAATTAAACATTACTTCTTATTGGGATATAATTAGTTACCATGGCGTTTAGTAATTATACTGGAAGGGGGGTTACTATCATCACTTTGAATAAGTTAATATTTTATCATATTGTACCCATACATGCGTAAATCAAATAAAAATACAGCAAATTTCAGTGATACAAACTTCTCTCCATATTTTTTTTTGTTGAATTATTTGTTATTTTGGCTGTTCGGGTTTCCATACATTTACTATCAGAATCTTATTGGATTTTATGTTTTTTTATTTTAAACATATATATTTATTATGAATTTGTACATTTCATTATTTCAAGTGTTTTTAGTAAACCAATATTTATAAAAAATTCTGAAATAAATCTTATAATAATGAAATGGATTTTTTTCTTATTGTTGTCTCTCCTCTTCTTCAGAAATAGAGAGGGAAATGGGGTTTAACGTCCACTCGTGACAAACCAGGTAATTTCGAAGGGGTCTTTAGCAGTGGGAGATAACTAAATGACCCGGAGAAAACCCACAAGGTTGGACAGGCGACCCTATTTCTTGTCACGTACAACCAGAGATTCAAAACCACGCCAGTTGACTCAATGACAGGCTTTATGATACAGCGCGCACATGCTAACCATTAAACACTAAATACATCCCCCCCCCTCTTCTTCAGACTGAGTGAGTGGCAAGGGTGAAAAGCACTTAAATATATTTTCTCTTTTTATTGAGACTAACATGTTAATTTATTTCTCCTGTGGTTAAGCGTGATATAGAAAATAATGGCTGTTTATGCCTGCGTTTCCACTTTTCTTGGTTAGATCTATTTGATAAGGCTAACTTCAAGTTTTGTCAAAGGTCACAAGATGTAAACGGGGCTAGAGCTAATCCCACCCAAACCCTAACCCTGGACCTAGCCTTAATTCTTACCCTTACCCAAAACCTACAATCTCACCAACAATCATGTGCCCTAACTTTATTTACATCTCAGTGACCTTGACAAAAATTGAGTCGGCCTTAACAAATAGATCTAGCCACAGAAGCCACCGTAGCCACCGTTCTTTTAAGTTATTTTTTCTGCACTGCTGATATGCACATGGGATTTTGTTTTATTTTCCCCAGCCAAACAATTAGACACGCCAGTGGTGGTAAGAAAACCTGGTCAAGAGCGTCGGCCAAATTAGACACGTGGTTGAATTGACCGGTGATGAAATGACACACATCAAAATCTTATTCCCTTATCACAATGACACCCTTTCCTTTTCAACAGTGCCACTCGTGGGACTAGAAAATATTGGGTTAGAAAATATTCTGAATGGTTCTTCTCTACGATCTAGAGGATTCTAGCCAAGAATTGACTGCAGTTTCGTGAAAGGAAGGGGTGCACTCAATCAGTCAACAGGGGGGCAGGGTAGTATACTTCACTCAATATGTTGTGACTGATTGAGTGCACCCCTTTCTTTCACGACACATTGCGGGCGGTTGGGATGGCCTAGTGGTCTAGAGTGCTGCGCTTTGACCTCTAGTTTGCTGGCCACCTCTGGCTTGCGGCTGTGGTTTCCAGCCCTGGTGTGAGCGTATGTGGCATGGAGATAAGAGCGCCTTCTGAACCTCGTGGGTTTCCTCTTGTTTCCTCCCACTGCTGATAACCCCTAAGTGCAGGCGATTATTGAAATAAAAATAAACCATATGTTAGTCCCGAAATGACCTAATTGTGTTGAGTGGATGTTAAACCCCATTTCTCTCTCTCTGTTTCAGACACATTGAGTGAAGTATACTACCCTGCCTCCCCTGTTGACTGATTGAGTACAGTATACTAGTTACACCACTCCTTTCCCCGACATATTGATTGCAGTTTACAAGTTACCTCCTCCTCTGGTAAAAGATAAAGAGCAATATACTACCTCCCTTCCCCCCTCTGCAACAGACTATGTGAAGTACATGTATATTGGCTACCCCACTCTGATCTTGGGGGGGGGGGGAGAGAGAGAGAGAGATCTCCACAGATCCAGTACCCTACATCAAGACTCCAATGTATGACGAATACAGCTATTTTGGAACTATCTTAAAGGACTGGGATAAAAAATGGCTGCCCCCATGGAGATTATATCAACCAACTAAAGAATGGCTGCCATTTTGGGACTTTTTTGTAAAAGCGACATGTTTTCCTGTTAAAGTAAATCGGTAGTCGACTAGCCCCATCGCAAATGTATGGTCGTAGGTACATATCACTTACTGTCATACATCTGTGTCTAGATGTAGGGTTCCGGACTCCGGAGGGTACCGGAATCTATTGAGGTTTGCCGAATGAGAGAGAGAGAGAGAGAGTAGTTAGCACATATCGGTGTTTAGCAGTGAGAGGAAACCGGAGGACCCGGAGAAAACCCACGAATCGGGGAATGGAAACCCAACCAGTTGACTAAATGTCAGACATTACGACAGCGTGCACCTGCTAACACCATTAGGCCTTCCACCCCCCCATAGCTAAGTGAAAAGTGGTATCAAGTCTTTTAGAAAGAGAGAGAGAGAGAGAGAAATGGGGTTTAACGTCCACTCAACACAACTAGGTCATTTCGGGACTAACATATGGTTTAATTTTATTTCAATAATTTGCTTGCGCGTAGGGGTCCTTAGCAGTGGGAGGAAACCGGAGTGCCCGGAGGAAACCCACGAGGTTGAGAAGGCGCCCCCATCTCCATGCCACATACGCTCACACAAGGGCTCGAAACCACAGTCGCAAGCTAGAGGTGTCCGGCCAGCTAGAGGTCGAAGCGCGGCACTCTAGACCACCAGGCCATCCTAACCTCCCCTTTTAGAAAGAGTAAGCACACACTGCCCCATGTATGACAACGCTCACTTAATATCTACCCAAAGAGAAGTGGAATTAGATGTTCCCGAGAGAGTAATCATACCCGGTCTCCAGCATGACACTGGTCCATAGTTATAGCAAAAAAGAGAAATCGAGATGTACATAAATAATATCAACAAGAAAAACAATTGAAAATCTTTATTCTAGCAAAAACATAAATAAATACTTTGTTATATTGCTGTGGTGACATAAAAAAATAGTTTCAGTAAATACAAGGTTGTTAGATATACAATTATTATTGTACCCTTCCAAGTAATTCAATGGTCCTCAGTAAATAACAGGTTGTTAGATATACAATTATTGTTGTACCCGTCCAAGTAATTCTATGGTTCTTAGTAAATATAAAGTTGTTAGATATACAATTATTGTTGTACCCTTCCAAGTAATTCTATGGTTCTTAGTAAATATAAAGTTGTTAGATATACAATTATTATTGTACCCTTCCAAGTAATTAAATGGTCCTCTGTAAATATAAGGTCGTTAATACAACTATTGTACTCTTCAAAGTAATTCTATGGTCCTAAGTAAATATAAGGTTGTTAATACAATTATTGTACACCCTGAAGTGATTGTCTGTGGCCTGTTTCACGAAATTTTAACTAAGATAAAAATCCAAATTTTAGTAATACGATTGGATAATATTAGATTGATGTTATTGTTAAGCCAATCAAAATTGAGGTATCTACTATTACTTAAATTTGGATTTTATCTTCAGTTAAGATTTCAAGAAACAGGGCCCCTGGTCCTCAGAATCTGTGTTTATGATATGAGCAGATATTTGCGATCGCGATAATCGAGAAATGCAACTTATTTTCACAATTGTGTAACGCTATGATATGATTCTCTACAACATAAGATATGATATTTATTACATCAAGTCGTCCACTAAGGACAGCATGCATACACATACATTTAAAGGGACAATAACACTCTTGCTGGCTTGACAGCTCCAGAAAATAAATAATATCCTTATCTAAGTACTAGATGTTTAAGTGTCTTACCCCCCAAGATACATTGTCTAAGGTACCGGGCACCCCCAACCTGCAAAATTCATAGGTCCCCCACCACCCCTGGGTTGTATTATATGGTAACCTGAACACGGTATAAATATATAATTTGTGGAATATTAAAAGTATGAAATATATATACAATTTTAAACATAAAACATGATAATTAAAGTTTCAGTTCGTCTTTTCACAAAATATCTACAGATTTCAAACAAAAAATATACACTGTACATTATACATTAAATTACTTTAAATCAAAAACCTAAAAAATACCAAAAAAATTTTTAAAATACTTCATTTGTGAGCAGAATGTTAAAATATGCAAAGAAATATAATACATAATAATTTTAAAACTTAAAGTTACATTATTCAAGAGCTAAATCTGCCTATTGCAGGTCTTTCTTTGGGCCTGAAATGTTTTCTAAAGTATTAATAAGACATTGATTAACTGAACCAGGCCTTAATCAATTATGAATGGCATCAGATTTCTCCGACATTAAACAGATTAAAACGGTACAGCGATGATTTGATTTAATCAATATGGCAAAACCCAGACGAGCCACGACTTAGCTTCGATCAACCAGGACCGTGGTTGAAATTTTTGCACACGTCAATCAAACCTTCAAAGGCTAATATCTTCGCTTGCCATTGAGTAATTTGAATGAAATTTTCAAATTATTCATTTTACATCACCTACTTTCGAACTATTATAGCAAGAATGGCTAGTTCTTATCTATATTTGAATAATGTAACTTTAATATTGATAGTACTACATATAGGAGAACATGTTGACAAGAGATTGCTATAGCATTACCAGGGTTCAATCTGGACCCTTTTCATAGATCCTCCCCTAGAAATAATATCGTTTAGTATTACCAGGGTTCAATCTGGACCCTTTTCATAGGTCCTTCCCTAGAAATGGTATTGTTTAGTATTACCAGGGCTCAATCTGGACCTTTTCATAGGTCCTCCCCTAGAAATGGTATTGTTTAGTATTACCAGGGCTCAATCTGGACCCTTTTCATAGGTCCTTCCCTAGAAGTAATATTGTTTAGTATTACCAGGGCTCAATATGGACCCTTTACATAGGGTCCTTCCCTAGAAATAATATTGTTTAGAAATCAGTAACATGTATTTTTAGTTCCATAATTATATCTGGCAAATGGAATCGTCAATCCGGCAAGCGAGCAAAATGGAAGATTTGCATAATCGATTTGGCAAATCGTCGTGGTAATTTTTGCTGTAGGCCTAAATGTGTTTGAACAGGAATTGCAAATCGATTTCTCGTAAAAACGCCTCTTATCTCTTGCCACCCCTGACCTTGACCCGACATTAAATGAAAAATTAAATGGAGTTTAATGTCCTTCTGTTCTGCTATGAAAGGGCTAATGAACACTGTCCTGATAATAATATCAAATGCATTAATATGAACATAAAAGCAGGCAGCAACAAAATTCTAAAAAATAAATTTAAAAAAAAAATATTTAATTAGATATCAAATACATAAACATTCATAAAATTGACCATTCTGTGTCAAATCAAAAGAGAGGGGACACTTGCTTGAACCACAAAATAAAATTAAAGATTTCGGGAGATCATTTTCGAAAATATCAAGCAAAGTCAGTTCCGACAAATAGTCCACTCTTGTTTGGTTTGACACTGAATGAGTCATGTGGTTCATTTAGATGTAAGATTAAAACATCAGCAGGTAGATTAAAACAATAGGGGCCTTTTTCCCGAAAATTTTAACTAAGATAAAATCCAAATTTTAGTAATTTGATTGGATAATATTAGATTTATTTTAGTGGTTAGCCAATCAAAACTGAAGTATCTACAAAAATTTGGATTTTACCTTTTGTTAAGATTTCGAGAAACATAGTCCTGGTAGATTAAAAGTTCCAGAGTTAAAAGGTTAAAGGTGAGAGTTTGAAAGGTTAGAGGTTAAAGGTTAGAGTCGTTCTGTGATCCAGTTTATGATATCTTCTCTAACTTTAGCTCCGTCAGATCCTGGTTCATTGTGAAGTTGATGATAATGTTCGGGGTAGATCTGAAAATCAAAAACACAAGGTACATTATTCATAGAAACAATGTGAGTCGTGAGGGTTCGGTGAGTATGAAATGAAATGTTTTGTTTCGAACTGTGCTATGAGAAAAATTTTGCCAGGACAGCGGCCTATTCTTATATCTAATTCTATCTGTCAATGGATCTTTTATGTGCACGCCAATGTGTACACAGGACTCGGTTTTTCATACCATCCAATGACTAATAGCTGTCCTTGTCAGACCCTCCATCCTTCATCACTGACAAGGGGGAACCACGCCTGAATCGTAAGTATGACATTGGGTGGTAACCTGGAGGTCCAACGTTGGATCACTGGTGTTGGCTGTGAAAGTCCATAAGGATTTTCTGGTGTGGTTCCCCCTTGTCAGTGGTGCAAGCAAGGGACAACGTAAAAACCGAGGCCCTGGGTAAACATTGGCAGACACATAAAAGGACCCCTGACAGGCAAAATTTCTCTCTTAGCATACTGTATGGCGTATGCCGGTCTTCATTAGCCCAGTCGGGGCAGAACTGAAGGACATAAAAACCCCAAATTATTTCATTTCATTCAAATCAATATTTACTACTTAATGAGTCAGTTTTACATTTACAGACAGTAGGGGTTCCTAACCTGCAGCTTGTGGTAGCCCTTGAGGCCGATCAGTTCTGCCTGCTACTGCTACCCCAAATGGCAATGCATTGTGCATAGAACAATTACTTTTCTTCAAAATTTCAGAATTAAAAATCTTTGGGAACAGCAACCAAGTAATTTTTTATTTAACATTGTTCTTTCTTCCCACAAGAAATCAGAAGAAAAAATTGGTTTGGCCATATGAATTTATTTTTACCTTTAATGTTTTATCTTTACTCTGTGCTTTTTCATCCATTTCTCTCGAACCTTGAACATCAACGATTTTATCTTCTTCACCATGGAGATTTAGAAATGGCCATGTTATATCTGTTAGATGATCTTCTATATACTTTAACGTATGTATCATACATAAACCCCATCTATAATAATAGTGATGAAACAAGGGGAGATAATTTAATAGTGATAAAACAAGGGGAGGTAATTCAATAGTGGTAAAACAAAGGGAAATCCTTTAACCGTGATAAAACAAGGGTAGATAATTCAATAGTGATAAAACAAGGGGAGATAATTTAATAGTGATAAAACAAGGGAAAATAATTCAACAGTGATAAAACAAAGGGAGACAATTCAATGGTGATAAAACAAGGGGAGATAATTCAATAGAGATAAAACAAGGGGATATAATTCAATAGTGATAAAACAAAGGGAGACAATTTAATGGTGATAGAACAAGGGGAGATAATTCAATAGTGATAAAACACGGGGAGACAATTTAACAGTGATAAAGCAAGGGGAGACAATTATATGGTAGGCTACAATAAAATTTGTTTTCTGTTGAAAATGTGAACTCCTCAAATGAGAGAGTCATTATTGGATTGCATTACATGACAAGAGTTATCCTCCTTGACACAACATGGAGGGAAATATTTGAAATATTAAGATTTATTCAAAGTGATTTGAGAGAAATCTGTGGTGCTGTATTTCACGATCCACTCATTTACAAATTGATGTGCATGAGGGAAATTTAGACCGGGCTATATTGAATTCAAACTGCCAAGTGATCTTTTACGTGCACACCAATGTATACACGTGACCTCAGTTTTTCGTCCCATCCAAAGGTCTAGACGGCTGTCCTTTTCAGGCCCTCAATCCTGTACTAATGACAAGGGGAAACCACATTGGAAATCCCGATGAACTTTCTCTGCCAATGCAGGGATTGAGCACACCTCCAGGCTAGCGAGCCACATCCTTCCCACTTCCCCACCGTGGTTCTGTTTCCTTGACATATCAAACTCAACTTACTTAGCCTTTAAACCACCATGATGTACAAGTGGATCATCTGAATATTTCTGTACCTAAAAAAAACCCAAGTCATTTTATATTAGGTGCTTTAACTAATAGGCTACACAGCAAGTCATTTCATTTTAAAATGCTGCTTGGAATTAATAGCTGCTTTACCTCAATCTGAATTGTGCTTGAATAATTTAGACTTTTATACTTTTTCAATTGCTCTGTGGTCACTAGAAGGTTATTTAAAATTAACAAATTGTTAATCATTAACTATACTTTGGAATACAATTACTGCTTATAACTGAGCAACGTTTCGACTAGGCTTCTCTAGTCATTATCAAGCAATGAGTTCAAGTTTAGTAAGATGTTATTTGTAATTACCTCCCTTCAATAGTTATTAGGTAATGATAATGTTCACTTTCATGTCTGGAAATGAGGAGAGAGACTAGAGCAAAAGTGAAGTAAGGGCTAAGTCTATTTGTTAAGGCCAGCTCAATTTTCGTCAAGGTTGCTGGCATGTGAATAAATGTCTAATTAAAGATTTATATAACATTTCAGGCCAAGCGAAAAAGACCTGCAATAGGCAGATATAGCTTACGGCTGGCCCCCGGATCCATTCACTTGGATTTGATATTTGTTTAATTTTTGTAATGTCTATTTTCAGTCTTGTCGGCAGAATTATCTTGTAGATTTTTGTTTTGCATATAGTGCGGTCCTCCTGCACTTACTATTAATGCATCTTTAAATTTTATAAGATGGGAGACAATCAGTAATTAATGAAAGAGAGAGAGTGAGCGTGATTATTAGTATACAACATATAAAGTTGAGGCCATTCTAAACTTCAAAATCCAAAACAAAATTAATTTTATTGCTACAATCTACATGGTGGCTCTTGTGATGACAAATAATATTAGAAAGCAAATATTCTGTCGATATTTGGTGAAAATTTGGTAAGTCACAAAAGTCGGCAAGTTTCAAGGAAATCATCTAACAGTTTTCCTTTGTTTTCTAAAAGTCATGTTCAACTGACTTACTAGGTTTTTTCGGATCATGGGAGAAATGGCAGATAGAAGTTGTTACCACCCTGTAAATACTGGACACAAATTGCCATGTTTGAAGTATTACAATCACCCAGTGTATGGAAGACAAAAGAAAGAAATGTTAGTAATAATCACCAGTTGAGTAGAACGTGATATTAAAGTTATATCTATCCAAGCTAGAGTTATACTTGGCCACATCCATGCTAATAAACTACACACAGTTAACTACAATAAAACTAAAAGATAGGTTGACAGGCAACAAAACATATAGAGATAATACTAAAAGATTGTTGACCAGTGCTAGTTTTATAATAACAAACATCTTTATGGATAGCATTCACTAGGTTTATTAACTGCAACATTTCAATGAGGACACTCTCACTGTTATCAAGCAATGGATAATTTGCTTTATAACGGTGAGAGTGTCCTCATTGAAATGTTGCAGTTAATAAACCTAGTGAATGCTATCCATAAAGCTGTTTGTTATTGTATATCACTTTCACTAAATGCCATTCAAAGATACTGGTGTAAGCTTTGTTAAATAGAAAAAATTAGTAGCAAGAGCAGAAATATTTTAATAAAGCAAGAAAAAAAGACTGCACAATCCACCAGTGTTAGAGAAATACAGTAAATTACTAAAAAGAGATTTTTTTTTATAAAATTACCACAGCTGGATCTCGTGACACTTTATCTTTATCGAGAAAAACTACTGGACATTGTGGACACAGTCTGGCTACAAATCGACCTACATGAATCTGCAAATTTATTGTATTATAATTGTAAATAATATAGGTTGCCAGGCAATAAAACATACACCAACAGCAGCAAAGGATGTCACATATTTATTTTCGTACCTAATGGGAGAATTCATAAGATCAAGATTAGCAACCCAGGAAGTAATCAATGTCTTTTGCAGTGGAAGGGAACCTGAGGACCCAGAGAAAACCCAAGAGGTTGGACAGGCGACGGTGATTCAAAACCATGGCAGTTGAATCAAATTATGATACACTGTGCACACACTAACCATTCAGTCATCCAACATGCTGCGATCTTGGGGAATTCCCAAGGGATTCCCCCAAGTGACGAAAAGGTTAGGGAAAATACCACCAGGCATTATATTACGCCCTACACACAGTGAGTGGCAGTTGTCCAGGCATTATATAACAGCCTGCGAACTTAACAGGTTAAAACACTCCTTCATCGTGCTTAAGAGAGAGAGAGAGAAATGAGGTTTAACGTCCACTCAACACAACTAGGTAATTTCGGGACTAACATATGGTTTCATATTTTTCAATAATGCGCTTGCACGTAGGGGTCTTTAGCAGTGGGAGGAAACCGGAGTGCCCCGAGGAAACCCACGAGGTTAAGAAGGCGCCCCTATCTTTATGTCACATTAGGCCTCGAAACCACAGCTGCAAGCCAGAGGTGACCGGCTAGTTATAGGTCGAAGCGTGGCACATCTTGCTTGAGAGGAGAGACAGAATCATTATGAATTTAAATATGTTATTATTTATTAGTGTTATTTACCTTGAGAGGAGAGACAGCATCAGGACTGGGTATTATAGCTGGTGCTATTAAAACTACACCTTTAAAAAATGTTGGTCTTTTCATGGCAGCCATTATACTTATTGCACCTCCCTGAAAAAAAAGAACATAGTTCTTCATTATGTGTGAAGCTTGTACCATTACCGACCTTGGACTGTACCATTACTGGCCCGCGGATGCTTACGGATCCATTCACTTGATTTGATATTAAAATGTTTCTGTAGTTTGTTTTGAACGTAGGACGTAGATTTGTGTTATTGTGACTGTTCATGCAACGTGTGGTCTTCCTGCACCCTCACCAGTGACTACTTCCAAATACCCTGACCAGTAATTCAGTGCCCCTCTCCCCCGAACAGTACCCTGACCAGTACTCAGTTACTACACAATTACCCCTCCCAGACCAGTACTCAGTTACTACACAATTTACCCCTCCCCTGACCAAAGCTCGGTGATTACTTTCACCTCCCCGACCAGTACTCATTGACTTTCATCCCCCAGACCAGTAATCAGTTACTACTTATACCACCCTGATCAGGACACAATTGCCCCACCACCCCTCTCATTGACGTTCATCCCCCAGCCCAATAGTCAGTGACTTCCACTCCCCACATCCTGATCAGTACACAATTGCCTCACCCCCCTGTCCTACCAGTGCTTACTTTCACCTCCCCAACCAGTACTCATTGTCGTTCATCCCCGACCAGTACTCAGTTACTACTTATACCACTCTTACCAGTACACAACTGCCCCCCTTCCCCGACCAGTGCTCAGTGATTACTTTCACCCTCCCTCCCCCACCAGTACTCATTGACATTCATCCCCCAGCCCAATAATCAGTGAATCCCCCCCCCCCCTACACCCCTTCTCCCAACCAGTACTCACCATGGAATGTCCAATAATAAAACAGGGAATGTCAGCATCAAATTTTTTCTGGACATCTTCTATATGTTGAAATACATCTCTCACGTAATAATCAAAATCATCTATATGAACTCTAGCACCCTCACTCTGTCCATGACCAACTGAAATAATGAATCGTTTCAATACATCTCTCACATAATTATCAAAATCATCTATATGAACTCTAGCACCCTCGCTCTGTCCATGACCAACTGAAATAATGAATCGTTCAAATCATCTTTAAGAAAGGGATGTGGTAGTGTCAATTGATTAAAACACAGATCCTTTTTTGTTTTGGTTTTAAAGTTAAATTTTTTTTTTCTTGTCTTTACTACACTAGTGTCTGGAAGAGTTGTTATCATTGACGTGTTCTGGATGATGTGAGGGATTAGTCAATGAAACAGTTTGCGGGTAAACCACTAGAAACATCAATGCCGATTGATTAATCAATGTCGGATGCCATGGGGTCAAAACCCGCTCATTTGATCCCCGACATTAAAACACAGATCCTTTTTTGTTTTGGTTTTAAAGTTAAATTTTTTTTTTCTTGTCTTTACTACACTAGTGTCTGGAAGAGTTGTTATCATTGACATGTTCTGGATGATGTGAGGGATTAGTCAATGAAACAGTTTGCGGGTAAACCACTAGAAACATCAATGCCGATTGATTAATCAATGTCGGATGCCATGGGGTCAAAACCCGCTCATTTGATCCCCGACATGAACTCCCACTATAACTTGTCAGATCTTCATGTAGTGTGGGCCGGGTACAACCGGAGATTCAAAACCACGCCAGTTGACTCAATGACAGGCTTTATGATACAGCGCGTGCACGCTAACCATTCAGCCCCCCCCCCCTCTGAATAGATAAACTGTTGACCAGATATTGGGACACATTCATAGTCGGGGGTTGAACAACTTATCGTGTTGGCTAGGTTTAGGGATTCATCCTTGAGCAACCTATATAGTCATGGGCGTAGGGAGGGGGGGCGAATCTCAATTACCAGAAAATTTTCTTTGTCACGCTAATTTTTAGAATGAATTCATCATTATACAATTATATTTCAATGATATATGGTTTCATTCTACACCTATAGTCTTGGCTAAAATCTTTAGATAGGCCTCTTTATTAATCTGGAGATTATCCACTATTGACATGCAAGCCAGCACTCTAATCACTGAGCTACTATTCCTAACTCTAAGTGAAGTAAGAATTTGTCAAGCTTATAGACATTAAATTTTTTCAACCTATTTTTAATATTATAGTAAGATTTAATATAATACTATAATAATACAATGTGAATAAAAATAACATAATCAGTTACCCCAATATTAAATTTATTTTTTCGACCTATTTTAAATATAATAAAATGTGAATATTAATAAAATCTAGATGTAGATAAGGAAGGAAGTTATGTACTAACACATGACATCTCCTTTATAACATCCTGATTAAACTTATGTGGCCTAGTTCTGTCTCATTCTTTGATAATGAATATGTAAGGGGGATCAGGATGGCCTAGTGGTCTAGAGTGCTGCGCTTTGACCTCTAGTTGGCCTGCCACCTCTGGCTTGCAGCTGTGGTTTCGAGCCCTGGTGTGAGCGTATGTGGCATGGAGATAGGGGCACTTTCTCTACCTCGTGCTTAAGACCCCTATGCGCAAGCGAATTATTGAAATTAAATTAAACCATATGTATGTTAGTCCCGAAATGACCTAGTTGTGTTCTCTCTAACTCTCGTATTAAGAAAGATTAAGATATATAGAGTTGGTCATTTGTGCCTGACAAGGAGTAGGGTGAACGTTAAACCCCATTCCTCCCACTCTCTGTTTTAATAATGAATACATGTATCTATAAGAATGTTATAAAAATTACTAATTTTTTTTTTTAAAATTTGGGCGGAAGAAATATTTAGCTCAAAAATTAAAAAGAAAAATTAAAAAGGAAAAATTGGACGGGAAAAAAATGGAACCCATAGTGAGCAGTGCATGTGTCTAATAAAACCCTACATGTGTATATTAAAGATGCATTATGTAAGATTAAGGTAAAGGGCTAGCCATTGGTGCAATAATAGCTTGAAAATAGGATAATGGGGTAAATCACGAGGATGGACAGGTGACCCAGTCTACACCGTGTCACATACATGTACATGTACAAGCCAGAAATTGAAACCAAGAGACTTGTCTCAAGGACAGACCTTATGACCTAAAGCTCATGTGTTCGAACATGTTATTAGAATACATACTGTGGTCATGTGATTAGAATACATATTGTGATCATGTGATTGTGATCATGTGATTAGAATACATACTGTGGTCATGTGATTGTGGTCATGTGATTAGAATACATACTGTGATCATGTGATTGTTATGATGTGATTAGAATACGTACTGTGGTCATGTGATTGTGGTCATGTGATTAGAATACATACTGTGATCATGTGATTAGAATACATATTGTGATCATGTGATTGTGATCATGTTATTAGAATACATACTGTGATCATGTGATTAGAATACATACTGTGATCATGTGATTAGAATACATACTGTGATCATGTGATTAGAATACATACTGTGGTCATGTGATTGTGGTCATGTGATTAGAATACATACTGTGATCATGTGATTAGAATACATACTGTGATCATGTGATTGTGGTCATGTGATTAGAATACATACTGTAATGTAATATTATTAGAACAAGCTCATGTGTTCGAACATGTTATTAGAATACATACTGTGGTCATGTGATTAGAATACATATTGTGATCATGTGATTGTGATCATGTGATTAGAATACATACTGTGGTCATGTGATTGTGGTCATGTGATTAGAATACATACTGTGATCATGTGATTGTTATGATGTGATTAGAATACGTACTGTGGTCATGTGATTGTGGTCATGTGATTAGAATACATACTGTGATCATGTGATTAGAATACATATTGTGATCATGTGATTGTGATCATGTTATTAGAATACATACTGTGATCATGTGATTAGAATACATACTGTGATCATGTGATTAGAATACATACTGTGGTCATGTGATTGTGGTCATGTGATTAGAATACATACTGTGATCATGTGATTAGAATACATACTGTGATCATGTGATTGTGGTCATGTGATTAGAATACATACTGTAATGTAATATTATTAGAACAAATACTATGATCATGTGATTAGAATACATACTGTGATCATGTGATTAGAATACATATTGTGATCATGTGATTAGAATACATACTGTGATCATGTGATTCCAATACATACTTTGATCATGTTATAAGAATACATATTGTGATCATGTGATTAGAATACATACTGTGATCGTGTGATTAGAATAGAATACTGTGATCATGTGATTGTGATCATGTGATTAGAATACATACTGTGATCATGTGCAAATACGTAGAGATTTTTCTGTATGAGTTGTGCTGCTAGTTCACCATACCATAAACAATGTTCAGCTGCTCCATGGGCAATAAAAACAAGAGCACTGAAATTATACATAATACAAAATAAATACGTTGCAACGAAACATACGCCCACAGCAGCTAAATTGGCAGGGCAGACAAAAACAGTTTTCGCATATTTTTACTTTTTTCATCATATGTGTATTTCGGGTTAGGATAAGGGTTGGGCTTGGCCCAGGGTTAGAGCTAGCCCTGTCTACATCTCGAGACTCTGACGAAATCTGCAGGCCACAACCTTTACCCTAACCCACAATCCACAAATGTCGTCATAACACTAGGCTCCGTAGGATGGAAACAAATGCTTACAAAGATATATGACACACCTATGTAGCAATTTCATAAAGTTTGATTTTATTTTTTCTTAAATAAAATAGAGTACCAAACATTTCAAAAATCTTTTGGGGGGGACATTAAGAAAGATGTGGTCTATTGGGCCTAAAATAATAAAACTTGAAGTCAACATATAAATACAGACACCTGAATAGTCCTTAAAGGTCAGGGTCGTTTGATACATGTACATTGTTGACAATCCCAGGGGAAATAGAGCGTAACAACATGTACAGCAGTTACATGTATACCATAACTATTTTACTTCAGTTGACTGGTCGATATATCACTTGTATAAATAGGGAGAGAGAGAGAAATGGGGTTTAAGGTACACTCAACACTACTAGGTCATTTAGGGACTAAAATATGGTTTAATTTTATTTCAATAATTAGCTTGCGCGTAGCAGTGGGAAGAAATCCGGAGTGCCAGGAGGAAACCCACGAGGTTGAGAAGGTGCCCCTATCTCCATGCCACATACGCTCACACCAGGGCTCGAAACCACAGCCGCAAGCCAGAGGTGGCCGGCAAGCTAGAGGTTGAAGCGCGGTGCTCTAGACCACTAGGCCATCCCAACCTCCCTTGTATTAATAGGAGTATTGTAGCTATAGCCCACTTGGTACATCACTAATGAATTTGTTAGACTGGTTCATTTATTCTATGGAAACTTAAAATACAGATGTGGCGCCATTCTTTGATGTTACAATTGTACATTATTGAAATATTGAATTATGTGAGGATGTCATTGAAAATATTGAAATGCACATGTATGTGAGAAAGATTCTGTATTTCTTAAAGTTGTTAAAGTCCTTGTGCAGTACAATACCGGTACAATACTTAGTGTCTTAATCTCGACAATAGATTGATCAAAATGTCAATAGATGAAATGAAGCTTAACGTCCTACTTTTCTGCTCTGAACTAATAATAATAATCGTTTTCTATAGCACTGAACATTCAGTCAGTCTGAAGGCTCTGTGACGATAGGCTAAAGAGATAGGCATACCCTGTCCTATACAGTGTGCTATATGAGGGAAATCTTGCACAGACAGTGGAAACTATGGCCTACTCTTATAACAAATTCCAACTGTCAAGGGGTCTTTTATGTGCACACCAATGTGTATACTGGAACTCAGTCTTTTGTCCCATTCGAATGACTAGACAGCTGTCCTTATCAAACTCTCCTATCCTGCATCAATGACAAAGGTGAATCACGCCAGAAAATCTGGATGAAAGCTCTCAGCCAATGCAGGGATCAAACACCCAACCTTCAGGATATATAGCAAGCCAGCGTCCTACCCACTTAGCCCCCATGATTTCATGGCAGATTCAGCTGTTGCATAATGTATGTATAATCAATGATAGCAGAATAAAATTCTGATTCCGTGTTTTAAGCACAATGATTTAATGTACCAGTATTGATTGATCTACAATTACAAATATTTGTATTCACTAAACTGATGAATCATTAAATAATTATCTTATCTAGAAATCAATAAAATATAAAAGGATCGCGGAATACTCTTGTCATTTCAATCAAATTCTGTATTTATTTAATTTAAGATTATAATAGCCCTTTGAATCCTGAATATACATGGGGTGTTGCACATCCCTCACTGGATTTAAAGGATGTCATAGTAATTATGACGCTTGACATTTCCCAATCGCCTCGAGTGATGCAGAAGGAGGGCCTGAGAAGGACAGCTACCTAGTCGTCCGGGTGGGAAGAAAAACCGAAGCCCCATGTACACATTGAAGTACATGTAAAAGAACCCTTGGCATTTGGAATTCAGTTGCTGCCTGGGCAAAATTTCCCTTATAGCACACTGTATGGCGTATGCCCGTCTTCAATTAGCCCAGGTTAGGTGCTTAAGCGTAGGACGTTAAACCCCATTTCATCCATTCATCCATTTCCCAATACCCAAAACCGACATTTAGGGTATATGCGATACAATGCCAAGTCGGTTTTGCGGCATTTTGGGTTCTAAGGGTTAAACATGTGAATAAAAATATCACTAGAATAAAGGGTCAAAATGTAGGACTCTAACCCCAGTGAAAATATTTCAGATTATGTCACAGATAATCTATTCTCTTCCCCTGTTTGGTAATGGTATTTAATATCATGTCATTTTTATTTTCAAACAACCCAATAAAATAAATCATCAACCCTAACAATGGTTTCCTACATGTGCCTTTAATACAAGTAGTAGGGGATCACGGTGGCTTAGTGGATAAGGCGCTGGTTCACTAGCCTGGAGGTCGGGTGTTGGATGCCTGCATTGGCCGAGAAATTTCATCTCGATTCTCTGGCTTGATTTCCCCTTGTCAGTGATGCAAAAGGAGGGCCTGACAAGGCCAAAGGCCTGGTTGTTTGGATGGTACGAAAAACTGAGGTCCCGTGTACCCATTGGAGTGCTTGTAAAAGATCCCTTGGCAGTTGGAATTCGATATAAGAGTAGACTGTAGCGCTGCTGCCCTGGCAAAATTTCCCTCAGCACACTGTATGTATGGCATCTCCTATTAGGTTATAAATTAGGTGCATAATACAGGTAGGCTACAATAAGCCTATGTAAAAATTTCTGGTGTAGACTATATATATATAGTCTACACCAGAAATTTTTACATAGGCTTATATATAGTGTATAGCTGTAATTATGTTAGTAAACAACATTTTAATATAGTTCGATCAATTCTTGATGTAATTGTAAATTAAATGACTGATTGTTAGGCCTAATTACTAAAGTAGGCCTACCGGTAGTTTTGAATAAATTCTAGGCCTATTGGAAACTTGGAAATAAATTATTTTGCTTGGCTACCATTTATTCAGACACAAAGATATTTGTGATAAATCTTTTAAGGCAAGCGATATATAGGCCTAATCTACATGTATAGGTTCTGTATGACTCAGTTAGTCAATATGAGAAATTTTAAAACAATAAACATACCTGGGTTTCGTTATTCCAGCATCGTCTCCCCAATATCTACAAAATATCGACTGATTATCGGCATTCGTCATAAATTTTTCACTGGTCTTCTCTTCACTCACTTCATATTTTGTTTCAGACATGATTTTAATTCAGATGTTCTCACGTTGTTATATCTAAAGGTAGTAGAAAGTCGACTGAAATGACCTCTCAGCCTTTGGACACTCTCTCACTTAGCTGGCCGCTACAGTGGTGTAAAAAAAGTAGGTAAACATAGAATACGCAAGGGAGACAACTCTCTTTTACAAAGCGTAAAATCATACAAAAGTGGGCGGGACAGTGCGATTGTGTTTTTTAAAGGGAAATCAACGACCTTTCTCATAGTTTTACGTTTTAGCAAAATATTTGACACAACAGGTTGCAATTATTTAGAATTGATCGATCAGTTGGGTTGGGTATGGTCGAATGGTCTAGCTTGTGCACTTTAGATCATAAGGTCCATTATTGAGTCGAGTGGCGTGGTTTCGATTCACAGCCTGTACGTGACAAGGAGAAGGGTCGCCTGTTCAACCCCGTGTTTTTTTCCCGGTTAAGCCACCCTGGTCTCCCCCATAGCTATAAAGACTCAGATTAAGCAAATTATTGAAATAAAATTGAACCATGTGTCATCCCCGCCCCCCCCCCCCCCCTATTTCTCTCTCTCGAGATTTGAAAACTATGTCTTGCATAGATAGAGCGAAATTACCCCCCTCCCTCTCTCTCTCTCTCCCCCTCTCTCTCGCTCTCTCTCTCTCTCTCTCCATAGGGATTGAAAACCATGCCTTGCATAGATAGAACGAAAATATCCCCCCCCCCTCTCTCTCTCTCTCTCTCAAAATACCATTAATTTACTGGTATTCTGGTCCTTTAATGAACTGAATTAATGATAAGAGATGTAATGAAGAGCTCTACACAATCATCTTGAGACTCTTCTGATTAATTAAATCAGATAAGATTGTAAATAATATTGACACGTGGTTAACTCAATAATTATTATTATTTACCCAATGACACGAGATTAACCCAATTACGTTTATCATTTACCCAATGTGTACGTGTTATTATAGTACACTTTTACACAATTACATGTATCGTCAACACCTTCATTACATAAAGGGGGTTGGGATGGCCTAGTGGTCTAGAGTGCCGCCCTTCGACCTCTAGCTGACCGGCCACCTCTGGCTTGCGGCTGTGGTTTCGAGCCCTGGTTTGAGCGTATGTGGCATGGAGATAGGGGCGCCTTCTCAACCTTCTGGGATTTCCTCCGTGCACTCCAGTTCTCCTCCACTGCTAAATCCCCCTATATACGCGCAAGCGAATTATTGAAATAAAATTAAACCATGTTAGTTAGTACCCAAATGACCTGGTTGTGTTGAGTGGACGTTAAACCCCATTTCTCTCTCTCTCTCAGTACAAATAGGGGGGGGGGGGATGGCCGAATGGTTAGCACGTGCGAGCTGTATCATTGAAAAGGATTAGGATCGCCTGACCAACCCCGTGGGTTTTCTCTGGGTCTTCCGGTTTCCTCCCACTGCTAAAGACCCCTACGCGCATTATTGAAATAAAATATGTTAGTCCCGAAATGAGCAAGTTTGTTTCGAGTGGACGTTAAAGCCCATTTCCCCCTTTCTCTCTTTCATTACAAAAAAATTAGTTTATTATAACAGACTTCTATATAATAATTTTCCCTTGTCAGTGATGCAGAAGGAGGGCCTAGTCGTTCGGATGGGACGAAAAACCAAGGTCCCGTGTACACATTGGCGTGCACGTAAAAGAACCCTTGGCAGTTGGAATTCAGTTGCTGCCCGGGCAAAATTTATTTCCCTCATAGCACACTGTATGGCGTATGCCCGTCTTCAATTAGCCCAGGTTAGGTGCTTAAGCGTAGGACGTTAAACCCCATTTCATTCATTCATTCTATATAGTAACTGCAGGAGAAGCGCACTACTCGCAAAACTAAAATATACAAGATAAACCCGCGGACAAGACAGAAAATAGACATTGCAAAACATAAACAATTATCAAATCAAGTGAATGGATCCGGGGGCCAGCCATAAGCGCCCACTGCGATGTACAGTCCCGGGCCGAAAGACGTAACAAAAATAATGCGACCAATCTTGACAGTGGTCGTCTCTTCAATGGCTTCCTAGTTATCAGAATGAGAAATTCCAAAGAATGGGAAATTCCGCAGCGCGCCTTCTTACAGGAACGAAAAAATCAGAACACATCACCCCGAAATTATTTGAACTATAATACACTGACTCCCAGTAATCCAGATAATAAAATTCAAAAGCCCACTCACAACCTCAAAAGCCCAGGGGTCGGTTGCTCAAAACTAAGTTATTTTAACGATCCGTTTACCTCTAATGGACATGTCTTGGTAACGTGTTGATTGTTAACTTTCCGTTAAATTTACTACAGAAAATATAAATACTTTATTTTTCATACTAGCATAAATCTGTAGGAAAAATTTGCACCAACGAATGTTTGGGGCCTTTATTTCCAGCAACAATCTTTCTCTCCGTTAAAGATACGGAACGTTAAAAGATAACTGAGCTTAGAGCAACCGGCCCCAGAACGGAACTGTACCTCAATATCTCTGTTAAATAACTCCACATAAACCAACCAGAACTCGTATCGCATCAGAGAGGTCAAGGCTCCACTAACCTTCAACCAATCTGTAAATGACAGAGAGATCATTTTGGTATCCGGCACCGTTCCTTTGAAATTCGCTGCCACAAAGCATTAGACGATCGGGCTCAATAATAATTTTCCTAAAAGAGTTTAAAACATTATAATTCAATGAAAGTGTGTCCCGTACAAGGCCAGTTGACTCAATGACAGGCTTTATGATACAGCACACACGTGCTAACCATTCGCCCCCCCCCCCCAAAAAAAAGCACAAAAGAACTTGTAATCTATGTAGGCCTATCTAGTGCTTGACCAAACTGATCTCGCAGTGAATATTTGCTTGGCCGCTAGTATCATTGATAAAGATGACATCTATGCGTCTTAATTCGGCAAAATATTAACTTTTTTCCTCCGACGAAATAAATTCTAAAACATTTTTTTAAGTATAAGAAAAATAAATAAAGACGTTGGAAGT
Source organism: Patella pellucida (assembly GCA_917208275.1). Taxonomy (NCBI): domain Eukaryota; kingdom Metazoa; phylum Mollusca; class Gastropoda; family Patellidae; genus Patella; species Patella pellucida. The sequence goes on along the minus strand of OU795042.1, from coordinate 65,205,051 downwards.
ATCTGTAGTTAAAAAAATATTTCCTATTTAGTGTAAATGGGTATTAAAATGAGTAAAAGGCATCATTTTGCCCGAAGCAGTTAGGTGTTATGTAAACAACGCACGAGCCGTTGAGCCAATGACTGACGCAATGTGAAGTCAATGCACGTGTTCAAGACAGTCATCTGTGACAGAGATAATTCGTGCGTAATTCTCTGTAAAACAGATTGGTGCTTGACATGAATATGTAGAAACGAAATGCAGGGCCGTATGAATATATAGTATTTTAAAAGTGGGTTTGCAGCAGAGGAGTGGGGCTCCATAGCCTCCACGTAACTGAAAGGCGCCCTTAAAACCGTCTGAAGGATATTACTTTATTTATTTCTCATATTGAAACGTAAAAGTGTAAAACTCTGAAGGGCGTTTTCAGCAATGTGCGCTGCGAGGGGTCCAAGTTGGAAACAATGTCAAGTTTTATATGAGGTCTAGGGAATTATCCTGGATCTTTTTCAGAATCGGATGCTCCGAGACCATATGAATAGAATTAGAGTGGTGTGAGGCTCGTATGTTTATTTGACGTTATTTCAAATTTTGCGGTCGAATTTGAAAATTGTCTGAATGCGGTCATGGATATTGTCGTCATTATAGTGTTCTAGGTTAATGTCTATTGAATAATATTCAGCATGACTTCTAGCTACCTAGGATTTTCCCGGGTTCACGGAAACAGTATAGAAGTTCAATGCACGCTATATGCTTATAATAGGTTAGTTTGAATAATAAAACTTTTATTAAAATGGTAATATTATTACCACACTTGTATATGAAGATGCGAGTTGATCCTTAAGACCTGGTCACACTAAGAATTGTCCTCTTGGTTTGATAATGATTGTCAGCGTGGTTGTTTGTATACCATACACAAGCCAACGGGTATCGGTAAATCCGTTCCACAACATAAAAAAAATAGAATTAAGTGGAGTCCCACGCTTCTGAAGTGGGTTAATGAAGACGGACATAAGCCATGCAGTATTTTATATTTAATTCCAACGAGCAAGGGTTCTTGTTTTTTCGTCCCACTTAAACGACAGGACAGCTGTTCTTGCCAGGCTCTCCGTCCGGAACCCTGCACCGACAAATACCGAGGAGCTTTCTAGGCCAACATCATGAGCTAACCCGAGACGAGACCTGACAGACCTCCAATAGCGAACCAGTGTCAATTATCCTTGAACCAACGCGGCTCCCATAAAAGATAGAAGAAAAGGATAAGATACTGGGATAAACGGGTTGAAAAAAAACCCCGACCCGACAAGGTTGGGTTCAAAAGTTTGGACACGGCTTAATACTTGCTATGCTTTCTTCTTGTGCACTTTTATGGAAGCTAGATTTTGCCCGGGACATGGTTTATAAAAGGAAAGGGGGTCGAATGTGAATCTTATTGTACAGTAGAATCTGCTGACAGACAGGACATTATCATAGATGGTAGAATGTTTTTCTATAAAATGTTGACTATAGATAGACTATTGATCCTCCTGGTTTTCTCCAGTCAAGTTCATTATATATTGGGTAAGGTTTACATACTTTAAGTTATATTATTCAAAATATAGCCATTCTTGCTATACTAGTTCGAAAGTAGATGGTGTAAAATGAATAATTTGAAAATTTCATTCAAATCACTCTATTGCAACCGAAGATATTGGCATTTGACCGACCTGTGCAATAATTTCAACCACGGTCCTGGTTGATCAAAGCTAAGACTCGAAGCGTCTTGGCGCGCCATATTTGATTTATCACTGAAGAGTTTTAATCTGTTTAATATCGGAGCAATCTGATGCCATCTAAAGTTGATTAAGGCCTGGATCAGTTAATTAATGTCTAATTAATACTTTAGAAAACATTTCATGCCCAAATAAAGACCTGCACTAGGCAGATTTAGCTCTTGAATACTGCATGTTTAATTAGTCAAGTTTTTATATTTTTAATAGTTTATAGGTTTAAGAAACCAGATCTACTTGGTATACGCAAATGGGAGGCACCGGTAGTCATCTTATAAGTTTTGAATTATGGACTTGTAAATAAAGCAGTTTTATTTCATTTATTTTCCTCGGGTATCTTGCTTGAAAGCGTTATTATTATATCCATATTTTAGAATTAATCACAATCTTGATCTGAAAAGGTTGATGTGTCGACAGGGGATTCCAGGAAATCGAACATATTCCGTGGATAATAATATATAGGTATATATACCGTGTTTAGTCGTGTTTAGGCCCCCGAAGGAGGGTAGGCAGCAGTGCTGGATCTAGGGGAGGCAAAGTGGAACAAATGTTCCGGGCCCCCCACATTTAGGGGCCCCCCACAATTCTGGCTCATGCTAATATTTTATACCGGCCGGAGTTAACCAGTACCTGGGCTGAGGGGGCGAGGATTGGGGCCCTAGGCAGTAAGGGATATTGTGGGCCAGAGATCGGTTGGGCCCTAAAATTAACTAAATTACATAATTTAGAGGTTCTATCAATCAATAGATCCTAACCAGTTCCAGGGACCACATCCCGCGATGTGATTGCTGGGGCCCACCAGTCCCGGGAAATTAACGTTATCATAGTATAGTAGTTCAGACAACAGAGTTTAATGTTTTATGTCATCTAAAATAATTTCACTAAAATAAAGTAAATGAAAACATCACGAGAGAAAGGTTTAAAATACTCAAATTGTCAACGAGTTCTAAACGTCAATGAAATAGCTGCCTAAATTATCTCAGATGCACTGAAATTAATCTTTATTTTAAACAAATAAACTCTGAAGGAAAACGCCCCAGGCACTCAAGGGGGCGGAGTACATACTGGTACGATCCGCGGTCAGTACCAACAATTTGAAATGGGGCCCCGCACAGTTGGTATGTCCCGGCCCCCCCACATGGTTAATCAGGCCCTGGTAGGCAGATCAAACTTAGGGAACTTTAAGGGGCAATATTAATCAAGCTACGAAATCTAATCTAGAAGTCATCATTGAAAATCCGGGTCGGATTAAGTTTGCAAGAGGCCTTTGGCTTAAAGTGTCACCATGTCCCTTGTATCAACTAACACAATGGTAGTTCCTTCATGAACTGTCTCTGAGCGAACGATGTCGAGACATCGCGTTCGCTCAGAGACAGTTCATAAAGGAACAGACACAATGGATATCCTGTTATTTGTCAATCACACTCATTCAAATTGAGTTTGTATGTCAGTTTGGTTGATAAATAGATTTATTTGCCCAAACATAATAAATCAAATCATAAATTTTTATTTTAGAATTAATTTGGGGGGCCATTTTCAAAAAATATAATGGCCTATAACTATCATAATCTATGAGAGTAAGGTGCAGGAATAGTAAATCAGTTTCGTATTTTCCCCGCGATGCCCCCCCCCCCCCTTCATAAAAAAAAAAAATGGTCCTAGGTCTCAGAGCTAGGTGCCAGCACAATCAATCGATCATCAAGAGTATTAACTGCACATTGTTTTTACTATTGCTGGATTTGCTCACCCGTATACCCTAGTGGAAACCTCATCGAATTCGAGGGTTATAAACCATTTCCGTTTTCGATTATTTTTGCTGAGGACAAGATAGCCCGCCTGGCTGCCTACCATCCAAGCGCTGCTCTAGTGAGTTCGAGTGCGTGGAAGAGCGAGAGACAATATTTGGGTTCCTATAGATTATACCGTCGCCCCTGTCCGTCCGGGTGTCCGTCCGTCCGTCCATCCACAATTGTTTGTGGGCCTTCTACATGTCACAATTCTTATCCGATTTTGACGAAACTTGAAATATACGTTTATCCACAAAAGATCTTGCCTGCTTTCGATATTGGCATGTATCGAATCGTAACTTCATGGATTATGGCCCCTGATTCTACAAAAACCTATAGAGGTCACAATTTTGAAACGAATTTGATGAAGCTTAACATGCTTGTTTATAACCCAAAGATCTTGGCTCCTTTCGATAATTGCACCTATCGGAACGGAGCATCCTGAATTACGACCACTGATTGTCCGAAAAAATCGCATTATTTATGTTGTGGTCCCTCTGGAGGTCACAATCATTATCCGATTTGAAAACCCGTCTGATTATATCACCAAAATTGTCGGACAAAAACGCCGCCGTTTGTATGCGAGTAGTGCAAAAATTATATGGTATATCAAGGTTGTGGACTCTCTACAAGGCACAGTTCTTATGCAAATTTGACGAAACTTAAAATATAGGTTTATCCCAAACAGATTTCGGCTGATTTCGATATTGGCTTGTATAGGATCGAAACTTCATGGATTATGGCCCCTATAGAGGTCACAATTTTGAACCGATTCTGATGAAATTGACATGCATGTTTATAACCCATAGATCTTGGTTCCTTTCGATATTTGCGCCTATCGTAACGTAAATACGGATTTAAAAAACCTTTTGATTATATCACCGTTACACCCTAAGGAAGGATGAATTCGAATTTCGTGAAAATCGGACCATAATTGCCAGACAAAGTGGTCGCCGTTCGTATGCGAACACTGTAAGAATATGGTATGTCGAAGTTTTGGACCCTGTAGAAGTCACAATTTTAATTTGATTTTGATGAAACATGAAATGCATGTTTAAAACCCAACGATCTTGATTCCTGTCGATATTTGCGCACATCAAATTGTAACTTATTGAATTCTGGACGTCATAAAATGATACAATTCAAGTATATATTTCTTTATATTTGTTTTAGCTTCCTATAATGTGGCCCTGGGTAAACCAACGTGGCAAAGTTCAACAGAATTTTACGGCCTTGCCTCCAGAGTTGTGGATGGTATCACTAACACAGACTGGAATGCTGGAAGTTGTTCGCACTCTGATGTCATACGAAGTGAACAATGGTGGTGTGTTGATCTAAAACAGAGTTTTGATATCACCAGTATGAAGATTTTCAACAGATTAGACAGTGGTATTATTCATAATCTTATTCACTTTCACAATGGACAATATACATTTAAACCAAGGATACGCTATAGATCATGTGGTCTTCATGTTGTGGGGCTTTGCTCCTGTTAGCTCACTACATTTTTTTTTTTTTTTAGCGTTTTCCGAGTTTCTGTCCGGATTATCGCCCTTATTGTTTTAAAATTATTTGACGTTCTAACACCTGACGTTAATTGGCTGACTATCGCCATTGAAGAGACGACCACTAACAAGATCGGTCGCATATTTTTTTTTCTTTGTCTCGTCTTTTATGTTAATTAGTTTAGTGAAGCCTATACGAAGACAGGCCCGGGACTGTACAGCGCAGTGGACGCTTACGACTGGCCCCCGGATCCATTCACTTGATTTGATAATTGTTTAGTGTTTGCAATGTCTATTTTCTGTGTTGTCCGCAGGTTTATCTTGTAGATTTTGTTTTTGTTTGTTTTGCGTGTAGTGCAGTCCTCCTGCATTTACTATTGAGCACAATTGCCTGGTTTCGATCCCACAATTGAACGTGACAAGCCGTAGGCTCGCCTCCTATCCCCATGAGTTTTCTCTGGCTCCGACCCACAGCTTAAGATCCTCGTGTTCTATTGGAATCGAACGGTACCAATGTTAGTTCGAAATGGCCTAACTTGTGTCGAGTAAGGGTAGTTTCTATTTCGTTCCAGAAAATAAACTAAAAGGATTTGAGATTAGAGTGGGTTCTGGCGGTCATTGTAATGAAGCAGGATTTAGATCAGCAAAACCATGCTACAAGGACCACACATCAGTAGGTCTCTCAACTTATACGATCGAGAGGTGTAACCAACCAGCCGTACCATCCTTTTCTGGTAGATTTGTTTTTATATCTGTAAAAGGGACACCAGCAGTACTGCACCTATGTGAGGTACAGATATTCCCAGGTAGGTCTATTAATAATTCAACGATTTTTTTAGTGTGGGAAAATAATAAATTTCGAAATAATCTCGTTTGGTGTAAAAGTCCGTTTTGTACATTGTATATTGAGATGGTAGAAAAATTGGTGGATCCGTTGGCTGTTTGTGTTTTTATTCATTTTTTGTTCTTGACTTTGTTACTGGGTTTATACCTTCAACTTCGAGGAGAAGAAACCGCGCCACTATTGCACCAATTTTTTTCTTGTTTCTCCGGATATAAGTTGCATTTTATTCTGATTGGTGCTTAAATGGTAACTGACCAGAAGAACGAATGAAAGAAATGGGGTTTAACGTCCTACTGTTATGTACGTAACCTGAGCTAATTGAAGACGGGCATACGCCATACAGTGTGCTATGAGGGAAATTTTGCCCGGGCAGCGGCGCTACGGCCTACTCTTAACTGACCAGAAGACATCAGATTTACATCTCTTCTGCACCAGAATGTTAAACATTTGCAAGGTCTTAGGACACCGGGATACAATTACACCCCCTCCCCCCGACGATTAGATACGGGGAAACTCAGGGAGGGATTTGGCGCAATGGTTAGAGAGTAGGATTTGTGTCCGAATGGTTGCAAGTTCGAGACCCGAATTGTGCGCCGAGTTCTTGTGTCCTTGAATAAGACACTTTATCCCTGTATTCCAGTCTACCCAGCTGTAAATGGGTACCGATAGGATGCTGCATGTGTTGGGACTCTTTCTAAGAGTTTGGGGGTAAAGGGAGGTAATCAGGCTTTACCTGTATCCTAGAGACCGGGTAGCGCTTTGAGCATGCATTTCTGGATGGATATATGTGCTTTATAAATATACATTATTATTATTATTGTTAGTGAACGATCACCTTATACATTGAACCACGCTTTAGCTTAGCATTTTACACGAAATTGTTATGGGTTTATATTGAAACAAAGTGAACAAAAATAAATATGTTTTAAATTTTATTTTTGTTTAGAAAATTGTCCCGATGGCTTTTATGGTACCAATTGTAACCAAAGATGTCCAACAACTTGCCTCAAAAACGCCCGTGGCGGCAGAAGGACATGTAGCGGATGTAAAGCTGGTTACTATGGTGATTTGTGTGAAGAATCGTGTTCTACCTGCAATGGTCCTTGTCGACAATTAGATGGTGTTTGTTTGACTGGTTGTAAAGATGGATATTGGGGATGTAATGGTTTGTGTCTACAGACATGTTCCTACTGTACTACAGAAGGCTGTAGAATAGAAGATGGCGTATGTCATAATGGCTGTCGAGTTGGTTTTAACAATACGAAATGCTGAACGTAAGTCAGGTTTCCTAACCATTGTAAAGCAGGGGCGTGGCAAATATTCCTAACCATTGTAAGCAGGGGCGTGGCAAATATTCCTAACCATTGTAAGCAGGGATGTGGCGAATTGTCTTACGATCAAAGGGATGGGCTAAAATAAAATGAGGTTTAATGCCCCCTATTTATTTGCATCAACCTGGCTAATCAAGATGGGCATGCACACCAAGCTGGCTAATGAAGATGGGTATACACCAACCTGGCTTATCAAGATGGGCATGCACACCAAGCTGGCTAATGAAGATGGGTATACAGCAACCTGGCTAATGAAGATTGGTATACACAATGCAGTGTGCCATGAGGGGGGGGGGTGATGCTGTAGCCTACTCTTATTTTAAATTCCAGCGGCTTAACGAGGCCTCATTTTTTAGTACCATCTGAACGACTAGTCACAGTTCTTACCGGACCCTCCCTGACACTGACATGGTGAATCCCCATCGAAATTCCCTGGAAAATCCTTCGCCAACACCAGATTGGACCTCTTACCAACACAATATGATACACGCAAAAACATCTTGGAAAAGTGACAGTTTTTTACGCCCAAATTGAAATGTGGTCGTATATTGTTGTCGCCACGTCCGTCCGTCCGTCCGTCCGTCCGCCCGTCCGTCCGCCTGGCCTTCCGCCCGGCGTCCACAATTGCTTGTGGACGCTCAAGAGGCTAAAGTTAATATTAAATTGACTCTTAATTTAAACAAAGTGTTACAGGTCATAAGACGAAGAAGCCTATTGATTTTCAGCGATTTCCGATAATTACTGTCAGAGTTATTGCTCTTGATCACTTCAAAAATCCTTGTGGACGCCGTGTTTAATGTCATGAGACGTAGAAGCCTTTGGATTTTCAGCGATTTTCCATAATTAATGCCAGAGTTATGGCCCTTGATAACTTAAAAAAAAACCTGTGAACGCTCTAGAGGCCAAAGTTAATATCCGATTGACTTGAAATTGATACACCGTGTTTAAGGTCGTGAGATGAAGAAGCCCGGCGATTTTCAGCGATTTCGGATAAATACTGCTAGAGTTATGGTCCTTGATCACTTCGAAAAATCTTGTGTACGCTATAACAGTGTTTAAGGTCATGAGATGAACAAGAACATTGATTTTCAATGAATTTTGATAACTTGAACAGCTCAATCCATGATATTAAATGTTTCGTATACTAAACATTAGTATGGAGGAAAACTTTATCAAAGCCAAACAAATTCTAATGATTTTCTAATAATTACATAATGAGTTGTTACTTTTAATCATATTTCGGTGTAGGCCTATTATAGATGTTTCATTACGGAAAAAAGTAAAAATATGCGACAATATCTTGTTGACTGCCCGGACGATTTGGCTGCTGTGGGCGTATGTTTCGTTGCCTGGCAACCCATCATTATATCATTTTTACTTCTTTTTTGTTTTCAGATTAGGATTATGAGGCATCCTATAATCGATGCAGGTGTACAGAATAGCAACTATCGTCGAGGATAATTCAATTAATGTTAAAATTTAACAAGCTTTTTAGATATTGTATATGAAGTAGAATATCGTACGTAACTAACGTGACGAAATTTATGGTAGCTGGCTTTTTTCTCGCACGTATCCAGTGAATGGCCATTTTGCTCAGTAATCCCAGACAGAATTTGGCTATTTTTTAATATTGCGTTAAAGTTGTAAATTTTCGTCTAGAACTGAAAAAATTAGTCAATCCCCACGCTAAAAACATTAGCAAAAATGATTGTGTATATGTGAAATGGACCGGACCGAAGCACAAAATAGTGCTAATAGTGCGGCCCCCGCGTGTGTCAAATGCCCGTTTTAATTTGCTTATTCTGTTAAAATCCCATTTTCTTCCGGGGATTATTATTCAATCTCGAGTAGGGTCCGTGTTATTGAATAGACAACCCTGATACGACGCAGGTTTTCTGTTCGTTGTATTCATTGTACCTTCGTTTTGTTTAGAAACTGACTTCTGTGCGTTGACCTCGCGACCTGTGACGTTTAGATAACGGCATGTCGATATCATGGCTGTTCAGTGTGTCACAGTCACTTCTCTGCAGGTAGGGTGAGTCTGTCGTTCAGATTGGTAGAATATGTGGTAGATAATGCATTACTTACTTTTGTTTATAATGTTTAACACATCAAAATTTTCAAATCATTAACACATCAACATTTTCAAACCTTTATATTTTATCAGAATATATCATTTTTCAAAGATTTATTTTTGAGTTGTTGAGAATATCTTTTAGGGCTGCTATCCGAAACGCCCAATGCAGCCATGATGCACCATTTGTCCTCTATAAACATTTGTATTTGATAGACATGAGGTGTGCTTAGCCTATACATTTTGCCTTTACTTAGATCGGGTATTGAAAGAACTTCATCCACTGATTAACAACCAATCCCATATAAGCTCTTGCTATATGTGTCTCCGCCAAATACATGGATATTTAGCCAGGGCATAGCCTAATGCATTTCTACAACGTAAATAGTTCCTTTTGGAACTATAACTTCAGTGGCTTTTATAGTTTTCTTTTGCCACTACATAGCTCCTACCCCGCACGCTTTACAACTAGTATGAAAATAAGGCTTTTCCCACATCTCGGTTCTAAGGCTATTTTAGAATCCTTACCGTCTATTTTGCACCGTGATTCTTCTTTGATCACCAAAAGAAATCATTTCCTGTCACAACTGACACAAATTTTTAATAACCCAACACTTTTTTCATGTAGAATTTGACGTTAGAAAAAGATAAACAGCATTCATTTAAATCTGATCGACATCGTAAACTGACGCCTGCTCAGATTGGTTCATAGCTGCCGTCAGCCAATATTCCAAATTTCGGAATGTAATTTTTACCGTAAGCAAAAATTCGTGATGTACATGTACATCAATTAACGGATTTAATGGGACCATTCACTTTCGATGAGCGACTTTTCGCTGGCGTTTTTTCCCGTGTGAAGGCTGTGTATGCGGATATTTATGTTTTGGTGTACAAACACGGGTTCTCGTCCACTAAGTCAATCAACCGCTCCCGTTCCTGCAATTGTAGCTTGTCAATGACAAATTTTTTGGACATGGAGTTATTATAAAAAGGCAGAGTCGGGCTCCATGCTGTAAAGAGACACCTTCACTTATGACGTTATTTGGGAGCCAAGGTGGCTAAGTGAGCAAGACACTGGCTGTGTTTGTCCCTTGACTGAAGTGCAGGACGGGGACCTAGCAAGGGCAGCTGTCTAGTCGTTTGGATAGGACAAGAAACCGAGATCACGTGTACACATCGACATGCAAGTAAAAATCCCTTGGCAGTAATAATTCGATATAAGAGTAGGTCGTAGTTTCCCTCGCAGTACACTGCATGACTTACGCCCGTCTTCATTATCCCATTCGGGGTAGGACGGTAAACCCCATTCCATAACATGACGCAATTTACATGGGATTCTATGCACCTGGAAATACTACTGAAATAAAGGTCCGACAAGAAGAAAAAGTGTACACGGAATAGAAAATGCCTGACAATGAAATATGTGTAAAAAAAAAAGATAAACAACTGAATCTTAAACACCACGTGGCAAAGCTTGTAAAAGTAAAAAAAACGTCCCCACTCACCTGACTTGTCCACGTCATCGTCATCACCAACAAGAATCGTTTATCTAAGAATTATTTTTTCCAACTTTGTTGATTGAAAGATTTATTTATTTGTAATTCAATCATTGTTATATTTTTAACTTTAGGCGACTAATAAAATAAACAGAAACGACAATGTCCATTTCATCCTTTTCTTCATCCTAGACATTTTACAAAACTCGGATGTTTGCCTAAGAATTAACTTTTTTCTTCTCTCGACCTCGACAACTTGACTATGACTGGGGATCACGTGGCTAAGTGGGTAAGGCGCCTGCTCGCTAGCCTGGAGGTCGGGTTTTCGATCCCTACTTTGGCCGAGAAAGTTAATCTCGATTTGCCGGCGTGATTTTCCCTTGTCAGTGGTGCTGAACGGAGGGCATGACACGGACAGATGTCTAGTCGTTCGGATGGGACGGAAAACCGAGGTCCCGTGTACACATTGGCGTGCACGTAAAAGACTCCTTGGTAGTTGGAATTCGATATAAGGGTAGGCCGAAGCACCGCTGGCCTGGCAAAAATTTCCGTCTTCAATTAGCCCAGTTTAGGTGCAGAACAAATATATAAGAAACTAATTTTTTTATATTTTTTAAAGAGAAATTAATCTTTATAATGCAAGTACGGGGGAATGCACCACATATACACTATTACATAAGACAACCCCACGGACACCACACACATACAATTACATAAGACAAATCTATGGACAAGACACAATACACAGACACCACTAACGTACGACATACATCAGATCAAGCGTGTTGTACAGTCCCGGGTCTGTAGTGATACAGACTTCACTCAAAATAAAAAAAACAATCTCACAATAATGAAAACAACTAAAAATAAATGAAAAAGAAAATATAATTGTGTCATATGTTATATTATGTCTTAAGATAAATAACATTTGGTCATGGGCTTTATTTCCCACCCTTAAAAATTCACTGACACAGGAAATGATAACGCAATTACCTCCCTTGGTTCCCAATTCTCTCCATGGAATAGCTATGTTCAAACGTTTGAATTTGAAGTCGAAAATGATATTTTTGCCAATTTATCAGCTAGTGAATTATAGGATCAATCTTTAACAAGATAGGACTGTTTATGGATACCGTCTATTTTAAGGCTATATTTTATTTTAAAAATATAACTTAAAGATATGAAATTGTAGCTTTAGGATTCATAACATTATGTCTACAATACACAACATTTTCTGCATTTGTGCAGAGAAGGGGGGGGGGGGGTGCCTAGTGGTCTAGAGTGCCGCTTTGGCCTCTAGCTGGCCGGCCACCTCTGGCCTGCGGCTGTGGTTTCGGGCCCTGGTGTTAGCGTGTGTATCTTTAGGCTTCGTTATATAATGCGCCTTCTCAACCTTGTGGGTTTCCTCCGGGCACTCCGGTTTCCCCCCACTGCTAAAGACCCCTACGCGCAAGCGAATTATTGAAATAAAAAAAATTAAACCACATGTTAGTCCCGAAATGACCTAGTTGTGTTGAGTGGACGTTAAACCCCATTCTCTCTCTCTCTCTCTCTCTCATTTATGCAGATAAATTTATTTGAATTTCACCTCATTCGTACATCCAGTAAAATATTAAATGTTTGGTGACATTGAGGTTCCGTTTTCAATAGAAGGCTTGATCTCGCCTTCACTAAATACAGCTTATCAAGCCCTTCACTCAACACTCTACATTTTTCGGCACTAAATTTGATTGGGTACCGGCCCCAACCGTGATCCAATCAGATTCCTTCGTTAAATGAGTTACTAAAAATAAGACTACTTTCAACTTATTTTATTTATCCTTCCTTAAAAAAATCGTCACGATTATCAAGTCTCGCGCTTCTATATAAAATGTCTATGTGACAATCGAGACGCAAAGGTCAAGGTTCGATTAATGTCAAGGTCCTAAAACTGCTTCAATTGCTTATCAAGCCCTTCACTCAACACTCTACATTTTTCGGCACTAAATTTGATTGGGTACCGGCCCCAACCGTGATCCAATCAGATTCCTTCTTTAAATGAGTTACTAAAAATAAGACTACTTTCAACTTATTTTATATATCCTTCCTTAAAAAAATCGTCACGATTATCAAGTCTCGCGCTTCTATATAAAATGTCTATGTGCCAATCGAGACGCAAAGGTCAAGGTTCGATTAATGTCAAGGTCCTAAAACTGCTTCAATTGCCTTTTTTGGTTTTCTGTGAGTTTCTCAATTGAAAAAAAAAACTTTCAACGGCTGTAAACTGGTCTCGTTCTTTTTCTGTGGAGGCTGCCATATTTGTTTACTACAGTCACGTGCTACAAAGGGAGTGTGTATGTGCCACGACCTCTGATTGGACAATGATTTGAATGCTAATTAGTCACGTGTAAACACAACCAGCGTAAAATGTTAGGAATAGCCAATTGTTGAAGCAAGGGTTAGATGTTGTTAAACTCGCGGCCGTTGCTTCAGGAAGATGGGTTTTACCATGGTTGTACCAGTTAATGTTTACTGTTTTATACCCGTCACCTCCACTTCACATAGAGTGAGATAAAGTGTTGGTTTGGATATCCTGATAAACCTTCCCACTGTCACGGTACATCCCAAAACTCCTGGTATAAATATACACAGTTAAGAAGTTGGATTACCGACAGTTGGATCTGTATCATACACCATTACACTCACATCGGCCAACCTTTCACCAACATCTGAAATAAATGCGAGACGAGACCTTTCTTTTAACCTCAAAAAATAGGTTTAAATTTGTTCTTATAACGACTCATCCGCCTTGAGATAATAATACAAATGGAACAAATTACTCTACAACTTTCATCAAATTAAACTAATATTTAGGTGCTTAGAACTTTATGACCCAGTTTTTTTTATAATATATATTGACTTTTTAACGCTGTATAAACTTATGTTAAGACACGGACTGGCTCTGATCTGATTAAACATGTAATTATCCCATATGTCATATACAAACTACATCAGGCCCGTAGCCAGCTTGCTGGCGGAGGGGGGGGGCAGCCCGGCTGATTAAGGGGGGGCGGGTCTCTTCCCCCGGCCATATTGTCGACAACTTTTTGACAGGCTACGGGCCTGATATGATCTATGCACACGCTCCGAATTACTTCAAGGGAATACGCACTGGTCAGTAAGCGCCTCGCTTCGTCTCCAATTTGAACATTTTCATCTCTTCAAAGAGTACCTACATACACCAAAACGACGAGCATGTTGGTGACCTATTGCATTTACACGTGCACGATAGATAACACGGATGGTCGGTCATCGAGTCGCCGCTTGTATGTGACACGAAGTAGCGTCGCCTGTCTAACCTCCTGGGTTTTCGCTCGATTCCCCGATTTCGCCCACGTCTAAAAACTTTATTATTATAAAATTGAACTGAAATGACCTTATTTGCGTCACGTGGAAGTTCCTTCCCACATCCCCCTCGAGGCCATCCATAAAGTACGTACGCTTGAAGGGGGGAGGGGGGGGGGTCACGCCAAAAACGTACAGGTGAGTAAATTCATTGGCAAAACGTACGTACAGGAGCGTACGTACTTTATGGATGGCCCCCTCTCTATTTCTCGGTCTCTGTCCCTTGCTTACCTCGCTTCGTCTCGGCAGCTAGTTTATTTTATCAGAATGTAAATGGGGGGAGATTTGAATGTAACTATGGTAACTTACGAGGTTTATCGTCATATCTGTTAGAGATAGTTATACTTGTGATGTCATACATCCATTCCAGATCAACTTGCCACCATGGATTGACGTCATCATGATTAGAATGTTGACAAGTGCTTGACGTCGAAAGGTCGCCATCTTTGTTTCCGTCCGCGGCCTTAATATATTTGTCTAGGAGAAATGTTGAGCTCTGATAGGTTGGTTTTCCGCAAGCAATGTTATAACCCTCTGCAGCAAATAATTTGAAAGTGACAAATAGTGACGGGAGTCTGTTCACGATGAATGTGACTACACTACAAATAACATCCGATATAGCTAGAATCTTGATAAATAATAAGGTCACTGAAGCGGAAAGGAAGAGAGGGAGAGAAAGACGGGAGAGGAGAGAAAGGACGAGATATGGTTAACGCCATTCGACACAAACTAGGTCATTTTGGGACTGACATGGTTCAATACTATTTCAATAATTTGACAGTTACGCTGTGGTCTCCTCTTATATCTGATTCCAACAGCCAATGGTTCGTTTACGTGCACGCCAATGTCTATACAGGATCTTCGGTCTCACGTTGTCTTTGCCCGATCCTCTTTATGGCACCACTGACAAGGGGCAACCACGCCGGAAAATCCAGATGTGCTTTCTCGGCCAACGCCAAGATCAAACACAAGACCAACAGGTCATCGAACCAACGTCTTAGTCACTGAGCGAAAAAAGTATTAACCTAGCAAATAAAAGCCTTTCGCCTTTTGCATTTTAGACATGGTCCTCCTAAGTGCTTGCCAAATGAGAGAGAGAAATGGGGTTTAACGTCCACTCGACACAAACTAGGTAATTTTGGGGCGAATGCTAGCCAAATACCAACTGTTCGTCCAAACACCTAAACAATGTCCTTTGTCAAGCCAATATAAAACAGTAAAGAATTATTGACAAATCCAAGGACCAGAAAACAGACATGACCACAATAAAGGTGATTTTTCTTTCCATCCGAAGGGCTATACGATGTCACTAGTCAGGGCAAATAGAAACATCATCTGATCTTACCTGGCAATTTCTTACATTCATAAGTTTGATTACAGGTGTTACTTGGTTCATTCACTAAAATAAAGTTTAATTATGGACAATGAGAACAGAGCACAAATTGTCACTTGCTTCATTGACCAAAATAAGATTTTAGACTGGTAATTAAAGAATATTGGTGAATCCGTTTGCTGAAACATATTACATACTAAACTCATTGTTAAATCAGTTTTGAGAGAGTTATTGAATACAAAAATATAATCAATACAAATATAGTGTACCTGATAGTGTACTCATCGATTGGGACAATAATTGATACTATTGGGATAGTGAGAGAGAGAAATGGGGTTTAACGTCCACTCAACACAACAAGGTCACTTCGGGACTAACATATCGTTTTAATTTTATTTCAATAATTTGCTTGCGCGTAGGGGTCTTTAGCCGTAGGAGGAAACCGGGATGCCCGGAGGAAACCCACGAGGTTGAGAAGGCGCCCCTATCTCCATGCCACATACGCTCACACCAGGGCTCGAAACCACAGCCGCAAGCAAGAGGTGACCGGCCAGCTAGAGGTCGAACCGCGACACTCTAGACCACTGGGCCATCCCAACCCCAATGGTCTAAAAGTTACACAATCTCAAAATAAAGAGTCTATAATACTTACCAGGTATACTATGGAGGGGGATCCTCGTCAAAACTCTCAATTTGTGAAAATACATTTGTCGATTTGTGAAAGTACATTTGTTAATTTGTCAAAATACAAAGTACATTTGTCGATTTGTGAAAGTACATTTGTTAATTTGTCAAAATGCAAAATACATTTGTCGAACCTATAAAGTACAAATTTTGAAATAACAGCTTAACTTTATAGTTTCAAGAGATGTAATTTCAACATATGCAGTTTCAACATTTGTAGTTTCAACAGTTGTATTAACGACACTTGCATTAACGAGCCTTGCATTAGCAAGACATGCATTAGCGAACTATGACCATATTTGGGTTGATGTATGGTATGGAAGCCTATTGCGGCCATTTCAGAATCTCGACTTCTCGCCGCGGGCATAAATTCGCCTGCGGCCCAGATTTGACAGTCTAAAACATTCACGTGGTCGTGTTTTGTATACGCCAACATTGGAATGTGGTCGTATATTGCCCTCGACCCCGTCCGTCCGCCCGTCTGTCAATCAGTCCATCCGTCGTCCGCAATTTCTTGTGAACACTCTACAGACTACATTTATCATTTGATTGTTTTTAAATTGAAATATGATGCTTATATTAGTGAGATGAAGAAGCCTTTTTAATTTCAATAACTTCCGTTAATTTTTTCTGGAGTTATGGCCATTGTTTCACATTGTTGCATCTTGTGGACGCTCCGTATGAAATGTGGGGGGTTGGGATGACCTAGTGGTCTAGAGTGCCGCGCTTCGACCTCTATAGCTGACCGGTCACCCCTGGCTTGCGGCTGTGGTTTCGAGCCCTAGTGTGAGCGTATGTGACATGGAAATAGGGGAGCCTTCTCATCCTCGTGGGTTACCTACGGACACTCCGGTTTCCTCCCACTGCTAAAGACCCCTACGCGCAAGCGAATTATTGAAATAAAATTAAACCATATGTTAGTCTAGAAATGACCTAGTTGTGTTGAGTGGTCGTTAAACCCCATTTTTCTCTCTCTCGTATGAAATGTATATGCATCATTTAAATTAGTAGAACAAAGACTCCTATTGAATTTCAGCAATTTCCGTTATAGATATCAGCGTGATGGGCGAACATACATACATACATACATAGGCTACATACAAAAACACACCTAAAGGTAAAGGGTCTTTTAACTGTAGGAGGAAACTGAAGGACCAAGAGAAAACCCACGGAATGGACAGACGATTTATCCCTTGTCACGTACAAGCGGCGAATCGATACCGCGCCAGTTTATTCAATGACAGTCCTTATAATCAATTGCGAACGCGTTAACCATTCTTCTCCAACTGAGCTGACGAAAGCTAATAATGTATGTCATGCAGTGTGCTACGAGGGCCTACTCTTATTTCGAATTCCCACGGTAAAGGTTTTTTTGTACGTGGACGTCAATGTGTGCGAAAAAGAGAGAGAAAGAAAGAGAGAGAGAGAGAGAGAGAGAGAGGGACGACCCTAATCATTGTCACGTTCAAGCGGCGAATCGAAACCAATGTTTATACGGGGCCCGTTTTTTTGTCCCATCCGCACGACTACACGTTATCCGTTGCCAGACCCTCCGTCCTCCATCTACACAACGGAAAAGGGAAGATATCTCAAGATAAATTCCGATGCAGTTCGATAAAGCTGGAGAGAAAACGTCCTACTCACCGAGCCAACGTAGCCTCCACTACATTTCGATTCCGGACAAGGAACCTAGTTTTTTTATCTATAACATTCGAACAGCTATGCGTTGTCCCTTGCCAGGCCTTCCGCCCTATACCATTTACAAGCAGTTGACATCGTTATTTTTAATCCCATTTGATCGACTATACGTTGTCCCTTGTCTGACTCCCCAAACGAAATAACCCAAATATGGTCATAGTTCGCTAATGCATGGCTTGCTAATGCAAGTGTCGTTAATGCAAGTGTCGTTAATACAATTGTTGAAACAACAAATGTTGAAACTGCAAATGTTGAAATTACATCTCTTGAAAATACAAATGTTGAAATTACATATCTTGAAACTATAATGTTAAGCTGTGTTATTTCAAAATTTGTACTTTGTAGGTTCGACAAATGTATTTTGCATTTTGACAAATTAGCAAATGTACTTTCACAAATCGACAAACGTTCTTTCACAAATCGACAAATGTACTTTGTATTTTGACAAATTAACAAATGTACTTTCACAAATCGACAAATGTATTTTCACAAATTGGGAGTTTTGGCGAGGATCCCCCTCCATAGTATACCATATATTTCCACTTCACAAAGAGTTAAGAAATTCGACTTTTCGATAGAAAGCTTCACAAATCTACCATAGACTATAGACTCCATCTTGACATCTGATGATGTTTTTACCTGTATTGTAATCAACCACTGAAGCACAACAGTTACCTTCTGATGAGTTGTTTACCGTTGGATCAGAATCGTAGACTTCGCAATTAACGTCGTGGAGGCGTTCAGCTGGAAAGAAACACATATATTGTTGGCCTGTATTTGTCTCCATCCACCGTAGCCTGTGGGTTAGGAAAAGGGTAAGGATTGTGGCCTGCAGATTTCGTCAGAGTCTTGAGATGTAGAAAGGGCTAGCCCTGACCCTAGCCCTGGGCTAACCCTAACCCTTATCCTAACCCGCAATACACATACGACGTCATAACACCAGACTCCGGTGGATGGAAACAAAAGCTTGCCTATCTTGTTTAACAGCCGACCCCATTGTGCTGCACCAAAAATGAATCTGTGTACAATTTGATTGACGAGTAGGCTGTTGTGTCCCTCAAAGCACATGGTGTATGTCTGTCTTCATTAGCTTACTCGCTGCAGATCCATGGGATGTTAAATCCCACCAGCGGAAGAACACAAACAATGTCCTGGATAACATGCATGCATACCTGGTACTTTTTAGATCCAGATTGTTCTAGTACAAATGAAGTTCAGTCGAGAAACCGAGTTTACAGTACAAAGTGATTGGTACAATAAAAAAAACCCCAAAAAACTTTAACACATAAACAATGAATAGTGCAATTAATAAGTGAGTAGTCACATTAAGCTATTTAATGTACACAAATGGGTGAAGCCGTCGCAAGTAAGAGTTGTACGGTATCAACTTAAGTTGGTTAAGCATAACAAAAAAAAAAGCTGATTATTTAAGAGAAAAGGTGAGGGGGGTAAGATATCACAACTACGTGAAAGATCCCCAACATTTGTCAGTCTACAAAAGACAAAATATGTAAAAGATCCCAAAAAGAAAACCTTCAGCCAGGGTATCAGGGAAACGATCAAGGATTTACGACTGGGGGAGCTCGTGATAAATAAACACGACCCCCTTCCCCCGTATTGTCGCCCCTTGGACGCTCCCTGGTCAATCTAGATCTACTACAGAAAACCGACAAGAAAAATAACCCCGGTGCTGCACGTTTCTCTCTAGAACACTTGGAAAACAACTGGCCGTCTGATGACTGGGACCATGTCTACACGGGTGGCTCACGCAATCCTGAAAGAGGCACCAGCTCGTTTGGAATATACCTGCCGAACGGGGAACAGGGAATAAGCAGGAAACTGCCCAATAACTGTTCGGTGTACACTGCAGAGCTCGTTGCCATTCGTGACGCCATATCATGGATCTCCCATCAAAAGACCGACAAGTTCGTCATTCCAAGCGATTCTCTGAGCAGTCTGATTTCAATCCAAAATGACAACTCGGAATCAAGACCAGAAGTCATTTTGGAAATCAGGCAGCTATATCAGAGGGTTCTAGAGAAGGGAAGCAAATTAGAGCTCGTGTGGATTCCATCACATGTCAACATTAGAGGAAACGAGGAGGCAGATCGACTCGCCAACGAGGGTCTCAAGGACACAACTACACCCCGCCTCATAGACTACAGCACCACGGAAATATACAGTATGGTCAAAAGACAGGTCAATTCAATCTGGGAATTAAATCTCGTTGAACTTGACACATACAGATTCCGACTGGATGACGAGATCTACACCAAAACAGCGACCAATCACCCTAGAAGAGATATATGCAGACTCGTATCGAAACTAAGACTACAAACACCAAGTCATAGTCTGTGAGTGCGGAGAAGAGTGTACAACCAACCATGTCCTGGTAGACTGTGTGGTTTACAAGGAGGAGAGAAGGGAACTAGTGTGAGAACAATGAAGACCAATAACATACCATTTAACACTAAGAACCTACTCTTCCCTAGACCAGATCTGTAACGACAAATCTTCGAAGAAATCCACACGCAAATGGACACAGTTGGACTAAGTAGATTAGTGAAATAAGAAAGGATCACGGCTAGATAAATTCTCCATACAACGTAGGATGGTTGAGTAAAAACGTCCTCACGAAGAAGGCCTAACCATCCTATACCTTTATTTTTATCTTTTTTTATTTTTTCTACTTATTTTTTATCTTAACTTATTTATTTATACGACGTAGGGTGGCTGAGTAAAAACGTCCTCTCGAAGGAAGCCCAACCATCCTATAACTTTATTATACTCTCTTTATTTATTTGATTTTATATTAGTTTAATTTATTACTAACATCTACTAAACTGGCGGGATAGTGGAGTAAAAGGGAGTCATGATCAGACGGGCTCGGCATCTAAACACTATTCTGCCAAAACAAATACAAGTGGGATAGTGGAGTAAGGGGAGGCCACGAGAAGACAGGCCTGGCACCTAAACACAAAGCTAACCAAGATGACATCCACCAATCCAGAAACAGAAGAGATCATCTACCAAACGATGTGTTTTTATTAAATAAAGGGAAGAACTTCCAACTAAAACCTAATCCATGGCCTAAGGCCAAAATGGAAAGATTGCAAAATCATATTCTAAAAATCGGGAAGCAGCTTCGGCTCTCCTATGTCTTGTCTGTGATATCACTCAAGTGGAAGCAGACGTTAAACACCAAACGAAGAAGAAGAAGGGGGTAACATAATGTTAATAATAATAATAATAATAATCGCGTCATTTTACAAGGGTAGCAAATTAGGCCTCAGGCCTTTTTCCAATTTGGCCCTTGGCACAGATCGTGCGAATGATTTCGATCATTACTGCAGGAAGAAACCGAAGAACACGGGGGAAAACCTGCCTGAATATCCCTCTCACTTACAACGATAAAGTTCTTGCCCTGAGCTGGGACTGAACCCTCGTTGCAAAAGCCGCCTCTGTATTGGTAACCACTAAGATAATTACATACTTGCTGTGCACTACTAGTAAAATTCTATCGATAAGTTTTACAAACATCTAATCTTAACAGAAATTAGAAATGTCAAATTAACTAAATTGTGAGAAAAATAGAATTCATTATTTCTCCATCTTTATCAGGCCCTTGGAAGGTATAACCCTGTGTCCCTGTTTAATTCTGGACTGTGACGTTTGATTTGTATGGCTTCTATGATTTTCCTCTTTTTCTTCTGATGTTTATGGACGGCTAGGGTTTGGATATTGTCCCAGTCTGGTTTGTGGCCCTAGTTTTTGGTGATGTGTTCTGTTATTGCTGATACATTGGTTTTGGCTCTAGACTTGTGTTCCGCAACCTGCTTCTCTAGTGGTCTCTTTGTTTCTCCAATGTGCACCATGTCACCCGAGCAAACAACTTTGTAGACTACACCTTTTGGTTAAATTGGGTTGGTTTGTGGTTATTTCCCATGTGCCTTGAGTATCTGTTTAATTGTTGAGGATGAAGTAAATACTGTACTGTAACAACGTAAGGTCTAATGGCTTCTTCTTTCATTCCTACAAATATTACCTTTGACTTTATTAATTTATCATTTGTACTTGATAACGATAAGAGAATACTTGTCGAAACGTCGTGCTATTTGTGTATAAACCAGTGATTGTTTTCCATATAAATTGCGTTGTATTTTTCAAGTCTTCTGGTATTCTAAATCCATGTAGGTGATTACAAATGTCATCTGTTAGTGAGATAGTCTCGAGTCTTACAGTAAAATACGCATACACATATTAAAGTAGCTAAGTCTCTAACTCAATATCATCCAAAATCTTCGTCAATGAAAACACGAAGTATTTGTAAATTTGAATCAACAATGATGTTGTGATCAATCCGCAAAAAGATGGAATTCTGATATCCAATATTTAAGACAAAATAAAAAAAAATACCATTGGATACGAATCGTGTACCATAATGCGGTTCGGGCTTATTTTAACAAGGGGCTTGAAGAACGAGGCTAGACGGTAAAGCACAGTATTCTTATCTGTAGACGGATATACTATGTAGACTGGAATAATCAGACGCTAGAGATTTACTTTCGATTGAGACATCAGTCGTATTTCGCCGAACATAACTGATTTAAAATGAGAGTAAAGACGGAAATGATTGAGTGTAAATCAGTTTATATACATTCATATAACATTATTATAGCGTTGTGACCCATTTGTGTTAATTTCTAGGTCCCAAATATCAGCGATTTAGCTCCTTTAAACTTAATCACCACAAATGAAATCCCGATTATTGAATGTAACATCTACAGATGAAAGTTTACGTATTACAGTGTAAGGGTCACAGAAAACAAAGTTATTCCTCACCTGTAATCACTAAGAAAACTTTCATTCCAGAGTCGGGATCACTTCCCAGTTCTACAACATTTCTGGTATAAAGATGACATTCTTTTCTGTGTCGATGAATGGCAAAAGCGATACAATGTGGTTCAAATCTACACAAACCGGCACACCTCATTTTTGATTCTTTCGAAATTATTTGAAGTGCTGAGTGTGGTAGCACGTTTTCAAAAACATGCGTAAATCCTAGCCAACAATCGGGACATAAACAATTTAAATTGTTTATCTGGTATCCAAGAATAAAAACTGCCAGAAGAATCCGCAGTTTTGAAAACATTTTTGTAAACTTTGATAAACGTCGCCCCATGACGTGATCAGCCCGTGTAGATAAATGCTCATGAACCTACGCATATCACTGTTAACTATATAAAGTTTATTTATGAATGCCGTAGACTAGTTGAGCATATATCATAGATGGATTGCACTAATACGCGTTGTTATTGGTTAATGTGAACACCAATGAAGCTACGACAATTACTTTCAAATATACTAAGCAGCAAAAGAAACGCCAGGTCGGTATGTTACTCTGAATTGACGCATTGCATAAAACTTGCCAAATGTTTTTTTTATTGTATATTTGTGACCACATCTCCAACTATACCTGGGCAATAACGCTTGGAAGACTCGACGCTGGACCATCTACAGGCTTCAGCAACGCTTTCGGGTCACCAACACCACTGATGATCGCCCCCAAACTGGTAAACCAAGGGTTACCACAAGGCGACACGACCGCCATGTTGTGCCACAGTACGTGCAGAATCCGTGCATACAGGCATCTGAGACAGTGGGAACGCACGGGAGACCCATCAGCACCGACACAGTGCGCCCACGTCTCACCAGAGAGAACATCCATTGCCGTAGACTTTACCGTGGACCGATCCTCACCCCTCGCCATCGACGTGAACGTCTACACTTTGCCCAACAACACAAGAAATGGTGAAACGGGCAATGGAAAACTGTTCTCTTTACAGATGGCAGGACCATAATAGGGCGTCGATGTGCCCAGCCTTATTCTGACCAATGTGTCATGAAACCAGACTCATGGGGAGGCCCAAGCGTAGTGGTTGGAGGTGGAATCGGCCTGCACCAAAGGGTTAGTGCTGTGGTGTACCAAACTCTTTGTCCATGAAGGGAAGACGGCAACCTATCAATGCGTTACATCGATCAAGCTTTCAGACCCCCGTCATACCACATTTCGCACGTCATCGAAACCACGTTTTCCAGCATGATTACGCCCGTGCCCACACCGCCAGAGTTACTCGGGATTTTCTACAGCAGAACGATGTCAGCGTTATGCACTAGCCAGCCCTTAGTCCGGACTTAAACCCGATTGACCATCTTTGGGATGAAGTGTGGTTTCAAGTGTCAATGTCTTCCATGGATCGTTTGGTCCACTCCATATACAGACGCTGTGCAGCTGTTATTGACACTAGCGGTAGACACACCAGATACTGATGTATAGTTTGTATACAGACTCCAAACCTTCTCGCAATGTCTTGAAAATTGTGATAAATTAATAACTTATGTGTCAATATACTGTTCACAAAAAATGCTTTGATCCATTAAGTTTTCGAGAATGATTCGATTAAAGAGAGAGAGAGAGAGAGAGAGAGAGAGAGAGAAATTGGGTTTAACGTCCACTTAACACAACTAGGTCATTTCGGGACTAACATATGGTTTAAATTTAATTTCAAGAATTAGCTTGCGCGTAAGGCTCTTTAGCAGTGGGAGGAAACCGAAGTGGCCGGAGGAGATTTGATTAAAGTGCCTCTCTAATTTTGAAACCGTACTGACTTTTTTTCTCTGTTTAGTATAAGACCTGATACGCTTGTCTGTCGGATGACAGATTTGAGTGAATGCTTTCTTTCCGATTATAATAGATATTGATCTGAATGACAATATATCGGTAGCTAAATGAACTGATATCGATTTGCTTTAACAGCAACACTGGTCAAAGGAGAGAGAGAGAGAGGGGGAGAGGGAGAGAGAGACATTTGGTTTAACGTCCACTCGACACAAACTAGGTCATTTCGGGCAATAACATGGTTTAATTTAATTTCAATAATTCGCGTGTGCGTAGGGGTCTTTAGGAGTGGGAGGAAACCGGAGTACCCGGAGAAAACACACGAGGTTGGACAGGAGATTCTACAACCGGGGATTCGAAACCACGTCAGTTGACTTAATGACAGACTTTATGATACAGCGCCCGCACGCTAACCATTCAGCCATCCAGCCTCCATCCCTGGTCAAATGACTTGAACATTAATATACCAAGACTTAAGTAAAACAGTAAAATGTACAACCGGATATATAACAGTATAGGGTTATTTTAGTTCTGAGTACGGTTTTCCGGTATTAAGTATAAAATGTTGTTTTCCGGTATATAGTATTGCCGTAATATTAGTGTATACAAACGGATCTATATTCAATCGTTTCCGGTTTAACTCCAATGTCAAATCAGTTATTTTCGGCGAAATGCCCCAGAAGTCTCATTCGAATGGCAACCTCTAGCGTCTGGCTATTTAGGAGATAAACACTTCATGTTTTGCATTTAGAGGGGTGTTATTGTCCAATAGACATGTCCTGAGATCATTAGGACCCAAGACGCGTAGCGTCGCGGGTTCTAATGTAAAATCTCAGGACATGTCTATTGGACAATAACACCCCTCTAAATGCAAAACATGAAGTGTTTATCGACATTGTAACATGCTATTTACGATTTTAAAAGAAAATACTAAAACAGAGGGGTGTTATTGTCCAATAGATGGTGTCTAATTGACCAATCAAAATGCGAGGTTCACTCTTAGCATGTTACAATCCAGATTATACCGATAGTATCTATTGCTCTCTAGATAACAATATGACGTCACCGTTTACATGACTTGTGGAATGTGTCGAGCCTTGTTATTTAAATGTTGATTTAAATTGTCAAATCATTCCTGTTTTCGTTGTCGAAGACTTTGGATGATAGTTAGAGACTTCGCTACTTTAATTCAATAACAATATTTTTAAAAAATACAAAAATAACTTTAAAATAATTGTGGTCGTTGGATAAGTCTGTCTGTGTACAAATTTTGTATTTTTACAACACTTCAGGGTACGTTATTTATACACAACATAAATATACATCAACATCGGGTTTGTGATTCCGTCTAATCAGGGATGAAGTTTATTTATACACGTGATTGTTTTATTCAACACTGTCAGTGTTTATTGTCAGGGTGGAGCTCTAATTTCATATCATAGTTTTTTAAAATAATAAAAGAATTCGTTGATTATTTAGTAGCCATATCTTAAATATATTCATACATTATTATTTATAGAAAAGATTATTTAGTTGCCATGGTTATCTGTTAAAGAACCTTGAGACCTGTTATTGTTACTGTTTGAGGTAGAACGGGGTAACCTGGATACCTGTTATTGTTACTGATTGGAGTGGATGGGGTTACCCGGAGACCTGTCATTGTTACTGATTGAGGTAGAGAGGGGGAACCTTGACACCTGTCATTGTTACTGTTTGAGGTAGAACGGGGTAACCTGTGGTTAACCGGAGAGCTGTCATTGTTACTGTTTGAGGTAGAGCGGGGTTACCCGGAGACCTGTCATTGTTACTGATTGAGGTAGAGAGGGGGAACCTTGAGACCTGTTATTGTTACTGTTTGAGGTAGAACGGGGTAACCTGTGGTTAACCGGAGAGCTGTCATTGTTACTGTTTGAGGTAGAGCGGGGTTACCCGGAGACCTGTCATTGTTACTGATTGAGGTAGAGAGGGGGAACCTTGAGACCTGTTATTGTTACTGTTTGAGGTAGAACGGGGTAACCTGTGGTTACCCGGAGAGCTGTCATTGTTACTGTTTGAGGTAGAGCGGGGTAACTTGGATACCTGTTATTGTTACTGATTGAAGTAGAGAGGTACATTTCGATAATAATTCTTATAAAGATGAAGAGCTTTGAAATGAAATTAGATTTAACAGTTTGTCACCGACAACAATGAATCAAGACTTGCAAATACCACAAAGGAAGTTTTTCACCGACGACAATGACTCGGCTTACTTTTGTCAACGTGTAAACAGGACAACCAGGATATCCGTTATTGTTACAGGCTAAATTTAAACATTTGAACAGTAAAATAAGCATTCAATGCAACCATTGAAGAAGAAAGAACCAAAAGGCCTATTTCAGTTAAAAAACATTTGCAGCTATTAATCAGAATTCGAGGTAAGTTTAATTTCATTTCTGTAAAGAATGGACAATAACCGGACAGAGAGAATTTCAAACCTATGACTGTTATAATTCTCTGATAAACATTATTAAGATTGAAGAGCACATAATTCCACCCCTTTCCCACATTAATTAATACTCCCTTATCAATAGGAAATTAACAGATTGTACACTTCACAGTCCAGTGATTAGAACACCCTGAGTTTAAACCCAGAGACTTGGCTGATAACATCCACTGGGAATTTTCAAAACGGGTTCCAGCTTGTCACGGGGGACGGATATAGAAATTGGCCAGTCAGATATGAAGACAATAAAAAACATGGTCGTTGTCGACAGTTAGAGTTGGCAGATATACTGCTGTTTTGGCAAACGTATCTTTACTGCATATAATCAAAGTAAAGCTGCTTTTCCTTTAGTACGGATCCAGGCCCGTATCTAGCCCAAAAATGTAAGGGGGGCAAGGGCTGCTGGGGGCGCCGATGGGGCTTCTGGGGGCGCCGGTGTACCTACAGTTGACGGTCCTCAGAGAAGGGTCTAGCCCCCCCCCCCCAGGAGATTATCACTCCTGGCGCGGGCTTGCATCAATCTCATCACCATCGGGAATTTAACCTGAACATTTCCCACAATCTCCAGTTGGCTTTCTTATAGTGGTTTTCTTCGGGCGTCGGTGTGTGGTCGTTTAGTTGCGTTTCCGTCATTGTAGATATCTGACGCCACACTGCCCGACTTCTTTTTCGGGGGCATGTTTTCACACTGTTTAGTATCGCACGTTATACAATATCGATGCTGTATGTATCGAGAACTGTTATATACTTGACAGTAATAAAAAGTTTAATTCCTGCTACTTTACACTTAACGATAGATTCTGGGCAGAAAAATAAACGCGAATTCTAAAAATTCCCTAAAATACTGCGGAGAACGGATAAGGACTCCTTGGGTTCTAGTCTAAAGTAAGTTTTATAATATTTGAAATACTAATAGGAAAGGGACGCTTCAAATCCGGAAAAGGGGGCGCGCTGAATCTATACTTGAAACAATGCGCCCAGGTTTGCGGCAGTATCTGACACCTTTGAAAAAGATCGAGCGCAACCCTGCCAGATCTATTGTCTAAAGCGCTATAAACGGCAACAAGTACGGTGTGTACCTTGAACGAGTTCAATATCTAGAATAACTTTTGTAATAAATTCACTAATATACGAAGGATGCCAGTGAAATATTAATAACTGGTGAGATTCGATATTCGAGTGGCAGACCATAAACAGCCCCTGCTCACCTATGATACTAGCTGAGCAATACGAAGCGACTTCAAGTCTATAAACACAAGTTAAAATGAATTGTTTCCCCATAAGGTGCGCTGTATAACGGGCGCATATAACATCTGACACCTTTGAAAAAAAATGGAGCGCAACCCTGCCAGATCTATTGTCTAATGCGCTATAAACGGCAACAAGTACGGTGTGTACCTTGAACGAGTTCAATATCATTTGGGTGGTGGGGCGCCTCATATATAACGACATGAATAGAAGTGACATTGGTTAAGAGTCCCATCAATCTAGTAGTAGGCGCCTAAGCAAAGTCACTCGGCTTTAAAGGGCGCCGATACTGAATATGGACTCGTTAGTCGCTGGCTTCGTATTGCGTCCAATAGAAAGGGCGCCCCTTTACATTTTTCTCGCAATGGATAAAGGCATTATGCATTATGTGCGGCCAAACAATCATATATTGTCATAATAAGGCGCCCCACCAATCATGTCATTATGGAAGGTCCTCTGGGATAAGTTGCACACAGATCACACCGTTTTGACGCCCCATCAAGTTGTGATGTTCATCGTGTGACTCATTGTGAGGCACCACACCATTTGAGGGGCGCCTCATATATAACGACATGATTGACGACGCTCCCATAAAACCAAGTGACATTGGTTGGGCGCCCTGTCACTCGGCTTTATGGGGCGCCCATACTGATATGGGCATGTAAATCGATGGCCTCGTATTGTGTTCAATGGAAAGGGCGCCTTCGGCGCCCATTAGGGGCGCCCGCTTTTTCGAAGTGGGGCGCCGATTTTTCCCAGGGGGGGGGCAGCTGCCCCCCTTGCCCCCCCGCTAAATACGGGCCTGGGATCCGGTCCGGCTCCGGTCCGGGAGCAGACATGGCACACGGCAGGTTGTGTTTCCTTATAATACATATACGCTTCGGTACGGGTTTTCAAGCGGAAGGACTCTCTATTCAACATGACATCGGCATTGTCAAGGCTCGTAGAAGAAGAACGAACATTGATAATACTGACTGCAGCATACATACGGCCCTGGTAAAGAGCCACCAACTAAAGCTGCATTTCCTGTAGTACGGATCCGGATACGGAAAAAACACTTTCATAGAATTTTAGTACGTGTGTTTCCTTATGTGCGGTTACGGACACGTTTCGCATGCGTTTCTGCACCGAACGCTACATGGTCCGTTCCGAAAAACCGTACCGGACGCCGCATAGAGAACCGTATCCGCACCCGGACATAAGGAAACACTCTTACTAAAATTCTATGAAAGTGTTTTTTTCCGTATCCGCAACCGGACCGGAGCCGTACTAACGGAAACGCAGCTTACATGGTCCGTTTCAAAAAACCGTAGCGGGCGCCGCATAGAGAACCGTATCCGCACCCGGACATAAGGAAACACACTCACTAAAGTTCTATGAAAGTGTTTTTTTCCGTATCCGTAACCGGGCCGGAGCCGGGCCGGATCCGTACTAAAGGAAATGCAGCTTTAATCATAAAAATCGTATTTAAACTTCAAACTAAATTTTCATTTGTTAAACAACCGTTAAAAGAAAGCGACCCACGGATAAGGACTCCTACGCGCAAGCTAATTATTGAAATAAAATTGAACCATATTTTAGTCCCGAAATGACCTAGTTTGTGTCGAGTTAACGTTTAACCCCATATATCTCTCTCTCCCCTCTCCCCACCCCCTCTCTCTCTGTTGAGAGTACATATTAAAAGTGTGTACATAGCTATTATAATTTATTTTGGTAATTAAATACAATTTGGCTTGTTAGTTTTGTGTAGAAGACTATACATTGTTACCTCAGGAAGGCACACTCAGCGGATGCTTTGTGGCTGACACCCAAATCCATTCACCTGATCTGATAATAATTTTTTTTTTATTAAACAATATGTTATTCTATTAACTGAAATGGATTGAACCAGAGCCTCTTTAACATGGTGACTAGGCGGCACGGGCCAAACTATGCCGCCCACTGGGCCCAAAACTTGAAGACCTGGGGCCTGTTTCACGAAATTTTAACTTAAGATAAAATCCAAATTTTAGTACATACTTAAGTCTGATTGGCTAAGCGCTAAAATCAATCTAATACTATCCAATCGAATTACTAAAATCGGATTGTATCTTAGTTAAAATTTCGTGAAACAGGCCCCTGGCGACAACATACACGTTTTGAAAATCGCTGACAAGGTATTCCCCATGTGCCAAGCCTGCATTAATCAATTGATGGTTTAACAAGATGCCAAAACTAATTGTGTATCAACTTTTTGTAAGTGCTCAGAAATCGAATCTAAGGGAGTCAATTTTCCAAATTTGCGGGGGAGGGATGTCTCACACCTACGATGTTCGCCCGACATTTCCGCACACGACCAAATCCTTCGACATTAGACGATGCTCTGGATTGAACAACAGGCAAAGGCCTATATAAGTTCTCTCCATAAGTTCTCTGATAATAATTGTTCTGGTAAATTCTATGTAGCTCCTCCACAGTTTTGTTTACATTTGCTTACATTTGTTTACATTTAGTGTGTTCCTCCTACACTTAATATTTAAAACATAGTCCTGTACAACTATCTGAATTATAGGCTTCTATAATATGTAGCTCGTGATATAACTTATGTTTTATATAATATACACTTTTCAGACTGGGACGGAGAGTTGCTCAAAATGGGCAGCAACAATGATCGACCGCCGGTAAAGAAAAAACTAGTAATAGTAGGTGATGGAGCATGTGGTAAAACATGTCTATTGAGGGTCTACAGTGAAGACAAATTTCCAGAGTATACGGTTCCGACAGTTTGGGAAGGGGAAGTTTTGAAAGATTACGTGGCTGGAACCTTTGTGGACAATCAACATGTGAGTATGTATCATTGAAATATATCTATCACCTTTCAAATTACATAGTATACACTGCCAGTTATCATTGTTTCTGGGGAGATATAAATGCAGTAAGCGAATTTCACCCCCCCCCCCATGTACATGTAATAGACTCAAGTCAAATAAGACGGCTATATATCAGTAAGTATTTTAGTCAAACGACTGTTGTGACAACAGTGTTGTTTATAAGCAAAATTAGCTTAACTTATTGAAAGCGGCAATCATAGGTTATAGTTCAATTAGGCCTATACAAATATCGGATCCTAAGCTATTTGAAACCAGCAAATTTAGATTACCTATTCAGACAGCCAAAAAAAAGCTAAATTAGAATCCTAACTGACGTTTTTTTGGTGTGAGACAGTCAGGCAACCTTACTTCTTCTCATGTATAAGCTTGGTTTCGAAACGATCTCATTTGACAGACCTGATCTAGAACAGAGCGTATAGCACTGTTACGGAAGTAGTCAAATCTTTAGCTAACATACTATTATAGTCCAAAACAAAACTGCAACAAGATAAAAGTCTACTTTAATGAGATGGGTTGGAAATGAAAGGCGTCTTCGGCAGTGGGAGGGGAAGAAAAATGAAGTAGAGCTGAAATTTGTACAATAGTGGACAAAATACCCAGCCAATTTGTTCTCCCTTTCTTTGCTTACCAAGCATAGTAATGAAAATTAGATATGTTTTCTAGAGTTAAAACCCCATTTCATTAATTTGACAACAGAGGTCACTCGTTTCAAAATAAACGTCATACATTTTCAACACACTCGCCAACAAAAATATATTCTGTTCTGCTAACTTCATGGTTATCAAATTTCTTTAATGCATAGATAAGCAAAAATTAGTTCTGTTTTGGATAAATAAGGAATTCATTCGCACGATCTGTGCCAAGGGCCAAGTTGGAAACAAGCCTCAGGCTTAATTTGCTACCCTTGTAAAATGACGAGATAATTATTATTATTATTATTATTATGTCCCAATCTTTATTCTGGTCAACAAATTGTCCCATTTCACATTATTCCAATAAATACATGATATAAAAATTTCATCTTAACACACCTAATTTTGAAAATTAGAAAAATTCACCTACATGCTGTAACATGGTTTGAAAAGCTTTACGTAAACACTTTCAAATGCAACTTGGATTTAAACATATTTTCAAACCCTCTGGACAAGTAAGATAGGTTGTAATGGATAATTTACACAGCAGGGAGGACACTTAAACATCTAGTAGTTAGATTAAGGCTAATTTTATTTTCTGGACCTGTCAAGCCAGCAAGAGTGTTATTGTCCCTTTAATAAATAAAATCCATTATTACAGGTTGAATTGGCATTATGGGATACACCAGGCCAAGAAGACTATGATAGTGTGCGACCATTATTTTACTCTAACATTGATGTTGTGCTGATCTGCTTTAGTCTCGACAGCGAAGCTAGCCTTGAAAATGTTGCTTCAAAATGGAAACCTGAAGTAAGCCATTACATGCCTGGAGTACCAATAATCCTTGTTGGGACCAACAAAGATTTAAGAAGTAACTCCAAACCCCAACAATTTAAAAAAGGTTGCCAAATGAAAGAGACGATCAAGGCACATGAATATCTTGAATGTTCATCCAAGACAGGCGAAGGGGTTAAAGAAGTGTTTGAAGCTGCCATTCGAGCCACTCTTCAGAATAATCGAAGGAAACCAAATGCAAAGAAATGTAACATTTTGTAAACTTCATATGCCAGAATTAATCTGAGACTTATTTTAAGTTAGTATATTATTATCTTATTCTGATGAAAGTTTAAATCTTAAGCATTCACCAGGTTTCGCTTAGAACAAAAGACAAGCAAGGAGATGACATTCACTGTCTCAATTAAATATATGTACACCCGTAACGTTTTTAATATTATTAGAATCTCAGTAATATATAAATGTATTAAATCCAAGTACAAATTATTGTGTATATATGTAATGGCCTGGTTTAAGAGGATTTCTGAATTATTATTTTAAAAAATAAACTTAAAAACATGCATTATGCAAAAGCTAAATTTGTCTATTGCAGGTCTTTCTTTAGACATTTAATGTTATCTACGACTGTTAATTAGGTTATCCAAAAATACTCTGACAAAATACTCTCCTAGTGATATAAATCAAATGTGGATATTAAATAATTCCAAAGAATTACTTGATGGTTTGAAATCTAGATCACTTGCTTCAGTCTCATCTATTTAAACGTTTGACTTTTCTACTTTGTACACTAAAATTCCCCATAGTAAATTAAAAGATCGGTTAAAAGACATTATTCACAGTGTCTTTTCATCTAAATCGGGACCTGTTAGATATCAATATTTAGTTGTTAATTACAATTCCACATATTTCGCTAAGAACCATAGAGATTCCAAAAATAAATTCACAGCCTAAAGCAAGGCATGTAATAGGCATATTCAGCTCTTACATAATGTAAGTTTACTGGGTTTGCGCTATTAAAGGGGGTCGCGTGGCTAAGTGGGTAAGGTGCTGGCTCGCTAGCCTTGAGATAGGGTGTTCAATCCCTGCATTGGCTGAGAAAGTTCATCTCGATTTTCCGGCTGCCTAGTGAATGAGAAATCAACTAAAGGCATTAGTGGCCCACGGGAGAGTTGTAAGAAAGATCCTATCTAGAAACATACAAATCGTTACACCCATCATCTAAACAAAACAAATGCGAAAAATGGGACTAAGTGATGACGCCACATGGTCACAACGCACTTGTCTAAACCCCCGATCATGGCCGACGACACTCACTCGGCAAATCTCGACAGATATTCCGGTACCCTAAATTTAGACTCGTATGTATGACGAATTCAGCCATTTTGGGACTATTTTAAAGGGCCCGGATACAAAATGGCTGCACCCATGGAGATTATGTCAACAAACTAGCTGGTCGGATAGCCGTGGCGATAGAGAGGCGGCTTCTCACCTATGCAACGAGGGTTCAATCCCAGCTCAGGGCATGAACTTTATCGTTGTAAGTGAGAGGGATATTCGGTCTCCCGTCCGATCAGGCAGGTTTCCCCCGAGTTCTTCGGTTTCTTCCTGCAGTAATGATCGAAATCATTCGCACGATCTGTGCCAAGGGCCAAATTTGAAAAAGGCCTCAGGCTTAATTTGCTACCCTTGTAAAATGACGTGATTATTATTATTATTATTATTATTATAACTAAAAAAATGGCTGCCATTTTGGGACTTTTTTGTAAAAGCGGCACGTTTTTCTGTTAAAGTAAATCGGTAGTCGACTAGTCGCATCGCAAATGTATGGTGGTAGGTACATATCACATACATCCGAGTCTAGATGTAGGGCTACTGAGGGTATCGTAATCTGTCGAGGTTTGCCGAATGCGACGACACTATCATTCAATTCAACACGTGCGCTGACCTACTTATCCACAATCAAGTGTGTACACAATTTACACACACATGACAAGACGCTTAGTAGTCTGTTGTGTATTCAATCTACAATTGCTACGAATAACATTCACCAATATATTTCTCCACTGTAAATTACTAATTTTGCCGCACAAATAATTTCACTTTCCTAATTAAAAAAGCTGAATACCACCAAGATATAACCATAAGTATAAGCCACCAAGGCAATTGGCTACCTAAGCTAAAATTGATAAGCCACCAAGGCTAAAATTAATAAGCCATAAGCCACCAAGGCAATTGGCTACCTAAGCCAAAATCAATAAGCCACCAAGGCTATTAGCTACCTAAGCTAAAATTGATAAGCTACCAAGGCCAAAATTAATAAGCCATAAGCCACTAAGGCAATTGGCTAGCTAAGCCAAAATCAATAACCCACCAAGGTATTTTTAAGTAAAAATAAAATCTCTTATCGTTTAATGAAGCAAGAACACGTTTGCCCACCTCGCTGTCTTAATGAAGAATGAATTGAATACATCATACTACGTCATCATCGAAAATGTCACGTGAGGATCGGACGAAAAACCGAGTTTCCGTGTACACGTAAAAGATCCCTTGGCAGTTGGAATTCGGTTGATGTCCCGGCAAAATTTCCCGCTTAGCACACTGTATGGCGTATGCCCGTCTTCAATTAGCCCAGGTTAGGTGCAGAAGCGTAGGACGTTAAACCCCATTTCATAATTGCGCTATTAAAACTGTAAGTGCCGTAAAGAATCCATTGAAAATAGAGTTGTTTGGTAAAGAAGTTGTCCATACATTATAAAACTCTGAGAACTATCAGATTTAGTTCTTGCATAATTCATGTATAAATAGCCGACATTTCATTCATTTACCCCACGTGTCAGAGAGGACAAAAACGTGTATTCTCTTTCTATAAAACAATTTTTTTTCCCCAAACAATAGGTTACATTAATTATTTGTGCTTTCATTGGGTTCTTAGCGGAGTTGATTTTAGTAATTGTTTTGAATATTGAACGTGACGCTTTTAAAAAATCAACCATGCATATAACATCCACTTCTGGTAATGGCGATGGAGTTCGCACGAGTTCGATCGTTGCATAGAAACAATCATACAGCTAAGAATTGTGAGTGGGGTGGGGTGTTTGTTCGGGTGTTTTAACGCGTGCACTTCAGGTCTGTTTTTCTGTCACGTGCCGTGGTGTCAATCGCAAGTTTGTACGTGTCGAGAAATATGGACACCTGCCAAACCTCGTGGGTTTTCTCCGGGTCCTCTAAAACATCCGCACGATTAAGCGAAGTTTTAAAATAAAGCTGTACAGTTTGTTAGTGTAGAAATGACCTGCATAGTCTCGGGCAACCTCGAAAAGAGGGAGAGAGAGAGAGGAGAGCGAGAGAGAGAGGTGGGCCTTAATGTACACTCAACACAACTAGGTCATTTCGGGACTAACAAATGGTTCAATTTTATTAGGGGTCTTTAGCAGTAGAGGGAAACCTGAGAGCCAGGTGTAAAAACCAGGGGGTTTGACAGACGACCCTACTCCTAGTCACGTACAACCGAGGATTCGAAAACACGCCAGTTGACGACTGAATGACAGACTTTATGATACATCGCGCACGCGCTAACCATTCAGCGATCAAACCCCCAGGCATCCTTGGAAATGCAAGTGAGCCGGCGGCATAAGTGAGGAAATGGTTTCCCGTTGACTTCAGTTAACTGTTTAGAACAGAATCTAATAAAACAACTTTTGAAGTTTGTTTTTCTTTATTTGTAGGTCGTTTAGAATTTTATTGTTATGTTCATAATCAAATCTTCAGGACTCCGCCTACTCATAATCCCTCAACTAAGTGTCAACGTTATAGTGTGGCATGGCTCGGATATACGGCAAACTCATTGATTCTAGCATGTACCATGCAGTTCTATAAGTTTGATCTGCCGTCCCTGCAAACAATTACACAAACAGAGACATAAGAGTGGACGAACATGTAAACATTATATGTATATAATATATATATCTTGGTCAATTCGGTCGGTCTGCTCTAGCAAATACAGCAATCCTAGTGACTTATATTAGTCCGGACGTCAAATGCCAAATTATCACTGAACCCACTTTTGCCTGATATAGAATGTTTCTCGGGGGACTACTGTTGGGTAGGGTCCCCTTGATTTTTCGCAGGTGGGTGTGGCCGTGTCACCCTTGGGGAAAAATATATATTCAAGATGGAGACCAAACGTAGTGGGAAAAATACAGCAATCCTAGTGACTTATATTAGTCCGGACGTCAAATGCCAAATTATCACTGAACCCACTTTTGCCTGATATAGAATGTTTCTCGGGGGATTACTGTTGGGTAGGGTCCCCTTGATTTTTCGCAGGTGGGTGTGGCCGTGTCACCCTTGGGGAAAATTATATATTCAAGATGGAGACCAAACGTAGTGGGAAAAATACCCCCAAAAATCATTGTTCACCATCCTAGGGTTTTTTTTTATTGTTTTTTTTTTATGTATATTATGCTACACTACTTTTCATGTCAAATAAGTCCCATATGAATATCAGAATAATTAATTTGTTTTTTCACCATTTCCATTATCATCTTTGATGTCCAGATATATACCTTATGGCTTCACCTAGTAGGTTTCAGTCTATCAACCATGTTTTCATTAATCCCTCTTTAATCCTTGACCCGCTGCTGTTACTACACCTTGTAATATCATAATTAATTAATCTAAGTATACTTACTTTGATAACCAATTAAGCTAGGGTTTCATAATTGATAACTTATGGTTTCCCTTATTATTGTTCCATGTACCTATATATAACACTGTCACAATTTTCTTTCCACATTTGTAATTGTATGCTTGATAACGACCAGTGAATTCTTGTGGAAACGTCGTATGTATATAATATATTGATTGTTATCTATAGAACTGTGTTGTGTTATCCTAGGTTGTGTAATATATCGTTTTATATGTTTTCGGGGTCGCTCAACACTAAATAGGGAATATTTTTAACATCCGACCAATATAATTAAAATGGCGGCCAAAAAAGGCGACGGAGGGTATAAGAATTTCATATTTTGCCCTACTAACTCGAATTCGGGCGTATTTTCAACATAAGACCCATCAAAAAGGCGGAAAATAGGAGAAAAAAAAGTTCACACAGCTGGATTTATGATAAACCATTCCAGAAAATTCAATTTTAGCTAAAACTATAAGTAACCAAAAGATACGACATGTAAATCATATGATTGATTAAAGCAATTTTAATATTAATGAAACACACTGTCTCATCTTCATCATCTTCTCCGTCTTCATCGCCACTGCCCTCTCTTCCAATCTCAACTGAGACGGAATTGAAGCATTTGTATGAATTGGAACAGGAACAAAAATCAAAACATGATAGTTCTGACTTTTTACAGCCACAACGGCCGCTTTGACATAGCGGCTCGGATTGAAACCCGCATTTTATAACTTTTATCTGAACATCCGGTACCATCTGGTACCAATCTGAGAACTAGCAATTTTTTGTTCCTATTCAAATTCATACAAATGACAGAGGGGTTACGGTATTGATCCACGTATGAGAAAATAAAAACATTAGCAAATGATATTTAATCCCGTGTATTAAGTTTAATATTGCAACTGCGATGTGCACAAAGTCCAGCAGAACTGTGGCTGAACCAGAAAATTGTTTTAAAAGGTTTTGTATAACTAATTTTAGTAGCCATTCTAAAAGAGGACACCCATGGCTACTAAAATGTGACTTATAGTTTTAGCTAAAATTGAAATTTCTGGAATGATTTATCATAAATCCAGCTACGTGAACATTTTTTTCCCTCTATTTTCCGCCTTCATGATGGGTATTATGTTAAAAACATGTCAGAATTCGGGTCAGTAGGGCAAAATATGAAATTCTTGTACCTCATCCGCCATTTTGGGCGGCCATTTTATTTATATTGGTCTTATGTTAAAAATATGCCCGGTTTAGTGTTCAGCGACCCCGAAGACATATAAAACGATATATTACACGAACTAGGACGGTGAAAAATGATTTTATTTTTTATTTTTCCTAAATCGTTGGCCGCCATCTTGAATATTTAATTTTCCCCAAGGGTGACACGACCACCCCCCCCCCTGGAAAAATCAAGGGGACCCTACCCAACAATAATCCATCGAGAAACATTCTATATCAAACAAAAGTGGGTCCTCAGCCCTGGCGTCCGGACTATATGGACTCGGGTGTCTTCTAACCACACCAGGGACTATCTGTCCTACACCACGCGCGTGTTGGAGCTATTCGCCCGGTTTGATAGAATTTCGGTGCTGTATTATGACCGAGAGTACCGGCAGCTGCAAGTGGTGCACACATTTAGAAGGGGCACAATAGTGAGCCACCTCCAGACATTACACCTCCAAGAAAAGGCTCAGAAAGCTCCAACCAATCTAAATCGTACCAGTGGCAAAGCCACTCCGTCGCATAGCTATTCAGCCAGCAGTAGTGCCTTCACAAATACGGGGGGCATTATATAGAACTTTACCTCTCGCGGGTGTCCCTTAGCCGACTGTAAATTTCGACACGTATGCAACATTACTGGTTGTTACCAACTACATCTAGCCTCTAGCCATAACCAGATGCCGAAAAACGGCCCGGCCACCCAGCTCTCAAGAAACTAGTTGCCTCGCACCCCATACAGCTGTCCTCGAAAGTCAGTCAAGCAGCTTTCCCCTCCTGGGCAGAGTACTTGTATGGTGATCGCGATCGGGAATTTTTGCTGGATGGAATACACAATGGATTCGACATCATCGATCCGGATTTGTGCCCGATACCGGTTGAATCGAACAACCACACCTCTGCCTTGCCCTCCAGTGTTTATTTTACAAAAGCCTCTCTTCAGATTCAAGATGAAATTATGAATGGGAACTACATTCAAATTCCGGCAGCCGAAAAACCAGCAACCGTCAGTCCCTTAAGTGTCATTCCGAAGCCAGATGGTGGTGTGCGGCTGATCCATGATTGTAGTTATGCCTCTGGGTCAGCAGTTAATGACCATGTCTAAAAGTTAGAACATCATCGTTTTCAAACTCTTGACTTGACGAAGCAGCCAATCTTGTGCAACAAAGATATTTTTTTAGCAACATGTGAGTGACCTTAAATCGGCTTATAGATCTGTCCCTATAAGCGAACATAGCAAAAAGGCCACTGGTTTAAAATGGTTAATTGATGGCAATTTGCAGTATTTCGTTGACAGTAAACTCCCCGTTGGTGCCAAGCGTAGCCCGAGAATATTTCATCGAATAACTCAGGCAGTAAGGAGGATCATGAGTCGCCTTGGTTACCTTAATGTCGTTGTGTACTTAGAGACGATTTTTTACTTTGCTATCCATCAAAGGAGGCATGTTCAGAGGCGCTGTACGTGTTAATAAAGCTACTTCGCAACCTAGGATGTCGCTATCAATTGGGAAAAAGTTGTGGACCCGTGTCAATGTCTAGTGTTTTGGGGCATTGAAATCGACTCTCGGGACATGTCTTTACGCTTGCCAGGGAAAAAAACTGTGTGAATTAAGGAAAGATATAGCGCACACCCCAACTTTGCATCGCATATCCAAACATTATTTACAATCGCTTGCAGAAAAGCTGAATTTAACGTCAAGCGTGATCCGTGGCGGGCGAGTTTTTACCCGACGGATCCTTAATGTAATGAACAGTTTATCACATAAGCGGATTTGTGTCCGTGTCGCAGGACAATTTTTGTTAGATCTACAATGGTGGCACGATTGCATCGCTTCATTTAATGGGAGGACCCTATTGCTTTCAAC
Source organism: Patella pellucida (assembly GCA_917208275.1). NCBI lineage: Eukaryota > Metazoa > Mollusca > Gastropoda > Patellidae > Patella > Patella pellucida. The sequence continues at coordinate 65,164,693 of OU795042.1, read as the reverse complement.
CCTTTCGGTAACCAGCATTACAACAGATGCCTGTCCCGTCGCAGGTGGTGGCTATTACAACGGTGATTGGTTTTACATCCATTGGGAGAGTGACTTGCCTTAAATGTCTCCTATGCAAATTAACTATAAAGAATTAATGACTGTGATCCTAGCTTTGTGTCGCTGGACCCCCTCCTTAGGTAATCAGCGTGTGGTCATCTTTACGGATAATTAATTCACAATGTCCTGCATTAATAAGGACACTTGTCGGTTCAATAACATGCTTATGCACGTTCTTCGATATTTGTTTTTGTTGTCAACTGTGTTTAATTTTTATGTTACTGCTAGACATATTCCCGTTGTTTCTAACACATTGGCTCCATATAACGGGCCACTTTGTTCAGTTGTACTCTTGCCATACGCCGGTTAAAGCTTTTAATAACCACATGTCTAGTCGGTCAGCCTTCCTGCTTTAATAAGATCGACAGGTGTCCGTTCTAAACAATGGTTTTTGCCAAAAATACCCAGAAAAGCTTTTTAAGCCAGTTAAACTCCTATTTGTCTTATTGCAGTAAAAGCAGCATTTCGCCCCAAGACATTAGCCATCTCTTGCTATATTACTCCTCTCAGGCAGTTATCGCTTGGTTTAGTTTCGCAAATCGTGCTGGATCCAATGCATGTAGTGTGCCCGGGGTTTGCCCGACGATTGATATGGGTGTGGAAAATAGGCCCTGTAGGTGCTTATCGAATTGGTGCCAAAAAAGTTAAGGTTATTTCTGAGTTGATGCTCAGTCTTCATTGTTATATCCCGAGAGAATTTTCCAGAAAATGTCGGTCATTGTATAAAGTAGACAGATGGAAGGTTACCGGGTTTCGCCAGTTTTTGTTATACAGTGGGATTGTGGTTTAAAAGAAGAACGTTCCTGCAGAAATGTAATCTTATTTTTTATTTCAGTATGTTGCGATATTTTGTATGTCCAACCAATCACGTTATATCAGATACTGTGAATTTTCCAGACAACTTCGGCTTAAGTTTGTATCTTAATTCAGTGACCATTACGGTAGGAAGCAGTTAGTTTACAATGTTCACAATATAATACATTTGTTGGATAATGTGCAGCGGTACCCTTGATAGCTATTCGGTTTTCAGTTTTGAAAACTTTTTGGGTAAACTGAAGAAGATGTTGCGTGCGGAAACCTGTCCCTTTGCCCCAGATAATTCGCAGACTGTCAGAGAGAAAACGCAAAAAGGTAGACCCAAAACGAAAAGAAAATAGTGGTTTGAGTTCCCCATGGAAAAAGCACAACAATGGCCCTCTGTTACAAAATGACATGTTATGCCCCCTTCCATCTGGATATGTGAAGTAATTTTAATATCAAATCCACCTGTCTGACCCCTGTAGATCTTGGTAGCATCCCTTATGTCATTATGTAACTTTATCTTACTTCTTTGTCTGATAAGCATGTATCAAATGTTAAACCTGATATATAATACATTTAGCCAGGCTCCTAATAAAATCCTTTGTCTGTGGAATGCCTTGTAAACAAAAACAGAAACGATATAGTCAGACAGGTCCAGGCAGAACATGACAGCAGTCAGAGGCTAGGCGACGTCTAGTAATTAATTCCAGGCCACGCAGGTCTGAAATTCAGACCGGTCAACGGGCCGGCCATGTAATGTAACTTAGTTCTGGGTGTCTTTAACATGACGATGTTTGTACATAATATGCTAGAAGAAGAATAAAAGTACATATACATGTATTAACAAACTGAAACTAGTTTTGTAATAAGAACCGGATTTAAATTAATACTGTCACACCTTTGCCTTATCGATTTGGTTGATATTCACAATTTTCTGGAAATATCTGCACTGTTCAGTCAGAGATTCAGACAACTTTGTGCAAGTTGGTACTAAAATTGGCATAACAAGACATATTGTGAGGTTGGACTCAAGTATTTTTTAAATTTTTGAGCCGTTTGGTGCTGTGTTTGATTTTGTCCAAGAACCACTACCGTCATCCCACCTTGATATTTACAAGGTCTCGCGTCTAACAGGTTCAGATATTGATGCTTTATTTTATAACTTATGGCCTCTGAGTGGCTGATACACCCTACCTGGCACCCGTCTTCCTGCTGATTGGCTGATACACCCATCTGGGCACTTGCCTTTGTCTCTGACTTTGCCGCCAAACTTCATTAGTTCTCAGTCTTTATCCTGCTAAAGTCTACATTATTATCGTTCCGAATTTACTACAGTTCTTTCATTAAAACTGAACTCAAGAGTGGAATTTCGATACGCGAAGTCTTTAAAAACTTTGGAAATACGTAGAGAGACGTTTATCAAATATCTTATCGACCAGTGGAAGAGTTTTGTTACCGGTTTCACTCGAAACTCTAAGCGAAGTTCGGACGGCTTGTATAATGGCGGATAAGCAAAACCCGCAAAAAAGACGCAGGACGACAAGAGCTGGGGCTGGGCAAGCCACTTGGAACTCCGATAATCCAGGCAAATGGACAATCCAAAAGTTACAGGAGGAACTGAATAATTTAGGAGTTTTAGTGCCAGCAAGCTTGGGGAAAACGGTAATGAGAAAAATTTACCAAGAAAAGCGTGGGCCGGAATCGGCAAACACTACCACCACAGAACCAAACGTCTACGGAGTCTGAACCCGGGAGACAAAATATAGTTCCGGGAGATCCGAACGGTTGCCATAGTGAAAATCATGGTTCGTTACCGGTAAACCATGCTTTCGCTAACAGCTATGCCATACCTACAGAAGGCCGTGACGTGAGAGAAACCATCCGGATCGACAACAGGCCGCGGAAGAAGCTAACCGAATTCCCGACAGAGCACCTGAGCACGGCATCCCGCGCAGTGATATGCCAGTAAGCGGAAACAATATGGCGGCGCCCATGGAACTAATGCAAGGGATGGCGAGCACCATGCAATCCATACAACAGAGCATAGCAGAATTTCAACGAACCATGCTGTCTCTTGTCAGCAACAACAAAGCCTTAAGTACGGCATACGCGGCAATGACGGGTGACAGGGCAACAAATCCAAGAAGAGTAGGAGACGAGTATTCAACTTCGACAACGTCAAGCTGTCAAAGTGGTACCAACGCCAACAACTTCGGCCTGCTTGCGCAACATGGGTACCATTATCCCAAATCAAAATACGGAGTTCCTTTCGAATGCATTCCGCATATTGACGTTGTTCCCGACAACATTAAACAACGGATTTGGGAAGGGAAAGATGTCAATCTTGTATCTTTACTAATACCTAAGTCAGAGACCCACACCCAACAATCTGATGGAGAGATTACTCCCGGCAACGGCATTACCATTAATTTCAACAATAATCCGGATCCGAGATTACAGAAAACCCTCTACATATTCGAATTTATAACTGCGTTCGGTAAATTTAAAAAAATTATGGCCACCAAATTCCCAGAACGCAGGGAGGAATTGGATATGTATGAGGCGAACATTATCGGCATCCACAACGTGTACGGCTCAAGATACTTTGAATACCACCGGCAATTTTCTGTTAGGGCCGCAGCAGCGCTGAGAGACAGCAACATTAAGGTCGATTGGTCTCTAAAGGATATGACACTTCTCAGTATGGTTGTAGGTTACTCTCGCGTAAACTCATGTGGTAGATGTTATTCCACTACACACGCCACGCCGTTCTGTCCTCAGCTGCATTCGGGAAATAATACAGGAGGATACCTACACCAGATCCAGAATTACAACTCAAAACATCTAACTGCTGCAGCGCGTGAAGATCGACACGGACGTCCCAGGGTCAAATCAAACGGGACAGAAATTTGTAACAATTACAATTCAGGAAAGTGTTTCCGTGCACGGTGTCCATTTGCCCATGTGTGCAGTTCGTGTCATCCTTCCGACCACGTTAGTGCCACATGCGGGAAGAAAGACTACACGAAGAAACATGTCACATCTAGACCTAATAATAGAGACTGACTACCAGTACATGACACCAACAGCGCGCATATTATTAACTCGCCCATTAATATTTCACAACTAGAAAAGGAACTTTTAAAACATCCAGATCGTGAATTTGTACGCTATTTGTGTGACGGCTTTACATTCGGTTTTGATACAATGGTAACAGAGACTGATTTACCGACTAAGGAATGCAGGAACTTATTGTCAGCTTCACAACAAAAAGACAAAGTGGACACATTAATCCAAATTGAAGTGATTAAAGGTTTCCAGCAGGGCCCGTTTCAAGAGCTGCCATTTTCAAAATATCGGGTTAGTCCCATTGGCGTGTCCTTAGGAAAATACAGTGGGAAGCCGCGCCTGATAGTAGATCTGTCATCGCCACATGCCAGCGACGAACATTTAAGCATTAACGAGCTAATTAGCAAAGAGGAATGTTCATTTAATTATGTAAAAATCGATGACGCAGTTCGCATTATACATATGTTAGGCAAACATACTACTTTGTGTAAAACAGATATTTCTGACGCTTTCAAACTCATCCCAATACTACCTTCGCAGTGGCATCTTTTCTGTATCGAATGGCGCAAGGAATATTATTATTATACAAGACTCGCTTTCGGATGCCGCTCGAGTCCCAGAATATTCGATGCCCTGTCACAAGACATATGCTGGATCGCAACTAATAATAACGGTTTCAAATATATTCTCCATCTTTTAGATGACTTTATTACATTCGAACATACAAACAATTGCGGCGAGAGGAACATGGCATTGCTACATCTAATTTTCAACCGTCTAAATATAATGTACCCATGGCTAAACATAAAACCTTCGGGCCTGCAACAGTGATAGAATACCTTGGCATAATTCTGGATTCAGTTAAGATGGAGTCGAGACTTCCCAGCGACAAATTATGCAGAATTTCTTCGTTCTTATCTGATTTCCATACTCGACATTCGTGCACCAAACGCGAAATCCTACAATTACTTGGACACTTAAATTTCGCAAGTAGGGTGGTGCTCCCAGGACGGTCGTTTGTTTCACACTTAATTACGTTATCTACACAAGTGCATTGATTACATTACCACCTAAAGCTCAATGCCGAGAGGTTAATATTCCTGTCTACCTGGAATGGAGTGTCAATGTTTAACAACGTCACTTCCACCCTGTCCGACGATATTCAACTATTTACGGACGCGTCTGGTACTATCGGATTTGGTGGCTATTTTGAAGGCAAATGGTTCTCAGAATCATGGCCGTCTAACCTGGAACAATCCATATTCGACGACACGGAAATCTCCATTGCATTTCGTGAACTGTACCCTATAGTCGTCGCCGCAGCTATCCGGGGAAAATCATGGTCAAGGAAACGTCTAGTAATCATGTGTGACAATACGGCTACAGTCGCAATCGTTCAAAAAGGTCGATCAAAGTCACCCCATATCATGCGGCTAGTCAGAACTCTTACTTATTATGCAGCCACGTATAACTTTACTTTCAAATCCACCCATGTTCCCGGCCGCGTTAATGTAATCGCTGACTCTCTTTCTCGATTGCAGATAGACAGATTTCGAAAATTGGACCCTGCCGCGGACAAGAAGCCTTGCCAAGTACCATCAATCCACAACATTTTATGGAACTCAGACCAGCCCTTAAAGGGACAGTCCCGTATTATACAGAGGCTCAAAAATAAAAGTCTGAGAATGTATGAAAATAAAACGCCAAAATATAGGGGAACGGTGTATATACCTTGTCTCAAAATTTCAACTCAAAATATTGAGTCATTTGGACGTGAACGCCAAAATTGCTTATCCGGACACGTAACCCTTTTAAGATTGATGGTCATTCTTTTCATTTGGTGACCTTATAATCGATTAACGTTTCTTGAGAGGTCTATACAGTGAATGACCCATGTACTGTACTTGATAACAAAAGGTAAATTGTACCTACATATTATTTTTTGTAGAAAATAGTCTGGTTTTATCCAGATACTGTATGATACAAAGGTCTCCATTTCCAGATGCAGACTGTCAGGTTTAAGTTATTTACAAGCGTATCACAAAAATCGGGTTAGTTGATCGGCCTTAGATAATGGGTTTTAAATGATTTTAACACAAAATTAAGCAGTTTTATTCCCCAAAAAGTTATCGGGATTGGCCCTTTAACTTCTTCTGGAAACATACCATTGCCCCAAGCACGAGATTGACGTACCAAACAGGTTTCCAGAGATACATTAATTTCTTGTTGATGACATGTGCTCTCGCATACGTCAAGCAAGATTTCTCCAACGTACTAGTGAACGCACAATCGTTAATTTACTTCGCTACGTTCTGTGCCAGTCGCTTAGGTATCTCTTATAGCACGATCAAACTTTATCTCTGCGGCATTCGGTTTATGTCAATGGAAAATAACATTAGCTACCTTCATAGTAATCAACTAAATAGCTTATATACAATGCTTAAAGGTGTTAAACGAGTTCAAGTGCGGAGGGCTAGACCTAGACACCCAGTGACTTTCCATATTCTCAGGGACATCTGTTATTGTCTGAGGTAAGGCCTTTACTCTCCATTTAATAACATTCTTTTCGAGACAGTGTGCCTTGTGGCCTTTTTTGGATTCTTACGTTGTGGTGAATTTACCATAGCAGACAATTTTGACCCCAAATGTCATTTGTGTGTGCAGGATCTTACAATTTTAGAAAGCTGTTGCCTACTAAAACTTAAATTGTCTAAAAATGATCCCTTTAGACAAGGTGTTACAATCAAAATATTTAAAATAAATAATGATATATGTCCTTATGAAAGTTGTTGTAAATATATGCGTTTAAGACTTCAATCTAATCCTCCACCTCTCGACCCTCTTTTTATTTGTAATAGCAACGCACTTAAGAGGTCAGACTTTTTAACTAACTTTCGTCATGTATTGTCATTCATCGGGGTTGACTCGAGTGCCTTTCATGGTCATTCTTTCCGAATCGGAGGGGCCAGCTGCGCAGCATCTGCACACGTGGAAGATCACCTAATCAAAGTACTTGGTCGGTGGTCATCTGATTCCTATTGTCGATACATCAGGGCGCCTGACACAATTCTTAAAAATGCCCACAGGTCAATGGCTGGTTTATAGATACTCGTCCAACATGCTTTTCACCGTGAGAGATTCGGATAAATAGTGCATGATACAGGAACAATTACATATTCCTATTATAGAACTTGACTATAGTAATATTTGTTGTTACTCATAGCTTGCTTATGAGATATTTCGACTCAAATATCTGGATGACGGATATAATTCGTAAAAGCACATCAACGATATTTTGACATTTTCAATACATCGTCCAGCTCTATTCCCATAATAGTTAGTATGTCGTATTTAAGGTTGTCATGTATGTCTCTTAAGGTTATCTTAGTTTCAGTACGTATTAAGATTGGTCTCTCTTAAAGGGACAATAACACTCTTGCTGGCTTGACAGGTCCCGAAAAAAAAAATTAGCCTTATTCTAACTACTAGATGTTTCAGTGTCCTACCTGTTGTGTAAATTATCCATTATAACCTATCTTACTTGTCCAGAGGGATCGAAAATATGTTTAAATCCAGGTTGCATTGGAAAAGGCTTACGTAAGGCTTTTCAAACCATGTTACGGCATAGTACAATTTGTTGACCAGAATAAAGATTGGGACAAATTATTCATTTACAACAAGAGTGGTATTGGGGCTTAAAGGTTATCATAGTCGTAGTGTGTTTTGATATTATCATAATTAGTATATATATGTACTTAGGTTATAAGTGTTATACATATACTTCCAATATTTTGGGGCACTCAGCTATTTGTAATCAAACTACCTGAGTATCATTTAACCATGTTCCCCAAAACATTACTTGATCTCAAACTGTTCCCATTACGACGAGCGGGGGAGATCCCATTATTCATATCTTACACCATACATCCGGCTATTTCGTACATAGCCCACGATGTCGTGTTGCCAAACACCATACATCCGGCAAATCCATACATAGCCCATGATGTCGTGTAGTCAAGCATCCCTCTTCCGGCGCTTGCAGTACACATCCGGTTACACCGAGTTGTAGAAATATCTTTCTTCTCCGGCACGTGTAATCACGGGATGTCACACTGCACCGAGGGGAGGGGGATTACAGATTAACTTGTTACATAAGAAATTACGTACACGTAACAAGTTAATTACGTACTTCATTATATAGCTGAGTCTGCCCCTTTTGCCAAATATTATTTTTAATAAAGTTATGAAATTATAACCAGTCTTTCAGTTTTTGATTTCATAAATACAAACTATACCTGCACATTTGTAAGACTATCTTACAAAACCGCAAGACATAAAGACAAGTTTGTGGTTATACCACTAGTGCATCAATTTTATTAACTGCAATTTAGATTTAATTTAAAGACTGCTTTATAAAGGTTTTTTTCAAATTCAAGATAGTAATTATATATTCCCTTGATGAGTTCTAGTATCAGTATCATACATTGTAGATTAGTGTTAAATTAGTATCAACTGTACATTAATAGAATGATTGATGTTAATAACATCATGATAGTCCAGAAATTACCTAGTTTGTTGGGAATTCGGGAATGTTCGTTAAGAAGGAGACTATACAGACACATGTCAGCATGCAACTGCCTGCTCTGTTCCAGAATTTCAGGTTTCATTAAAAGCCTGTGAACTTTAAAATGAAATCAGCAGTATGAATGAAGCCATTCATTTATTTTCATGCAAAATATTTCAACAACTAGAAGGGATACGGTCTGAGCAAAGGGAGATAAGAAAGACCTTGACAAGTTAGGTAGAGGGAAAGTCTGGGTAGAGGGTCAGTCCCAGTCGGACACTGATAATTCACAACAAGGAGTGCATGTGTGTCTTAGAAAGAATGAATGAATGAAGTGGGGTTTAACGTCCTTCTATATGCACCTAACCTAGGCTAATGGAAGACGAGCATATGCCATACAGTGGGCTATGAGGGAAAGTTTGCCCGGGCAGCGGCGCTGCGGCCTACTCGAATTCCAACTGCCAAGGGATCTTTTACGTGCACTCCAATGTGTACACGGGACCTCGGTTCCTGTCAAAGTGTCTGCTTGTGTAACTGTGTGGACGTTGATTTAATTTTGCTTCGGGGGATGAAAACGTGCAAGTTCAACTCGAGGGTTCAAGACACAACCACAAAGTATAAGAATGCCTTGTGGAATCTTTAGAGGAATTGGGCTACGTACTTAGAAATCATAAGCAGTGCCAGGATAAAATAAAGAAGCTAAAAGCGAAATACCGTGAAGTGTTGGACAACAACAATCGGTCAGGAAAGGGGGGGATCCCTGGGAGTGTTTCGACAGGCTAGATCGAAACCTAGGATCATGGCCACATGTTCTTTTGCAATCAATAGATGACGATATTGACTCTGAGAAAGAAGATAGTGATAATTATAGGCCTACCTGTATTGCTGACACTATTGATGAAGACCCAAAGATCATACGAAGGTAATACAATTTTATGCAATTTTATGCAACTGTTTTTGTACTAGTATTACCGGGGCTGCACGTATTTAAGCCCACCCGTTATTTAGCCCATGGGTTTAATAACGGCTAAAAAACCGCGTTTTTTAGCCCATGTTTTGATTGTTTTTGCTAGTTATTTTGGCCTGGGCTTAAAATCGACTAAAATGTTACCTGATACAAACAGACAAAATCCGTATGTAAGCCCGCAATCCCGGTACGGCTGTGTATATATACTTGCTTATGGGCGTGTTTATTGTCCATTGACATCATAATAATTATCTGAACTGTTTTCATTGATCCAGGCTCTTTCGAATGCGAAATATTAGTTAGCAGTAGTGTCGCTGTCCACGTAAAATGCCCCTCCCCCAACATTGTATGAATGAAATGGGGTTTAACGTCCTACGCTTAAGCACCGTACCTGGGCTAATTGAAGACGGGCATACGCCACAGTGTGCAATGAGGGAAATTTTGCCCGGGCAGCGGCGCTACGGCCTACTCTTATATCGAATTCCAACTGCCAAGGGATCTTTTACGTGCACTCCAATTTGTACACGGGACCTCGGTTTTTCGTCCCATCCGAACGACTAGGCAGCTGTCCTTGTCAGGCCCTCCTTCTGCATCACTGACAAGGGGAAATCACGCCGGAAAATCGAGATGAACTTTCTCGGCCAATGCAGGGATCGAACACTCAACCTCCAGGCTAGCGAACCAGCGCCTTATCCACTTAGCCACCGTGACCCCCCCCCCCCAACATTGTGTATACCTGTCAACATTTCAGCAGATAAGCAGGAAATTTAAACCCATTTACAATATTAATATAAACACAGACATATTAATAATAATCTGTTTTGTATTTTTACTAGATCTTGTACCGGTACCCAAAGATGCTTCAACACTCATACGTGTTAGAACTGGTAAACGTCCAAGTAAAGACGAATTGGACACTTTGAGGGCCAAAACACGAAAGAAAACAAAAACTAAAATGGAGGTGGACTCTGCCAGAGATAAGGTCACTGCTGTGTTGAAAGATGTGGGCAGTAATTTTCTGGAAATAGAGAAAGAAAGGCAAATAATGGAAGATGCAAATAAAAAAGTCTATTTGATCTTGCAGCAGAAATAGAAAAGAATCGAATCCAGGTTTGAAGAACGACATTTCGGTCTTGCGTCTTTTTCAGACTCAATACAGGCGACTTTTCGGACTCAGTACGACGGTTCGGACTCTGATTTGACTTGTTATTTTTAAAAATCCTTTTTGGCATATTATAAATTGATTTGACGGTTGTGTTCAATCGTTTCTTTCAACTTATCCACGAGTCCTAAGCGTCACCTACCCAAGTGCCACGGCCACCTACCGAAATGACATGTAATCGATAAGGGGTGGGCGGCATAGCTTGGAACAAACTGGATTTCTTGGGCCCCATTATTTGAAAATATTGCTATAGTATCAACATCCACCACATGTAGGTATATATTTTGTCATATACAGAATAGGCGGTCCACATGAACGAATACAACACAAGCTGGCTACGGAACATAATCAAAAATTCTGTCTTCATTAGTAAAGTTCATAGCAGAATAGTAGGACGTTAAACCCCATTTCATTTCAAAAATGATGCCTATAAAAGCTAATCATGAAAAATCGGAATGTTGCATCAAAAAATTTCCCGGTTGGTGCTGACATGCCATTAATTCACAATTCATTTCACATGTACCACTATTAACTGCTTATCTTTAATTGCTTTGAGCTGATGCTAAGTCCAGTGTCTTTTGTCCCTTTAGACTGAAGAACGAATGCGAAAACAAGACCGTGAGCATGAATTAAAAATGTTCAGTATGATGATGCAGGCCATGAACGGAACACAATCAAGGAACCAGTATCGCAGTCAGGTGCCCGTGATACCTTCCAGACAGAACACTACTCAGGAGAGTTTAAATTACAATTATGAAAATGAAATGCCCTCATTTTCCAATGTCGTGCCTTATTCATTTGATGGTAATTCAATGTAAAGTAGATCAAGATAGATAGTCGATCCGATGTACCAAAATAGTATTTTTGATATCTCTATTTCTGTTAAGCAAAGCTATATACATGTATATATATCTATTAATTATAATTCTTTCAAATTTAATACCATGTCAAATTTACTTTCCATTTCCATAATTTTATGTTGATGTCCTAATTCCTTAAATTTTAAAAGATCGGCACCAGTACCTGTATCTAAAATTACAGGATCTTCAATCGCTTGAAGATAGCCTTCCTTTATATAAGATGCTGTGCCTGTCAAGCGACAGATTTTATCTTGGGGTTTCTCAGTCATATCACCATATATGCCTAAGATACAGTGCTGACCTAGTTCTAACAAGCCATTTTTACGCAGGGCGTTCAATTTCCCTACAGTTGGATTTTGAATTAAAATCTTCGATATAAAATACCATTTTGAAAAAAAACAAAACAGATGTGATTTAAATAAAATTAAATAATAAATTAAGAATTGAACTAGTTAGCTTTGTCATGTTCAATCCGGGACACAAACCCCTAACTCTGTTGCGTACTCAACGTGTGATAAGTTACGAACAGACAAAAACAGAATAATTGATTTTTCGGTTTTAAAAATTTACCCGACAAAGTTCCAAATATATACAAACTCTTCTAATATATACAAAATAAGAGTAAAACCTAAAATAATGGGTGTAATGAGAACGACTTGAAACACGTCTTTACAGAACAAAGGACTTTTCACTACTAGCACTAACTACCTTAGATAAATTCCGTGTCAATTCCAAGAAAAGAATGGTACAAGAAAGGGAGGTAATAAAATATAAATGTAGGTCAAACAATAATTTGCATCTAAACTCACAAAATACTTCAAATAAATCCTGTCAAAATGGAATAGTATGTTGTATATTAAAATAATACTACACAAATAATACCCTTTAATAATATTCATTAATAAGATATGATACATAACACATATGTAGGTCAAGCAAACAGTATCTAGTCTGCCAGAATTAGGCCGAAATCTCACGTTTGTGGCAGAAATGTGCAAACTAAGCTATCTTAGTTTTAAATGATAGATTACACCCAGTAGTGTCACAGAAAAAAAACCCCATCAATTGGTCAATGATATTATGATAGTTGGGTGGAAATAGGAATTTTACAAGCCAAAACCAGCAGCCATTTTGGATTTTGGGCTCTCAATTTTTTTCCCTTTTGCCAATTGATGGGTCTTTGTTTTCTGTAACACTACTAGGTGTAATCTATCATTTAAAACAAAAAAGGCTTAGTTTGCACATTTCTGCCACAAAAAAGCCAATTCTGGCAGACTATATCACAGAACACAACATTCCAAACTAGTGAACATTTTAATCAACCTCCTGGATTATACACTTGATGAATTTCTTATTCTCGTTATGATCTACTCAGATATATATCAACAAATGTAAAATTATTAACTGAACTTTTTGAACATCAAGATTTTGTGTAAATCTACCATACAGAAACACAATTTATGAGCAAACAGTCAGACACAAAAAAAAAACCACCAACTACATCAAAACTACACGCTGCCCTCCTAAATGCAAAACCCTGTCGTAATAAGGCTTTAGAAATTGCCGATCTTATTATTGGTGACAAAATAATTATACTTAACTGAAACATGGTTTAAACCATTTGGCGATGAGTACTGAATATTAGACTGGTGGCCAGTCTTCTCCACACACCAAAAATTGGCCAGTCCTCTCCAAAAAAAACCCCCAAAACCCGTGAACGTAATCTTAATCTGGTGCTGGTAACAGGTTTACTCAAAGTTTTTTTTTTATACAAATGGAAACGAAAGTGTTGGTTTACTTAATCTGGTGCTGGTAACAGGTTTACTCATAGTTTTTTTTATACAAATGGAAACGAAAGTGTTGGTTTACTAAAAATTAATACTTTTATATAAATCGAAATGTAAAATAAATAGAAGAGACTGGGCCAGTGGGGCCAGTGTACCTGAATATCAGAACTAACCCCGAATGGCCATGCTTTCATTCAGGTTCCCATATTAACTGGAGGTAATGTTTGAGTAGTTACAGAGGTTCTCTTTGAAATACTACCACGCCATCGTTACATTTCTTTCGAATCCCTGGACTTGAAAGTATGTTCCATTAATATCTGTGCACATGTTGTTTGCCTGTATCGACCTCCTACATCATCTTTAAAAATCAGAGAAAAGGTGTCGGATTTTGTAGAAGAACTTTCTGTACAGCCAAAACCAATTCAGTTATATAGGCCTTCCGTTTTTAAGGAATTTTGTCTAATGTTTTTGATTGTTCGTACTAAGACTTGATTTTATTTTATTAGGCGATGTTAACATCCACATGAACCTGACCCAAACGAATTCCAGGAAAATAATTATAAGATCTTAAACTATCATGGTTTTCAACAACATGTTAGTAAGTAAGTAAGTAAGTAAGTAAGTAAGTAATTTATTGCATAAAAACGCCCACGAGGAGCAGCATACAATTCCAAAAAATGACATAAATACAATATAACAAAAATACATGTCATGTAACAAATAACCAAACGTATTAAAATAGAATATAATATAAGACTAGAAATGTTTTGCTTGACCTACATATGTGTTATGCATCATATCTAATTAATGAATATTATTAAAAGGTATTATTTTAATATACAAAATACTATTCCATTTTGACAGGATTTATTCGCCGTGGCTATTCTTACGACGAGGCGTAAGAATTATTTATGGGCTATTCTTACGACGTGGTGGAAGTTCCGGTAGCGCATGCGCAAGTTACACAATGTTGGACTTCTATTATTGTGCAGTTTGCAAGACGGGGTGTCGTAAGAATAGGCAATATTTTATTTTTACGACGATATCTCGTTCTCGTCCATATAGATATATATACTGACAGACAGTATATATTTCTATGTCTCGTCGTAAAAATAGCCTGCCTCCTATTCTTACCACGATCTCGTAAGGATAGGCAATGCTTGATTTTTACGACGAGATCGGGCTATTTAGTATTTTTATGACTAGGCTACTACTACCAAAGGCGTCACTAGGACCAAATTAGATCCGGGGCACAGGCCCAACTCGTACATATTTTCCAGTATTCGTTTTAATAACGACATGACGTTGCCGTGGGTATTCTATTGATGTTGTGACCTAAATTATCACGAACTAAAATTTAATGTGATATTGTTGTCCGCTAAACATACACGGCGGGTAAACTAGGTCATGCACGATCGTTTCTACACTATTTTCAGTCAAATATTTATTTAGTTATATAATACTGTATTAAACTGTGCACGTGCAGGCAATTGGGGAAATTTACGGTGGGCCAGAAAGGACAATCCAGAAAAGTTTCGCACTGGAAATCTTCTCTTCCGTACTCAGGACATTCGAAATAATGATAGGGAAAAGTAGTGAAATTATTGCAAATTCTCGATTTTGTCTGCTCAAAATAGATCCGGGGCACACATGAAAAGATCCGGGGCATGTGCCCCCTGTGCCACCCCCTAGTGACGCCACTGACTACTACTAAGTACTAGTAGGCCTACTAAAGCAGTAGGCTACATGGTGCAACTTGCACAGGTTTTCTCTCTCTCTCTCTCTCTCTCTCTCTCTCCCTCTCTCCTAACGTAAAAGTTATATAAATGTAAGGGAAGGATAAAGACGTGGCTTGAAGTCACAGGAAGTACTAATTCCCCATGTTAACGCACCTAAAACATTGGATTCTAGTAATTCTACCGTATTTACCTCAAGCAAGGTAAACTTCGATAATTAATACCGTTATAATACTTATAAGTTTTTAAAAAGACGTAAATCAGACCTATTATTTTAATGACAATTTTCACATCATAGAGGAGGGAGAAATTAATTCACGGGTGAAAGCAAATGAAAACAAATCGGCTTTATACAGTAAGCGTAAGCATATTATTATTAAGGCCAAACATGCAGCTACGTACTAGTACGGTATGTTTAGGCCTACCATAAGGCTACTAGTACTATACAACAGTCATATTTATGTATTTTTTAAAAAACAGTTCTTCTGGTTTTCTTTTCTTATTTAGTTGTTTTTGTCATATATATTTCTTCTTTTATATTTATTTGTTTCCTATTGATATAAAGAAAAAAGAAAGACATTGGACACATATTTAGGCCTATGAGTATATATATGAATAGCCTTTTTAAAATATAATCACTACATCCTGGACGTTTTTGCCCTAGAATTAACTGTGCATTTACTGAATAGTAAAGAAGACAATGACTTAAGGCTTAGCCTATAATAATGTTAGTCTCTATCATCCAGACAAATATTCTACGTACGTTGAAAACTAGGGGGTTCTGGGTGACCGAGACTATAATAATGTAGGCCTATACATGTATGTATTTTTAATTTTACGAAAACATTAACAACAGAACATTATTCTATTTTGTCTAAAACATTGTTGGCTTTTTTTTCATATAAAATAAATTCACAATGGTACAACATGGATTTTATTCTTAAAATAGTTAAAAGTGCACATTCTCATTATGTTTTGAAGCGAACCGCATACACTAAGTTTCATTTCTCTGTTCACTGTCCAAATTTATTCTTTAAAAAAACATATAGGCCTATATTATTATAGGCTAAGCCTTAACTCATTGTCTTCTTCACTTAATTCTAGAGGAGAAAAGCCTAGGCCAGGGTGTAACTTAGTGATTATTTTTTTTCTTTTAAAAAAGGCTATTCATATAAAGGCCTAAATTATGTGTCTAAAAGCAAATAATAAATAAATATAAAAAAAGAAATATATATAACAAAAAAGAAAACTAAATAAGTAAAGAAAACTTGAAAAACTATATTTTAAAAAAAGGAAACATTAAATATGACTGTTGTCGTTGTAGTAGTAAGCTCTTTAGGCCAAAATTAAAAGATTGCTTGTTTGCCCAAACGCTACACCCCCCCCCCCCCTCCTCCATATAAAAGCTGCCTAGTCAAATTATTTTATTTCCGTAGTTGTCGTAAATATAGCCTATCTGTGTCTCTCCGTCGTACAGATAAAGTATAGCTTACTCTGTGCTATATATTGCCTATTCTTACGACACCTACTCAGTGACTCTTGCAAACTGCAATTAATATAACTTTTTAGTTTGAGATGTCCCCTTCTGGTACGTTGAGAAAGAAAGAGGGAGAGAGACAGAGAGAGAGAGAGAGGGGAAACCTGTGCAAGTTGCACCATGTACTACATATGTAGGCCTACTGCCTTAGTCATAAAAATAGCCCGATCTCGTCGTAAAAATCAAGCATTGACTATCCTTACGAGATCGTGGTAAGAATAGGAGGCATGCTATTTTTACGACGAGACATAGAAATATATACTGTCTGTCAGTATATATATCTATGGACGAGAACGAGATATCGTCGTAAAAATAAAGTATTGCCTATTCTTACGACACCCCGTCTTGCAAACTGCACAATATCATAAGTCCAACATTGTGTAACTTGCGCATGCGCCACCGGAACTTCCACCATGTCGTAAGAATGCAAATATGCCATTCTTCGACATTGTTCGGTGTAACAATTCGTCTGCGCATGTCATGATTAAATTGGACTTTGAACCAATGACGTATATTAGTGTTCGGCGTAACAATTCGTTTGCGCATGTCATGATTATTGTTCGGCATAACAAATCGTCTGCGCATGTCCATTGGCGGAAGCGATTAAATTGACCTTTTAAACTTTTCTGGCGGGAATTTTGCCTGCCTTAAAAATTAAAAGTATCATAATATTCATAATAATTAATATTCTATATACAAATAATGGTTCTACGTGAATTAATTTCGTACCAAGCTGGTACAAGTGGGTGTGAAGGTATTTGACCGAATCCTTATGTAGATTTAATCGTCAGCAGGCCTGAATTCAGAATTAGGATTTGCCGAACACTAAAATTTAATTCCGAATCCGAGACCGAGGTAGGGCCTACACTAGGCCTAGTTCACTGAATCACTAAGCGTGGAACTTGTCTACATACGTATCAGCAATATGTTCTTATATCCATAATATTGTTCAGGGGTCGGTTGCTCAAAACTAAGTTATTTTAACGATCCGTTAAACTCTTACCGTACGGACATATCTTGGTAACGTGTTGTTTGCGTTAAATTTACTGTAGGAAAAATTTGCACTACAGAATGTTCGGGGCCTTTATTTCCAACAACAATCTTTCTCTCCGTTAACGTTAACTGATCGTTAAAAGATAACGGAGCTTTGAGCAACCGGCCCGACCTTTTTACTCACACTTTCCCTAACCCAACCCCGGGACGCATACAATTACAAGTAAAAAAATAGCCATTTTTTTCATGTCAAAGTACTCAAAGTTAAAGTACTCAAAGGTCAAAGGTTAATTAATCCTACACTACATTGAAGTACCGGTACTAGGACTAGGAGTCATCAAATAAACTATTAGTATTACTATTCTATTAGGCCATAGTTTGCATCAATGAATTGAATCACAGTGGGATCCTTTTAGATATGATTTTAATTTTATATATTCAATGTATCGAAATTTAGTTAAGTATTAATTCATAAATTGACGTCAAATGGGGTGTAGGTGTTGAATTTCTCTCTTTAAAAGTAAAGTAATAAAAGGCTCGGTGCAGTGTGCATGTAATGCATGCCTTCTATTGCCTACGTAATTTACCATTTATTAGCTCTAGACGATCACCCGATCACGATGTCCATGATTGATGATCTTAACAGACAGACATTATATTAATGCTACTAAATTCTTAATAACTAAATAAGTTAGACCTAATAACATCCCATACCGGCGGGCCTTGGCTTTAGTCAGCTTATAAAATTGGGGGGGGGGGGGGGCTACGGTATTTTTTTGGAGGGGCTGAGGATGTGGCCAACTAAATATTTGGGGGGGGGGGGGGGGTCTATCGTGGCTACGGCCCGCATACCGGAACACCAATTTCTACACGCCATACTGAATCCTAAAAATAAAAAAGGGCAACGCCAAAGAAGTCGCTGGCAACTTTATAATCAGCCATCCGCAACTTGTTAATACTTTTAGGGACTGTACGTGTGGCGCTATGGGGGTCATCATCAACATAATATCAGAAATAAATATATATATTCTTGCAGACGTTTATTCAAATGAATTACACAACTTACAATTTCCAATAAATATATTATTTATAATACATCAAAATCTGTATCTACAGATAGTCGTTTTACTTTCGGTAAATATATTTATGTTGTACTCAATTTATTCATATTCATATTGAATGACAATTGCAGGTTTTAAGTCCAAACAGCGCATCCAGGCCTGTTTTTACCAAACGACTGTGGCGTCTGGTGCTGTGCATGTAAGTAGAACTTGATGATGCGTTGTAGGTATTATATTTATTTTACAATTGGAGAATGGAGACTCTTTCTTTTTTTTTTAAAGAACCGGGGTTTAATGTCAGCCCAAGCATGACTATGCCGTGTGCTATAAGAGAAATTCTGTCTTGACTTCTTTTATTTTTAAGTCAAACTTTGATATATTTTTTCTGGGCAAATTTAATTGAGATTTATGAAACTGTAAATTTAATTTTCAAGAAAAAACAGTTTGCAAGGCCAAATGATAAGCCATCAAAATACGGTACAAGTTACTTTTATTTTTTATTATGTCAACCGGCCAATCATTGATTCAGTTTAACATGTTCTTGTCTATCTGTGACTATAATACCCGGTATGCAGATTTATGAACTTAATAAAACTGATAATATTTGTGTCCATCCCTGAAAGAAAAGAAATACCACCATGTGATTAGTACATGTTCTGGGTAATTACAAATAATACATCTATGCTTTTCATTACACATGTCTATTTATTTTTTCTTCGAAGGACTTTTCTATAATTGGTAACTCGCATGTGAGAAGCCTCACCAGGTCTTTGAACCAAAGCCTAGCAAACCTCAATGGATGTGTTACCTCCGTCCCAGGCGGCTACGTAACACATGCCATTGAGGTCGTCCAAACACTGAGAAAGGTAATTAAGTTTGAAAGTCTTCTTTTAGTTAAAATCAAGTCAATCATAATAAATGCGAAGATTTCTAAACTGAGTGAATAAATGGATTGTATGTGTAAAAATAAAACAATTCATCAAAGTTCCTATTATTCAGTAATAAACAACCTGGTAATTGAAGACCTTTTTCGAAACCATTTCTATTATTTTAAACCTTCTCTATAGTCATATGTTTTACAAAAGCTCCAGACTGTAATAAAAGAAATTTTAATGCAAACATATTTAAAAATGTATCATTACAGGCCAAAGTTGGTATAATTTTGACCTTAGGGAACGATATGCGGCGGGATAAAGGTGATTATAAAAGTTTTAGTTTTTAGTTACATTCTAAAAATATATCAATGACACTTAATATTAACATTGTTATTTTCAATTGAAGGAGTGTTATGAAGTAGAGGGGGGTAGATTATTTCCAATATTCAATGCAATAGGCTGTGTAACCTTTTGGCCTTTGGGTATGTGATTTTTCAAATTTACAATGCATGAAAATGTTATCTCTAAAACTGCAATGTAATTATTTTCAGTTCCTAAAGAAGGCCTATTAAGGCGGTTAATAAAAGATTGTAAGAAACGGTTTGAATACATTGTAAGTATACAGTAACTGGAGTTCTATGTTTCTTGTTCTTTGGCTGGTCAGCCTAATCACTGGGATGAAAAAAAATTGCTACTGAATAATCTTAATTTTATTGACATTTTTTGAGGTTCAAAGCTAATTCCAATTGTTTACTACATGATACTTTAACATAACTGTCAAGTGTCTTTATTTTAGTTCATATGTGCGCCGTTACCAGACAAAAAAACAAATTCATCTGTTTACAAAGAGTACACCCAAATAATAAGAAGAAATTGTGAAGAGCTGGAAGTGAACTTTATCTCTGTAGAGGAGTTTATTTACAAACCCCTATACAGAGATGACGTTCACTTCACAGATGCCAGTTACAGGGTATTTTTCAGTAATCTATGTACGTAAAACTTATATTAAACATTTCAACATTTTATATACTTTCATAAAATATTAGATATTTTTTTTAGTCAACCATTGTTATTTGTTTCTGTTTTAAATAATTATGATCGAGATTCATTCAATATATACTCATAAAAAATTAAAGATATCGCCAGCAGTGGCAATGGTCCTACTCTCTGTAACAATGGTAATTTGACTGAAATTTGCATTTTTTTCTTGCTACATTATCTATTTTTCAACTATTATATTGATAACTGCCAGCTCTTTAACTAATCTTCCATATTGTGTTTTTAGTAAGCAGCATACTGGAATCTGTGGAAGGTAATCCATTGTTTTATTATTAAATACAATACAAATCATAACAAATTTTAATGTGATATTGTCTTGAAGTTAATTCACTAACAATTCAGGGAGATAGAATAAAGGGGGTAGAAGCCTCTTCATAAATTAATAAATGTGTATTTCAGATATTATCTGGCTCGCCCTGATACTGCTTCACTCATTCTCTACTATTCAATTATTTGATAAGACCAACAAACAGGACTTCAAAAGATGAGACAATCAGAGATTCTTACAGAAGTCTTTCGTGCTCGTGTTGAAGTACCCAGAGTAAAGCCATAAAGGTTAAAGCACATGACTAGACCACTAGGGCATACTAACCCTTCTACTATTCCCAACAACAAAATTTAACTTACAATTATATTTCAGACACAAATATTATTAGATGTGCCTTACCCTTATTTTAGCTCAACTGCTTTAGTTTATGTACAATATACAGATTTTAAAAGTACCCATAGTCGACATAGTACCCATAGACTAGGGTCCGCAAACATTATTTCAAAACAATAAGTGGACTATTCATTTTTTTCGCCCAACTAATAACTTACGTCCTATATAAAAAATAAAAAGGCCCGTAAGTCTACATAACTTTTAATTACTCATAGAAAAGGGCATGGAAAGCTTTATTTCGAAACTATTAATTTTCCGGTAGAAAAACAAAGACAGCATTAACCCTATTTGTAATTATTGTAATAAAATAATCATTGAATTATTATTTTTATTCTTTTGTCAGGTTTACTGGAGGAGGACAGGTAATTATGGGAGAAAACGATAAAGAAAGAGTGAATAAGGAAAAGAATGACTGTACATGTATGAACAAAGGGTGTGTGAATGGACAATGTGTGAATCTGGAGAGTAATGTGGAAAAGAGCGAAGGGTGTGTGAAAGAACCATGTGTGAAGAGCAATGTGGAAATGAGCAAGTGTGTGAATCAAGTGTGTGTGATTGATGATATGGAATTGAACGAAAATAAGGAAGTGTGTGTGATTGATGATATGGAATTGAACGAAAATAAGGAAGTGTGTGTGATTGATGATATGGAATTGAACGAAAATAAGGAAGTGTGTGTGATTGATGATATGGAATTGAATTGTATTTCAAATTTAATATATGTAGGTGAGCATGATAAGATCCAGCTGTCTGATAAAATATTCATTCCTGAAGTAAAAAACAGTAGCATAGAATACATTGATATCCATTCTGTGGCTACAAACTGCGCGAAAGAATCCAGATATATGCTGCCCTACAATCAAATTAACCAAATTTTAAAAACATTAAGTCATAATAAAAAAAAAGTTGTTAAGTTAGATTTTGGAATTTACGATATTTCTGGCATAAAATATTTATTATCAAAATTGAAAGAAAAGGAAACTATACTTAAGTATCGAAATCATTTTTCTTGGTTCAGTAAAACCATGAACTTTCCAGTAACTCTAGAAACAATTTCAGAAACTAAAATAGAAAATTTTAAAATATTGGCATATAAATACAAAACTAGTTACATTCACAGGCTAACATTCGGTTCGTTAGAAGTCTGTGACTTACAAACAATTCCATCTACAGGATGGCTATCAGATTCAGTGATATCATACTTTTTTAATTGTTTTAATAATAGTCCAACTTCCTATGCCTTTTTTTTAAATCAAATCAATAATCAAAGATATAATCATCTAGCAAGCCACATTGCACAGCATTTCGATAATAATTTTCAGAGTAAAATATTAATAATAGGATTACATGTTGGAAATGTTGATGGACTGACATATTTAGGTCCAGAAATAGAAATCGAAAATAACATTTATCAAGCAAACCATTTCTCTTTTGCTATTTATGATTTTGATATGAATACTCTTTTTTACTGTGATACTTTAGGACATTCACGACCATATGATTTTGATTTGAAGATAGAGCAGATTCTGAATTATTTTGATATATGTAATATTTCATACAAATATATGCATACACCTAACAATATGCTGCATACACACATCTGTAAAAAAGAATGTTCATCAACATTTCCAATTCAAACTTGCAGTTCAATTTGTGGGGTGTCAAATATAATCTGTTCAGCCATTGCAGTTTATGACTATGACAATTTTAAAAGATTTTTTCCAAATAGTGCAAATATTACAAATAATAAATATACTTATCTGCGTGACATTTCCAAATGGTCAGATTTTTTACGGATAGTCGTAATACATTGGTTGTTATCTGAAACTATTTCACTCAATCTTATTAAACTAGGAAGCAATGCTTCATTCCAACGACTTTCACTAAAGAAGTCTAATACTATAATAGTCAAACCTGAAACTAAACAGATTGATGTTCCAATTACAAAAGAATCAAATGAAAAAATACTGAATTCCTTCGATGATAATTTTACTTTAAATGATAAATCTCTTAAAGATTCAATCACAAGCACTGAACTACTTAAAACATGGCTGTTTAAGGATAATGAAATTAGGAATCGGTTTCTGGATAAAGGTTTTTTAAAGATATATTTTAATATGCAAAAGAAACAATTTCGTTTAGTATATACGTCTTCGAAAGGCAAACGCCATGACACCTCTTTTAAATGCAATGATTTGGGATTTCAGGACAAAATTTGTCAACAAAAGATAAAAACATTTTTATTAAGTATAAAGGGTGCGGCTTGGACAAATGATGGCATTAGGGAAAATAAAATTAAAAGATTATTTGAATTACCCACAAGTATTAGAAATCTACTTTCTACAGATCCATCTGTATCTTTTCTGAAAAATAGATGTCAGTACCGTCTTGATTGTAAGTTGAAGTCAGGGACAACTAAATGCAAATTCTTTGAAGTCACTAACACTGAAATCCAAAGTTATGATAAAATAAATGAATTTTTAATAAATGAAAATAACTGTTTAAATTGGCTAACCAATAAAGTAACAGGGAAAAATAACTTAAAATGGAAATTTATAAAATCTGTTCATACTGGTATTGAAACAAAACGCTACATGGATTTGTTAGACTTTGATTTTAAGATTGAATATAAAAATAACACTAATAGTACTGAAAAAATTTTTGATGAAGACACACCTAATGTGTCATTGACCATTAATCCTGCATGGGGTGAAACACATAGACCTGATGAGTGTTATAAACTTTTAGATCATAATATGGGAAACCAACAAGTTTTATCAAAATTTTACATCCGTTGTTCTGGCAAAACCTCATTTTGCAAAGCAAGGTGCGGTAATTTACTATCGGAAATTGACAGATCCCCTTCAATTAATTATTGTAATAAATGCAATACTAAACTGCTTTCAAAGATTTGTACAAATTGTTGCGTTGAAAATAGCTATGAGTGGTATAAAAATCAAGAAACCAATGGAGACATTTGTAGTACATGCCATAAATATTTCAAAATTAATAAAACTAACAGACCTAAACAACTGTATGATTTGGAAAATAAAAATAAGGAATCAATAATGCGTCATGATTGTCATTTTAGTTGCAATTTTGCTCTAAAGTTTGTAAATTCAAAACAGAATCCATCACAGTGGGACATCTTTCATTTCTCTGAAAGTTGTCACACCAGTGAGGTAAAACAGATTAATAAAAGGGGTCTGCCTTTAAGTTTCAGGGATAAAGTGGATGGAGCTAGAAGCACCTATAAAATCACACCACAGCAAATTTTGGCAGGTCATCTAAAAAAAATACCCATATATACAGGAAATATGAGTACCCCTGAAATATGTCAATTAGATCCAAGGAAAGTCATGAAAAAGATTCAAAAACGTATAGTAACATCCGATAAACACTTTATCAATCAACATATTGGAGTTGGCAAAGAGGACGATGTCAAAATTAATTCAGATTGGCGCAGTACTGAAAAAGTTTTAGAAAATAATATTGATTCTGTGTTATTCTTCCAAAGAGGCTATTCTAAACTAAATAGGGATTATCACATTGTAATTTCCAATGAAGCAAATCTAAAAGCATTATTCAAATGGGGAAAGCATGTTATGGGTTTAGACGTTAACCATAACTTTATGTCTGTACGTTTCAAAACATTCATGTATACTTTTTGTGATTCTAACAACACGGGGCGTGTTGCTGCCTTTGCCATCTCTAATAATGAGACTGCGATGACCCACACATTACATATGCAGATTCTTCTTGCGAATATGCCATGCGGAGAAAATTGTACTCACAAGAAAAAATTACAAATTTATAATGATTATGAAGGGTGGTACTATACAAGACCATGTTCAAAAGTCAGTGACAAGTTTTTTCCAATATTAGGTCATGACAAAGCCAACCAAATTAGAAATTGTGCCATTAACCAAAATTTCAATTCTTCTTTATGTAATTTTCACGCATTAAATGCATTTCAAGATAAAATTCATTCTGATAAAATGTTATTGATGTTTATTTTACCATTAGAAACAGGGTTTAAATGTGTTATGCGTACTTGGTGCGAATCTATGAGAAAGGCATGGCTCTTCAATTTATTACATTTATTCGTGAGTCACTGCCCACCCTTCTAGTCAATACGGAAACTAAAAATAACTTAATAAATTACTTACAAGACCACTGGTTTCAGAGTAATATGTGGCAATCAACATTTACATCAGAAGTCCTCTTTTCAGTTCCTATAGAATATCGAAGAAATTGTTTACTCATGACAGATAATATTACAGAGAGGCTGTTTAAAACAATAGAAGAGGCCGATTTTCATAATAAACTTAATAAAAAATTAACAAGTTTTGTTGTCACAATCATAAATAATATTCTTAATCGTGAGGCTGAATACGTAAAAGAAATACCAGACACATTTACCCCTTCCATTAATGACAAGACTAAAGAAAGTAAATTGGCCACCGTTGGGATAAACCTAGTTCCTAGGGTTGAAGCTATAGGTGCTGCAGAAGATGGCTGGTTTTTAGTAGAACCAAATAGTAAAGTTGATTCAATTATACATGATGATTTTGTTTTGTTAAATAGAAAACATGGTGAACATTTCCTCATTGATCATGATTATTCTGGAATTAAATCTTTTCTCCATGATACTATAAGAAAACAGACAGAAAACTTGAATGCAAAAGCAGGGGACACTCATCATAAATGTAAAAACCTAATTAAACTATTAACAGACTTGATATGTTCACATTTCAGAACTGAGACTTCAAAATTCATACCGTCCCATTTACTAAATTCAGTTAATAATAATAATAAATATATATGCAATATAAAATTATGTACCTGTACATGTCTCTATTTTATTATTCGTGGTCAGCCATATTTCTGCAAGCATCTTTATGCATGTCTCTCTTTCTATCATGGTGTGAACGATCTGGATAAATTATTAGAATTATATCTGAACACTGTTCCCACAATACCTTCTTATTTAGACACATTGGGAGTTGGAAAAGTTATACAGTCAAGGCCTCCAGTCTTAGATCACATTAATTTATTAGAAGACATGGTCCATCCTGAAACTAAATTGGACACTGAAAAACTGAGAAAAGGAAAATTATTAACCATTTTACATGATTCAAAAATTAAATGTACAAATTATAGTGGCCCACTGGCTCAGAAACAGCCACATAACATGGGAAACCCACGCAAGGATGGACCAATTAAACCAGATCGTTATTCTTTAATTGAGCCTGAAGAAATTCAAAATGATCCATACCGTCCAAATGTAAAATTGCCGGAAAATGCACATGAGCGCCATGGTGGAAGGAAACGAATAAAATCTAGGAATAGAGGTCGAAAATTTAATCAAATTGTTAAAGAGGCATATCTACAGTTAGGAAAACATGTCACGCTTTTAGAAGACAATTCTAACAATGAAGATGTTATTGATAACTGTATTAATGAAACAGAATTTTCAATAAAAAACATTAATTCTAACAATAACACTAGGCATACTAACGAAAAACATAATAACGGAATTCCGCGTATCTTAAAAAAGAAGGAGATTCAAAAAAACATAATGTGTGGAATTTGTTTAGATAACAACATAAAACCAGTTTTTCGATGCTCCACATTGTCAATATTAAACCACCATATTAAATCTGTGCATGAACCATTAGTTTGTTACCTTTGTTTTCAGGCCAGTGGAGCATGCGTAAGATTTGCCAGTAAAAACACTTTTGATCAGCATATACTTCTGAATCATAGTTCAGCAACAGTAGATGAAATATCTGAAGACACTGAATCTTTTGATGAAAGTATATGCTCTTCGAAAACGTTATTACCTTTGGATGATGAAGATATTTCCAGTGAAGACATTTCCAATGAAATCAAAAAATTTTCCAAAACAATTTCAAATTCATTAGAAGACAGAAATATTGCTGAATTAAACATAGCTGCAAAAAAGAAAGGACATCCAGGATTAGCTAATCTTGCCATTTCCCAACAAAATAAAATAAAACATTTAACAAAATCAAAGCCTAGGATAAAAATAATACGCGATAAAATTTTTAAATCTTTTGATACAAAGCAATCTGACACCTTTTTTTGTCCAGTATGCCACAAATTAGCCGATTTTGATCCACCAACAATAGAATGTAACAAGTGTTTAAAATGGTTTCACTGGCCATGTGTCCAAATTAAGCGAAACATTTCAGGGGAGTGGTTCTGCAAATCTTGCAAAAATTAGAAATACATACCGTTTTCATCAGTGATATACTCACCAAGATTATAAATTCAAATAGGACTTTTTTTACTGCTCTTTTTCTCTTTTCAGTGGGTACTGGATTCTTCGGTTAGAGAACCAACAATAAAAAGAATGAATAAATCTAACCATCTATAGAATAACATTTCTATGTCAAATTAATTATTTATAAAATGCTAATTTGTGCTTTTTAATTTCAAATATTATAGAAAATATTGAGTAAATATTCATATGGTAGGCCTACATTAAATAATTGTGCTTTTTAATTTTAAATATTATAGAAAATATTGAGTAAATATTCATAAGGTAGGCCTACATTAAATAATTTGTGCTTTTTAATTTCAAATATTATAGAAAATATTGAGTAAATATTCATATGGAAGGCCTACATTAATAATTTGTGTTTTTTTTTTTTAAGGGTTAACTTTTTATGTTTCAGCATATAATTTTTTTCTTTCAGCATATAATTTTTTTCTTTCAGGATTAATACTGAAATGCACTTCATTGACTCCCTAGAATTTCAAAGAACATTTCGTAGACTATTTACTCTCGGGGTCTTGGGAGTGTATTTCAGTATGGTCTTTACGTTCAAATGGCAGTGTTTGGGTTTGTGAACGTAAAGGCCACAATCACATTACTGCTGGCGGTCCAGTTTATGATCACTACTGTCGCTTTTGTGATTATGGTCTTTATGGTTCTTGCAGAGTTCCTAATCACTAATTAATTGAACCTTTGTAAATAATGTACAGAGATATGTAGCAGAGACTTTACTGACTCTATCTATATCAGATTCACCATGTTTAGTTGAAAACCAAAGCATAAGTATTGTTAAATTTTGCAAACTGTATAATAATTTTATTACATACATCATTACACATTGCATTGTTATTTTACAGATGTCTCTAACTGAAATTTGATTGTAAATTCTTGGACTTTTCTGTTAAATCTTTAATACCGGTACCCGTCCTAATAAATTAAAATATTTAATAAAGAAAATATTTTGTTTGTTTATTTTGGGGTCTGGGTGGCTGAATCAGAGAGTGGTGTGGTGATGGCTCATGTAAGAAATGGCCCTGGGTTAATCAGATTTTTCCTTTTTTTGGGTCAACGATGGGGTGTCAACCCGTGTAGGCGCCTGTACAATGTAAACGAACATCTTAGTGAGAAAATAAGACCTTGCTTACTTCGCTAGAGGCAGTATGAGCGACACAACACGCTTTTAAAAATACGTCCCCTCCCATCAAGTTACATTTCCCCGCCATGGCACTCTAACTGCAGGTCAACGTCCAAATTTCTGAATTTGGCGATCTATATAATAATATACTTATTTAGAGCCCTGGTGTGAGCGTATGTGGCATGAAGATAGGGGCGCCTTCTCGACCTCGTGGGTTTCCTCCGGGCACTCCGGTTTCCTCCCACTGTTTAAGACTCCTACGCGCAAGCGAATTATTGAAATAAAATTACACCATATGTTAGTCCTGAAATGACCTAGTTGTGTTGAGTGGACGTTAAACCCCATTTCTCTCTCTCTCTTTATACCGATCTACAAATTCAGAAATTTTCTGAATTTACAACTTTATAATATACCAATCGTCAAATTCAGAAAATTTCTGAATTGTCAGCTTCGTATAATATACCGAGTGTCAAATTCTGTGACTTAATTTGTAAATTTCTGTGACAAGTAAAAAAAGTTTTCAGTCTCAGGAACTGCGTCTTAAACTACCCATACTTAAATCCTCACGGCAACGACATGGCCCACCATGTTCATGGACATCATCAATGATTGACTGCTTTTCATTGAGATTTTTTAATTATTTTGCTTGTGCACAATCCAGGCCTATCTATCTATTAAATATAAAGAAAAGGCATAGGTTATAAATAACTATATCATAAGCTTAGAACAATAACTCGCCTAAAAGCACAGGTGTAGGTTCTAATTTCTGTTTTATTAAATAATGTAAAAATGTGTATGAATTCATGAAACGTCTTCAGAGTCAGAGTGTCTGATCGAAAGAAGCAGACAAACGATTTTATTTTATTATATTAGAGTTGTCTTGCTCGATTTACTTCATCAAAAATAGTAAAATGGAAAATTAAAATCTACTCACAGTTACATGGAAACGTGTAGACTTCTACGTAAAAATAAAAAACAACCGAAAAAATTATACGCGACAAATATTATGGTGTTAGAAATAATTAGACCGGTCGCGAGTGAATTTGACAGTTGTGAATCTCACGGTTTCGGCATAATAAATTGGCCACTACGACGACAATATTGACATTTTGATGCTGAAAAAAAGACAAATTGAAAAGCGGAAGGTTATAAAATCAAACTACGGTCGATTTGATAACTGTCATTCCATAAAAAAATCGGTAAACGAACATTTCAGTCAGAAAAACACGTATTTCTCGCCCTGACCCCATAGGACGCCATCTTTGTTTATATGCGAGAGAACGCCGCTAGGTGGAACGGAACTGGAAAGTCGTCAATTGTTACACCGAACAATGTCGAAGAATGGCATATTTGCCGTAAGAATAGCCCATAAATAATTCTTACGCCTCGTCTTAAGAATAGCCACGGCGTTTATTTAAACTATTTTGTGAGTTTAGATGCAAATTATTGTTTGACCTATATTTGTATTTTATTACCTCCCTTTCTTGTACCATACTGTTCTTGGAATTGACACGGAATGTGTCTTGCTCGCGTTAGTAGTGAAAACTCCTTTGTTCTGTAAACGCTAAAGACCATACGATTACATCATGTGTACCTATTTCTTTGTTCTGTAAACGCTAAAGACCATACGATTACATCATGTGTACCTATTTCAAGAATATCGGAGTAGTCAAGCACTGATGTGTCGTATGCGCTAAAGACGTGTTTCATGTCGTTCCCATTACATCCATTTGTTTAAGGGTTAATAAATAATATGTTAATATTACTCTTATTTTGTATACATTAAAAGAGTTTGTATATATTTGGAACCTTGTTGGGTAATATTTTTAAATCGATAGTTCTATTTTTGTCTGTTCGTAACTTATCAAACGTTGAGTACGCAACAGAGTTGGGGACTTAAAATGGTATTTTTTATCGAAGATTTTAATTAAAATCCAACTGTAGCTGGCCCGTCGGAAGCGGGGGGGGGGGGGGCAATAATCTGCTCGTATATATCCCGTTTACGGGATCTGTCCCGTTCAAGAGCAATGAACAGCCCCCCCCCCCCCCCCAATATCAATATCGTTCCGACTGGCCTGTGTAGGGAATGGTTGATTATTTTGTCTCACTCCGGCTTCCATACTTCGCCATGTTTCTTTTTTTAGTTTACAGAAGTCGCGTTGTGTTGTGGATTTCCATAAGCTTGGCTGGCCACAGTTGTAAGAACCTTTATTTGTGATCTATAATTGTATTTTAAAATTTTATACTTATTTACTATACGTTTATCTTGTAGTCTACTTTATGTTGTCAGGTCAAAATCCGTTGTTTTTGCAAATGTAAACATTCCGATGTTTTCATGTCGTATTTCTCACTTGAAGAAATAAGTTTCTAATTAATTAGTTTCTCATGGTGGTTACGCCCTATAGATATATATTGTCTGTATCATTATCTCCTTGATATTTATTGTATCTGTGTCAATGTCAATACTGTTATATCCTTTCGCTTATTTGTATAAAAGTATGGAAACCCGTTTCGGCCACAATTACAATAATTTGTACATCAAAGAAATTAAAACTTAATTTGACTTTTTTATTTCTTTTGTAGCTTTTCACCATGCATATTCATTCAAGAATAAATGGTTTAAACTGTCTGCGTTAGTACATTACATTATGTGTTTTCCGGCAGAACAATGTAACAAATAGTTTAAATAACATTTTAGGCCTACAGAAAGACCTGCAATAGGCAGATTTACCTCTTGCATAATGTATGTTTAATATTTGTTGTTTTAGCTTGCTATTAATGTGACACACCATCAACAAACGTTGCAAAGTTCAACAAATCATAACTCCCCTTCCTCCAGAGCTGTGGATGGCCCCTACTAACCAATACTGGAACACTGGAAGTTGTTCGCACTCCGATGGAAAACGAACCGAAAAATGGTGGTATGTTGATATTAAAAGAGAGTTTTGATATCACCAGTTAAGAGATATTGAATCGAGAAGACAACAAATGAATGAATGAAATGGGGTTTAACGTCCTACTATTATGCACCTAACCTGGGCTAATGGAAGACGGGCATACGCCATACAGTGTGCTATGAGGGAAATGTTTTTGCCCGGGCAGCGGCCTACTCTTATGTCAAGTTCCAACTGCCAAGGGATCTTTTACATGAACCCCAATGTGTAAACAGGGACTCGGTTTTTCGTACCATCCGAACGACTAGGCAGCTGTCCTTGTCAGGCCCTCCTTCTGCATCACTGACAAGGGGAGATCACGCTGGAAAATCAAGATAAACTTTCTCGGCCAGTGTAGGGATTAAACACCCAACCTCCAGGCTAGCAACCAGCGCCTTATCCGACGTGATCCCAGTAATATTTATAATCTAATTTACTTTCCCAATTTACAAGTCAGGGATGCACTATGAATCATGTGGTCTGCCATTTCGTGGATTCGATAAGTAGTTGGTTTGCCTGCCTAACCTCGAGGGGTTTCTCTGGGTCCCCCACAGCTTAAGAACACTATTGTTCAAGCAAATTATTGAAAAAATATTGTATCATATGTTATTCCCGTAATAACCTAGCTTGTGGTATGGACGTCCCGAAATGGTGACTTAGTAGACGTTAACCCCCCTCCCCCACCCTCTCCCTCAGGAAATATTATAAGGATAGTTTCTGCTTTGTTTCCAGGTTATAAACATAGACTTATCAGATTTGAGATTAGAGTGAGTTTTAGTGGTCACTGTAATGAAGCAGGATTTAGATCAGCAACACCATGTTATAAAGACGACACATCAGTAGGTGTGTCAACTTACACCATCGAAAGATGTAACCAATCAACTGTACCATCCTTATCTGGTAGATTTGTTTTTATATCTGTAAAAGGGACACCAGCAATACTGAACCTATGTGAGGTACATATATTCCCAGGTAAGGTTATTAATAATTCAACAATTTGTGAGTGTGGGAAAAATAAATTTTGAGATAATCACATTTTGTCCATTCCCTCCCACGGAACAATGATATCAAATTTCATGTAGATTGTACCAGAATTGGCGGATCCGTTTGATGCCTGTGATATTTATTCGTTTTGGACATAAAGAGTATGTTAATGAGTTTTTACATGTACCTTCAACTTTGAGGAGGGAAAACCAAGCTGTAAATCCGGAGGTCCTTCCTCGTCCAACAGCGGGAAATCCCTGGTTGTACGTGGCAAGGAGTAGGGTCGTCTGTCCAACCTCATGAGTTTCTCCGGGTCCTCCAGTTTCCTCCCATTGCTAAAGACCCATATGCGCAAGCAGTGTACTATGAGAGAGATTTTTGCTAGGAGAAAAAGAAGTGCTACAGTCTACTCTTAATTTATTTTACAGGGGTAACCGGTTATTTCATGTGCACACAAATCTGTATAAGGCCTTGGGTTTTAGTTGTATCTCAACTTCTAGTCACTGCTCCTCCCAAGGGCCCCCTATATGCACAGTCAACCGACATGAGGAAGCCACAATGAAAGTTCCCTGGAAACTTTCTCCTCGAATTAGGCTGTGTCTTACTGAGCCACCACCTAGAGAGAGAAATGGGTTATAACTTCCACTCGGGACTAACATGGTTTAATTTTATTTCAATAATTCGCTTGTGCAGTGGGAGGAAAACCCACAAGGTTGGACAGGCTAACCTACTCCTCATCACGTTCACTCACCACCATCCGAAAGGATAAATGACTTTTAGAATTTTAAAAAAGAATATGTGATAGTAGATAGTTAAAACTCAACCATATGTAAGCCTCAAAATGACCCTGGAAAAGTGGCTTAGTTTTTATGTTATTACTTGTGTTTTGTTTTCAGATAAGGCTCATGAAATTAACAGACACGAGTGATCTAGAAAAAAAACCGATGGAGGTGTACATAATAGCAAAAATCGTTGTAGATGAAATCAGGAAAAAGTTTTATTGTGAAAATATGTTTCTGTATAACAATTAAATATTTAAATATTAAAATTTAACAAGGTTTTTTTTTTAGATATGTTATATAAGTAGAATATATATATATATGGTAGATTATGAATTAATTACTTTTGATTATAATGCTTTTCTCAACAATTTATCACACCAGAATTTTCAAATTTGTATTTAATCAGACAGAATATATCACATTTCAAAGATTTATTTATGAGTTGTTATGGTTGCTTTTTTGGGGTTGCTAAACAAAAAGTGTCACATCATCTTCTATGGAAGGCATGACACTCCATATATCTTATCAAGCCCTACTGATCATCAATACAAGTCTAGCTCTTTTCAGCCAAAATGTCTACCTGTAATATTCAAGGTTTGTTCTATGTCGAGGTTTCTGTGAAGGTTGTCATTTTAGTATGTGTCATGGCCTCTGATTGGGCAACATTATTCAATATTGTTCACATGTCTGTGATGGGGGAGGGGGGTAAAAGGAGATAATGTGCCTATTGGTTGTGGAATTTCTGACTTATTTAGCAACGGCTAGATGATGTTGTACAACTCGAGGTAGTTGTTCCAGGAACATGATTACATATATAGGATACTCCAACCGTCCACTGTATACTTCTTCTAAAAAGCGTGATAGGCATGTTATTTGAGGTCTGATTATTCAGACTAGGATACTTGTAGATTAAGGGCAATTTAAAGGAACAAAAAATAATGTGTAAATGCCAGGGGTTCCTTTAGGTTCAGTCAATGTGTACATGGGAACTCAATTATTTTCATCCCATTCAAAGGAAAAATGAATATGCGTCTTCTAAAATCACTTTGATTGGCCCAGATCTCAGAATGTTTCAGTCCATAATTAAACATGAAATCTGGATGAAGTGAAGTAATAACAGAAATATTAGTATTATTATCCTCTGTCTGTGCATCCGTCTCACTTTTGAAACCCAATAACTTTCCTTATTGGTGTAGGTGAATGTCTTTAGTGACTTTGATGTTAATTTTTTTCCGTTAAGACTTTTGAACACAATGCTTTTGATTCCCATTGGGAAACTGTGTTGGCCATCCACAGTTAACTTGCTCTCTCCTGTCCAGTCTTTTATGTTGCACCTATACATACACACTACACACAGGGAAGCTATAGTCTCTCACGTCCATCCATAGTTAACTTGCTCTCTGCCTTCCAGTATTTTATGTTGTACCTATACACACTACACACAGGGAAGCTATATAGTCTCTCACGTCCAGTACTATGTTTATATCGCACCAGTAGACACTGTTGACTCTTTCTTCCAGTACTATGTTTTATACTTTATATGGTACAGTGGGAGAGAGAGTGTTAGTAATATGTTTATATCGCACCAGTAGACACGGTTGACTCTTTCTTCCAGTACTATGTTTTATACTTTATTTAGTACAGTGGGAGAGAGTGTTAGTAATATGTTTATATCGCACCAGTAGACACGGTTGACTCTTTCTTCCAGTACTATGTTTTATACTTTATTTAGTACAGTGGGAGAGAGTGTTAGTAATATTTATTTTCAATAGTTCTATAATGTTGGTTATCTCTACAATCCACAGTTAACTTTCCTCCAGTACTATATTATATCCAGCTGCAGTAGACACCGCTGTCCAGTATTATATTTTATATATTGAATACTACTATCAGCTACCCACAAATCATCAAGAGTAATGCGTAAAATATTTTGTAGCCTCTATACAAACTTTCTCGTAAACACCCAGAAATACAGCGCCACCTATAGAAATCCACATTACTCGTGGTACCACTCCCGCCCATAATCTGAAGATACATAATGCATTTGAATGAAATGAAATGTGGTTAAACGTCATATTCCGATGGCGCTAATGAAGACTGGCAAACACCATACAGTTGCTATGAGGGAAATTTTGCTCGGTCTACTCGTATTGAGAGAGAGAGAAATGGGGTTTAATGTCACTCCTCACAAACTTGGTCATTTTGGGACCAACGTATGGTTTTCAATTTTAATTTCAATAATTCGCTTGCACGTAGGGGTCTTTAGCAGTGGGAGGAAACCAGAGTGCCCGGAGGAAACCAACGAGGTTGAGAAGGCGCCCCTATCTCCATGTCACATACGCTCACACTAGGGCTCGAAACCACAGCAGCAAGCCAGAAGTGACCTGAATTCCAGCTTTCAAGAATTATTTAAAATGCACGCCAAGGATACCCTAATATAACATGAACCTTTCACCACGTCATATTTTTTTTTAAACATGGCATTGAGGAGAAATGGAATAGTTTTTTTATGTCTAACCTTTTGGCACTAATATTGATCAATTTCAATTCAATAATGCGACTGCACATTTGGTGTCTTTAGTGGTGCAAAGAAACCAGAGAACCTGGAGAAAACCAACCACTGGTGGCCCCCATAAAGAGAAAAACTTACCCAGTAAAACCTTTCTGTAAATAAACTTCTTTTAATGCCACCATTATGTTACCACTAGCAACAACACTACCACTCTGTTAAATAAAAAAAAATACTGTGCAACAACACTACCACTCTATCAAACAAATAAAAATAATATGTAACAACACTACCACTCTGTTAAATAAAAAAAATACTGTGCAACAATACTACCACTCTATTAAATAAAATAAATACAACCCAACAGTGAGGCTGATGTTCCATGAGTGGATCCCTGTGACTATGTATTATAGAACTATCATTAGTATAACCTTTGAGACTCAGGACAGCCCTACATGTAGTGTAGCCGCCAACTAGAAACAGACAGAAAGAGAGAAATGGGGTTTAACGTCCACTCGACACAAACTAGGTCATATCGGGACTAATATGGTTCATTTTCATATCCATAGTTTGCTTGCGCGTAGGGGTCTTTAGCAGTTGGAGGAAACCAGAGGAACCGGAGAAAACCCACAAGGTTGGACAGGCGCCCTTGACCCTTGCCACATACAACTGGGGATTCGAAACCACGCCAGTCGACCCAATGACAGGCTTTATGATACAGCACGCACTAACAATTCAGCCACACATATCGCCATTGAAAAGACGACCACTGACAAGATCGGTCGCATTTTTTGTTACGTCTTTTTTGTAAATCATTTTAGTGAAGCCTGTACCACAACAGACCTGGGACTGTACAGTGCAGTGGACGCTTACGGCTGGCCCCTAGATCCATTCACTTGATTTGATAATTGTTTAGCGTTTGCAATGTCTATTTTCGGTCTTGTCCGCAGGTTTTTTTGGTTTTTTGTTTGTTTTGCGTGTAGTGCAGTCCTCCTGCATTTACTAATAGATGTATTTACCTGTGCTAATATAATTCTAGTTTTAGCTACGTCTAATGGTGTTGTTAATGCTGCGGCTATTCCACCTTAAAAATACATATATTTCTAATAAAAGTATGGCAATGTTGGTATATATGGAGGCATCCATTGTTTTAGAAAAATACGGGATTCCTTGAAAATAATAATGAATATGCACACAACAAAAATGAGAGAGAAATGGGGTTTTAACTTTTAACTTGGCACAAACTAGGTAATTTGGGACCAACTTATTGTTCAATTTAATTTGCTTGCGCATAGGGGTCTTTAGCAGTGGGAGGAAACCGCAGGAGAAAACCCACGGGACTGGACACGCAACCCTACGCCTTGCACATACAC
This sequence comes from Patella pellucida, assembly GCA_917208275.1. Lineage (NCBI taxonomy): Eukaryota > Metazoa > Mollusca > Gastropoda > Patellidae > Patella > Patella pellucida. The sequence continues at coordinate 65,127,442 of OU795042.1, read as the reverse complement.
CCGGGAATCAGAACCATGCCAGTTGACTCAATGACAGACTTTATAATGCAGCGTGTACATGCTAACCATTTGGCCATTGATGTATATGTTGAGCTGATTACGAACAAGGGAAAGACTTTAACGTACAACAGTTTCTGAGATAAAATTAGGCTTTGATATTCATGATAATTTTTTTTTTCTAATCAATATTTATTCACAGAATCTGAATTGGAGATAAGGCTGGGGCCTATAAACCCCCTCTCTATATAAATGGATCATGATATATGGATAGCGAATATAAAGTCAACATCATCTTTTATATGCAATGTATTCAACGCCGGATTAACCATGATGGGGGCCCTGGGGCCTGGAACATGCCAAAGGCGCGAAGCCAGTCCGATCAGGCAGGTTTCCCCCCGAGTTCTTCGGTTTCTTCCTGCAGTAATGATCGAAATCAGTCGCACGATCTGTGCCAAGGGCCAAATTGGAAAAAGGCCTCAGGCCTAATTTGCTACCCCTGTAAAATGACGCGATTATTATCATTATTATTAAGCCCCACAAGGGGGGTTTGGGGCAGGATCGTTTGTAGGATTGTAAAACTGAGTACGGAATGGTGCGTGTGTGTACGTGGGGGTGGGGGTCTGGAAGCCCCTCCCCCAGAAATTTTTGAAAATAAGACTGTCACAACGTGTTTTCCACCCACTTAGAGCTGCAATCAACGTCGCTCCGGTGTGTCAATTTCGGCAGCGCTATTTCTCATTTTGATGAAAGCACACCAAAATGAGAAGCTCATTTTCCTCTAGCTAGAACTAGTGTGAAACACCATAAGGCAACGTGGATAGGGCAACCAGAACGAAAATCTCAAATCATGTAATTTGGTGGAGGCGCCCCCAAAGAACAACAAGGTCCTGTCAAGTGAACAAGGGCGACCAAAACGAACCCTTTAACGTCATGTGGTGCGTCAGACGCCGACCCAGAAAGAGGTGATAGGAGAGGCCCTTCGCCTATGGGGGCGACACCCTTGTCTCAGAGAATTTGAAAAATAACGAAGCAGGAAACACGTTTTTCTGCAATTCGGGTGATATCTGAGTGGCAATTTTGTATTTTATATGGCGGCAGATTTTTTGGGTGAGGCATTTGCTCCTGGTGTCCGCACCTTGGGTCTGCGCCTGTGGTGGCGCCTTAAAGCCTCCACATAAGAGATATAAGAAAAATTTGGATCAGGTGTAGGCGCCATCAAAACCGACCGACTCATCAGTGCCTTAGGAGCATCACTATGTGATCATAATCAAGTGTATTATTTTATAATTGAAAGATTGTGAATTCTTTTGGAGGGAGCGCCTTATTTTTCTGAAAATTTTCTGAAATTGGAGTCCGCAAACACGATTTCCTGGTATTTTAGGCACTTGTGTGGAGCCATTTAGAAGTACCTCCCCCAGAAAAAAAAAATTCTGCCACAAAATTAGCGCATTCTAGCGTTATTTCATTGGACCAATCCATGCGAGTGCTATGAAATGATGGCACTTTTAGAGGAGAGGCTGCACGCAACTGAGTATTTTTGTGTTTTGTGGGGGGCCTAATGTGGGGGCCCTGGGGCCTGTGCCCCATGGTTAATCCGGCCCTGGTGATAAATGCGAGTGCTATGAAATGATGGCATTTCTAGAGGAGGTGGCTGGACGCAACTTAGATTTTTTTTGTGGGGGGCCTCCTAATGTGGGGGGCCCTGGGGCCTGTGCCCCATGGTTAATCCGGCCCTGAATGTATTCTCCTCCGGCTTTGCACCCGTTGCCAGGTACTGGGACAACCAAGTTACATGACACAAACATGAATTCTTTTAACAAATATTTGATAGCTTGGGGTATTAGTTTGAATATGTTTTTAGTCCAAATATATCATCAAATCATCCAGTTTGTAAGCCAAAAGGCATCTGTAAGAAAGAGAGAGAGTTTGACGTCCACTCGACACAAACTGGGAGGAAACATGAGGACCTGGAGAAATCGTGAGGTTGGACAGATAACCCAACTTCTTGTCACGTACAACCGGGGAATCGAAACCACGTCAGTTGACTCAAAGACAACCCTAATGTAGCAGAGCATGCATCCTTAATACAAGTAAAATAAGGTAAAATAAGAAACCTGCTACTGCACCACATAAAGATGACTGCCAGGCTTTTATTGGTTGTTGTTGTTTATTACTCCACGATTTCTACAACAGAATGAGACAGAGAAATGAGGTTTAACCGCAATCTGATTAAAACACAGATCCTATTTCTTTTCGTTTTTTATAGTTCAAAATTTTTCCTGGTCTTTACTACACTAGGATCTGGAAGAGTTGTTATCAATGACGGGTTCTGTATGATATGACGGGTTACCCAATGTTACAGCAAGGTTTTGGCATGGGGTGCACAGAACTATGGGTATTCCGCTAGAAACATAAAAACTGAGTGGTTAATTAAATATCTGACCTCACAGGGTCAAAAGCTACTTTTATGACCAAAAATAACTGGTCAGATCTTCATGTAGCGTAGGCCATCGAAAGTATAAAAAAAAAACGAAATGAAATATAGATTGGCATTTTAATAAGTTTGTTTAAATTTTGACGTCTACTCGACACATACTGGATAATTTCAGGAGTAGCATGGTTCAATTGTCTTTTTTTAATGATTTGCATGAGCATACAGGTCTTTAGCTGTGAAGGGAAACCGCAGAACTGAGAGAAAGCCCCCCCAAGGTTGGGAAGGCGACCTTACTTATTGCCATGTACAAACCATTCCACCCAACTCAATGACAGATTTCATAATCTAACGCGCACACGCTCGACCATCAGCCACCCAACCCTCATTGTGGTTTAACGTCCACTAGACACAAACACATGGTCCTAGCTTTATTTCAATAATTCGCTTGTGCGTATGGGTCTTTAGCAGTGGGAGGAATCAAAAGGACCTAAAGAAAACTTACAAGGTAGGACAGGCGACTCTACTCCTTGTCATGTCCATCTGGGGAATCGAAACCACACCAGTTGACTCAATGGCGGGTAAATATAATTCCCAGATGATCACGTTTGGTGTCAATCTGATTAAAACACAGATCCAATTTCGTTCTGTTTTTTATAGTTCATAATTTTGTTTTAATTGTCTTTACTACACTCTAGGATCTGGGAGGTTTGTTATTTAACTCGTGTTCAGCTTTAAAGAGGGGTCAGCCAATCAAATTGTCTGTCGAATAGGGGATTTGACCTCTCTTGCACGGAACTGTGGGTAGACATGAACTCCGACAGATATCAAAACAAAGCAAAATCAGATCAAAAACATAGCCACTTGCAACAACGATTCTGATTGGTTAATCGAATGACTGAGCTTATGGGGTCAAATGTCATTTTCTACGTCACAGAACGTGATCTCCCACTATAAGTTGTTAGATCTACATGTAGTGTAGGCCACCGAAAGTATAAAAAACGAAACGAAATATAGATCTGTATTTTAATTAGATTGGTTTGGTGTAAATAGCCCTTTTGTCCATTGTCCTTATGATACAGCGCGCCACGCAGGTGCTTACCATTCTGCCATCCTACCCCCGCATCAGAATTGCAACGTACCTTTAATATTTCCCAGAGTGGAAATTGGATCAGTGAAAATGGAATTTCTCTAGAAACAGTTACAAAAAAACCTCTATAGAGACCTGAAAAACCCTGAATGATAAAACAAACAGAATTGAACATAACACAATTTATATGGAAATAACAATCACTGGTTTATATACATATAGCACAATGTTTCTAAATGCCACTCAAAGTACCGGTAAGTTATATTGGTACTAACATATGGTTCAATTTTATTTCAATAATCCGCTTGCGTAAGTGTCTTTAGCAGTGGGAGAAATTCAGAGAACCCGGAGAAAACCAACAAGGCTGGACAGACTACCCTACTTCTTGTCACTACAACCGGTGAATCGAAACCACACTAGTTGCTCAATGACGGACCATATGATGCAGTGTGCACCTGCTAACCATTCAGCCATCCAACCCCTCCACTTAATGACAGACCTTATGATGCAGCATGCACCTGCTAACCATTCGGCCATCCAACCCCTCTATAGATACCTTGTGTTAGGGTTTTGTTATGAATATTCCTTAAAGGACAGGCATAATAATATGTTTTGAAAGGGTCGGTCTGTGAATATGGACGTTAGCAAACACTGTTAATATCTCTTAGTTCTGATGAATATTTCAGTTTGCACAAACGCATTGTTTCCCAATTTTCTTGGGATAAGGTGATTAGATTTTGGGACTGTTTTTTTTTTATTTTTAACCAAACATAACAAGTAAAGGAAATATGTACTTTAGAACCTAATTCAACTTACATCCGTTGCTATGGTTTTTCTAAAAGAGGAGAGTGAGGAAGTACCAGACGTGGCTTGAGCTCTTTGTTTCACAACTTCTACAGGAACTCGTAATAAACATGCCGCCTAAAATAATAGAATTTAATATTGACTAGAGATTCAGTATCATCAATCATTACTATGGTTACACTCATTTAATATTGACTAGATATACAGTACTATCAATTGTTACTATGGTTACACCCATTTAATATTGACTAAAGATTTAGTTCTATTAATCGTTGGGCAAAATATCAAAATCATTTGAAATTTTGCCACAGTAACCATAGTTGCTCTGTCTCTTATTTGTGACATTGAAATGAAATGAATTTTTTTTGTATTGCACGTCAAACTGTCAGAAGTCTGCATGGATCATCTTGAGAAAAGAAAACTTCCACAAAATTGGAATATAATGCTGATACAGTGGGGTTGGCAACATGAGTCAAAGAGGTTGATGAATGAAATGGTGCTTATTCCAATATAGAAATAGTCTGAAACAAAATGATTAGATATGAAAAGGGGAAGTAACTCTGCTACTTACAATTTCCCCAACTGTTGCTCCTGACATGTGAGCAACTGGTTCCCATGTTGGACCAATAACAGTCTTTGTAACATATTTAGTTGATTCGTATGTACAGAAAAATAAGGCAGCTGTAAAATAAAGGCTACATTTATTTAAAAAAGAAGTAAATTTTACACTTAGTGAGCGTTTTCATTGTTTGATAAAGGTGAGAGTACCATCATCAAACATTGCAGCTATTAAAGGGACAATAACACTCTTGCTGGCTTGACAGGTTCCGAAAAAAAAAATTAGCCTTATTCTAACTACTAGATGTTTAAGTGTCCTACGCTGTTGTGTAAATTATCCATTAAAATCTATCTTACTTGTCCAGAGGGTTCGAAATGTTTAAATCCAAGTTGCATTTGAAAGTGTTTACGTAAAGCTTTTCAAACCATGTTACGGCATGAAGTTGAATTTTTTTCAATTTTTAAAATTAGGTGTGTCAAGATGAAATTTGTATCATTTATTAATTGGAATATTGTAAAATAGTACAATTTGTTGACCAGAATAAAGATTGGGACATATTATTCATTGCTTGATAATGGTGAAAGCACTCTAATTAAAATGTTGAACTTGCAGTTGATTAAACTCAGTGAATATTACCATTGCTGGATACTAGTGAGAGTACTCTCATCGAAGGAGAGAGAAATGGGGATTAACATCAACTCAACACAAATTCAGCCATTTTGGGACTAACATATGGTTAATTTTACTTCAATAATTCACTTGCTCGTAGGGCCTGGAAAACACTACTAGAATAGACAGGTGACCCTACTTTTTGTCACGCACAGCTAGGGAATTGAAACCATGCAAGTTGACTCAATGACAGACCTCATGATACAACATGCACATGTTAACCATTCGGCCATCCAACCGTCCAATCTAATCGAAACTTTGCAGTTAATAAACTTAGTGAATATAACCAATGTAACAAATGTGAATTGTGAACACCTATTATTTTGTCTATTGTAGTTCTTTTATATATTTTAAAAATAATTGCTTTTTTAATTTATTTTTTAACTTTCTTGATATTATTAACTTTTTGAATGTATGTTTTTGTAAAGTGCCCTTGAACACACCTGTGAAAGGGGCACTATATAAATTTTGTAATAATAATAATTAACCTGTTGTCTGTAATTATTTTCTTACCTGTTGGTGCTGATCCAAGAGCAGCAGAGAATAATCCCGAGTATATTCCACGGAAACCTCCTGAGCCAATAAAACCGCTTGGGCTCTGCAGACGAGTCTTAATCGTATCCAATGGATACAGGATTATATCAGCTGACGTCCCAGCAGCTCCACCTGCCTAAACAAAAATAATAAAAGAACAGAATAATCAATCTGTTTCTATTTCAAATTAATATTTAGTGATAAATTTATTTTCAATACGGAAATGAAATGAAATGTGGTTTAACGTCCTACTGTTCTGCTCCTAAACTGGGCTAATGAAGACGGAAATAAGCCATGCAGTGTCCTATGAGGTAAATTTTGCCCTAGCAGCGGTACAATGGCTAACTGCCAAGGAATCTTTTACGTGCTCCCAATGTGTACATGGGACCTCAGTTTTTCAGCCCATCCAAATGATAGACTGCTGTCCTTGTTGGACCCCCTGTCCTGTATCACTGACAAGAAGAAACCGTGCCGGAGAGTCTGGAGGTCCCAGGTTTTATCCTGGTGTTGGCCAAGTAGGTTCAGCAGGCTATTCCAGTCTGGCTCCCTCTTGTCAGTGTGTCAGTGGGTGCAGGAATTTTGTACTCTTGCAGTTGTGTGTATCCTTTTATTTACAATTTGAGAAGCTATTTCATTAACATGCATGTATACTGTATAGTTAGATAAGTTAGGTGTGAAAGACATTGTCTTCAAAAATCAAATAACTCCCCCACATTTTATCTATCCCAAACCCCTCCGTAAAAGATCAGAAATGAAACGAACAATCAATGCAACCCTAAAATCCATTTTATCGTCCATTCTTTTTTCTTTCTTCAATATTCTGAAAGAATAAAAATCAATTCAGTGAGAATTACAATAGCCAAAATAAAACTTAGTTTATTCAGGAAATGTACATATTGAAATGATGAAATTTTAATCGTTTATGAAATATTTCAATGAGTTAAAGGAAATGAAACTAGGCTAAGGAAGACGGGCATATACAGTGTGCTATGAGGGAAATTTTGAGCAGACAGCGGCACTATGGCCTACTCTTATATATCGAATTCCAACTGTCAAGGGATCTTTTACATGCACAGCAATTTGTACAAAGGACCTCAGTTTTTTGTCCCATCCGAACGACTAGACAGTTGTTCTTGTCAGGGCCCCTGTCCTGCATCACTGAGAAGGGGTCACCATGCCGGAAAATCAGGATGAACTTCCTCAACCAATGCATGTGAATCCTATAGTGTCTTGGCGACACAAGTCTTACAAGACATTTTAAATTCTTATCATATAGGCTAAGTGCAAAGTATTAGTCGGTTATACACAATTCTACAGTCTTCTATGTTTAAGGGGAGATTTAGCCCCTGCTCCTCTCGACGCAATTAGGCTTTCCTTTGAAGGAGGGGGGTGGGGGGATGGGTGAATAGTTAGCGTGCACGCACTGTATCATGAAGCCTGTCATTGAGTCAGCTGGCGTGGTTTCTAATCCCTGGTTGTACATGGCAAGGAGTGGGGTCGCCTGTCCAACCTCGTGGGTTTTCTCCGGGTATTCCGGTTTCCTCCCACTGCTTAAGACCCATATGTTGGTCCCGAAGTGACCTAGTCTGTGTCGAGTGGATGTAAAACCCCATTTCTCTCTCTCTCCCCTTTGAAGGAGTCATTAAAGATTCCTGCAAATTAGCTATATTGAGATTAATATATATAATATTAATATTAATAATAATAAACTACTTTTACTTTCAGTCTTTGTTTATTTTTAAACTGCATATATTCAAGATATCAGGAGCTTTTTATGGCTACGGCACAATTTTATAAACATGAAGGACTGACAATACAGAATTATGATTACCTGTATTTTGGTTTAATTTACTGCAATTTCATTTCTTCGCAGATTATTCCCATGCTTGTTCAGCATGTTTCACCCTTGACCGGTCTTGTTCAAGGGACATAACTCTATTTTAAAAGATGATTATCTCCCCTTGATAGAAATCATTATTTTTGATAATAATAATAATAATTTTTTTTTTCTTTGAAAATATGTATTACTGTTTAGTTTTAATGCAAATTTACTTTGTGAGATCTTTCATGTTAGCTTGTAAATCAAGAAAATTGTCAACCTTCACTTCATATAGACAATATAAAGATTTTAGCCCAAACTTTGTCCTGTATCACATTCACAAGCTTTGATAAGTTTGAATGTAAAGGGGGAGATAACTCTCTGGTATGGGATAAAAATATAATCACTTTTATTGGGCTTAATATTTGACAACAAATCGAGGAGAACTCTTGACTGGTAAAGTTCCATGTTCCCTTAAGTTTACGCACAAGAAATCGTGGCCAGGTGGCTGATAGTGATGACGACAATAAGGACCACAAGAAAGGAGACAATAGGCCTAAGGGCCTGTAAAGAAAAATAATCTTATAAAAGCTTTGTTTTTTCTTTGTGACACAAAAAGTAGGTGCAGATGGAGAACCAAAGCGATTTTTTAGTACAGGGCTGCTTTGATGGCCAACAACAAAATGTGGGTGTTCATTAAGAAATATGCACAATAAAAGTTAAAGGGGTTATAATGCTAACTAAATCATACATTAATCTAGTAATTAGTTCTGAAATGTAGGCCTACCGTAGTGAATATTTCCTGCCATAGCAACGAACTTGATAACTCGGTGATCGCAAATCAGTCTTTCAATCAAAACAGCAACAATAACAAACATATGAAATTATTATTTTATTTTCGTCTTTTTCAAAATATATATTTTCATTTGATATTTTCATGTTCAACTAAAACAATTAAACATGTGAGAATAAATAATAATTAATAGTAACGAAATATGGATATTGGATACAATCAATACGTCTATTTCAAAGATTAACCAGCGGTTTTCAAACTTAATTTAGTTGGGGTTTTTTGCTCAAAAATTAGAAAACAATTTGTGCTGAAACCCTGCAGTGTAATACACATAGTGGTTGTATCCATACCCGGTACCAAGTAATCTAGTATTATGAGTTAAATGTTAAATGCCCCTACAAGAGCTGACTGTAATTGCTACTACAGTTCAAAAACAGATAATGAAAAATGAATATATTGAAATTTTCTTCCAAAATACTTTTTTCTGTTCGAAGTTATGGGTGTTGGAAGATGTGGCGTAGATTATTTATTACCGTAGCAACGGTACTTTATCTTCAAGATTGAGTCTAGATTATTCATTTTTAAATTAAATAATTATATGCCGATCACGCTTGAATCCGTTTAAATCTTGTCCATCCGTTGTTCTAGAGAGTTGATTAAAGGCTTGTCATGTTAATAAATGTCTTATAATAATTTATATAACATTTCAAGCCTAAATGAAAACCTGCAATAGGAAGATTTAGCTCTTACAAAATGCATCTTTTAGGATATATTTTATCTGTTTTTATACATCACTTTCACTAAGTGCCATTCAAAGATATCTTTTAGGATAAAATAATTATTTCCTACTCCACATACTTCCTAACTTACTACATGTACTAATATAAATTATCAATAAGAACATGAAGATTTATTATTTGGTTACTTCATTATGCGCAAGTGAATTATTGAAATAAAATTGAACCATATGTTAGTCTTGTGTTGAGTGGATGTTAAACCCCATTTCTCTTCCTCCATTTTGGGGAGTAACTTAGAAGTGTAATTCATTTAATGAAAGATTGTCTCACAAATAAAAAAAGATACTATTGTTGGTCAAAATAATATAGAAGTAACCAAATTTATCATACACTATGGGAGATTACATAAAGAGCTGGCAGTTCTCTCTCTATAATAATTTAAATCTAGATAATAAAATATAGTCTCGATTAGCCATTTTTTGATTTAATCAGCAGCAGCAAAGCAAATCGGGTTCTAATTCAATAAATATCGCAGGCTAGTGATGACATCGAGGGTTGATTATGGCCTGGATAATTAAGTTAATTAATGTGGAAATATTAATTTTGATAAAATTTCCGGCCTAAAGAAAGGTCTGCAATAGGCTTAAACTTGAAGTTGAATTAGTTCATAATATAAATATAAATACAACATCTGCCCTATATTTCTATATTTAATCAGTGGCGTCGCGCATGGATTGTCGCAAATGGGATGGGTGTAGGATGGCCTCCCTGAGAAAATTAACAGAAACTCTCGGGTAAATACACGATTTGGAGTCGACCCTGGATAAAGAAAGACAATGAACAGAAATAATTTAATCCTAACATCAATCAGAAAAATGAAGCATAGCTATAGACGGCTAGCTTCAAAGAAAAAGTATATTCATATTTTCTGTTAAATATGTACAATGGTGGGCACACCACCAGCACTTGTTTCAATGACATCTAACAATCAAAAGTTTTTAGAGAATCTTCACTTTCTCTATAAGCAGTTTAGCAAAGGCAACAATATCATGCAACAATATCATGACGCGACAATTTAATTTTAGACTGATACATATATATACAAACTCAATTTTAAATATAAAACAAAATGAAATGAAATTTATTATTCTGAATTTATTTTTAGATTTATCACTTATTGAAATAACCCATAGTGCACATAATCAGAACCACGAATTTAAATTTGAGTTTCACCCACAAACATCCAAATATTGTATGATTTATTTTGCAAATTTGAATCTCTGTGAGGCTGTGAAACATGAAATTAAATTGTTCCGTTATTTCATAGTTTGGCAGTTTCTGTGAAAATATCATTTTGAAAAAATGGTTCAAATATCACTGGAAAATGAACGTTTCAAAAATAATTATCATTAAAAAGAATTTCTTGTATTTGGCCCCAAGTTCACAAAGTATTCTTGCGAATTTACTTAACTTTCAATCAATGTTTATAAGAAATATCTTTCGTCCAGAAACACAAAACTTTACACATAGTTTCTTATTGATTTTTTTGATACATTAACACAACAATAGTATTATTAAGGGCTATATTTTAGTTAAAATAAAGCGAACAATTTTGAGTAAATTCTTAAATTAAGTCTGAACTCGGGGCTTGGTATCATTAATAAATTATTTTCTGTGGTCATCATTATATTTCCGTAGACTGAGATCAGGAATAAAATTGTCTTTTAATATTCTGGATCCATGTTTTTCTTAATTTCTTGTGATAACAGCATTCTTGTAAGAAACCCTGCTCAACACTGGTCCTGAATATTCGTCTCTGGTCCAACCATTGAGAATCTGGTCCGAGGATGACTGGATTAAAAGTCTTAAAAGATGGATGCATTATGCATATTCATGAGATTTAGTAATCGCACTTCCAGGCACTAACGTCTAAAGCGTCGAGTTCTTTCAGACGTCGACCTCTCCATTTTAACCAGAGCAGTCCAATAATGACACACAGACATGTTTCTATATAGTAACCGTCAACTGTCGTTGCACACGAACCGCCATTTTCTTTACACGTCTGAAATAACCAAAACAATTTTGATAAAACAACAATTAAAAACAAGTCCAATACAGAAAAAGAAATAAAACAAGGTTTAACCAAATGAAATTTTTTTTTGCCAGGACTGTGATATTATAATATGAAATGAAATGGGGTTTCACGTCCTGTTTTGCTCCTAAACTGCGCTAATGAAGACAGGCATACATCATACAGTGTGCTATGAGGGCAATTTTGCCCGGGCAGCGGCGCTATGTGGGCCTACTCTTATATCCAATTCCATCTGCCAAGGGATCTTTTACGTGCACGCTAATTTGCAAATAGGACCTCGGTTTCCGTCTCATCCGAATGACTAGACAGCTTTCCTTGTCTGGCCCTCCATCCTGCATCACTGACAAGTGGAAAATCTGGATGAACTTTCTCAGCCAATGCAGGGATCCGAACACCCAACCTCCAGGCTAGCGAGCCAGCATCTTGCCCACTTAGCAACGTGATCCCACCAGCGACGTTATAATATTGAGTTCTAACTGGTAAGGATTCTTTTATGCACATGCCATCGTGAGCACAGGATCTCGCTTTTTCATCTAATCTGAATGACTAGAAGCTGTCCTTGCCAGGTCTTCCATCCTGGACCATTGACAGAGAAAACCACAGTGACAAAAATCACGACCAACTTTCTCGGCCATTACCAGGGTTCTTTATATGTTAAATTGCTCTGTTTGCCGGGTGAAACCTGGGGCCTGTTTCATGAAATTTTAACTAAGATTAAATTCAAATTTTAGTGATTTGATTGGATAATATTAGATTAATTTTAGTGCTTAGCCAATAAAAATTGAAGTATCTACTTAGTTTGGATTTTATCTTTAGTTAATATTTAGTGACACAGGGCCCTACCTGTTGATTGAGGAACAGGAATCATTTTAATTTTACTTACATTATCTCCCTTAGCATAGCAATCACCGACGCCCCCGTCACATGACTTCCATGTTATTAAATCAACCAACCATAGCATTAACGTAGCCGGCCAATTACCACCTGGAAATATATTATAAATAAACGTAATTAAATTACCATCAGGGAGAGAGAGAGAAATGGGGTTTAACATTCACTGGACACAAACTAGGTCATTTTGGGACCAACATACGTTTTAATTTTATTTCAATAATTCACTTGCGCGTAGGGGTCTTTAGCAGTGGGAGGAAACCAGAAGTTCCGAAGAAAATCCACAAGGTTGGACTATCAGGGAGAAATGGGATTTAGGACCTATTTCAAACAAACGATGCCATTTTTGGGCTAACAATAGTTTACTTGTGCGTAGGGTTCTTTATTATTGCGACAAAATGGGAGGACCGGAGGAAACCCACGAAGTTGGACAGGCGACACTATTCCCTGTCAAGAACAATTGTGAAATTAACTTAATGACAACACTTATGATTTATGTTAAACCATCGGTATACCCCTTACCCAACCTACAAACCGCTGATGGACAATGGGGTGTACTGTATGGGGATCAAAATAATAAGGTAAATATTTGAAATTGATCTATGGCTTATTCTTACCCCCTGTAAACTACAATATTGTGAAAGTCGAATGACACCTCAAAAGAGTCCCAGGGGTTGGACAGACGACCCTACTCCAAAACACATACGAATCGAAACCATACAACTTGACTTAATATGACAGACGTTACGATCTAAAGTGTACATGTTAAACCTTTCAGCCTCTCTCCCAAATGTGAAGAAAAAAACCATGTCAGCTAGCTATCCTGGAAATAAGGCACCTGTCACTGACAATGTTAGGATTAGATTAAGGCTTTATCAGGCACAAAACCACTGGTGCCTGTCATTTTGTCTTTTTTATTGATATTATTAATACATGTTCGGGTACCAAGTTTAAAATGTCCGGTACTATTTCATTCGTGCCTGACATTTTGTCAGGTACATCTAAAACCTTTATTCCCAGGCCTGCATTTCAGCTCAAATTGATATGTAAAGAATAAAACATTACTAACCGAGATTAGCTACTGTGTTTAATAAAGTCATATAAGTTCCTCCAATAGATGGATCACTGACTTTAGCATGGAAAGCCATTTGACTAACAAACATACTATACACAAATACCTGTAATATATAGATAGAGTTCTGTTTTTATTCTATAACTATATGCAAATGGCCATGGAATACAACCATAGGTTATTCAATGATATTTGCTTGTATTTGCATATAGTTAAAGAATAATCAACATTATTCGTAAAAACTACTGCAATATTTAATATTATTAACATTAAAGATACATTATGTGAGATTTAGATAGAGAGCTGGCAGTTCTCGCTATAATAATTAAAGAAAGGTTGCCAGGCAAAGAAACATACGGCCACGACAGCTAAGTTGTCCGAGCAGTCAACGAGGGTTGTCATATATATTTTTTTTTTGGCAGTAAGAAGAACGTTTACAACACATGAAAATCTTATTACGAGTAACAGCCCATTAAGTAATTAACAGAAATGGTTAGAATTGTATCGATTGTTTGACTCATGGCCTTCATGCACAAGATATTTCAAAGTGATCAAGGGCCATATTTTCCTCATAGAATACTGCAGGGTGTATGACCATCATAATTAAAGCCGATTTTAATTTATTTCAGTTAATACTGCTAATAACATTTGTTGTAAAATGAAATAGGGTCTAATATCTTACATTCCTACATCCATCGGGCTAATGAAGATGGTTATTTTGTTGCACGTTTTTTTATAAAATCCAATGTTACCTACCTGATGTAAAGCGTAACAGAGTAATAATATAAAATAAAAATAAAGAGCAAATTCTCCTGGTCGAATCTGGGCATATTGTGATAGATAAACAAGACCAGCATAGAAAACACCTAGTAAAATTCTGAAAGAAAGAAAATACAACAAATATTACACAGGTGGATCTCAATCGGATTAAAACACAGATCCTATTTCATTTCGTTTTTTTTTATTTCAAAACTTAAATTTAATTTGACTTTACCGGTACTACACTAGGATCTAGAAGAGTTGTTATATAACCTGCGAGGGATAAGCCAATAAAACCGTCTGTTGCAGTTAGCTCTTGGCGTTTGGTACACAGAAATGTGGGTATCAAATATCTGACATCCTGTATAAATTGTAGCATTATGTCTATCTCTATACAATGACCATTATTTATGAATAGCTCAAAAAGTACTTGAAAGTGTTAAAAAGTTATTAAACCATTATTGAAATTAGTTTGCGTTGGCGAGCTTTTGAACGTTTCATTGATACCGTGAAACAAAGTAGTGCACATTGACGGTTATGCTATATACAGAAAAAAGCTACTACTGTACCTGAATGGTATAGATTTAAGGAAAACAGCCATTGGTCGTGGACCCGCTGTAAATTTACTAATAACAATTGGTAGAATGATTTGTATGGGGATCATAGGAATGGCAAATATTGCCAAACGTTCCTTTGGAAACCCAGATTCTATTAATTTTAAACTTGTTAATGAATCTGTTGCTGCAAATGCTACCTATAAAAGAAAAAAATTGATGTTACATCTACAATTTATTGATTGTCCAACTAAAGAGAGAGAGAAAAATGAGGTTTAATGTCCACTCGACACAAACTAGGTCCTTTCGGGACTAACATATGGTTTAATTTCATTTCAATAATTCGCTTGCGCATAGGGGTCTTTGTAAGGTGGGAGGAAACCGGGGGACCCGTAGAAAACCCACGAAGATTGACAGGTGACCCTACTCCTTGTCACGAACAACCAAAGATTCGATACCACGCTAGTTGACTCAATGATAGGCTTAATGATACAGCACGCATGTGCTAACCATTCTGCCATCCGACCCCCTTCTAACTGAAGAAGATGAAAACGGAAGACAATAATGGTTGATATACAGCCGTGTTTGACAATCTGTCTTTGTTAATACTGCGTATGTAACAATATCTTAGTATATGAAAAGACTGGGGTTTCATGTGCTTGTTCTGCACCGACTGGGCTAATGATCATGTACTATCAGGGAAATTTGGTCTAAGCAGCATTACTAAGGCCTACTCTATTTTTCGATTTCAACTGTCCAGGGATCTTTTACTTGCAATACTGTATGTGTACAAGGGATGTCAGTTTTTTAACCCATCTGATCAACTAGACACTGTTCCTTGTCGTGTCGCTTCGTCCTGTACATCTGACATGGGGAAAGCAACACTGGGATTGAACTCAAGACCTCCTGGTTAGCGAGAAAATCGTAATTTGTTATGTACACATATCTTAGATGTGAGTAAAATAACAGTATATATATGAGGTCATTTAGGGAATAACATATGGTTTAATTTCATTTCAATAATTCGCTTGGCATAGGGGTCTTTAGCAGTGGGAAGAAACTGGATGACAGGTGACCCTACTCCTTGTCACGTACAACCGATGATTGTAAACCACACCAGTTGACTCAAAGACAGACTGTATGATACAGCGAGCACATGGTAACCATTCAGCAACCAAACCCCCCCGTTATATGAGAGAAGCGATGGTAATTTGTTATGTACCTTAGATGTGAGTAAAATAACGGCATATGAAAGAACCGATGGTAATTTGATGACATTTAGTAATATTTTATACGTTTCTAAAATTCCCATCTCAGGGTCGACATCAGGATCCATTCGTTCTCGTTTGATTATCATAACTAATGTTGTTGTTATAAAAAATATAATCCCCCAGAAATATAGAAAACCTGAAAAGAAAAGAATAAAAAAACATGTAAGAACATGGCAACAACAGAATGGGATTGCCGGTTTATCAAAAATTATACAATAGCGGCACATGGTTTAGATCACAGCACATATATATGTAGTGGTTGAAATATAGAAAACCTGAAAAGAATTAAAATAATATAAATGTCAGAATATTGTAACAACAGAATGAAGGTTTATCAAAAATTATACAATGGCAGCACATGGTCTAGGTCACAGCACATATGTGACCCACTCTCACGAAACCAGTCGCTTGTCTCACAACTTCATTTTGTACTATACACACAAAAGTATAAACTGTATGCATTCTTGATTCAACGAATCAGCCAAACTCAACTTGTGATGATTTGACAACTTTTAAAAGAATTGTATTTTTGGAAAGTTTAGGCTATGGACTATTCAGATATGCTGCCAGCTCTATTGTTTATAAAAACAATCAAGAGCCTGGTTTTGTGGGAGCAGCTCACATATATATGTAGTGGTTGAAAAAAGACAACTATTGGACGCATCATTTAGCTGAAATTATTGAGAGATGTATGCTTACTGTTCTTAGAAATGAAATGGGGTTCAACATCCTACTTTTCTGCACCAACTGGGCTAATGAGATGCACTGTGAGGGAAAATTTGACCGGACAGCGGTGTTTCCAACTGTCAAGTTTTTTTTATGTACATATCGTAGGGGTGGAAACCAGAGGACAAGGCGAAAAGGTTGGACAGATGACATTACTCCTTGTCACATACAAATTTGGGAATTGAAACCACGCCACTTGACGTACGCATTAGAAAATTCGATCCCTAACCCCATCTAGAGAAAACCCACAAGGTTAGAGACAGACGACCGAACTCCTTGTCACATACATTTACTAACCTGGGAATCAAAACCATGCTACTTGACTCAATGACAGAAGTTATGATCTAAAGTGCACAGATTAGACCATTTGACCACCTCTACTGCAGAAACTCATCCATATTCATTGATAAAATCCATCACTAACCTGCTAAAGTTACGATTCCTTCTTTCTGAGGTTCAGAACGTAAATATTTATTACAGAAATCAGCAGATTCTAGGCCTAAAAACAGAACATTTCCCAAAAAATATCCTGCTGTCTGTCCAACAGAATTACAGGTACTTGCCCATCCAACATTACGTCTGAAAGTAAAAGTTAAAGCTATATTTTAATTTTCTGTTATAAATGTTACGTGAACAATGAAATGGGATAGGTTTTAATGTCTTGTCATCTCATTCCGAAACTACGATAATTTCTACATGAACGTGCAATGCCTGATAGGAGGATTTTGCCCAGATAGTGTCATTTCTGCCTAGTCTTCTTTGGTTTATAGTAGAATGTGTCCCAGACAGCGACATTTCTGCCCAGCATTTTTGAGGTTTCTAACTGCCAACAGTTCTTTGACATGTATGTCCAAGTTGGTAGGTTTTAATGTCAAACATAGTGAGTGACACATGTATCAGCTACTGAAATAAAGTGCAGGGGGATCACACTAACGCAAAAAAATATCATACTGAAGTTTACTTGGCTATTTTTATGAACCCCTAAGGATCCAATTTTTATGATACAGGCAGCACGCTAACCATTCAGCCATCCAACCCCCTGTAATGAAGTAGTAGAAGTGTGGAAGAATAATTCAACTGTCTGTGAGGCATGTAATTCAGGGTGATTTACAGCCTCGAATTTATGTAATTTTTAATGAGTTAGTAAGATTGTCACACGCTAAATTTGTGCCTAAGCTAGAAACATCAGGATTTACACTAGAAAGCACCATTTTTCAAAAATTTCTTGCAAAAGAGTGTATACCCCGAGTTTGTCTCTGATGTAAACTATAAAGCGTTGCCCGTGAATCGGTCGAAGCATTCGGCTGGTGTGTCCACCCATTCGGCTGAATAAAATTCGGCGCCGAATGAGTCGCCCAAATGATTCGGCTAATGTGTCTAGTGCTTAAGAAAGAGAGAGAGAAATGAGGTTTACTGTCCGCTCAACACAAACTAGGTCATTTCCAGACTTACATATGGTAAATTTCATTTCAATAATTAGCTTGCGCATAGGGGTCTTTAGCAGTGGGAGGAAACTGGAGAAAACCCACGAGTTCGTCCCTCATGATGTAAATTATAAAGATTGTCTAAGAAACTACATATTTCATTGAACTTACCTGGAGAGCATAGTGAGAGCCCAGCCATCAACTGCTATATCTTGTGTCGCAGCCAGAGAATTTAACATAAAAAATATGACGGTCAACAACAAAATATTCACACGTGCGTCATCGTCCCCATCACCCATAACATCTTTAACATGATAGGATAACACTAACATAAATAAACCAATCAGATACTGCGTAGGAACAAGCCACGTCTTACGGCGACCAAACCATGGAATGTATAAAGCGTCTACTATTGGCGCCCATAGCAACTTAATGCTGAATGGCCAATATACGAAACTAAATAAGGCTTGATCTTTGTAGTCAACGTGTCGACTCGTTAATAACATTGGAATACTTCCTGCGAGTCCTAATGGAATTCCTTGTAATATGTACAAAAATGTCAATAACGCTATACTGCTGTAATCACCCTTTAGATCTGACATCTCAGGTTTTTCTTTACCGTCGTTCAAGTCTGTAAAATCTTCCTGATCGACAGACGACACTAGCGGAAAATGAGGAGAATAATCACTACTCTCGAATCCAGTTCCTTCAACTAAATGACGTCCTCTTTTACGTCCTTTCGCGGAATCTTTCGAAGTCATGACTGAAAAAAGTGAAGTAGATATGCTTTTATAAAAACCTTTTATAATATCCAGTTCTTTGGATCCGATTATCCAGTTATTTAGTTTCTATTATCCAGGAGTAATTTGGTTCATATTAGCATCAAATATATCTGAAAAGAGATTAAAATTTCAAGTTGTTAAAATTTCATTTCAAAATCTACCCGAAAAATAAAAGGTTTTCAATCCTTACAATTTCTACATGCAGAGTTGACTTGAAATTTTAATATGTAGGCCTAAAACAAGTCAATATGAAGTTGATATTTCAACTCAAATGATTCAATATACGATATACGTGTATGTTGAGGTTTATATCAAATTACATACGTATGAATTTTATCGTAGATATGAAAAGATGTATGATTGCATTATTTTAAATGATAAACACAGTTTTATTCATGCGAATCAGTGATAATTAAATAGTGCATAACGTTAATATTACTGGGTAAGGCCAAGGATAAAAATATTTCAGTTTGCCCAAACCCGACTCATGATGATTAGGTAAGGGTCGGTAGGTAGGCAAATTCTTTTTTCTTTTTGTTGGGATGACCAAACTTTGACGATAAATTACAAGATTTTACGAAATCACGTGTCTAGTTTGGTGTTACTATGTATAGACTTGACAGTGGCTGTTCAATCGCCCAACTGATTATTTCGTGTTTGTGTGTCATTATCAAGTGTTAAAATAATGCTGTTAAAAAAAAAATCTTCAAAAACGGCAATAATTTAATTTGACTAGGCAACTTTTTTTGGGGTAGGTAGCGTTTGGGCAAACAAACAATCTTTTAATTATGGCAGCTTTTTTTTGGGTAGGTAGCGTTTGGGCAAACAAACAATCTTTTAATTATGGCAGCTTTTTTTTGGGGTAGGTAGCGTTTGGGCAAACAAACAATCTTTTAATTATGGCCTTATAGGTAGGCCTACTACCTTACTGCAATATGTTACCAAAAGTAATAAAGATAACTTTACATGTATATAATATTGATTATCTATACTAATATTTGTGACTGTCGTAATAGCAGGTGCTCTCATCTAGTGAAATAAATATGTACTTAATAAATAAGGATTCAGAACCATCAATTGTCGAAATATCTATCATGCATACTGTATCATACACTATATCGTGACCCATGTATTGAGGTATATTATTGTCTATAATGGACGGATATGAATTACACTGACAGAAGAATACTATGAGATTTCAAACAACTTTATAATTTTTACATATTAATGTGCTTAATGAACACACCAATAACATACACTATACATACATGTATATAAATTCTGTGCTTGATAATGATAAGAAGAAAGTTTTTAAATGTCCAGACATCATGTTTTTTTTTAGAATAAAACAAGTGCTTGTTTTCCATATTGTGTTCTGTTCTGTACACAAATACATGTATTGAATAGAAGAATTTGGGCGATCATGTTTGATCCGACTCCCTTTTCTATTTCCATCACTTGACTTTAACATTCGATCACGTACGTAATGTGTCTATATGGAACTTCCTACTTTCTATTAGGGTTATCTGGATGTGAGGGTTCTTTAGGCTTAGAGTGATCAGCCATTTAAGACCAAAACATATAAATTCAGTGTTGGGAACAATGAAATATTGAGACATAAAAATTGGAGTCACAGTAGTCATCAAACATGAATGACAAATAATTCAGGCGATTTATTATTCATAATATCATCTATTAAATAATTATAATTAAACCAGCTGTGTTATCCATTAATCCATTATAAATACATGCAAGCAGCGATAGCATATATGTACAGATAAATTCAGAATTCATATGTAGTAAATCAAGCAAGCAATAAAAACAACAAAAACAATTGTGTAACTATTAATTATAACACAGAATTAATGCTGAATCATTCTTTCTTAGCACCAACTAGTAAAATATGTATGTCCAAATAAATATCTGGTTCTCTTTTTTGCATGCATTCATGAACTTTTATTTATATTACTAATTTTGATTCGAGAAAATCAACTGTCATTAAAAACAGCTGTGTCTGGGTTTTGTTTTTTCAATTAATAAACCATTTATTCATTTAATCATTTGAATTTTGATTGAATGGATCAATCCAACACAACATCTGAAAAAGAACTCAACAAACTAAGTCTAAATCTGTAATACCTCAAATTTAGGTCGACTTTGAAGATTTCTATATTAAAATATGAGACCAGTAAGTCTATTTTTATCGTCTAATTATCCCATATGTTGAACTAGTCCCTTTTGAAACGTGTCCTCTCGTGAAGCAACCCCTGAAACGGAACAATCTTTAGTGAAAAAAGAGAACTTTTAGTTGTCCACACGTAAACATCCGGTTGAAATTTAGTAGGCGTGATTTCCCAAATAATAAAAATAATTATTGGTTAATCGAGACTGAGCATCAGGGGAGACAACTCGGTGGGTCAGAGGTCAGGAGATAAATGAATTTGTACCTTCAAAGGTGTAATTTATCTGTTAGCTTGTCATATTTATCTTGGATATAGATTAATAATATAGGTCGTTATGTCGTCCCCAGCAGTTAGCACAACTTTTCGATCAATAATAGGCCTACGGCGACATCTACTCCGACAACTACGTCAGTCAACACGTGTGTCAGTTGTAACGATGTCATCCACAGGAGTATCCGCACCCCCTCAATGCCTCCTCAAACCCCTGGACTTTCCCCACAAAACATTAATGGGACCAGGTCCCTCTAACTGCCCACCCAGAATATTAGCAGCATGCGCTCTCCCGATGTTGGGTCATCTGCATCCAGAATTCATCAAGGTAAGCTATATTTTATTCATTTATTATGCTAATATTAATAGCAGACGATATTTTGCCATATGGATCATAAAAAAGATTGAAAAAATATGCAATTACCGGTACATGTATTATGCACAATAGCATGCAGTTAACCGTTATAATGCTTATGTTATATATACTTTGTTATACAATGTATATACAATGTGATTATTTTCTGGGGAATACAGAAATACTTTCTTTGAGCAGCATTTAGCAATTGACATAATAAACACAAACACATAATATGGAACATAATTACTATTTTAATTAAAGCGACTTTGGTTGAGGATTCTCTCAACGTTTTCAAGCTAATGATAATAAAATTAATGTACAGAAGGTTTATATACAAAAACAAGTAATAGACAATTAATCATAAAAATTGGGAAGAAATACTTATTTTGAGAAACCTTTTTATTGGCTATTACAGGATAAAATAACTCCAAACAAATGACAATATTTGATACATTGTTATATACAATGCATAATTATTAACTATTAAATACAGAACTAATCATTTCAGAAGAACCTTTTCTTAGGTTTAGGATGCCAATTTTTTGATACAATGTGACACTATATCATTGACTAAGCAACAAATAACTGTTATAAATGAAAATATACCACACTGATAGATCAAAGTTATAAGTTTATATACATAATGTGTATTAGTTAATTAAATTGTAAGTAATCAGGAGGGGGGTTGGGATGGCCTAGTGGTCTAGAGTGCTGCGCTTCGACCTCTAGCTTGCCAGTCAACTTACCTTGATGTGGCGCCTTCTCAACCTCATGGGTTTCCTCCAGGCACTCCGGTTTCCTCTAACTGCCAGAGAACCCTACGCGCAAGCGAATTATTGAAATAAAATTAAACTATATGTTAGTCCCGAAATGACCTAGTTGTGTTGAGTGGACGTTAAACCCCATTTCTCTCTCCGGTTAGAAAGTAGGCAGTAGTCATTAAGTAGGTGTTTTATCAGTAATTAAGGTGTTAACACTGTGACTATTAAATGATAAATACACCACTATTGGTTAGCTTTGTGTATTCAATAGTAAAGGGTGTTATAAATGGTCACATTTTTATAGCTAGCTACATACTTGCTAATTAATGACAACTTTATAATTTCTAACCACTTTCTATACATACAGTAGTGGATTATCATTGAGGCTGATGAGGCTGCAGCCTCAGGCCCAAAGATTTTGTAAAAAAACTTTTTTTAAATTTGTCTGATACGATTCAAAACGCATAGACAATGAATGTTAGGGGGTGGGGTTTAGGCCCAACGGGAACCAGCATAGGCCCTGACCCGAAATTAATTAGGCCCACGCAATTTTAAAAAGGCCCTTATAGGCCCTCCAGCAACTGCCGCCTAAGGCCTTGGTGGAGCTTAATCCGCCACTGTATACATACTAAACATTAGTTTAGAATACTGATCACTTATATCATTTAACCCTTGTGTGGTCAGGTTGCACAAAAAACGTTGTCGATAACAAGTGGTTATCTAAGATGCATAATTTTATTCAAATACGATCAAATTACAGCTTCATAGCAAGTCTGAATAATAATCAATTGGGGTGAAAAAATATTTGAGGTATTAAACAGTAACGATACGAATTATAAGGTATTTTTGAAACCATACAAGATGTAACCAAAATTCGTTGACTTCATACTCTTGTAACATTAAAAAAAGATAGGGAAAAATGTTATTTTGGGACATAACCAAAATTCTTGATCATACATGTAAGTGTAAACTTTAAATTGTAAAGATGTTAATTTGAAATGTGTTTTGGTTTTAAAGAAAGTGGGTGAATCAAGTGGCTAAGTGGGTAAGACTCTGGCTCGCTAGCCTGGAGGTCGGGTGTTTAATCCCTGCATTGGCCGAGAAATTTCATCCAAATAATCCGAAGTGATTTTCTCTTGTCAGTGATACAGAACGGAGGGCCTGACAAGGACAGCTCTCTATTCTATTTGGATGACACGAAAAACTGAGGTCCCATGTACACATTGGCGTGCACGTAAAAGATCCCTTGGCAGTTGGAATTCAATATAAGAGTAGGCCGTAGCGCAAAATTTCCCTCATAGCACACTGTATGGCATATGCCCATCTTGATTATCTCAGTTTAGGAACAGAACAGTAGGACGTTAAACCCCCATTTCATTTTAAGTGCATGTGTATTCACATGGACAGGTACACATGTAGGCGCCTTCTCAACCTCGTGGGTTTCCTCTGGGCACTCCGGTTTCCTCCCACTGCTAAAGACCCCTACGCGTAAGTGAATTATTGAAATAAAATTAAACCATGTAAATCCCGAAATAACCTAGTTGTGTTGAGTGGACATTAAACCTCATTTCTCTCTCTCTCTCCAGGTACACATGTAGTTAAAATGAACTGGATAATGATTCTTTCATGGCCATATTTTTTCTCCACTCATGATGTTCATGAGACAACGAACGATAACACCCTGTAGATTAGTTATTTCATTGATAAATCTATTTTTAGTTCTACTAATAGAAATGAAATGATAGGTTTTATTATCTTGACCCCAACAGCAAATATTTTCCTAGTCAATAATCCTCTGTATAATAGTAGGTACAGGAGGACTGCACAAAAACAAAACACGCGAGACAAACCTGAGGACATGAGTTTATTGAAAACCTTCGAAACATCGCCTAAATAAATCAGTAATTGTTCTTCCATAAGTATATGTATTATAGTTTATTGCTCTTTCCAGTTACTAAATGCCTCTAAAAGATGACATATAAACTACATACAAGGACAGTTTTCCGCACCTTTCAGTTTTTGTGCCCCTCACAAATAAATGGCAAAAAATCATTCGGTTTCATTGCAGTTTTGAACATTATAAACATAATCATAATGCTTAACCAGTTTCAAACATATATCTTGGGGCGTGGGTCAGTTATGCTACACTTACAAATCAACTCTAGCATGTTCCACACAGCTCAATATTACCTGGTGGCACTGGGATTCAAAAGAAATGGGATTCAAATTATTTTTTTTTTAAAAATGTCTTTAGATTTTTTGCTTTTAATCTCAACATGTATTGATGACGATATATAATAGAGAGAGCGAGAAATGGGGTTTAACGTCCACTCGACACAAACTAGGTCATTTTGGAACTAACATTTGGTTTAATTTTATTTCGCTTGCGCGTAGGGGTCTTTAGCAGTGGGAAGAAACCGGAGGACCCGGAGAAAACTCACGAGATTGGACAGGTAACTCTACTCCTTGCCACGTACAACCGGGGATTCGAAACCATGCTAGTTGACTCAATGACAGGCTTTATGATACAGTATGCACGTGTTGACCACTCAGCCATCCACCCCCCCCCCCCATATATATAATAGTCTACCTGCTCTACTGGTAGGGGTGTGTTATCTTTATTTTATTCAAGGTCAGCAAGCATTCTTATTATACATGATCTCTTTACTGTTGATAAAATTACATTCTTCACACAGAGATCCATCTATTTCATACTTCGAGAATAGATCTCTGCTCTAAATGGCCGCCATATCCCAAAACGATATGTCCAAGGCCCTAATTAGACCACAGCGAATTGAATTTTTGTTCCTCGGAACACCTATTGAAAATATTACTTCCTGTTTTCTATGAAATAAAAACTGATTTAAAAACAAGCATTTTCTCAAAAGTTTTTTAAAAAATTTAATAAAAAAACATCAATCAGGAGGCTTGAGTGGCAATATGTTCCTGAAGAACTGAAAAATTGATTTGTATGGCCTTGGGTAGCCATTGAATGGCAAATATATCCAATTAGATACTCACTTTCAACCTGTAGTCTTCTTATTTCAAACTCCATTAGATAATGGAGGGTTGGATAGCCTGTCATTGAGTCAACTCGTGTGGTTTCGAATCCACGATTGTACTTGACAAGGAGTGAGGTCGCATGTCCAACCTCATGGGTTTTCTCCGGGTGTACCGGTTTCCTCCCACTGCTAAACAACTCTACACACCAGTAAAGTTAAACCATATGTTAGTCCCGAAATTAACTAGTTTGTGTTGAGTGGAAGTTAAACCTAATTTCTCTCTCACTCTCTTTAAATCCTTGTAAATCCTGTGGAAACTGCAACAAATAATATATATTAATAGTTACTCAATATAAAGTTAGTAATTCTATTATATTTTTATTAGATCATGGATGAAGTAAAAGAAGGTTTACAGTATGCTTTTCAAACTCAAAATACCTGGACATTTGTTGTATCAGGAACAGGTAAGCTTTATTCATTCATTCATTCATCCCATTCCATCTATCCATCTGTATATCCACCCATTTATTCATTCTCTTCATGTATCCCTGCATAATTCATCAACCCATAAGCGTCCACTGTTCTTTAGGGTCTTGCCCCTGCAGTGACACAAACTTTACTCAAATTTGAAAACAATCTGGTATATAACACAGAGAAACCATTGTGTAATGTCAGTATAAGCCTATGGGGATAAAGCCCGCCCTTCGGTGTCTGTGGACCGCGTTGGTGAACTAACTTACCATTGGAGATACAGAGTTCTCAAACATTAGCTGTGTTCAAATCCAAACTTAAAACTCATTTGTTTGTTTCATATTATCAGGATTAGTTATTATTTTCCATGTGCTTAGATAATGCAATGTGGATGGAGTAAGCGCAATTACAAATGTACAGTAGAACTTGTATTAAGCAAGCACCCAAGGGGAATTTAAAAATGGTTGCTTAATGGAGGTGCTCTTTGACTAGAGGTATCCAATATTGCCCCAACCCCTACCACAAACATTTTTTGGGTGCTCCTTGAAGCAAGCGTTCGCTGATTAGGAGTGCCTGCCCGAGCAAGTTCTACTGTACATTATTATTATTATTATGTAGTTTGAGTGTTATGTCAGCAGGTTTGTCTTATGGTTTTTGTTTGGTGTGGTCCTCCTGTACTTACATGTACTAATATTGTATCAATGTCTGTGTTCAGGTCATGGTGCTATGGAAGCAGCTTGTGTTAATTTACTGGAACCTGGTGAAGTAGCTCTTGTCTGTCAGAATGGTATCTGGGGTGAACGATTTGCTGAAATGGTAGACAGAAATGGTAGGGTGTTTTTTCTTTTTCTTCATCAAATGTGGGGCTTGTTTATGTTATTGTGAATCCAAGTATAATCTGGTTCTATTACCTCAGTATTACTATTAGCTTTTGGGTGCTGATTTTGATATCTACATTGTAGTTTTAGAATATAGAACTTAGAGATATACACTAACATCCACTTAATACAAACTAGGTCATTTCAGGACTAACAGAAGGTTTAATTCTATTTCAATAATTCGCTTGTGCGTAGGGGTCTTTGAAAAAAATGGGGTAAATAGTCAAATAAAATAATTTATTTTGATTCCTTTTATTATATTGATAAAAGGTTCTGTACCAGAGAAGTTGATTCGACCGATGGGACAAGTTTTTAATCTATCAGAAATAGAAGAGGTAAGGAGATACGATGAATTAATTTAATTTGTGAAAGTTGTGTGGTTTGAGGCTCACAATTAGAATGTTATGCACTTTAAACCTTGATGTGGACAGAGATAGAGATAGAGAGAAATGGGATTTAATGTCCACTCTACACAAACTAGGTCATTTCGGGACTAACATGTTTCCAATTTATTTCAATAATTCGCTTACATAGCACCATGATCTAAATTGTGTTGAGCGGACATTAAACCCCATTTCTCTCCCTCTCTCACATACATAATTACATAAATATAAAACATAGGACCCAAAAAATGGATAATATTGAGACAATTTTAGAAATATTTAAATAAGTAGAAATTACTGAAAATGTGGCATTTGGTGTTGGTATGATCCAGACCTGTATAGCGTACAATTATTATGTTTATATTACAGGGTTTAAAGAAGTATAAACTAACTATATTGTTTAAATTACAGGGTCTAAAGAAATATAAACCATCTATATTATTTATTACAGGGTCTAAAGAAATATAAACTAACTATATTATTTAAATTGCAGGGTTTAAAGAAATATAAACTCACTATACTCTTTAAATTACAGGGTTTAAAGAAATATAAACCAGCTATATTATTTATTACTCATGGGGAATCTTCAGGTGCTACAGCTCAACCTTTAGAAGGATTGGGGGATCTCTGTCATAGGTAGGTTCTCTCTTGTATCTGTTTGACCTGGGATTCAGGACTTGGGCAACCATTAGAATTGATCATACGCAGATTTTACCCTATGGTGATAGCATCATACAGACGTAGTTGCTGCTCACGTTCTCTTCTTATGACGGAGTGAGGTGGGGTGGGGGGCGTCGTAGTGGTTTAACATGATTGTGTGCGTTGTATCATAACACCTGTCCTTGAGTCAAGTGACGTGGTTTTGATTACCAACTTGTACCTGTCAAGGATTAGGGTCCCCTTTTTCAACCTCGTACATTTTCTCCAAATCCTTTGGTTTACTCCCAATGCTAAAGACCCCTACGTGCAAGCAAATTATTGAAATAAAATTGAACCACGTAATAGTCCCAATTGAGTGGATGTTACCCCCTCTGCAATATACACTAGGGATCTGGTATCATTTAGCTTTAATTAATATAATAGCCTTTAATTTCTCATAGTGAGGTTAAGAAATAGATGACCCATTCAATTATCTAAAGCCCTTAAATACTAGCTGAGCAGAAATTAAATGGTGTACCATTAAATTAAGCCATAGTACTAATTAAACCTTTTTTGAAATTTAAAGGGTTATTATCAATTATCAAAGGACGCTTTTAAATTAAAGGCTTTTATATTAATTAAAGAGCAAAACAACCAAGTTAAAGGATACCAGATCCCTAGTGATATATGTCTTATGTTTACACGTATGTAATTTAACTATATACCAATATTATATTTACAGGTATGTAATTCAATACTTACCTATATTATATTTACAGGTATAATTGTTTGTTGTTAGTAGATTCAGTAGCAGCTTTAGGAGGAGTACCAATGTATATGGATAAATGGGGTATGTTTATTATGAGACTATAACAATAACAAGTGTTGAAGGGGTTGGATTGCCAAATGGTTAGTGCTTGCACTTTGCATCATAAGGTCTGTCATTGAATCAACTGGCGTGGTTTGATTTCCCCATTGTTTGTGACAAGGAGTAGGTTCGCTTGTCCCCCCTCGTGGATTTTCTTCAGGTCCTCCGGTTTCCTCCCACTGCTAAAGACCCCTATGAACAAGTGAGTTATTGAAAAAAAAATTAAATCACATGTCACAAGTAGACGTTTATACCCCATTTATCTCTCTTTCTCCATCTGCCTCAGTTGACATCCAATTAGACTCTCACTCAATCTGTGGAAGTGTACATTAAAATGTATTGGCATAAGTTTTTAATAAAATTGTTGGGTCAACTTTCTAAGGAAGTTTCTGGTGTCGGTCTGTGGTCACGTACATGGGCAGGAGAGTGAGATTCATTGGTTGGGGAGGGAGGGAGAGAGAGGAAGGGAAGATTTGGTTGTACATGTATATCTCACATGGTTATGAAACTGATGAACAATGTAAAACTGTTTAACTAAATAAAGTGGTATGAGTATCAAATCCACAAGGTTTCAAGAGACCTTAAACTTAAAGCTGCTGCCCACAATTATAAAGGTGTTGCCCACATTTAAAAGCTGATACCCACATTTTAAACGTGATGCCCTAAAGCTGATAAAAGCTGATGCCAACATTGTAAAACTGATGCCCACATTATAAAGCTGATGCCCATGTTATAAAGCTGATGCCCACATTATAAAGCTGATGCCCACATTATAAAGCTGATGCCCACATTATAAGCTGATGCCCACATTATAAGCTGATGCCCACATTATTATAAAGCTGATGCCCATATTATAAAGCTGATGCCCACATTATAAAGCTGATGCCCACATTATTATAAAGCTGATGCCCTCATTATAAAGCTGATGCCCTCATTATAAAGCTGATACCCATATTATAAAGCTGATGCCCACATTATAAAGCTGATGCCCACATTATAAAGCTGATGCCCACATTATAAAGCTGATGCCCACATTATAAGCTGATGCCCACATTATAAAGCTGATGCCCACATTATAAAGCTGATGCATTCATTAACAAGCTGGTGCCCACATTATAAAGCTGATGCCCACATTATAAAGCTGATGCACATATTATAAAGCTGATGCCCACATTATAAAGAACATTGCCTGATGTGGACCTATGATTTGATGGATTTGTATAACTTCAGGTATTGATGTTATATATTCTGGATCCCAGAAAGTTTTAAGTTCACCACCAGGTACAAGTCCAATAGCCTTCTCACCACAAGCCAGGTAAGGTTACACCATGGGTAGTGTTTCGTCTGTATATGCTGAACATGTCCTACCCAAAATGGCAATGGTCCGAAAGGGAATATGCCCAATTGGACATCAAGATCTTTTTTAGAATCGTCCGTTAAAAAATGAATTGTCTATTATAAACATATATTTACAATCCAACCTCGTGGGTTTTCTCCGGGTCCTCCGGTTTCCTCCCACTGCTAAAGATCCTTACACGCAGGCGAATTAGAGAAAAAAATTAAACCATATGTCAGAATTTAGACGTTTTAACAACCGCATTTCTCTCTATATATATATTTACAATAAGTAGGCGGGGGGGGGGGGGGGGGGGAGGGTACAGTAGTAGTATGCCTCATATGAATTTGTGTGTGAACAAATTGATGCACTGTATGAAGAGGTTGGCCACCAGTGCCCTACAGCATTCCAACACGGAGGGGGATTGGGCATTTCCGACTCAAAGAGTATACATAATATAAACTTAGGAACTGTTCAAGAAATCTTTATTGATAAGGCATCTCAGCTTAAAAGATATAAGCCAAATGGAAAATTGTTTCAACATTATATTTCAGACTCAGAATATACCTGTGTCTCAAAAACTGTTCAAGAATTTGTTTTTTTAATTAAATGAGACATCCCAATGAAGAAAAATCAGAAATCACTTGATCCTTTCATTTCATCGTAAAAAAGTTGATTATTATGAAACTCTCATATATAACATGAGATCGGTATGCTCAACATAGGAGAAATTGATAATAAAAGTTTGTTTTTATGAGATTGCCATGGTTATATTTCAGAGAAAAAGTATTAAATCGCAAAACGAAGGTTCGTTCATATTATTTTGATGCTGGTGAATTGGCTAATTATTGGGGATGCGATGAGAACCCGAGGAGGTAAGAAGAAAACTAATAATATATTCGAAAGAACAAAGTATTAAATTCCATTATTGAAGTGTGCTAAGTTGTACTCAGATCAATTATTTCACATTTATCTGTATTTAAAGATACATTCCTGTGTACGAACCAGGTGATTTGTTGATAAAATTGGACTAAAAACATACTCAAACTAATTAATCAATCACAATTTTGCTTTAAATTGCTCTCAAAACACTGCTGTCCACAGGAAACACCAGAAAATGTAAATCTATTTTGTGACATGATTGAAGGGAAACAACTCGAGGGAAAATTCGTTGCAAAATATAAAAGAAGATGTATCGCTGCATACATACCTGGATATTACATTGAGCGCTCCCTCATACAATCTGCGTGTGCATCCCTTGACGTCATGCATGGGTGTTTCACTAATTGTCGGGTTGTCAATTTGGGATATCCTGACATTTTTGCCAAGCGATTTCCCCATGGGTATTTATAAGGGGATCCAGTATTTTTCTCCTAAGATTGGATATTTCTATTTTCCATATATACCAAAATTGCCATACTTTTATTGGAAATAACCACCCGATAAATATTTATCTGGGAACCCATTTAAAAAGAAATCAAAACAATCAAAATATCAACAATAGATAATTTAACGCCAGAACACATTGAATGGATACAATCGCTTGCTTTATTATACTGCAATGTTTTACGGCAAGATTGTAGTAAATGGGTATTTGCTTGAAAACGACTTGTGAATTCTTGTTGAAAAGTTGCAGTACAATAAACCAAGTAATTGTATTCATACTAAGTGTTCTAGTATTATATCATAATCAATTGCTAAATGCCTCTATAATGATAATAATAATAATAATAATAATAATCTCGTCATTTTACAAGGGCAGAAAATTAAGCCTGAGGCTTATTTTCAATTTGGCCCTTGGCACAGATCGTGCGAATGATTTCGATCATTACTGCAAGAAGAAACCGAAGAACTAGGGGGAAACCTGCCTGATCGGACGGGAGACTGAATATCCCATACTGCACACAGCGTTCCACCTACGTCAATACCAGAATAGAACACTGTGCTAATTGGAGTCCATTTTAAAACGCTCGCGTCATCATTTTGGGGCGGGGCCATGGAGGTGGGCGGGACTTATCGAACTTACGTCACCTGTGTTTACAAACAGAGTGAAAATAGACCGTCGCACATGGTTTTTGTAAACACAAAGTCAAATTTCAAGTTCTGCCACTCGGCTAAAAACGATATATAATATGTGCTATGGGTAATATTGCAATACATTCTTTACCATTGTAAACTGTCAATATGTTTATCTTTCAAAACAAGGCCCAGATACGCCTAAATTTTTCTTCGCAAATAAAACCGCATCTGTGAACTTGTTGTCTATGGGGGCCGCCATGTTGAATAATTAAGGGACTTTTTTGTGGTTCGGCTCTTGATCAGTTTGACATCTTTCATACACACAACGGCCAAATAAACATATTTAATTTCATTCAATATGACAATAGAAGAGAAATAAATACTTCTCAAAACTTCTAAAAGCATACTCGGTGTTATCGACTAAAATCGTCGATGTAGGAATTAAAAATGGAGGGTAATTAGGTTAGGGCCTATTCTCAGCCGAAGCTAGCAGTAGATAGGCAGCCTAAGTTTGGGATGTGAATATCCCTCTTACTTACAACTCAAGGATTAGATAGATAAACTCATTGCTTGGATTCAATCGAATTAGAAAGAGGCCCATCAAAAGGGTCTATGAAGCTTCCTATTTGTAAGTGATTGTATAATATACTACTTGTAGATATCATCATACAGCACCTGTTAGCAGTATTTACGCTCTTAGAGAAGGTTTAGCTAGACTCGTAGAAATGGTAAGTATATTACAAGTTTCAGGCCTACTACTTATAAAAAAAGTCTTCATAAGCATGGTTGGTGCTGCAATTAATCCCTGTTTCATTTCTTTGATATGTGAGAGAGTGTGAGAAATGTTTTTTAATGTCCACTCAAGATACAAACTAGGTCGTTTTGGGACTAAGATATGGTTCAATTTTATTTCAATAAATTGCTTGAACATATTTAGCAGTGGGAGGAAATCAGACGACCCAAATGCAACACGCAAGGTTGGACAGGCTACCCTACTCCTTGTCACGTACAATCGGGAAATCGAAACCACACCAGTTAATTCAATGACAGACCTCATGATTCAACACACATTCGCTAGACCAATCGGCCACCCTTTGATGATGGGATGTATAGGAGTAGAATCGTAGGGGTATGTTTATTCTGAAACTATAACAATAACAAGTGTCATTTCATCTAGATGGATGGACAAATGGCTAGCATGTGTGCGCTGTATCATAAGGTCTGCCATTCATTCAGCTGGTGTGGTTTCGATAACCCTGGTTGTACATGACAAGGAGTAGGGTTGCCTTTCCAACCTCATGGGTTCTCCGGGCCCTCCAGTTTCCGCCCACTGCTAAAGACCCCTATGCACAAGCGAATTATTGAAAAAAAATTGAACCATGTGTTTGTCCCGTAATGACCTAGTTTGTGTCGAGTGGACGTTAAACCTCATTTCTTAGCTAAAGGGAATTATATAAAGTACCAGTAAATAAATAGCCAATAAAACAGAAGGCCTACATATCTTCTATTATCAAAAATGTTGATTTTAATGTCATCAATTTTAGGATTAAGACTCAGGTACAAGTTTATGTTGTTTTAGAATTTAGTTTAATAGATTATGTTGTTATGTTATACCCCATTTCATTTAATGTTTTGTGTTTTACTGGTTTCTTTAAATTTAATGTTTAATTGCACTGATTACGTTGTTGTGTGTTATAGGGGTTGGAATTTAATGTTTAATTGAACAGAATACGTTGTTGGGTGTTTTAGGGGTTGAAATTTAATGTTTAATCCAACGGATGTTGTTGTTTATTACAGATTTAACGCCCAATACAATAAATATGATATTATGGATAGGTTGATTTATTTAGATTATTTACACTTAAAAGGGTTGAAAATTGGTAAAAACTCAAAATTTAAACGTCCTTGTACATGTATATTATATCAAAGAGTCAGCTTAAAACACACTTATAAAATCGCTGTCATGAGAAGAGAGGGCGGGTCATCCTCTCCCTTTGTCATAATAAAAACAAATTGAAACATTGAACAGATTATGTTGTTGTGTGTTTTAGGGGATGGAATTGAATGTTTAATTGAACAGATTATCATGTTGTGTAAAGGGTTTTGAATTGACAATTTAATTGAACATATTATGGTGGTGTGTGTTTTTAGGGGATGGAATTGAATGTTTAATTGAACAGATCATGATGTTTATCGTTATGTTGTTTTAGGGTTTAGAAGCAAGTTGGAAGAATAACAGAGAATGTGCTGAACAGTTATGGACTGGCGTAGAAAAGTTGGGTCTTGAACTTTATGTTCCAAATAAGGTAATTTCCCCCAGTTTTCAGAAAACCCTGACCAAAGAAATGAGTACACAGCTTTATTATTACTAATTTGAGACTGAAATTATCAATATGGAGCCATAGTGTCAGAATCATTATGACACTGGTGTTGACGGATAAAGTTCCTCAGGATATTACAGCCTAGTTCCCTTTAGTCTATTCACAATTCCTTTCATAGCACACTGCATATTTTGTCTGTCTTTATTACCCCAGTTGGCTGAATATAGTAGGATATTAAACCCCATGTCATTTCCTGAAAGATCCAATGATCATGACTGTTGGAATTGGATGAATAAAGTAGGATGTTAAACCCCATACATTTCCTACAATATCCATTGACTGTTGGAATTTGATGAATAAAGTTTAGAATGTGGAAACGTATTGTTTCCCCGAGAAAAATTCCCTACCCTACGGAGAGGACTCTTTATATAGACGTCACAAACAACAAATGCACATATCGGCTCAAGTAAAGGGATCCGGGGGATAGCTGTAAGCTGTAGGGGGGGTGGGATGACCTAGTGGTCTAGAGTGCCACGCTTCGACCCTTAGCTGGCCGGTCACCTCTGGCTTACGGCTGTGGTTTCGAGCCCTAGTGTGAGCATATGTGACATGAAGATAGGGGCGCCTTCACAACCTTGTGGGTTTCCTCCGGGCACTCCGGTTTCCTCCTACTGCTAAAGACCCCTTTGTGCAAACGAATTATTGAAATAAAACTTGAAAACCATACGTTAGTTCCAAAATGACCTAGTTGTTTCGAGTGGACGTTAAACCCAATTTCTCTCTCTCTCTGTAAGCTGTAGTCATACAGTCTTAAATCAAAATGTTAAAACTCCCATTTTGTTCATGGACGTACTTTAAGTTTGATTTATATATTACAGGAAGAACGTAATCCATGTGTAACGGCTGTTAAAGTACCAGAAGGGGTCAACTGGAAGGACGTCGCCGATTACACAATGAAAAAGTAAATATACCAATTTTACTGTGGATGTATAATATTGTCACCGCCCCGTTCGTCATTAAATACATTATTTGTGTTATTGGTCGACAAATGAGCCATATTTATGAAGCAATGGCCCAAGTAATCCCTCTCTGCCCATTGTTGGATTGGCTTCTAATATTTGAGTTTTTGAGGGAGTGTGTCTATTCTTCCCATTCAATCAAATCTATCCTAAGTACAGCAACATGACAGCCCTTCATTTAATCTGGGGTCTTCCCAAAAACTTTGAACAGTGGTTTAAGGTATTAAAAATGGTGGAAGTCTTGTTCGTCTCCATACAGTATGGAGATAGTTGGCATTTATTGCTCTCTAGCCAGCTCTAGCATTTATTTCTTGTTTGCATTAATTTGTTAACATTAATTTCTCGTTAATTCAAAAAAAAATTTTGTGAGCATTAATTTTTTGTTAGCCATAATTTCTTATTTTACAGAGATGGTGTTAGATAGCGAGATGGTATAGTTTCCACTAGATCGTGTGGTAAATTCCTGTTTTTATTTTTTTCAGTTATCGTGTAGAAATTTCTGGTGGTCTTGGACAGTTAGCGGGAAAAGTGTGGAGAATTGGTATTATGGGATATAATGCAACACCCGATAATATTCGTCTGGTTTTACGAGCTTTGGGAGAAGCTCTAG
The DNA here is from genome assembly GCA_917208275.1 of Patella pellucida. Lineage (NCBI taxonomy): Eukaryota > Metazoa > Mollusca > Gastropoda > Patellidae > Patella > Patella pellucida. The sequence continues at coordinate 65,091,317 of OU795042.1, read as the reverse complement.
AAAATGTCCGAAAGTGATTCAGGGAAACTTTTAGTGTAAATTGAAACAGTATTAATATTTCTGTATACCTCTGATTATCCATTGATTGTGACTGATTTCTTCATATAATCAAACACATAAAGCAGGGTTCAAGCCTGGAAATAAGGCACCTGTCACAGACAATGTCCAGCACAGATTAAGGCATTGTATTTGTCGGGTACAAAGCCTCTGGTACCTGTCATTTTGTTAGGAACCAGTTTGTCTTTTTTTATTGAAATTATAAATACATGTCTGGCACTAAGTTGAAAATGTCAGGTACTTTCTCATGTAAGTTGTCAGGTACACCTAAAACCGTTATTTTCCAGGCCTGGTAGGGTTGAATGGCTCAGTGGTCTACTGCATGCATTATATATAGATTATAAATTATGTAATCTATGCTGGTACATAAATTTAACAAGGAAAATTATTTGATGTTATACGACTTCCAGGGTAGAGTGCATGCACTAGTTAGATCATAATGGGTTTTTATACGCCCACATTGAAATGTGGTCGTATATTGCCGTCGCCCCCGTCCGTCCGTCGGTCCGTCCGTCGGTCCGTCCGTCGGTCCGTCCGTCCGGTGTCCACAATTGCTTGTGGACGCTCTAGAGGCCAAAGTTAAAATTCGATTGACTTTAAATTTATACACAGTGTTTAAGGTCATGAGACGAAGAATCCTATTGATTTTCAGCGATTTCCGATAATAACTGTCAGAGTTATGGCCCTTGATCACTTAAAAAAATCTTGTGGACGCTCTAGAGGCCAAAATTAATATCCGATTGACTTTAGATTTATACATAGTGTTAAAGGCCATGAGACGAAGAAGCCTATTGATTTTCAGCGATTTCCGATAATAACTGTCAGAGTTATGGCCCTTGATCTCTTTAAAAAATCTTGTTGACGCTCCAGAGGCTAAAGTTAATAACCGATTGACTTTAAATTTATACACAGTGTTTAAGGTCATTAAAAAAAGAATCCTATTGATTTTCAGCAATTTCTGATAATTACTGTCAGAGTTATGGCCCTTTATCGCTTATAAAAATCTTGTGGACGCTCTAGAGGCTACAGTTAATAACCGATTGACTTTAAATTTATACACAGTGTTTAAGGTCATGAGACGAAGAAGCCTATTGATTTTCAGCAATTTCAGATAATTACTGACTGAGTTATGGCCCTTGATCACTTTCAAAATTTTGTGGACGCTCTAGAGGCTAAAGTTAATAACCGATTGACTTTAAATTTATATAAATTGTTGAAGGTCATGAGACGAACAAGTATATTGAGTTTCAATGAATTTAGATAACTTGAACAGCATGGAGGAGAACTTTATCAAAGCCAAACAAATTCCAATGATTTTCTGATAATTACATAATGAGTAGTTACTTTTAATCAGATTTTAGTGTATTATAAATGTTTCATTACCGAAAAAAGTAAAATATGCGACAACTCTTGTTGACTGCCCGGACGATTTAGCTGCTGTGGGCGTATGTTTCGTTGCCTGGCAACCTATGTTTTTTATAGACAATATTTTAATCATAAATGAATGGGAATATGTAATTATGTATTGGTATGTTAGTCCATTGCCCAATTATGGGTTTAATTTGGATAAAAACTAAACAGGTTTCACTGTAATCCGGGTATCATTTAATCTTATGTGTTTAGCCCTAATTTCTTTCACATTTGTTTAATATCAAATCTTTGTTTAAAAATCTTTTAATTTGTGTCCAATTTTAATAATGAGTGCCAATATACAACTGTAAAATTTCTCTATCACTGTTGAAAAATTAACAGCCCAGAGGACCAGTGGTCAGGAAATTGAATATTTATAAATTGGACACTCATTATCAAAATTAATCAGTTAGCCTTATACAAGTACAAAAGTAGATGATTTTGGTCATTTTTACAATTTTTTAAACAAAGATTTGATATTGAACAAATTTGATACCTGCAGCATTTCATATTCTCGAAAAGAATTTGAGCATTTCTTGCATTTCTTACTCAGGAAGAATTTATCTCTGGAAGCTGGGCTTCTTGTAAAATGTGCGATCATGCAATAATGAGCGCCATCAGCAGTCATTGTTATCATCGATCACGTCATTTGACTTGGTATCCAGTCTCATGGTCAAAGATGACGAAAGATGCAGTCCAAACAGCGAAACTGTAGACGCATATTTGAATGTACGTGTAAACATGCCAGTTCTTCCTCCCCCCCCTCAACTCCCAAGAAAATTTTCAAACTTCGACCGCCAGAGAAATAAGCTTTGACACGGAGACCGTGCTTCGTCAAATAATCCTTAAAATAGGCCCTGTAACTTTTACCCATGCGGGGTAAATTCTGTCATTGAGTCAAGTGGTGTTGTTTCCATTCCCTGCTTTTACTGAATAGGATAATAATAATAAAAATAACAATCGCGTCATTTTACAAGGGTATCAAATTAAGCCTGAGGCTTGTTTCCAATTTAGGATCGCATGTCCAACCTACTCGGTTTTCTTCGGGTTCCCTGCTACCCCCCCCCCCCCCTGCTAAAGACCTCTTACGTGCAGGTAAAATATTTGAATAAAATTCAACTATATGTTAGTCCAAAAATGACATAGTTTGTAACAAATGGCCGTTCAACCCCAATTCAACATGGCAGACAATAAAACCTTTCTGATCCTCCATATTGAAATAGAAAACCTGGTGGGTCAACAGGACAGACAATAAAACCATTTTGGCCGTTCATATTACATGTAAGATAGTAAACCAGCTGATTCAAAAGGGCAGATAATAATTCTTTCTAGTCTCCATATTAATTAAGTTATCTGGTCTTCCATATTTTAATGTAGCATAATATTCTGGTTAAACAGGAATTTAAAGGTCAGTACAAAGCAGGGGAACCCATCCATAAAGTATGTACGCTTGAAAGGGGGGGGGGGGGTCACGCCAAAAACATACAGGTGCGTAAATTCATTGGCAAAACGTACGTTCAGGAGCGTACAGGGGGAGGGGGAGGGGTCTGAATTTTACCCATTTTGAGCGTACATACTTTATGGATGGCCCCCAGGTTTATGTTAAAGGGTATCTATTTTAACATTAAGGGATGATCAATTCTCTATAACTTATAAACCCTGTTGTTTGCCTGCTGTCAAATAACCCTTAATGTATAATATTATTGTTGATTATAAATTCTGGGTGCTTATATTAGTGTATATAATTGTTAATTGTTTAATCCGAAAAATTACAAAAAATAAAGAAATGTATACTCCTACTTTAAAACAATTGTTTTTATATGCCCTCCATAGGTAATAAATACTTGTTGTCACCATTCTGTCTGTCCGTCTGTCTGTCACAGCGTGTCGAACAGTTTTATAATTGAGGTTAAATGTTCAGACTTGGCGTAGATCGATGTTTGAATTAACAATTCATGCAAATTGTTAAAAAGAACTGAAAAAAATGAACAGGTGGTGACGATATTAAGGGAGGCAAGTCTTTAACTCAATATCATCCAAAGTCTTCAGCAATTAAATCACAAATTATTTGTCAATTTAAATCAACATTGATGTTGTGATCTTACCGATAAAAGATGGGCTTCTGATATTCAATATTTAAGACAAAATAAACATTTTACTATTGGTACACGAATCGTGTACCATAAATCATTTCAGGGCCATTTGTAACAAGTGACTCGAAGAAAGAGGCTAGACATATTCCAATCTGGGGAGCATGCACAATAATAATCATCGGGTGTAGACTAGAATAACCAGTGGCTAGAGATTGCCATTCGATTGAGACTTCTGGCGTATTTCGCCCGAACATAACTGATTACAAATTACAGTAAAAACAGAAACGATTGAATTAAAATCAGTTTATATACATTCATACAGGGAATGGTACAAGATATAATTTGATGCTTTTTATTACAAATCACAACAATGGATTTTGGAAATATTAATGGGGTGCCCTTATTACTCTTTTCATTGATTTCTTCTCACCATCGTAAATAGACCAAGAACGGAGTATGACCTCATCACATCTGTCTTGGAATAGTATCATTTCAAGATTCTTAATCACTCATTTGATGCACAATTGTCCAAGGAACAAGGATGCAAAGTTTGATATCGATTGTACATCAACTGTGGGAGCCTTTGACTCCTTTCAAAGAGCGTCACCCCCAACAACAACAAGATGGTCGAATGGCACTTGGGAACAACTTCCTGGTCCAAAAATGAAATCAACACAATGTAGTTAATATTGAGCCTGACAACAACAAAGACACACATGCATGGATTATATCTCTGCTAACTAACCGGTTATCTATATTTTTAACGACATTTAATTTGTCCCTATTACAGTGCAGGATTAACCTTGTGGGGGGCCCAGGACATACCAACGGTGCGGGGGGAGGGGGCATTGTTGTGTGTTCAAAATTGTTCGTACTGACCGCGTATCATACTAGTGTGTACCCCGCCACCTCAAATGCCTGGGGTGTTTTCCTCCAGGATTTTTTTTAGAATTAGGATTAATTGCAGTGCATCTGAGATCAGACAATTTAGGCAGCGATTTCATTGAGGTTTAGAATTCGCTGACAATTTGAGTATTTTAAACAGACTCTTTCTCTTATGATGTTTTCATTTACTTTATTTTAGTGAAATTATTTCAATCTACAATACTATGATAACGTTAATTTCCCTGGACTGGTTGGGCCCCAGCAATCACATGGCGAGATTGGGTCCCCAGAACTGGTTAAGACCTATTTAGTTAATTTTAGGGCCTTACTGATCTCTGGCCGCCGAAAATCTGTTGATACCTACCAATACTGGGGCCCCCAATATCTCTTACTTCCCAGGACCTCAATCCTCGCTATCTCTGCCCAGGTACTGGTTGGCTCCATCCGGGATCAAATATTAGTATGATCCAGAATTGTGGGGGACCCCTAAATACGGGGTCCCGGGTCATTTGTCCCAATTCGGCCCGCTTAGAACCGCTACTGCCTTTCAACATCCATTAGTTTCAATCTAGTTTGAATGTGGAAATTGTTGTTGGAATCTAGAAAACCACTTTCTTGGTTTGTTAATATGTCTAAGTTGATAAAATTGTGAAATCCCCACCCGCTTTCGTATTTAAAGTCTTTCAACGCAATTGGTTCATCATAGTGACATATTACTGATCTATTTTCATCTATTTGGTTGATCAGATCAAGGGAATAAACAACATTACATGATAAAATATCTAAAGGCAAATGTCTTTTGCCCAAATAAAGATAAAGTGCTAATGCTTCCAGCCGGCTTGCTTGGTCAGGTGACACTTTCTTTGGAGAGATAAACCACGGTAAACCGTGAAATGTTGTAACAGAACCATATACTCTTTCAGCAGATTTGAACTGATTTATATTAAATGTGTTAATAAATCTTGTTTCAAGGTGTACATCTACTTCACCGAGTTGTTCCCGTAGAACTGTCTCATTTACGTCCACTTCTTTAAACGATGGATACATTACATCAGGCATATTTAATTTTTTGGAACGACATTCGTCCGCTTCCTGGCGTACTGTTGGCAGTCTTTCTAAAACTCTAACAATAGAATTATCTTCTAGAATATTCATGGAAAATTTCACATTAGATTGCAAATCTTCAGTCAGAGTTTTAATGTCCTTCATCAGCTTTGCAAATTTTGCATGTTCTTTGTTACAGGTTGTTTGGATTTCTTCTTTTATGTCTTCTCCCATTTTGTGAACTTTAGCACAAATTTTTCTGACATGCGTATCAACATTTGCACGAGCTGTTTTAGCTGCTTCTTCTACTTCGGATAATTTACTTTGTAAAGATGTCGAATGATTTTCAAGTTTGTTGATATGTTTTTCTATTTCAACTTTCATCGTTTTTAGTTCATCTCTGATTTGTTCATGCACTTTGACTTCTTGTAGATCCAGAAAGGCATGTCCGTTGTGATCAGTGACAAAGCATTTAAGGCAGGCCGCTACCAAACAATCTTTACAGTAGATTTCGATCTTCTGTTCCCTGTGATTTGGACAGAAATCTGCAGGGTGTACGGTCGTGACTCTTGATCTCTCAGATAGGCCTATATCTGCTTTTATCTCAGCAGCTGAAATCTCAGAGATATTCTTCTTTAAATCTTGTTTTGAAATTCCGTCTAACGTCACAACACTGTGTCCTTTACAACCAACCAACTTATCATGTGTCAATTTACACGATTCACATAGATTTTGTTGACAGTCGCGACATCGACATGTCGCTTGAATATTTAAACAAACGTCACATTGTTGAATCTGTAGAGTGGCGTCATTCGCCATTTTCTTCTTAGATGGAAATTCATTTATTCCGCCCCCTAAAGGAACAATAATATTCTGCCGACAAAGTGGACAAAGAAACTGACCGTTCATTGAGGTTCTGTGAATGTAATCCTCCAGACAGTTGTAACAGAAAGAGTGTTGACATTCTATAATTTTAGGATCCTGGAAGTCATTTAAACAAATACTGCATACTTCACTATCAGTCTGTTCAGCCATTGCGTTTCTTAAAATGAATGTTTATCAAGTAATTGTCTTATAATAAATCCTGGTAATATCCAACATCCATCCCCTTTGCTCTAAAAACACGTAACACCGGATTTATGTCTATATTATATATTATAGGCTAACACATGGACGATCACTTTTTTGTTGACAGCTAGAATGATTATAGCCATATAGCTTACACATGAACGATTACTTTGTTGACAACTACGTCTACACTACTACTACTACAGTACTAGAATGTAGGCCTACAATAAACCATGGCCTCATTTCGTACCGACACGGCTGGTTGTATGCTATCTATGTCCATTACTTTGAGTGGATTTTATCAGGTGACAAATACTAAACGACGACAATACAAACCATTAAAAGTATCTCGAGTGATGATACAAATGGCCCCCGCCTTTACCAAGAATAATCTACTTTCAATTTCACTGGAAATATAACTTCCTCTTAACTATCACTCGGAAAACTTCGGTTGATTCCGGTTCCCTAAATCTAAGGTACTTACTGTCGAGGTTTGCCGAATGTCTTATCTTTATTACTTGATCATCCAGGCGGTGGTGACAGCATAACTGTCGTATATTAAACAGAGAGAGAGAAATGGGGTTTTACGTCCACTCAACACAACTAGGTCATTTCGGGACCAACATATGGTCCAATTTTATTTCAACAATTCGCTTGCGCGTAGGGGTCTTTAGCAGTGGAAGGTAACCGGAGTACCAAGGAGACCGACGAGGTTGAGAAGGCGCCCCTATCTTCATGCCACATACGCTCACACCAGGGCTCGAAACCACAGCCGCAAGCCAGAGGTGTCCGGCCAGAGGTGTCCGGCCACCCAGAGGTCGAAGCGCGACACTCTAGACCACCAGGCCATCCCAACCCACCCCTTTAACAAACGGTGGTTGGACTGTTACGAAATGTCATTGTCATATTGTAACAAATCTTAAAATCCACCAGATATTCGGTCCATACATTGCCGGGTATTTGCATTCATATTTCTGTGTCACGGCCGCAGCCATTATTGACGTGATATTATTAACCACGTGTATATACTAATGAAATAAAATGGAGTGGAAACACGAATTATCTGTCAATTTAAATAAACATTGATGTTGTGATCTTACGCGGAAAAGCTGGGCTTCTGATATCCAATATTAAAGATTGGTTCCCATCAAAGTATTTATCGGCTGGTTATTTCCAATATAAGTATGGCAAATTTGGTATTTATGAAAAGCATAGACACAAAATCTTATTAGAAAAATACGATATTACGCGAAAATCGCCCATGGGGCAAGGACTTGGCAATATTGTCAAGGAAACACTAACTGTCAACCCGACAGGATTTGCTGGCTTATTGTCTGCTAGCCTAGGTCAGGGAGCAGTTGTTATTTCTTGCTCAAATGGTTAGGCGGCTTTGGGAACATTGCGGGTTGTCAGGAGTAGTAGGGATGCCTGTTCCGCTACGCTCGTGCGTGCATGCGCAGACGCATGCACGTGCATGCACATGACCTTGCACGTGTTTGACCTTGATGACCCCTTGCACGTGTGTGACCCCTTGCACGTGTTTGACCCCTTGATGAGCCCTTGCACGTGACCTTGCACGTGCAGAAAGAGAGGGCGCGCGCGCGCGGAAGAAAGAGAGAGAGAGAGAGAGAGAGAGAGAGAAGAGAGAGAGAGGGAGAGGAGGGAAGAAGAGGGGAGAAGGGGGAAGAACTCTTTTCCATTGATTAAGTTGGCCCTGAAAAGGGCCGTTTGGTCAGACTAGAATGCCAGAGTACGCCGCACTTTATGCCGGTTGCGTCTAATGGCCTCCACTAATTCGGGAGGAGGTCTTTTCCTGGGAGGTGTTTTTAATACCTCGTCAGGTAAGACAAAGATATTGTCTGGAGTAATGATGGCAAGAGTATCACCCCTGAGATACATCAAGGTGTCCGCATTGGGGTTTTCACCGAGGCGAATGATCGGAGCACCGTTTGTCATTGTGACAAAGAGAGATGAATGTTGTGTCGTTTTATAACCGTTAGGACGAATCCATTTTATATGACGTCACGGACGAGTCCATTTATAGAGTGGTGTTACAGTGCTTAGGATAACGTTATGCAACGTTATGCATCGTAGGGTGTACGTTGAAGGCTAAATATAGATGTGATGCAACGTTATGCAACGTAGGGTGTACGTTGGAGACTAAATAGAGATGTAATGCAACGTTATACAACGTATGTGCAACGTTATATCACGCGGGGTGTCGGACGAGTCCATGAATGGACTCGTCGTCACGACAGGAATAAAAGCGAGCGACGGGAGCGGTTCTGGCATTTTCACGCTATCACCGAACGAAGAAAGATGAGTTTTACATTACGCCCCGTCGATAGAAGATACAGTCGCTTATTTAGAACCGAGTCGCTATGTGTAGACATAGACTTTTTGGAAGATTGGTCCCACGTTCCAGCCGCTGATGTGCCTCAGCAACTACACAACACCGTTGAGGCCATCATTGAGGAAATTCGCCGAACTTTGAACGCCAGTGAAAGTGACTACGTACGAATTGCCATCAGTCACCCGGGACTCAAAACACCTATTTGGTTACCGTTTCGAGAGTATCGTCTGTTAAAAGCCGAAGATATTTTACAGAAAGTGGCTGCCGTCTTACAGAGCAATGAGGAATTTCGACTCGATCAACGCATGTCCATGAATATTTGTCACGTGTCCCCTCCCGATGGTAGAGGTAGCGGAACAAACGTCAAGAAGAGACACAGTGCCAATTTCGATGAGTACTTAAAGAAAAAGAAATGCCTCGTCACTATAAAGAATACCGATGACTTGTGTTTCCAGCGAGCCATTGTCGTCGCTCGTCACTATGCGAACAAACAGGACACACCTGAATGGGAAAGGGAGAGGAAGAGATTAGTCAGGACAGGACCCCATACGTGGCAGACGAAGAAAACAGAAGCACTCATCGATGCCGCCGGTGGAACCAAGGAAGCTTGTACGGGGATGGAAACGTGGGAACTGTACGCCAAGTATTTGGGAGGACAAGGATACCAACTTAACATTTTTTCTCAAGCCATCTTTGGTAAGGCCATTTATCGAGGAACAAAACACGTCACTGGAACATCAAAACAGCTGAACCTGTATTTACACAGCAGACATTATGACGTTATTACTTCCATGCCCGCCTTTGTGGAAAGGTCGTATTTTTGTGAGACCTGTCAAGTGGGATACAATCGTGCCGAGAAACATTCGTGTCACGTCATGTGTCAAGGCTGCAAGAAAGTGGGTCCACCCTGTCTACCCGACCCCAACACAAAGACGTGTTACTGTTGTCATCGTGTGTTTGTGAGCCGGCAATGTTTCGATAACCATCTCGCTACCCGTTCCAGAGCCAATGGCAGTATATGTCATCGGTGGAAGAAATGCGTAAAATGTCAGAAGGAATGGGACGTCATCGGAGCCAAGCGAAATTTAGAAGAACATCGATGCGGAGAATACAAGTGCTCCATCTGTCGTGAGTGGCACACGGCCGCAAAACAGTTTTGTTACATTCAACCGCTAAAATCACCCATCGACATGGATAGAGACAGGAAGACACAAATCGACAAACAACAGAGAACAACGTTGACCCGTTTCGTCTTCTTTGACTTTGAATGCCAGCAAGATACAGGTGAACACATACCCAACTTATGTGTTCTGCAAGTGTGCTGTCACTTTTGTATCGATAACCAAGAACCCTGCGAGCACTGTGACACGTACTGGAATCACCAACGGGAAATTGTGTTTAAAGGACCAAACACACTGGACGATGTGGGCAAATGGTTTTTACAACTCGCTGCTCACGGTACGGTGGTAGATGGTCGGAAAAATGACAGTCACGAATCGAGTCCCGTGATCGCCGTGGCTCACAACTTTAAAGGTTACGATGGACTGCTAATTTTACAGACGCTGCACAAACATTCCGTGGCGCAACCTGAAGTTATAATGCAGGGTGGGAAAGCGATGACTATCACTGTTGGTACGGTCAAATTCATCGATTCCCTCAACTTTTTACCAATGGCTTTACGGGACATGCCCAAAACCTTCGACCTGCAAGAATTGAAGAAAGGTTATTTCCCTCACCACTTTAACAGACCGGAGAATGAAGATTACGTGGGCGCTTATCCTCCCAACACCGATTACGATCCGGATGGCATGAGCGTGTCGGAACGAGAGAAGTTTCACGCGTGGTACCAACAACACAGTCACGACGTCTTTGATTTTCGCCAGGAAATTTTGACCTACTGTAAGAGCGATGTGGATGTCTTGCGTCGGTGTTGTGGTGTGTTTCGCGAGATATTCCTGATGGACACGGGCATCGATCCCTTTGAGAAGAGCCTGACCCTGGCCTCCGCCTGCAGTCGCGTACTACGCACACACTACCTGGAGAAAGACACACTCGTCGTCATTCCTCGAGCCCTGATGCAAGAGCCGACATCGGGTCAAGACTGGCATCGCTTCCAGCCTCGACAACAGTCCAACAAAGCACTTCGTTGGTTGGAATGGGAACAACATCGACAGACCATGGCCGCTTTCCGGAACCAGACCCCTCTACCAAACATTCGACACGCTCGCAATGGTAGTGAATGTCGAGTCGGCCCTTACAGTTTAGATGGTATGGACACGACCACGGGTACAGTGTACGAGTTTCACGGCTGTGCCTTTCACGGTTGTCCCAAATGTTTTCCGGGTCCCGTCCAAGACGTTCAACATAAACATCCCTACGATCCCTCGCGCAGTATGCGAGACTTGTACCAGAAGACCCAGGAACGTCACCGTCAACTCCAGGAACAGTACGGTATGCAGACCATTCGCGTCATGTGGGAGTGTGAGATGGAAGAAGAACGACGCCATGATCCCGAGATGGACGAATTTCTGATTGGATTGGAAGATCAGCAATGGCCCGCTCCCGAACCTCTGATGCCCCGCAACGCTTTCTTTGGCGGGAGAACCAATGCTATTCAACTGTTAGTCAACGAGTCGGCCGAAGAGATGCGCTACATCGACGTGGTGTCCCTGTACCCTTACATCTGCAAGTACGGTACCTTTCCCATCAAAGAACCCACGATCGTCACACAGCCCGATCAAGACCAGTGGCAGCAGTACGAAGGGTTGATCCAGTGTTCCGTGTTACCACCTCGTGGCCTGTACCACCCGGTGCTCCCGTTTCGACGAAAACAGAAACTGGTGTTTGCCCTGTGTCGAAGCTGCGTCGACGAACACATGCAACAAGGGGAGATTGCAGAATACCAACCGTGTGATCACACCGACGAACAGCGAGCCTGGGTGGGTACATTTGTCACTCTGGAACTGAAGAAAGCGGTGAGCCTGGGATACCGCGTATTAAAAGTATACGAAGTCTGGCACTGGAAAGAATTCAGCACCTACGATCCCGAGGCCAAAACGGGTGGTCTGTTTACGGGGTACATTAATCACTACCTAAAGAAGAAGATGGAAAGTAGCGGTTATCCCGACACCTGTCACACCGAAGAAGACAAGATCCGCTTCGTGAACGACGTGTACGACACCGAAGGTATTCGTCTGGATCCCGCATCGATAAAACCAAACAAAGGGATGAGGGCGTTTAGTAAACTTCAGCTCAACACGGCTTGGGGGAAATTCGGACAGCGAGACAATTTTCCCAAGACAGAATATATCACAGAGCCCAGCGTCTTCTTTGAAAAAATGTTGGACGTGACCCAGACCGTGCGAGATGTACAGTTAGTCAACGACAACATGGTCTTGATGGAAACGTTGAAAAAAGAAGGACATGTCGCACCCTGTCCCATCACCAATGTGGTTATCGCCGCCTTCGTCACGGCCCAGGCCCGTTTGAAACTCTATTCCGTCTTGGAAAAGTTGGGAGAGCGCGTATGCTATTTTGACACGGACAGCGTCATCTACCAATATAATCCTAAATCATGGAATCCCCCGGAAGGTTCGAGTTTAGGCCAGTGGAAGAACGAGTTGCCCGAGAACGTCACCATTAAGGAATTTGTGAGCGGAGGACCAAAGAATTATGCGTACAGACAAAGCGATGGAAAAACGGTATGCAAAGTCCGGGGATTCACCTTGAATTATCGTGCCTCCCAACAACTGAATTACGTCATCATGAAGGAGAACGTACGGCACGTCAATCAAAACGAACCGCTTGTCATCTCCAATCCGTTTAAGATTTCGAGATCACGTGATCGACGTCTTTGGACACGCCCCGAGAACAAAAAATATAAAATCGTGTACGACAAGCGTTTAGTTCAATTCAATGACAATGGCCAACCGATCAACACTTACCCCTATGGATACTGACTTTCATTTGTCAGGAACGTGGCGACCAAACAGAGAAGATGATGAATCAGCAGCAACGAATACGGATATGGTCGAAAAACTCAGAGAACGATGGCTCAACTTCCGTGTCAGCAAGTGTTATTTGCCAATAATAGAAACAAGTCAGCGCCAGGAGTGTTTCGGCTGCAGTATGGCTCACCCCAGTGTGAGATACCATGCGTGTCAAGGACTAGGTGTGTCTTCCATAACGGGCCAAGCCTCGCACCCTGTTGACGATTACAGTCACTACCTCTGGTTGGACAAGCCGAAATCAGAAGACGTCGATAAAGTATTAGACAGTCTGGTGGACGACCCATGGAAACGAGTCAAGATCTGGGAAGACGAACGACGATGGCAGGAAGATGTCATGCAAGCCTTGAGAAAGTACTGGGAGATCGTTCCTGGGTTTAAGATGGCGGTGATCAAACGCAAAAATGGAGTGTGCCCCATACGCGTATGGATGGAGCAGTCATCGGAGAGAATGTTATATTGGGAACTGAATGAAATGGATACCGAAAAGATCTCTGACATGGTGATAGAAGGTTGGGAATCTCTCGGCAGACAGCTGGGGGTCAGTGAAGAGTATATTAGTCACGCCAAGAAGATTTACCCAAACGACACACGGAAACAAATCATTAACATGTTCAATCAATGGCGAAGAATGTACGACAAGGAAGCTGGCTATAGGCTGTTGGTACAAGAAATGCAGGGAAACATTAAGCGAGCCAATCTAGTGACGTTGATGGAAGCCTGTCTCGCGAGTGGAGCCGTCATCGCTTGGGACGACCTGCTACCGTATATGGGCAACCTGATGTACCAATTGATACACGGGAAGAAATAGACTCGAATCAGTTAGTTTTATGTCTGTTTTTTTATTGTACAATACCGTATGCAACATGAGCAGAAATAGGAAGAACCGTTTAAGATTTTTAGATCACGTGATCTCTGGACACGCCCCGAGAACAAAAAGTATAAAATCGTGTACGACAAGCGTTTAGTTCAATTCAATGACAATGGCCAACCGATCAACACTTACCCCCATGGATACTGACTTTCGTGTCTCGGGAGGATGGCGACCGAACAGAGATGGAGACGAACCGACAGAAAATACAGATTTGATCGAGAAACTAAGACGACGATGGCTCAATTTTCGGGTCTGCAAGTGTTACCTACCCATCATAGAGGAAAAGCAACACGAGGAGTGTATTGGATGCAAGTACGATCACCCCAGTCAGAGATACCATTCGTGTCTGGGATTGGGCGTGTGTTCCATAACGGGCCGAGCCTCACACCCTGTCGACGATTACAATCACTACCTCTGGTTGGACGAGCCGAAACCAGAAGACGTCGATAGCGTGTTAGGCAGTATGGTGGACAACCCACGCGACCGAGTCAAGACGTGGGAGGACGAACAACAATGGCGGGAAGACGTGGACGAAGCCTTGAAAAAGTTTTGGAGTGTGGTTCCGGGATTTAAGACGGTGTTGATCAAACGCAAAGACGAGTTCATCGAACCCAAAGAGAATCCCATACGTCGGTGGATGGACGAGCTACCAGAGAAAAAGAAACGATGGTTCCTGGATCAAATGGATATCAACGTCATGTCCGGTAAACTGGGCGAAGGCTGGGAATGTATTGGCAGACATCTGGGAATCAGAGAAGCACGGATCAGTCAAGCCAAGATGAGTCATCCTAACAACGCGCGCATGCAAATTTTCACCGTGTTCAACCAGTGGCGACAAAGACATGGTAATCGAGCCAGTCTGATGACATTGTTGGAGGCCTGTCACGTGAGTGAAGCTGTCATTGATTGGGAAGAAGTGCAAAAGTACGTGGAAAGCCTGGAAATCATAGACTAGACACGGACCAATAGAAACGAAGGAAAAGAAAGAACCAATCAAAAGAGAGTGACGTCACAACCAAGGGTATAAGAAGCCAAGTCTCAGAATAAAATTTCATTCTACTCTCAATGGCTAGTCAAGTTTGTTTCTCCTGTAACAATGTCGGACACTGGTATAGAGACTGCCCTGCTCGTTCCCAACAGCAGCAACGAAATCCACAACCAAGACAAGACAGATCAGCTTATGGTTCCTATGGAAAATGTTACCGCTGTGGAGAACCAGGACACTGGGCGCCCCAGTGTGGACAACGAGCCGAAGCCCAAAAAGCGAAAAGTGACGAAGAAAGAAAAGAAGACGTCAAAAGAAAGTGTTACGGGATCAAGAGACCCACCGACGACAACCACAAATGTCTCAACTGTGGACAGCTTGGTCACGGCCTGCTCGAGTGCGAAAAAGAAATCCAAACAGAAAACAACTTTGAAGCCGTTGCCAGTCGCATGTTCGACAACAACGTCGATATGCCCAGAGACAACACCCGCAGTCAGCGATACTGGTACTGGTCAGGAGAAGCGTTCGAATTCTACAGGCGCTACAAAGAAAAACAGAAAACAGAAGCCTGTCAGTCCTCCAGTTATTACCCCAACTACGAGTGAAACTGACGAAACCCCGAAGCCGGCTGTTATTTTGTTGGCGGAGAAGGAAGCAGAAAGTTTTGCCCGAGCATTCATCCAGTATGCGGGTCCGAGAGATATGACCGAAGTCTTGGCGTATCCCCCCTGTTTCGATATGAGCGAATGGGTACCCGTTGTCGTCACGTTTGCTGAAGTGGAAGACTGGCACCCACACGATACGATGCAGAAGCTGTTGGGAAAAGTGTATTGGATTCCTCGTGTCCTGAGAAACGTACCCTGGTTGAGACAAGAGATCCTGAAGAGAGAACGCGTTAACTAACATTTTTTCTTTTCCTTTGTACTATATGTTGTATTGAATGTATTTTTGAATGCTCTTTTTTGTATTTTTTGTAAAATAAAATCTGTTCTTATTTCACTTCATGTCTGTTGTTCTGTGGTGGGCGCGAAGGTATAAAAGGCAGGGGAGAAGGGGGTTGGGGGACAGTGCAAGATGGATGTGGCGTTCAAACACCCCTTTACCATGTTAGTCAGCGGTCCAACAGGGGTTGGCAAGACGGTCTTTGTACAGAAATTTCTCCAAGCGTCTCTGTTCGACATCCCTCCCCAACGCACCGTGTGGGCCTACGGAGAATGGCAAGAGAGTTACGAACACTTTCCATACACTTATGTCAAAGGATTGACGGATATTGACGACGTGATGGGGCAAGTCAAAGGGCCCCAATGTTTAATCGTGGACGATTTGATGGGGGAAGACACGGAGATATTGCAACAGTGGTTTACGAAAAAAAGTCATCACCACGACACGAGTGTCATTTACATTGTGCAAAACTTGTTTGACAAGCGACAGCGTACCATCAGCCTGAATGCCCATTACTTGGTTTTGTTCAAAAATCCTCGAGACGCCTCGCAAATTAGTACGTTGGCCCGTCAGATGTACCCTTCCCATACCAAGTATATGGAGGAAGCTTTCAAGGATGCGACGAGTACCCCTCGCAGTTACTTACTCGTTGATTTGAAGCCCGACACACCCGAGACTCTGCGGTTGAGAAGCAACATTTTACCCGAAGAGGAACCACCCATCGTCTACGTCCAAAAAGTATAAAAGGGGGACCTGTACCTCGAATTGATTCTGTTTGTCACGATGGCTCGCACGAAGAATACGCAGCGGAAACACCCACCTCCGACCCTTCCCCGGGCGACGTTCCCGACCTTGGCACCGGACCTTCGTGGTCCCACGGTACGAAGGCGCACTCGTCCGAACATGAGGGCCCCCAGAACCCAATGGTTACCCCCCTCGTTGACACCACCCACGAGTCCTATGTCTCCCTTACCGCTCACACCACCACGCTTTTTCTCCCCAGTCACACCCCCACGACCCATGTCACCACGTTCCCCTTCTCGGTCTCCCTCGCCGATCTTTCGAAGACCACGAAGACCACGAAGAGAAAAGAAGAGTTCTATAAAAGGATTGAAGGCGTTCATTCGCAAGTTACAACAACTGACTCCCGATATGGCTTATGGACAGCTGGCCAAAAATACGGGCAGGGCGCGTATTGGATTGTTGCAGTGGTTCAAGTTGGCGGCCAACCATTTGCTGAATGATAACATCCAACCCCTGCATGCACAACACAAGAAATGGGTGGAACGAAATCGCCAGGTGTTGACCCAATTGACGGAGAAAAACATGCCGACGGCTGAAAAACTCTCTCTGATCATGAAACCCGGAGGACGTGGATTTTTCGGGGGCGTGTTGATTCGTATCTTGCTGCGATGGAAGGAAAGGCTGCAAGAGGAAAGAAACAAGAAACGAAATAAATTCGTTCGACGAACCGCTCAGCGTGGAAAGGGTCTGAGTGCCAAAGAGTTGAATCAACATCGAGCATTGCTTCGCAAATTGACTAATCCACAAACATCGCCCAACGTCAAAAAAAGGCTTCTCAAACAACAAGGCGGTGCTATTGGTGCCTTGCTCGCTATGGCCATTCCAGCATTAGCCCCCTTGGTATCTAAACTATTGGGAGGACAACAGGGTGGTAAACATCCCTGGACACGAAGGAGCGAGAGAGCGAACGCTGGGTTTGCCGAGTTCAAGAAACTATTTGGTGGATAACCCGTGGGACAGAAAGGTATAAAAAGGGAACCGGTGCACGACCCCGAGCTCAGTCATGGAGACACTGCGGTATCTATTGAACACTGCACCCAAAGACCGCCCACTTTTGCTCGAGACCCAGCCCATTGTCGACGGTGTGTGCGAGTGTATTGGAAACCTAATTCGTGGCAACGTTCCTGTGGCCGACAAAGAAATCAAACGTTTGAAAAAGGACGCCCCCTTGTTACGACGTTTGGGCACGTCTAAAACACCTTGGAAGACCCGTCGGCGACTTCTGAAACAACAAAAAGGAGGATTCTTCACCCGGTTGTTTCGGTCTTTTCCAAAAGATGAAATTCGCCAAGAAAATGAAACTGGTACCCTTCGACGGACCCACCGACGTCAAACCCGTCAAAGTCATGCAAGTCGAACCCGTGTACGATCGAGATCCACTGCAGCAGGCCGTCGAAAATGTTCACCAAGACATGCAACGCGTGCTAAACGACCCAACACTGGGCGACGAAAATAAAATGCAACGGTACGGACAGTTGTTACAGCGTTATCAAACGATGCAAAAGAAAAGAAAACAGGTCATTCCCTTGTCGGACGAAAACATACCCGAGCACAAAGAAGAAGCAGCCGTGGTGTCGGAGATACCCATTCTGGAGTCGGTTCCCCGAGCCTATCAACATCGAGCTCGCCTTTTGTTGAAACACATGAAAGAAAAGACACCTTGGTCGTGGAATGAGAACTTGGAATTGATTCGGAATGGCGTACCCGTACCAGGTACCAATGCCATTGACATTGTGAACGATTTGGTTCGTCGGCGAAAGAATACCCAGGCCCCCATGGGATGGTTTGGCGTGATGCAAAGTTTAAAGGCCACGAACGTACCGCGCGAAGCCATTGGTAATCAAGAACGATGGAACGTATTGTCCACGCCACCCACACGGCCTCCGCCGCGACGTCCGAGAAAGAAGAAAATCTCCAGTACGGATACCCCTAGTACATCTACCAGAAGATGGCTGTCTTTGCAAAACCTATAAATAGTCTGATCATATGCCAATCGATTGAAACATGGAACGAAAGCTGAAGAAAGTATATTACGACCCGAAACACCCGGCCGCTTTCGGTGGAGCCCTGGGTCTTCACAAAGCTACTGGTGTGGCTTTGGACCAAGTCAAGACATGGTTGAAACAACAAAGGGCGTACACCTTGCACAAACCACTGAAAAAGAAATTCTCTCGGTCCCCCACGGTGGTGGCCGGGATAGATCACCAATGGCAAGCAGATTTGAGCGATATGTCGGCCTTGGCCCAACAGAATGAGGGATACAGGTTTTTGCTGTGCGTCATCGATGTATTTTCCAAGTACGCATGGGTGTTGCCTCTCAAAAACAAGACGGGGGACAGTCTGGTAGACGCTTTTCGTCGAATCTTTCAAAGTCGACAACCTCTACGACTTCAAACGGATAAAGGTACCGAATTCCTCAATCGAAAAATGCAAACGTACTTGAAAAAGAAAAATATTCATTTCTTCGTGACACACAACGTCGAAACCAAGGCCAGTGTGGTGGAACGATTTCAACGGACATTGAAAGAGCGTATGTGGCGATACTTTACTCATCGACAAACACAACGGT
Source organism: Patella pellucida (assembly GCA_917208275.1). Classification (NCBI taxonomy): domain Eukaryota; kingdom Metazoa; phylum Mollusca; class Gastropoda; family Patellidae; genus Patella; species Patella pellucida. Next base: position 65,072,226 of record OU795042.1, on the reverse strand, counting down.
ACATCGATGTGCTAGACGAATTGGTTCGGGCTTATAATGCTAGACGACATCGTACCATTGGCATGGCACCCAAAGACGTTCGTCCCGAACACGAATGGATGTTGACAACACCTCCACGTCCCACCAAAAAGAAAAAGAAAACCATGGACACCGGCACGACCGTACGTTTGGCTTTACCGAAACATGGGGCTTTTGATAAAGGTTACTGGCCAAACTGGACTCTGGAAACATTTAACGTTACACCCAACATCGGTCCCGGCTACAAACTTTTGGACGAAAGAGGTGAACCCATACAGGGCACCTTCTATCCCGAAGAATTGCAAGCGGTCCAAGTCAACGACGATGAGATCTTTCCCATCGAAAGAGTACTCGAAAGAAAAAAAGACAAAGTTTTGGTGAAATGGTTGGGCTATCCGGCGAGTTTTAATTCGTGGATCGACAGGACCAGTCTCCAAAACGTATAAATAGGAGTGAGAGACGTCAACCTCAGTCAACATGCAAGACCATTACTAGAAGATCATGTCTGAGTACATCGAATTTGATAATCGTCTAGCCACGTTTGACAACCGATGGACACATGTTCATCCATCCGCCCCCAAGTTAAGTGAAGCAGGGTTTGTGTATTATGGTGATACTGATCGCGTGCAGTGTTTCAGCTGCAAATTAATATTGAAGGATTGGCAGAAATTCGACGATCCATTCCACGAACACGCTAAATATAAACCAAACTGCCCCTATTTGAGAATGATTAAAGGGTCTTTGTGTGGTGGTTACCGATGGGAATACAAAGGAATACTAGCGGGAAAAGTCATCTCGTTGGCCCATTCCCGTGTGTTGTACAGGTGTAAAGACGAATGTGTTAGGGTCGCTAAGAAAGCAGACTTTAGCATTGTTGATAGTATGGGTAGACCCTATTTATTCATAACGGAGTGGAATTGCAAAGAAGATAAAGTCAAACAATGGAATATAGACAACATGCCCACCGTAACACATGATTTCGAAGCTTATTTGTTGAACCAGTAACCCGGTGACCAGGACCAGTCTCCAAAACGTATAAATAGGAGCGAGAGACGTCAACCTCAGTCAACATGCAAGACGAAATCACGTCTACGTCCGCGAGTGCCCACAATTGGTCGCTCTTGGGAAAACGTGTGCCACAAGCGGAAATTGTCTTTTTCTGTCAAGTGATTTTAGTGTACGTCGTGGCGGGAGTTTCTTTGTCCCAGTTGGCCTTCAAACCCGACGGATCGCAGACTACCTTGTGGACGGCTTTGCTCTCCAGTACCTTGGGTTACCTGTTACCTTCACCGACCTTGAAAACCAAACATAATGAACAACGACCGACCCTTTTACCTCACGCTTCCTAGTGACAGTTCCATGTCGTGGTATCCCGACAACAAAGTCTCCACGTATCACACCCACCTGGAACCTCCACTTCTTGTCGATCATCGGGATTGGGAAGTGGGTCTGTCCATGATCACGTTACCTGACCATTGGCAAAACATCGATCAACGAGACAACACGCTCGGCTTACGCATTCATCCTTGGTCGCCCCCGAGCACGGCGTCCGAAGTAAAGATATGTCGGGACCGCCACAGGATTGACCCGTCGAATTGTTTCAAAGGTGTAAAGGGTGGTGAGATCAAGGGATCGATCGAAATGGAAACGCACATCAAGAGTGACGACTACGAGTCGCTGAGACACATCCTGGATGTCCTGAACACTAGACTGGATGATTTGTGGAACCTGACTCCCATCTACGATCATTTGGCCAATCAACCCAAACGTTTGGATCCCAATAACAAGGAAATGACCGACGAAGAGAAGAAACAGCAAATCGCCTACGAAACTCGAGAGATGATGCGTCAAGGGGCCGTATCAAGAGGTTCCTTCGTGTCTTTCAAGAAAGACAACACTAACGATAAAGTGTATCTGAAGATCAATCACGTGCAGACGCTTTTCTGGTTGGACGTGTTGCCGAAAATCGAACTTCGTCTGTGTGGTCCCATCGTGTCCATGTTGGGATGGACTGGAAACGAAATGATGATTTCCCTGCAGTCAATCGAAATGACCGGCGAAGATGGCCAAAGTCTACGGTATTTCTACGCCCACCACATCGCGAATCTTCAAATCCAGTTCGATCTGTTTTACATCTACACGGACATTATCGAACCCCAGATCGTAGGCGACGTGAAGGCTACTTTGTTGGACGTGATTCCCAGTCGACGATTGTATCACCGCCCCGCCAGGATTCACTACTTACCTCTGAAGTACAGTCGACTAAACTCCATTGGTCTCTATATAAGGAACGGAATGGGGAAAGCCGTGCCATTTCTCGACGGTAAGGTGGTGGTCCAACTTCATTTTCGCCGCCGATGATGATTCGAGTGTACAAAGGTGGAGTGCTCAGACAGCGAGGGGCTGGCAATGGTCTGGTAGTGTACAAGGGGGGAATTCTGAGACAACAGGGTGCCGGTCGATGGTCGGGGTTATTGAATGCCGTCAAATCGGTCGGGAAGACCTTGTGGTCGGCGGGCAAAGAGGCCGTGAAAAAGAATGTGGTCCAAATGTTACCCAAAGTGGGGCAAAGCGTGCTCGACGCCGTCAGTGGTCGTGAAAAATGGAACTGGAAGAAAGTCGCCCAGGACACGCTTCGCCCCGCGTTGTCAAACACGATGTCCGACACACTCAAGAACGTGGTCGCCCACCTGGAACCTATAAAAGACCCCTCACGAACCCCGTCCACTTCACATCGTCCGAAGAGGAAGAAGAAGCCACAGGTCACCTCTCACAAACGACGTAAACTAGATATCTTCGACCATGGCTACGCAGGTAATGCGCAATGATTCCTGTCCCTGCGCGCGAGACGAATTGCAGAATTTGTTCAGTGTACCCGACACGCAGACGGCCATAAACAAGGTGACCCACATTAGAAAGTATCCACTGACACCCGACCTGAACCACGATGGTCCCATCGAATTTTATATTTCCAATGCCACCACCGATTTCATCGATCTGGCCAACATGACACTACACGTGGCCCTGAAGGTGACCAAGAACGACGGGGGAGACCTGGATGCGGATAGTCAAGTCGCACCCATTAACAACTTGTTTCATTCGTTGTTTAAAGACGTCAAATTACGCCTGGGAAAGGATGCCGAAACTTTGGTCACCAACTCTCTGCCCACCTATCCCTATCGGGCTTACTTGGAGAATTTGTTGAGTTTCGGTAAGGGAGCCAAGAACGACCACCTGTCGAAACAAGTCCTGTGGGAAAAAGATACCGCCGGACAGTTCAATTCCACGAAATCCGTCGCCACCAATGGGGATGGTGGACGACAGGCACCGACTAACAAAGGATTGGAAGAACGCCAGAAAACCATCGCTGCCAGTCGCACCTTTGAATTGCAGTCACGTCTACACTTGGACATGTGTTTACAAGATCGGTATTTGATTGACGGTGTGGACCTGCGGTTGAAATTGGAAAAGCAATCCACGAAATTCTTTCTGATGTACGGTGAAGGCAACGATGCAGAAGACTACAAAGTCGAGTTCACCAAAGCCTACCTGGATATCCCGTTCGTCACTCTGGCTCCCAGTACCTACACACGGGTGGCTGCGCAACTTCAATCGTCCAACGCCAAGTATCCCCTGAAGCGTGTGGTGGTCCGCGACATGGTCATTCCCGACAATCGCACCAGTCACGTCTTAGACAATCTGTTTGTCAACGAAAGCCTACCAAAGAGATTAATCGTGGGTATGGTACGTAACACGGCCTACGATGGAAGAAAAAACAGAAATCCCTTCGAATTCCAACACAATCAATTGGAAAACATCAAATTGACCAAGAACGGTGAAATTGTAGACGAATACGACGTCAACTTTCCCCAGCGACAAGCCATCACTCCCTACCTGGATTTGATGAAAAGGGTGGCCGTCTTAAACACCCGAGAAGACCTGGACCTCCCTTTCCACGACTATATCAATGGGTACACCTTGTATTGTTTCGATTTGACCAACGACCACGGAGCCGATGGTAACTACTTTCATCCCAAAGCGGCGGGTAACCTGTCTTTGGAACTCAAGTTCGCTGCGGCCCCGACCAATCACCTCAGTCTTGTTGTGTTTGCCGAATACGACAATGTCTTGGAAATCGACGCTAACCGACAAGTCATCACAGATTGGTGAGGCTCTCTCCAATCAACAATTGACACAGACTTTAGAAAAACATCTCCCTGGTAGCGTTTTCGGGGGTGTATGGGCTCGTAATCATCTGGATATACTACGCCCGACCTCGTACCCTAAAGCCTACGTCATCAACACGGACGACGAAGACCAACCCGGCAAACACTGGACCGTGTTTGTATGCGAAGGACCAGATCACGTTACCTTCTTCGATTCGTACGGCTGTCACCCTGATGTCTACGGAGAAGCCTTTCGACGTTTCGTCCGAGATCTACAACTCCACTACCAACCCCGATGGATTCAAGGACTCGACAGTGTTGTGTGCGGACATTATTGTTTGTATTATCTATGTCATCGATTTCACGTGCCCTCCACACACGCCCTCTCCGTTTTCGGTCGCGTGTATCGTGTAAACGATATACTAGTCGAACAATGGGCCAGGGATCATTTCCCCGATTTGCAACCAGACCAGAAGAAGGGACAACGGTGTCGATGCTTTTTGCTCTGTAAATATGTTTTTTTGTGTTCAATGCCTTTGTGTTCAAGTTCAATTTTGTGTTCAATAATATGCTTTGTAAATGTGTTCAAGTTCAATAAAATGTCGACAACATATTACGTGTCTGGTTTTTTTGTGACGTCATGTGACGTCATGCTATTCTGATTGGTGGAAAATGGTATCGCCCCAACACATTAGACTCGTCCCGTCCCGAGCTATAAATAGGAGTGTCGAAGCCAAAAGAAGTCAAAAACAAAATGGATTCTAAGGATAAGAGAGTCTGTACAACTTGTGGGGGATATCACCCTTTGTCTAAGGGGAACCGGCCAGAAGCAGATTACCTTGTCTGCTTCTGGTGTGGGGTAGATGTATCGAACACCTATCATAGGCGGTCAAAGCATGCGGTCAAGTGCGAGAAGCGACCTGTACCACGGTACTCGGCAGAGCATCCAAGATGCTCCTGTTAGTTACATTTTGAAGACCAAACGGCCCTTTTCAGGGCCAACTTAATCAATGGAAAAGAGTTCTTCCCCCTTCTCCCCTCTTCTTCCCTCCTCTCCCTCTCTCTCTCTTCTCTCTCTCTCTCTCTCTCTCTCTCTCTCTTTCTTCCGCGCGCGCGCGCCCTCTCTTTCTGCACGTGCAAGGTCACGTGCAAGGGCTCATCAAGGGGTCAAACACGTGCAAGGGGTCACACACGTGCAAGGGGTCATCAAGGTCAAACACGTGCAAGGTCATGTGCATGCACGTGCATGCGTCTGCGCATGCACGCACGAGCGTAGCGGAACAGGCATCCCTACTACTTCAGGGTACAAAATACTCTGCAATTAAAAGGTGTAAAAAGAAGTTGACAGAAATAATACAGAATTTATTAAGGCCTCAATAAAATGGTAAATGTAAATTAAGTAATGATAGATACATTTTGAAATATATACCCTCCCACAATGAAATTAAGTTGGCAGACATTGCGTTTAACAACAGCTTACTTACAGTTATAGGTATCCCCGGTGAAAACAGAGTTTTGAAAGGGAATTGAAGCAAATGTTTAATAGATTGGTTACTTTAAATATGTGTTTAGTCCAAATATATTGTCGAATCACAAAGTTTGTACCCAGGAATGCATCTTTAAGGACAAAATAAAACAAATTTCCATCTGTACACGAATCGTGTGCCATAATGCGTTTAAGGTCCATTTTGTCACAAGGGACTTCTTATCTGGAGAGCATACGCAATAAATACTATGTTAACTGGAATAACCAGGCGCTAGATATTGACATTCGACTGAGACTTCAGACGTATTTCACCGAACACAGCTGATTTAAATAATTCGCTTTCACGTGGGGGTCTTTAGCAGTGGGAGGAAACCGGAAGACCCAGAGAAAACCCACTAGGCTGGAGAGGCGACCCTACTCCTTGTCACGTACAGAATAGAATAGAATCGAAACGTTCTTTGAAGACATCATACAATATTCAAAGTATAAATTTACGAGTACACAATTTATGGACGGGCACAAATTTAGAGCACTTACATTACCAGACAGCATAGAACTCGTATACAGGGTAATTATTAGCATTTATCACCCAATAATACATTTGACGGTAGATATCGCTTGTGTGTTAAATGTGATATCTACAGTGTGGTGATATCACTTTAGTGGTGAGATCATTTTACATAAATTTGATTAATCAATCAAAAAGGAACTACCTTCTTTTATTTTAAAGAAACCACTTAGTTTAAGTAAAGAGTGACTTTTAAAAAAAAAAAAAAAACTGCTTTTTTTAAATTGACCTTGAAGGAAAAAACTGGGTCAGTATACGGGGCTATACAATAGCTAAACTGCTGTCAAAAAATGATGTATCACTACGCTATAATGTAAATAGGATCGGTAAAAGTGAAATCTTTAGGAAAGAATTATATTTATTTATTTGTGCATGTAAGAAAGGATTGGGTGATAAATAAAATCTCCAACTCGTGTTTTTTGATACAATAAATATCAACACTCGTTGATAAAGTAAAAAAACTCGGCAGAGCCTCGTTTTTTTTTACTTTATCAACTTGTGTTGATTTTTTTGTTATCAAAAAACACTCGTAGGAGATTCTCTATATATGTTTCAAGTTAACACCAAGTCTTTGTTAATTACACGTGGGATACAGGTAAAGGGGGTGGGGCTATCTTGCCGAATAATGACGTAAGAATAAGAAAGTATATTTATGTGACTATATTCACCGTTATTTCAACTTCCCAGTCAATATGTAACAGGTGTTTTACTTCAGCGTGAGATATCAGTTCTATTTATAGTAACACTATTTATATCATCACGATTAATAATGAGTATTATAATCTTGTAGTAGACTACGACACGGTGTTTGGTGCTAAGTACTGATGCCAGACAATATCCATCAGGAACATTTCTGGAGACCAGTATTGTAAGAAAGAACTATCGTGACAAGATTAACAATTTTTATTCTGTAATCTTCACTATTTATTCATTTAGTTAGAAGAGAATGGTAATACTAATTACCTTGTGCCTGGCCGAGAGAGACAGGCAGGAGTGGATCGGCCCATAGGGCGATCCGTAGGACAAAAAATTAAAAAAACAATGTTTGTCCCTTTCGTCTAAACAACTAGTCTAAACATAACGGGGGGGGGGGGCATGTAGCGATGACGTTCATGTCGTATGTGGCCGGTGGCTTTAACGGGCCGCAAAGTCATCACTGGAGTCTGGAATGGGCTGGTATAATAGACTTTCTGGGCCGCGTGTGCTGGGTGTGGGCCGGAATTCGGAATCCTGCCATGGTCTGCTGGCTGAATATGAATGCGAAACGTTTTCCTGAGGTTCATGAGGCTGCTGTTAACATTCCTTGGACATTTTTATTAACTCGTTTTTTTCCAGTAATGACATTACAGATTTTAGATGTCGGGAATTGTCTCAAAAATGTACTGTGTCCTGTACGCCTATGCATGTTCGCTCCCATGGCACCCCGTCAACATAGGCGTACTTGGCACAATAAAGTGCCCGAAATTTAATAAAACACTAATTTTATTGGCGTTTGCGGTCGTCAAATATGCCAACATTTTCTTGGGGTTTCATTCAAGGTCAGCTCCGCTTCTTCACCTCTCGGAGAAAACCGGTGTCGCTGTCTGTAAACATTAATTTTTTCGGGCATTTCTAGTTTTGCTTCCCTAACTGTCATCTTCCATACAAGGAAGGCCGGGGTCTGTAAACACGATATTTTTAGGGCATTTCAGGTGATTAGATTTTATTTGACTCATTATGTGTACATAAAACAATACACAGTAAACACAATATAAATAAAGATCGGTTACTATATATAGATCAGTTATAGTTACAATTTACTAAATATAGATGAGTTATAGTTACAATTTACTAAATATAGATATAAGTTATAGAGACAAGTTACTAAATATTGATCAGATATAGTGACAAGTTACTAAATATAGATATAAGTTATAGAGACAAGTTACTAAATATAGATCAGTTATAGTGACAAGTTACTAAATATTGATCAGATATAGTGACAAGTTACTAAATATAGATATAAGTTATAGAGACAAGTTACTAAATATAGCCATGGTATAGTAAGAAATGTGACATCACATATAGAATGTAATGTCATCTATTTGTTACCATTTGTACCCAAACACTCTTAAATAATAATTAACTGTACTAAAAGAAATATTATTTATATATCTGTTTATTTAAAGTTTTTCTTTCAACGGCGTCTATTGGTCCTTTTAACATCCATTAGTTTCAATACAACTTGTATGTTGAAATTGTTTTTGGAATCTAGAAAACCTTGGTTTGTTAATTTGTCCCACGTAATAAAATTGCGAAATCCCCACCCTGAGGCGTTACATTGAAAGTCTTTTAAACTAACTGTACCTAGCCTTGTCATCGATTTATTTTCATCAGTTCGGTTGATCAGTTCCAAGGAGTAAATAACTTGACATGATAAAATATCCGAACGTCGATAATATGGTTCGTCCAAACAAAGAAAAAAACCTGGATCACCAAATGACTTAATTTCTACCAAGACACACCACGGTAACCCGTGAAATGTTGTAACCAAACTATATAATTTATCATTGTGTCTGAACTGATTTATATTAAACGTTGTAATAAATCTTGTTTCAAGGTGTACATCTACTTCACCGAGTTGTTCCCGTAGAACTGTCTCATTTATGCCTGTTACTTTAAAGGCTGGATACATTACATCAGGCATGTTTAATTTTCTGGAACGACATTCGTCTGCTTCCTGTCGCACTGTTGGCAGTCTCTCCAAAACTCGAACAATTGAAGTATCTTCCAGAATTTTTATGGAAACTTTGACACTAGATTTCAAATCTTCAGTCAGTGTTTTAATGTCCTTCATCAGTTTTGTGAATTTGTCATTTTCTTCAACGCAGGTTTTTTCTATTTCTTCCTTTATATTTTCTCCAATTTCGTGAATTTTAGCACAAATATTTCTAACATGCGTATCAACATTCTCCCTGGCCGATTTGGTCGCTTCTTCTACTTCAGATAATTTACTTTGTAAAGATGTAGAATGATTTTCAAGTTTGTTGATATGTTTTTCTATTTCGACTTTTAGTGTTTTCAGTTCGTCTCTGATTTCTTCACGCACGTCATCTTCTTGTAAATCCAGAAATGTATGTCCGTTGTGATCGTTGACAAGGCATTTAAAGCAAACCGCCACCAAACAATCTTTACAGTAGATTTCTATATTTTTTTCTGTGTGTTTTGGACAGAAATCTGTAGAGTTTGGGGAAGCATTTCTTGCTTTATCAGAGTTATCTCTCTTTAGATCAGCATATGGTACCGTTAAATCTTGTTTTGAAATTCCAACTAACGTGACAACAATGTGTCCTTTACAACCAACCAACCTATCATGTGTCGATTTACACGATTCACATAAATGTTGTTGACAGTCGCGACATCGACATGTCGCTTGAATATTTAAACAAACGTCACATTGTTGATTCTGTAGACTTGTGTCATTCCCCCTTTTCTGCTTAGATGGAAATTCATTTATCCCGCCCCCTAAAGGAACAATAATATTCTGCCGACAAAGTGGACAAATAAACTGACCGTTCGCTGAGGTTCTCTGAACGTAATCGTCTAGACAGTTGTAACAGAAAGAATGCTGACATTCTATAATTTTAGGATCCTGGAAGTCATTTAAACAAATACTGCATACTTCATTATCTGTCTGTTCAGCCATTGTGATCTATTAAAGTGGATTAAGACAGAATGTTTATCAAGTTATTGTCCATTACAACTACTGACAAGATCCAATATCTAGCCCCTTTCCTCCCCATACACACATATAACACATACAGTACAGTATAAATGTTATTCAGGTTTGTACACATGAACGATCACTGTGTTGATAGCTAGATTGTATAAAGCAATGACCCCATTTCTTTCCACGTTGGCCGTCTTTATGTTTGTCTATGTCCCTTACTTTCCTGACACCAAATAATATTTTACACGGCTACAATATCAACAATAGTTGTTCGGTATAAGTACGACGCATGACCGCCACCATTTGTCCATTACTAAGAATACTCTGCTTTCACTTTCACTTTCTCTGGAAATATACAACTTCCGGTTATCTACTATATTATTTTATCGTCCAGACGTTGGCGACCGCGCGTGTCTTTAACAAACTAATCAGCAGTAAATATTCGCTTGACCGCTATACCTATGAAATGAAATGGGGTTTAACGTCCTACTGTTCTGTTCTGCTCCTAAACTGGGCTAATGAAGACGGGCATACGCCATACAGTGTGTTATAAGGGAAAAGATCTCTTGGCAGTTGGAATTCGATAGTAGGCCTTATCGCCGCATCCCGGGCAAAATTGTCCTCATAGCACACTGTATAACGTATACCCGTCTTCATAAGCCTAGGTTAGGAGTAGAACGTTAAACCCCGTTTCATTTCTTTTCATTTATAATGTAAACAAACAATGCACGTGTTATCGACCCCGTCGTTTTATGTGACGTCACATATAAACATATACAGCACGTGAACTTGGAACATTTCATATTCTCGAAAAGAATTGGAACATTTCTTGCATTTCTTACTCAGGACGAATTTATCTCTGGAATTGTTAAATCCGAAAATTACAAAAAATAAAGAAATGTTTACTCCTACCTGAACAATTTGTTTTTACACCCCTACCCCCCAAATAAATATTTGTAATCATTTTGTTCGCCCATCTGCCTGCCAGCTTTATTATCTAGGTTAAATGTTCAGATTTTGCGTACATAAATGTTTGGTAAATAAACCATTCTTGCAAATTTGAAAAAAACCTGCAAAGAATTGTAAAATATTACAGCTGGGGACAATATAAAAAAAGAGAGACAGAGAGAGAGAAATTGGGTTTAACGTCCACTCAACACAAACTAGGTCATTCCGGGACTAACATATGGTTTAATTTTTTTTCAATAATTCGCTTGTGCGTAGGGGTCTGTAGCAGTGGGAGGAAACTGGAGGACCCGGAGAAAACCCACGAGGTTAGATAGGCAACCCTACTCCTTGCAATATTAAAGGAGGAGCGTCTCTAACTCAATGTAATTCAAAGTCTTCGACAATAAAAAAAACGAATTATATAGATGTACCATAATGCGTTTCAGCGCCATTTGTAACAAGGGACTCAAAGAACGAGGCTAGAGTAGACATTTTTCTTAAGTCACGTCATATTCTCATCTTAAAGGTCAGTGTAAAGCAGGTTTATGTTAAAGGTTATCTATTTTAACATTAAGGGTATGATCAATTCTCTGTAACTTATATAAACCCTGTTGTTTGCCTGGTGTCACATAACCCTTCATGTATAATATTAATATTGATTGTAAATTGTGGGTGCTTATATTATATATTAGTGTATAATTGTTAATTGTTTAATCCGAAAAATTAAAAAAAATGAAGAAATGTTTACTCCTACTTGAACAATTTGTTTTTACATGCCCTCCATAGTTAATACATACCTGTTGTCATTCTGTTCGCCTGTCTGTCTGTCAGCTTTATTATTGAGGTTAAATGTTCAGACTTGGCGTACATAGATGTTTGGTAAAAATATGAAACAAGATATATATAATTTGATGGTTTTTATTACAAATCACATTCACAACAATGGATTTTGGAGATATTATTATGTGTGCCCTAAAATAGAGTAATAAGGGCACACAATCGTTTACTAGAGTCTCTAATCATTGATTTCGAATTTGACCTCATGAATCAAGTCTCTGACAGTTCTACACAATGTTAAAACTACTAGTACACGATTTAAAGCGAAATCACTTCATTCTCCTCTACGAATCATGTGAGAAAATTCCAATACTATGGATCAATTCAACAACGTAAAAGTGGAGCGGGGGGTTGGGTGACCGAATGGTTAACACGTGCACGCTGTATTCTTAAGGTCTGCCATTGAGTCAACTGGCGTGGTTTCGATTCCCTGGTTGCACCTGATGAGGAGTAGGGTCGCCTGTTCGACCACGTGGGTTTTCTCCGAGTCCTCTGGTTTTCACGGCACCCACTGCTAAAGAACCCCACGATCAAGCGAATTATTGAAATAAAAATGGAACCATGTGTTTGTCCCACAATGACCTAGTTAAAAATGCCCTGAAACAATTAAATCTAACCCAAATATTTAAAAACAAACCAATATCACTATACAATGGACGTAGAACAGAGTATGACGTCATCACAGCCATTTTGGAATAGAAATCATTTCAAAAATCACATTTTGAACAGCGTCAGGAACAACAGCAAGATGAATAGTTCCTGGTCTAACAAATGAAATCAAGACAATCAAGTAATTATTGACCCGGACAACAAATACTATATTTCTGCTAATTAAACAGCAGATATATTATTTATATTTGAACACTGTTTTGTCTCTTTTAACATCCATTAGTTTCAATACAACTTGTATTATATTGAAGTTGTTGTCATGTGTGTGTGTGTTTGGGGGGGGGGAGACATTATGATACATTGCGCACATGCTAACCATTCGACCATTCAACCCCTCAGTTGTTGTTGAAATCTAGTTTCTTGAAGCATGAGCATGTCCCAGTTAATACAATAGTTCAGTCCCCATCTTAAGGTTATCCTGAAAGGCTTTTAAACGAATGGCCAAATTTTCACTAAATTCCAGTTCTATGGGAATCATTTATATTCACCAAACAATTTTTTTTTTTTTAAATAATTTCAAAGGTAAATTTGGGTTATTGATTTGATTTTATTTGAATTTTTATTACTACACCATAAAAGTATACATCAGTTATAGTGATGAGTTACTTAAACATGCATTATGCAAGAGCTAAATCTGCCCATTGCAGGTCTTTTGTTAGGCCTGAAATTTTATATAAACTATTAATTAGAGATTTATTAAAAAAACAAAACCACAATCAACTCTCGATGGCATCGGATACTCAAGACTTTAACTAGATTAGAACAGTTCGCTATTTAAAAATGGGAAAGCAAGGTTAAGTGTTGAATATACAAGTGCCCTGGTTACCACTATGCACACACCTACAAATGGTGATAACTTGGCCAAGAATGAAGTAATTTGAATGAAATTTTCAATATTTTCATTTTACATTATCTATTTTTGAGCTATTATAGCCAGAATGATTAGCTCTTTATCTTAAACATATATAATGTACCTTTAATATAGATCAGTTGTAGTGATACGTTACTAAATATAGATTAGTTGTTGTGATAAGTATAGTGTTTTTTTCTAGGGCGTGGTTTTCTCATTTTAATATCCATTAGTTTCAACATAACTTGTATGTTGAAGTTCATGTTGAAATCTAGAAAACCACTTTCTTGGTCTGTAAATATGCCCCACGTAATAATATCGTCATATCCCAACCCTACCCCATCTTGAAATACTTTCAAACTTCTTGTATCGTTTTTTGTTACCGATTTGTTTTTATCTATTTGGTTGATCAGTTCCAGGGAGAAATCAACTTTACATGATAAAATATCTGATAATCGACCTGTTTTGTTTAAACGTAGAAAAAGACCCAACATATGTTGGCTTGAATGGTGAGACAACAGTTTAGATGCAGAGACACACCAAGGTAAACCGTGAAATGTTTTAACCGAACTAATTAACCTCTCTTCGTCGCTGAGATGTGCCACATTAAATGTGTTAATAAATCTTGTTTCAAGATGTACATCTACTTCACCGAGTTGTTCCCGTAGAACTGTCTCATCTATTTCTGTTCCTTTAAATGATGGATACATTGCATAAGGGATATTAAACTTTCTCGAACGACATTGGTCCGCTTCCTGGCGCACTGTTGGCAGTCTCTCCAAAACTTGAACAATCGAAGTGTCCTCTAGAATACTCGTGGAAAATTTGACACCAGATTTCAAATCTTCAGTCAGAGTTTTAATGTCCTTCATCAGCTTTGCAAATTTTGCATGTTCTTTGTTGCAGGTTGTTTGGATTTCTTCTTTTATGTTTTCTCCAATTTCGTGAACTTTAGCACAAATGTTTTTGACATGTATATCAACGTTTTCACGAGCTGTTTTAGCTGCTTCTTCTACTTCAGATAATTTACTTTGTAAAGATGTAGAATGATTTTGAAGTTTGTTGATATGTTTTTCTATTTCTACTTTCATCGTTTTTAGTTCGTCTCTGATTTCTTCACGCACGTCATCTTCTTGTAAATCCAGAAAGGCATGTCCGTTGTGGTCTTTGAGAAAGCATTTAAGACAGACCGCTACCAAACAATCTGTACAGTAGGTTTTTGTTTTCTTTTGCCTGTGATTTGGACAGAAATCGGCAGGGTGTACAGCCGCGACTCTTGATTTCTCAGATGTATCTTCTTTTATCTCAGCAGCTGAAAACTCAGAGATATTCTTCTTTAAATCATGTTTTGAAATTCCGTCTAACGTGACAACGACGTGTCCTTTACAACCAACAAACTTATCATGTGTCAATTTACACGATTCACATAAATTTTGTTCACAGTCTCGACATCGGCATGTCGCTTGAATATTTAAACAAACGTCACATTGTGGAATCCGTAGAGTGGCGTCATTCGTCATTTTCTGCTTAGATGGAAATTCATTTATCCCGCCCCCTAAAGGAACAATAATATTCTGCCGACAAAGTGGACAAATAAACTGACCGTTCGCTGAGGTTCTCTGAACGTAATCGTCTAGACAGTTGTGACAGAAAGAGTGTTGACATTCAATAATTTTAGGATCCTGGAAGTCATTTAAACAAATACTGCATACTTCATTATCAGTCTGTTCAGCCATTGCGTTTCTTAAAATAAATGTTTATCATAAATCTGGTAAAATCCTACATCCAGCCCCTTTGCTCTAAAAACACGTAACACCGGATTTATGTCTATTAATAGTATTATTTATAGCCATAGCTTGCACGTGGACGATCACTTTGTTGACAACTAGATTGTACAATAAATTTATGGCCTCATTTCGCATCCACACAGCTGGTTGTATGCTATCTATGTCCCTTGCTTTGAGTGGATTTTATCAGGTGACAAATTATTATTTTTAACGACGACAATACAAACCAGTAAAAGTATCTCGAGTGATGATACAAATGGCCCCCGCCTTTACCAAGAATAATCTACTTTCAATTTCACTGGAAATATAACTTCCTCTTAACTATCACTCGGAAAACTTCGGTTGATTCCGGTTCCCTAAATCTAAGGAACTTACTGTCGAGGTTTTCCGAATTATTTATTAATTGATCATCCAGGCGGTGGTGACAGCATAACTGTCGTATATTAAACAGGGAGAGAGAAATGGGGTTCAACGTCCACTCATCACAACTAGGTCATTTCGGGACCAACATATGGTCCAATTTTATTTCAACAATTTGCTTGCGCGTAGGGGTCTTTAGCAGTGGGAGGTAACCGGAGTACCCAGAGGAGACCCATGAGGTTGAGAATGCCACATACGCTCACACCAGGGCTCGAAACCACAGCCGCAAGCCAGAGGTGTCCGGCCAGCTAGAGGTCGAAGCGCGGCACTCTAGACCACCAGGCCATCCCAACCCCCCTTTAACAAACGGTTTGGTTGGACTGTTACGAAATGTCATTTTCATATTGTAACAAATCTTAAAATCCACCAGATATTCGGTCCAACATCATTGCCGGGTATTTGCATTTTCTGTGTCACGGCCGCGGCCATTATTGACGTGATATTATTAACCACGTGTATATACTAATGAAATAAAATGGAGTGGAAACACGAATTATTTGTCAATTTCAATAAACATTGATCTTACGGGGAAAAGCTGGGCTTCTGATATCCAATATTAAGGACAAAATAAAACAAATTACCATCGGTACACGAATCGTGTGCCATAATGCGTTTCAGGTCCATTTTTTCACAAGGGGCTTGAAGAACGAGGCTAGCCGGTGACGCATACTTCTTATCTGGAGAGCATACGCAATAAATACCATGTTAACTGGAATAACCAGACGCTAGATATTGACATTCGATGGAGACTTCAGACGTATTTCGCTTTTACGTAGGGCTCTTTAGCAGTGGGAGGAACCGGACTACCCGGAGAAAACCCACTAGGCTGGACAGGCGACCCTAGTCCCTGTCACGTACAGAATAGAATAGAATCGAAACGTCCTTTGGGGACACCATTCAGTATGCAAAGTATAAATTTACAAGTACAAAATTTATGGACGGGCACAAATTTAGAGCACTCACATTACCAGACAGCATAGAACCCATATACAGGGTTCATATTATTTGACAATACAAAACAAAACTTTATAGCATATATGTTTCAAGTGAACAACAAGTCTTTTTTAATTACACGTATGATATAGGTAATGGGGACGGGGCTATCTTGCCGAATAATGACGTAAGAATAAGCATGTATATTTATGTAATAAATGTGACTATATTCACCGTTATTTCAACTTCCCAGTCAATATATAACAGGTGTTTTACTTAAGCGTGAGATATCAGTTCTATTTATAGTAACACTATTTATATCACCACGATTAATAATGCATTATTCAAGAGCTAAATCTGCCTAGTGCAGGTCTTTATTTGGGCATGAAATGTTTTCTAAAGTATTAATTAGACATTAATTAACTGATCCAGGCCTTAATCAACTTTGGATGGCATCACATTGCTCCGATAATAAACAGATTAAAACGTTTAAGTGATAAATCAAATATGGCGGTCCCAGACGCTTCGAGTCTTAGCTTTGATCAACCAGGACCGTGGTTGAAATTATTGCACACGTCGGCCAAATTTCTAAATGCCAAAATCTTCGCTTACAATAGAGTAATTTGAATGAAATTTTCAAATTATTCATTTTACATCACCTACTTTCGAACTATTATAGCAAGAATGGCTAGTTCTTATCTATATCTTGAATAATGTAACTTTAATAATGAGTATTATAACCTTGCAGTAGTCTACGACACGGTGTTTGGTGCCAAGTACTGATGTCAGGAACTATCCACCAGGAACATTTCTGGAGACCAGTATTGTAAGATATAACTATCGTGACAAGATTAACAATTTTTATTCTGTAGTCTTCACTATTTAATCATTTAGTTAGAAGAGAATGGTAATACTAATTACCTTGTGCCTGGCCGAGAGAGACAGGCAGGGGTGGATTGGCCCAGAGGGCGATCTGTAGGACAAAAAAAAAAGAAAAACTGTTTGTCCAATTCGTCTGAATAACATCTGTTTCTTCTGAACATAGTACGGGGGGGGGGGGCATGGAGCGATGATGTTCATGTTATCTGATGAGTAAGTAGACTTAAAGAAATAAAGAATTGATGTTGTATTCATCCGGTGGCTTTAAAGGGGCTAAATCGCTAACATTTGAGACCTAGAAATTGTCAAAAGTGGGTCGCAACGCATATAATACTGTAATATGAATGTATATAAACTGATTTACATTCAATGGTTTCCGTTTTTCCCCAATTTCAAATCAGTTACGTTCGACGAAATAAGCCATGCAGACTTAATCTTGTGCAAATTTCTATAGTGCCTGGTTATTCCAGTCAACATACGCCGTATGGTATGTTGCAATATGTCTAGCCTCGCTCCTTACGTCTCTTATTAAAACTGGGGCTGAAGCACACTATGGTACACGACTCGTGTACCAATGTTAAAAAAAATTATTTTATCTTAAACATCGGATATCAGGAGCTTATCTTTTCCCGGTAAGTTTACATCATCAATGTTTATTTAAAATGGCTAAAAATTCGTGTTTTCGATGTTAAAGTTTTTAGAGGATTTTTAGTTACGGACTTAGGTCCTTTAACGGGCGATCTGTTGGATAAAAAATAAAATAAAAAAATGTTTATCCAATTCGTCTATATAACATCTGTTTCTTCTAAACATAATACGGGGGGGGGGGGCATGGAGCGATGGTGTTCATGTTGTATGTGTGTGGCCGGTCGCCTCAAATTTACTTATTATTAAGTCACCTGCACCCTGTTTGTGGGAATACGTCAGACACGTCTGTCGATGGTTCGTAGATAAAAAAAAAATCAATTTTAAGGCCTCGGCAAAATTTTACCATAGTTCGTCTGCCGGCTGAATATGTGTGCGAGACATTTTCCTGAGTTTCCCGAGGCTGATGTTAAACATTCCTTGACATTTTTATTAACTTGTTATTTTCAGAAATGGAATTACAGAATTTGGATGTCGGGAATGGTCTCAAAAATGAATTGTGTCCTGTACGCCTCTACATGCCCGCTCCCGTGGCACTCCGTCAACATAGGCGTACTTGGCACAATAAAGTGCCCGAAATTTAATAAAACACTAATTTTATTGGCTGGAATAGCAGTAAAACGCGTTTGCGGTCGTCAAATATGCCAACATTTTCTTGGGGTTCCATTCAAGGTCAGCACCGCTTCTTCACCTCTCGGAGAAAACCGGTGCCGCTGTCTGTAAACCTGAAATATTTCGGGCATTTCTAGTTTTGCTTCCCTTACTGTCATCTTCCATACAAGGAAGGCCGGGGTCTGTAAACACGATATTTTTAGGGCATTTCAGGTGATTAGATTTTATTTGACTTATTATGTGTACATAAAACAATACACAATAAACACCATATAAATAAAGATCAGTTACTAAATATAGATCAGTTATAGTTACAAGTTACTAAATATAGATCCGATATACGATACTAAATATAGATGAGTTATAGTTACAAGTTACTAAATATAGATCAGTGATACGATACTAAATATAGATCAGTTATAGTTACAAGTTACTAAATATAGATCAGTTATAGTTACAAGTTACTAAATATAGATCAGTTATACGATACTAAATATAGATCCGTTATAGTTACAAGTTACTAAATATAGCCATGGTATAGCAAGAAATGTGACATCACATACAATGTAATGTCATCAACTGACACCGGATTTACCCATTTGTTATCATTTGTACCCAAACTCTCTTAAATAATAATTAACTGTAATAAAAGAAATATTATTTATATATCTGTTTATTTAAAGTTTTTCTTTCAACGGCGTCTATTGGTCCTTTTAACATCCATTAGTTTCAATACAACTTGTATGTTAAAATTGTTATTGGAATCTAGAAAACCTTGGTTTGTTAATTTGTCCCACGTAATAAAATTGCGAAATCCCCACCCTGAGGCGTTACCTTGAAAGTCTTTTAAACTAACTGTACCTAGCCTTGTCATCGATTTATTTTCATCCGTTCGGTTGATCAGTTCCAAGGAATAAATAACTTGACATGATAAAATATCCGAACGTCGATAATATGGTTCGTCCAAACAAAGAAAAAAACCTGGATCACCAAATGACTTAATTTCTACCAAGACACACCACGGTAACCCGTGAAATGTTGTAACTAAACTACATAATTTATCATTGTGTCTGAACTCATTAATATTAAACGTTTTAATAAATCTGGTTTCAAGGTGTACATCTAATTCACCGAGTTGTTCCCGTAGAACTGTCTCATTTATGCCTGTTACTTTAAAGGCTGGATACATTACATCCGGGATATTAAATTGTCTGGAACGACACTGGTTTGCTTCCTGGCGCACTTTTGGCAGTTTCTCCAGAACTCGAACAATTGAAGTATCTTTTAGAATATTTGTGGAAAATTTGACACCAGTTTGCAGAATTTCAGTTAGACCTTTAATGTCTGTCATCAGCTTTGTGAAATTTTTATTTTCATCGTTGCAGGTTTTTTGAATTTCTTCTTTTATGTTTTCTCCCATTTTGTGAACTTTAGCACAAATGTTTCTGACATGCGTATCGACGTTCTCTCGAGCTGATTTGGTCGCTTCTCACCTAAGGCAACGTCCTTCTGGCCAAAGCCACACGTCCTCATGACCGTAGACTAAACCATCCAGTCCAACGGAAAAGGCTATAGAAAACTGCAACTGGTTATAAAGAGCTACCCAAGCATTTGTTTCAAGAACTTAGTTCAGCATTTAGTTTAGAACTTCATGATTTAACATAAATGACTAAACAGGGACGAGAGCCACGTCCTCATGGCCATAGACTACATCGTCCAGTCAGTTATATTTTGACCATAGACTAGATCATTAGGGTCAATAATGATCATGCGAGAATACAGCCGTCTGAATAGAGTTTAATGTCTTCATTCCACTATTTGGGCTATTTTGAGACGAACGAATATAGTTTTTTTTCAATGCCTTCAATAGAAGATTTACACGACAATAGAGTTTAACGTCTTTATTACACAATACGGGTCATTTAGAGGCTAACAAATGTCTGTTGTGTGGCCTTCGCGAATGACAATTTATTTATTTAGGGGTATGAAATGTTGCTTGTCGAGATTAAACATACATAGCCTCCATCGTTCACGACACCCACCACTATACTATCAATCAGTTTGCAAACAAACATTTAAACGCTGTTTCGTATGGGGCTGCAGATAGTCGGTAACTGTTGGGGGAGAATGAATATACACACAGAAAAAATACCGACTCAGTTTCATTATACATATGTATTTTGAGTGGATTAAAAAGAAGTATAGATAGATAGATAGATTAGATTTATTTTACAATATAAATACATGATAAAACAAATATACATTAAACCATGTTATACATAGCATAGAATAGATATTTACATTTAATTACATTGCGAGGATAGCACAAAAAGCGCCTATAGGCACTTATTTCCATTGTGGTCCTCATGCGGACGAAAAAGATGATTGACGACAAAACAGACACTATATAAATCAATGATATATATATATACAAGAGTGGCAAAAAATACAGTGATGACATAAATATGGTATGACTAGTGATGACTATAAATACACAAACACAACCTTAACCCTTTTTTTTATAAATATTTTTGGATCAAATTGAAAAAGTAATAATAACAATAATTAATCCATCATCAAAGCTGCTCTACGGCGCTGTATGCAAACACATAAATAAGAGTCGATACAAACAGGAAAACAAACACAAATCCTACAAAATAGTTCGAATCTTAAAAAGGATAGATCATGAGAAACATTGGTTAAATAGTTCACTCATTAGGCGTTTCTTGAAAAGAGAAGTATCAATTGAAAAGGTAGGGGCATATAATGTTTTCCGGATAGAAATAATTAATGAAATGTGTTTTGTCTAAGGATTTTAACAAGTAGATGGAAATCGTATTGTAAATGGAACTTGATGGATAGTTTTCACTAATTCAACACCACCCATGTCTTTATTGAATTATGTATTCTGCGGCCGAAAAAAGAAAAAATAGCCATATCTATAGTAGTCTAGATCATTCGGGTCAATAATGGTCATACGAGAATACGCACTCGTCTTTTTGACCATAGACTGTATCATCCAGTCTACTTTTTTTCCGTGGTCAAAGAGACGAGGGACGAGAGCCACGTCCTCTTGACCATAGACTAACAAATGTATGGTGTGTGATGATCTTCGCATAAACAATTATTTATTTATTATTTCCGAATTCTAAAGTGGTATCATATGTTGCGGAGAGCGTAAACACATTATCGATCGTCCACGACAACCACCACTACTATCAATCAGTTTGCAAAAAAACATTTAAAGGGACCAGCCCGAATTTCAAAGAATCTGAAAATTACACGTTCATGAATGTATGAAATTTAAACGCCAAAATATAGAGGAATAGTGTATAATTTACCTTGTCTAAAAATTTCAGTTCAAAATATTGAGTAGTTTGGACGTGAATGCGAAAAAAGCTTAACTGGACACTAGCTCTTTTAAGTTTTTCTTTTAAATTGTTATGGTCGTTTTACTTGATAAGCGCGACTATATTTGATACCAATTTTAACTTAATCAATAGAGAGCTTTAAAAGTGAGTCAATAGGGTTAGATTGAAAGCTGCACATATATAGATTCGTTTTATCCAGACACTTCTGTGTAATGCAAACAGACCACAAGTCTTCGGCCAACGAGCCATACCGGCGATTGGAAGTTGTTTGAAATCGTATCAAATAGCTTGAAGAAATTGCTCGGATCGAAGTTAGAGCTTATCATACAAAATTAAGCAATTTTAACCCCCAAAATGTTATCGGGATGGCCCCTTTAAACGCTGTTCCGCGAGTATATATGGGGCTACTGGGTATGCGGTAAGTGTTGGGGGGGCAATGAATAAACTCACAGCAAAAGCTAAATTACCGACTCAGTTTACCAGACAGGACAACAAAAGAAATGTATTTTAAGTGGACTTTCTAAGAGAGAAGTATGTTTTTCGGATAGAAATGATTCATATATGTGTTTTGCCTGAAGATTTTTACGGGTAGATGAAAATCGGATCGTAAATAGAACTTGATGAATTGTTTTCACTAATTCAACACCTTCTATGTCTTTAATGGTGATTATTATATATTATGCGACCATTGAACTGCATCACCCAGTCCCAGTCTATTTTTTATCCGTGGTCAAAAAGACGAGGCCAAACAGAACAGGGACGAGAGCCACGCGTCCTCATGACCATAGACTACATCGTCCAGTCAGTTATATTTTTAGTATAGACTACATCACCCAGTCCTCTTTTTTTCCGTGGTCAAAAAGACGAGGCCAAACAGAACAGGGACGAGAGCCACGCGTCCTCATGACCATAGACTACATCGTCCAGTCAGTTATATTTTGAGTATAGACTACATCATCCAGTCTTCTTTCTTTCCGTGGTCAAAAAGACGAGGGACGAGAGCCACGACTAATTATCAACTCAAACCAGAGTTTAATGTCTTTACTACACAATGTGGCCGGGCTATTTTGAGACGAACGAATATAGTTACTTTTAATAGCTTCAATAGAGTTCAACGTCTTTATTTTGCAATGCGGGTTATTTTTAGACTAATAAATGTCAGGACTCTGGTGTGGTCTTCTCAAAATAAATTATTTCCGAATTCATTAGTGGTATCAGATGTTGCCGAGGGAGTAAACACAGTCTTCGTCGTTCACGACCCCCCACCCCCACTACTATCAATCAGTTTACCAAAAACATTTTAAACACTGTTTCGCAAGTATTGGGCTACGCGCATGTTATGGTACAACTGTTTCGGAACAATGAATATACATACATCAAAATTACCGGCTTAGTTTACCAGACAGGACAACATATATATTTTAAGTGGACTTTCTAAAAGAGAAGTATCACTTCTTGAAAAAGAAGGGACATTTTTCCTTTTTTTTCGGATAGAAATGATTCATGAAGATTTTTTACGGGTAAATGTAAATCGGACTGTAAATAGAACTTGATGAATTGTTTTCACTAATTCAACACCTTCTATGTCTTTAATGGTGATTATTATATATTATGCGACCATTGAACTGCATCACCCAGTCCCAGTCTATTTTTTATCCGTGGTCAAAAAGACGAGGCCAAACAGAACAGGGACGAGAGCCACGCGTCCATATGACCATAGACTACATCGTCCAGTCAGTTATATTTTTAGTATAGACTACATCACCCAGTCCTCTTTTTTTCCGTGGTCAAAAAGACGAGGCCAAACAGAACAGGGACGAGAGCCACGCGTCCTCATGACCATAGACTACATCGTCCAGTCAGTTATATTTTGATTATAGACTACATCATCCAGTCTTCTTTCTTTCCGTGGTCAAAAAGACGAGGGACGAGAGCCACGACTAATTATCAACTCAAACCAGAGTTTAATGTCTTTACTACACAATGTGGCCGGGCTATTTTGAGACGAACGAATATAGTTACTTTTAATAGCTTCAATAAAGTTCAACGTCTTTATTTTACAATGCGGGTTATTTTTAGACTAATAAATGTCAGGACTCTGGTGTGGTCTTCTCAAAATAAATTATTCCCGAATTCATTAGTGGTATCAGATGTTGCCGAGAGAGTAAACACAGTCTTCGTCGTTCACGACCCCCCACCCCCACTACTATCAATCAGTTTACCAAAAACATTTTAAACACTGTTTCGCAAGTATTGGGCTACGCGCATGTTATGGTACAACTGTTTCGGAACAATGAATATACATACATCAAAATTACCGGCTTAGTTTACCAGACAGGACAACATATATATTTTAAGTGGACTTTCTAAAAGAGAAGTATCACTTCTTGAAAAAGAAGGGACATTTTTCCTTTTTTTTCGGATAGAAATGATTCATGAAGATTTTTTACGGATAAATGTAAATCGGATTGTAAATAGAACTTCATGAATTGTTTTCACTAATTCAACACCTTCTATGTCTTTAATGGTGATTATTATATATTATGCGACCATTAAACTGCATCACCCAGTCCCAGTCTATTTTTTATCCGTGGTCAAAAAGACGAGGCCAAACAGAACAGGGACGAGAGCCACGCGTCCTCATGACCATAGACTACATCGTCCAGTCAGTTATATTTTTAGTATAGACTACATCACCCAGTCCTCTTTTTTTCCGTGGTCAAAAAGACGAGGCCAAACAGAACAGGGACGAGAGCCACGCGTCCTCATGACCATAGACTACATCGTCCAGACAGCTATATTTTGAGTATAGACTACATCACCCAGTCTTCTTTCTTTCCGTGGTCAAAAAGACGAGGGACGAGAGCCACGACTAATTATCAACTCAAACCAGAGTTTAATGTCTTTACTACACAATGTGGCCGGGCTATTTTGAGACGAACGAATATAGTTTCTTTTAATAGCTTCAATAGAGTTCAACGTCTTAATTTACAATGCGGGTTATTTTGAGACTAACAAATGTCTGATGTGGTCTTCGCAAAATAAATTATTCCCGAATTCTAAAGTGGTATCAGATGTTGCCGAGGGAGTAAACACAGTCTTCCCCCCACCCCCACTACTATCAATCCGTTTGCAACAAACATTGTAAACGCTGTTTCGCAAGCGGGCCGGGCTACATGCGGTACAACTGTTTTGGAACAATGAATATACATACAGCAAAATTATCGGCTTAGTTTACCAGACAGGACAACATATATATTTTAAGTGGACTTTCTAAAAGAGAAGTATCAATTCTTGAAAAAGAAGGGACATTTTTCCTTTTTTTCGGATAGAAATGATTCATGAAGATCTTTTACGGGTAAATGTAAATCGGACTGTAAATAGAACTTGATGAATTGTTTTCACTAATTCAACACCTTCTATGTCTTTAATGGTGATTATTATATATTCTGCGACCATTGAACTGCATCACCCAGTCCCAGTCTATTTTTTATCCGTGGTCAAAAAGACGAGGCCAAACAGAACAGGGACGAGAGCCACGCGTCCATATGACCATAGACTACATCGTCCAGTCAGTTATATTTTTAGTATAGACTACATCACCCAGTCCTCTTTTTTTCCGTGGTCACAAAGACGAGGGACTAGAGCCACGACTAATTATCAACTCAAACCAGAGTTTAATGTCTTTACTAGACACAATACTGACTAGTTTCAGACTAGCAAATGTATTTGTGTGCAGACCCGCATTTAAAACTATAGCGGCCCTGGGCCCAAAGTTGATGTTGTCCCCTTTAACTTAGCATTTTCTGCATTAATTTTGCAGTTAAATCAAATTATGCTAATAAAGGGATACAAATTATTGACAGTATATGAAAGTTATTATCATGTATTGGGATTAATATACACTAGTATATCATTGATCGTTTAAATGTATAGATTACTCCTAATTTGGGAGGACAGATTTGAGACATCATATTGTAAGTCTGGAACTGGCCCACCTAATTCTCCAAATTTTTTGAATATTCTGTTTTTTATTTATTCATCATCTTTTTAATATGTCTATATATTCAGATATAATATATCGACATTTATGTAAAATAAATCTATTTCATACATAGGTAAAGTGTTCTTGTGGTTTATAGATGAATAAAATGTATGAACGTGCTGCTGTATGTTTTAAACATAAGAACATGCATAGATAAATTCACAGTATAGGAAAACCAGAGTACTTTGAGAGTAACTGGATCATTCAGTCAATGGAAACAGGAATTGTTTAATAGCACTTGGGTCTTGGCCATCACCCGTCTGTGGCCTAAATAGGTAGCGACTGGAATCTCAATAAACTCAGCCTCATAACACTAGATCAGATCCTTTCCATACTTCACAAATTGGAAAGGCGTAGCATACATATGTTTTCCTTTCCTGTAATTTTGGTGTGTGAATATCATTGTTCCCGACATTTACCCTCTAGTCAGTAACTTCATACTTGCAAAACCACGTTCAAAATAGTGTTCTTTTGGAAAGGCCACAACATACAGTTGTCTAACGGCATATCATATCCATGACCATAGTAGATCCGACTTCTTTAATGGCACGATACCATGGGATGTGTCTGAGATATTTCTGACTATAGCGCGTAAGAAGGCCACATATTAAATAAAATCGTCAATATCAAAGACAGGTGGTGTTGAATTAGTGAAAAAGAGTATTAAAGTTCCATTTACGATCCGATTTCCAATTTCCAAGAATTTATACTTCTCTTTTAAAAAGTCCACTTGAAGTACATGTCCTGTCGGTGGAATCAGTCCGTAATTTTGCTGTGTGTATAACCATTGTTCCCCATCAGTTATCGCATACCCTGCAGACCCATACTTGCGAAACAGTGCTTGAATGTTTGTTTCAAACTGATTGATAGTAGTGGTGGGTGTCATGAACGACGGGGCTGTGTTATATACGCTCTCTTCATCTCCAACTTCAAATAGAGCACTCGTCAAAATCCATCTTGGACATTCACTAACAAGAACATCTGATACCATTTTACAAATCGGAAATCATAAATAAATAATTTACAACGAGACGCAATTTCCAGCAACCTGAGACACTGCTGTTTAAAACATGTCCAGGAAATTCAGAGAAGCTATAATGATAGCCGCCAGTGTTTCTGATCCGATTTAAAATAACGAAGAGCGCCCCTTCTTGCGCTAAAAAGGGCACCCATTAAAATGACAGAGGGTATCCTTTAAAGCTATGTGTGGGGGAGAGGGGCTACTACAATAAGTACTATCAGGGGTAACTGACAACTAGGTCGCCACTGTCCACTCTTTCTAAACTGTATAAGAGGCGCTTTCGTTATTAGAGCTAGAGCATCGCCCATTACTGACTTTGGAAGGGCGCTCCTCCAGCTGGGTAAACCGTTGCGAGGCCCCTGATTTGGCATTGACGCCTTTGATGAGTCGTGAAAAGGCACCCCTGGTCAAATAAGTTGCCACTAATAGTCCCCTGTCCTGATAATAATAAATACTTCCTTTTTAGTGCACATAATATCAACATAACAGTTGGTGAGGGGTGCCCCATGATGTAATAATGCATGGGGCATTTGGCGCCTAATACAACCACCGTTTTTTTAAATTGATTGTCATCGCAAATTGAGGGGCGCCGCGAAAAGGGGGGGGGGGCGAAAATGCGGGCGTCATTTTTTTAGGGCGGCGCACCACTGAACCTCCAATAAATACGGCATTAAACTTTATTCATGATTCAGTCTATGGCTAAAAGATGACCCGAAAGATCTAATCTACTGTCAAAAGAGATCTAGCTGATGTAGTCTATGGCTTTCGTCCCTATTATGTTTTTGACCACGGCAAAAAAGGACTGGATGCTACAGTCTATGGCCAAAAAGACGAGTGTGTATTTTCGCATGACCATTATTAACCTGAATGATCTAGACTATTGTCTAGACTAGACCATCCAGATCTTTAATGTCTATGGGATAATACACGGTCGTCTTTTTGGCCATAGACTGATTTATCCAGTTCACCTTTTCTATGCGGTCAAAAGAGATATGGATTATTTCTTTTTTTCGGCCGCAGAATACATCATAACCAATAATGGTGTTTAATTAGTGAAAACAATTCATCAAGTTCTATTTACGATCCGATGCTCATCTACCCGTACAAATCTTCAGGCAAAACACATTTATGATCTATCCGAAAAACAGTATAAATTTCCCTTCTTTTTCAAGAATTGATACTTCTCTTAAAATATATATGTTGTCCTGTCTGGTAAACTAAGCCGGTAATTTCGCTGTATGTATATTCATTGTTCCGAAACAGTTGTACCATAACATGCGCGTAGCCCAATACTTGCGAAACAGTGTTTAAAATGTTTTTGGTAAACTGATTGATAGTAGTGGGGGTGGGGGGTCGTGAACGACGAAGACTGTGTTTACTCCCTCGGCAACATCTGATACCACTAATGAATTCGGGAATAATTTATTTTGGGAAGACCACACCAGAGTCCTGACATTTATTAGTCTCAAAATAACCCGCATTGTAAAATAAAGACGTTGAACTCTATTGAAGCTATTAAAAGAAACTATATTCGTTCGTGTCAAAATAGCCCGGCCACATTGTGTAGTAATGACATTAAACTCTGGGTTGGGTTCATAATTAGTCGTGGCTCTCGTGCCTGTTTTTGCTTGGTCTCGTCTTTTTGACCACGGAAAGAAAGAGGACTGGGTGATGTAGTCTATGGTCAAAATATAACTGACTGGACGATGTAGTCTATGGTCATTAGGACGCGTGGCTCTCGTCCCTGTTCTGTTTGGCCTCGTCTTTTTGACCAAGGACAAAAAATAGACTGGATGATGTAGTCTATACTCAAAATATAACTGACTGGACGATGTAGTCTATGGTCATGAGGACGCGTGGCTCTCGTCTCTGTTCTGTTTGGCCTCGTCTTTTTGACCACGGAAAAAAGAGGACTGGGTGATGTAGTCTATACTCAAAATATAACTGACTGGACGATTTAGTCTATGGTCATGAGGACGCGTGGCTCTCGTCCCTGTTCTGTTTGGCCTCGTCTTTTTGACCACGGACAAAAAATAGACTGGGACTGGGTGATGCAGTTCAATGGTCGCATAATATATAATAATCACCATTAAAGACATAGAAGGTGTTGAATTAGTGAAAACAATTCATCAAGTTCTATTTACGATCC
This sequence comes from Patella pellucida, assembly GCA_917208275.1. NCBI lineage: Eukaryota > Metazoa > Mollusca > Gastropoda > Patellidae > Patella > Patella pellucida. The sequence goes on along the minus strand of OU795042.1, from coordinate 65,043,113 downwards.
GATTTTCATCTACCCGTAAAAATCTTCAGGCAAAACACATATATGAATCATTTCTATCCGAAAAACATACTTCTCTCTTAGAAAGTCCACTTAAAATACATTTCTTTTGTTGTCCTGTCTGGTAAACTGAGTCGGTAATTTAGCTTTTGCTGTGAGTTTATTCATTGCCCCCCCCCCCCAACACTTACCGCATACCCAGTAGCCCCATATATACTCGCGGAACAGCGTTTAAAGGGGCCATCCCGATAACATTTTGGGGGTTAAAATTGCTTAATTTTGTATGATAAGCTCTAACTTCGATCCGAGCAATTTCTTCAAGCTATTTGATACGATTTCAAACAACTTCCAATCGCCGGTATGGCTCGTTGGCCGAAGACTTGTGGTCTGTTTGCATTACACAGAAGTGTCTGGATAAAACGAATCTATATATGTGCAGCTTTCAATCTAACCCTATTGACTCACTTTTAAAGCTCTCTATTGATTAAGTTAAAATTGGTATCAAATATAGTCGCGCTTATCAAGTAAAACGACCATAACAATTTAAAAGAAAAACTTAAAAGAGCTAGTGTCCAGTTAAGCTTTTTTCGCATTCACGTCCAAACTACTCAATATTTTGAACTGAAATTTTTAGACAAGGTAAATTATACACTATTCCTCTATATTTTGGCGTTTAAATTTCATACATTCATGAACGTGTAATTTTCAGATTCTTTGAAATTCGGGCTGGTCCCTTTAAATGTTTTTTTGCAAACTGATTGATAGTAGTGGTGGTTGTCGTGGACGATCGATAATGTGTTTACGCTCTCCGCAACATATGATACCACTTTAGAATTCGGAAATAATAAAAAAATAATTGTTTATGCGAAGATCATCACACACCATACATTTGTTAGTCTATGGTCAAGAGGACGTGGCTCTCGTCCCTCGTCTCTTTGACCACGGAAAAAGTAGACTGGATGATACAGTCTATGGTCAAAAAAACGAGTGCGTATTCTCGTATGACCATTATTGACCCGAATGATCTAGACTACTATAGATATGGCTATTTTTTCTTTTTTCGGCCGCAGAATACATAATTCAATAAAGACATGGGTGGTGTTGAATTAGTGAAAACTATCCATCAAGTTCCATTTACAATACGATTTCCATCTACTTGTTAAAATCCTTAGACAAAACACATTTCATTAATTATTTCTATCCGGAAAACATTATATGCCCCTACCTTTTCAATTGATACTTCTCTTTTCAAGAAACGCCTAATGAGTGAACTATTTAACCAATGTTTCTCATGATCTATCCTTTTTAAGATTCGAACTATTTTGTAGGATTTGTGTTTGTTTTCCTGTTTGTATCGACTCTTATTTATGTGTTTGCATACAGCGCCGTAGAGCAGCTTTGATGATGGATTAATTATTGTTATTATTACTTTTTCAATTTGATCCAAAAATATTTATAAAAAAAAGGGTTAAGGTTGTGTTTGTGTATTTATAGTCATCACTAGTCATACCATATTTATGTCATCACTGTATTTTTTGTCACTCTTGTATATATATATATCATTTATTTATATAGTGTCTGTTTTGTCGTCAATCATCTTTTTCGTCCGCATGAGGACCACAATGGAAATAAGTGCCTATAGGCGCTTTTTGTGCTATCCTCGCAATGTAATTAAATGTAAATATCTATTCTATGCTATGTATAACATGGTTTAATGTATATTTGTTTTATCATGTATTTATATTGTAAAATAAATCTAATCTATCTATCTATCTATACTTCTTTTTAATCCACTCAAAATACATATGTATAATGAAACTGAGTCGGTATTTTTTCTGTGTGTATATTCATTCTCCCCCAACAGTTACCGACTATCTGCAGCCCCATACGAAACAGCGTTTAAATGTTTGTTTGCAAACTGATTGATAGTATAGTGGTGGGTGTCGTGAACGATGGAGGCTATGTATGTTTAATCTCGACAAGCAACATTTCATACCCCTAAATAAATAAATTGTCATTCGCGAAGGCCACACAACAGACATTTGTTAGCCTCTAAATGACCCGTATTGTGTAATAAAGACGTTAAACTCTATTGTCGTTTAAATCTTCTATTGAAGGCATTGAAAAAAAACCTATATTCGTTCGTCTCAAAATAGCCCAAATAGTGGAATGAAGACATTAAACTCTATTCAGACGGCTGTATTCTCGCATGATCATTATTGACCCTAATGATCTAGTCTATGGTCAAAATATAACTGACTGGACGATGTAGTCTATGGCCATGAGGACGTGGCTCTCGTCCCTGTTTAGTCATTTATGCTAAATCATGAAGTTCTAAACTAAATGCTGAACTAAGTTCTTGAAACAAATGCTTGGGTAGCTCTTTATAACCAGTTGCAGTTTTCTATAGCCTTTTCCGTTGGACTGGATGGTTTAGTCTACGGTCATGAGGACGTGTGGCTTTGGCTTTGTGGACGAAGCCTTAGCTCTCGCTTCTTCCACTTCAGATAATTTACTTTGTAAAGATGTAGAATGATTTTGAAGTTTGACGATGTGTTTTTCTATTTCTACTTTTAGTGTTTTCAGTTCATCTCTGATTTCTTCACGCACATGTTTATCTTGTAGATCTAGAAATGTGTGTCCGTTGTGCTCATTAACAAAACATTTCAAGCAGACGGCCGCAAAACAATATTTACAGTAGATTTCGATCTTCTTTTCCGGGTGTTTTGGGCAAAAATCTGCAGGGTTTACGGGCGTACCTTGTGCTTTTCCACAGTTACTATCCGTGACACCGGCATCTGGTCTCTCAGCACTGCTCTTCTTTAATTCATGTTTTACAATTTCTACTAGCGGCGCCTTGACAACGTTGTGTCCTTTACAACACAACTCTTCGTGCAACGATGTACATGATTCACAGAAATGTTGCTGACAATCGCGACACTTGTGAAAACACACGTCACATGGTTGACTTGAGTCACTCGCCATTTCTTGATTAGATGGAAATTTATTCACACCACCTAAAGGAACATTAATATTCTGACGACATAGTGGACAAAGGAACTGGCCATTAGCTGAGGTTCTCTGAACGTAATCGTCTAGACAGCTGTAACAGAAAGAATGTTGACATTCAATAATTTTAGGTTCCTGAAAGTCATTTAAACAAATACTGCATACTTCATTATCTGTCTGTTCAGCCATCGTACGTGTTTTATTACAATGAATAAACAATTGAGATAGAATGTTTATTATGACCCCATTATTAACGGCTTTGTCCCTTACTTTCAGTACATTACAACCCGGCACAGAATATCATTTTATACGACTACGATGTCAACCATAGTTGTTCAACTAGTGATGTTACAAATCCGCCATTACCAACAATAACGTGCTGTCGTCTTCATCTTCTTCACTGACACTGAAAATATATATCTATATAACTTCCGATTATCTATATTATTTTACCGCCCAGGGCGACCTTCGGTTGCACGGATTTTCGTACTATAGTTAAGCCCGTGGTCGTGACCAGGCATAACATACGATAGAGCACGGTCCGGATAGGTCAGAGTGGTCAGATTGTAGTCGCAACCATAGTCTACACCCGAAGGTCACCCCGACGGTAGCGATCGCCTGTCTTATCAAACTGATCAGCAGCAAATATTCGCTTAACCGCTACTATCACTGAGAGAAATTAAATGTAATGGGGTTAGCTTCCAACTGTTCTGTTGACGACCGCATGTCTCATGTGTATAATGCTTAATGGTCTATATAACAAAAAGTACGTGCAACTGTGATATAGTTTAGTCCAGGTACACCATTACTTCCCCTTTTCCTTATCACTGCACGAAAATGGTTTCATGAGGGGAAGGGTGGGGGGTTCTTCTTCTTCCAGTAAGGCGAGTACTCATTTCGAGTGTTTACTCTCCGTGCATGTCCTCTCTGTACAGTTAAAATCATTGAACGACTATGTGCAATTAAAATCAGTAGTGCACTATTTACACCTGGGACAGCACGGGGAGGGTAATGTGCCCTAGCCCGATCTGAACTGCTTGGTGGTACAAGCCTATGGAGGGGGATCCTCGCCAAAACTCTCAATTTGTGAAAATACATTTGTCGATTTGTGAAAGTACATTTGTTAATTTGTCAAAATACAAAGTACATTTGTCGACTAGTGAAAGTACATTTGTCGATTTGTGAAAGTACATTTGTTAATTTGTCAAAATGCAAAATACATTCGTCGAACCTACAAAGTACAAATTTTGAAATAACACAGCTTAACTTTATAGTTTAAAGATATGTAATTTCAACATTTGTATTTTTAAGAGATGTAATTTCAACATTTGTATTTTTAAGAGATGTAATTTCAACATTTGCAGTTTCAACATTTGTTGTTTCAACAATTGTATTAAAGGGACAGTCCCGAATAAAACAAGGCCTCAAAAATAAAAGTCCGAGTACGTATGAAATTTAAACGCCAAATTATAGAAGACTGGTGTATATACTCTGACTCAAAATTTCAGTTTAAAATATTGAGTCGTTTGGACGTGAGCGTTAAAACAGCTTATCTGGGCACGTAACCTTTTTAAGATTTCGGGTCAATTCTTTCGTTGGGTGACCCGATAATCGATTCCCGTTCCTTCAGAGGTCTACACGGTGAATGGTCCATGTGCTGTACTAGATAACAAAGCGTAAATTTCACCGACACATTATTTTCATAAAATAAAACTCTGGTTTTATCAAATCCCCGCATAAGACAGTTTGGGACACCGGACTCTATTTCAAGATGAAGACTGTGGGTTTAAGTTGTTTGAAAACGTATCACATATATTTAGTTAGTTGCTCGGCCCTAAGGTATGGGATCTTAATGGATTTTAACACAAAATTAAAGAGTTTTATTCTCAAAAACATTATCGGGATTGACCCTTTAACGACACTTGCATTAACGAGCCTTGCATTAGCAAGCCATGCATTAGCGAACTATGACCATATTTGGGTTATTGTATGGTATGGAAGCCTATTGTGGCCATTTCAGAATCTCGACAATTAAACAGTCCAAAATAATTTTAATCTCTTCTGGCAAAAATAGTATTGTATTCTGTAATCGATTTTAAGTCTTCAATAAAATCTTTCTTTGCTCTCCAACTTCAACAACGTTCATCGGATATTTTGATGCGTGGTCTTGGTCAGTACTTTCGTTTGGGGAGTCTGACAAGGGACAACGTATAGTCGATTAAATGGGATTAAAAATAACGATGTCAACTGCTTGTCAGTGATATAGTGCGGAAGGTCTGGCAAGGGACAACGCATAGCCGTTCGAATGTTATAGATAAAAAAAACCTAGGTTCCTTGTCCGGAATCGAAATGAAGGACGTTTGCTCTCTAGCTTCATCGAACTGCATCGGAATTTATCTTTAGATATCTTCCCTTTTCCGTTGTGTAGATGGAGGACGGAGGGTCTTGCAACGGATAACGTGTAGTCGTGCGGATGGGACAAAATAACGGGGCCCCGTGTAAACATTGGTTTCGATTCGCCGCTTGTACGTGACAATGATTAGGGTCGTCTGTCCAACCGAGGGAGTGAACCTCTCTCTCTCTCTCTCTCTCTCACTTTCCTTCTCTTTTTCGCATACATTGACGTCCACGTACAAGAACCCTTTACCGTGGGAATTCGAAATAAGAGTAGGCCCTCGTAGCACACTGCATGACGTATATTATTAGCTTTCGTTAGCTCAGTTGGAGAAGAATGGTTAACGCGTTCGCAATTGATCATAAGGACTGTCATTGAATCAACTGGCGCGGTATCGATCCGCCGCTTGTATGTGACAAGGGATAGATCGACTGTCCATTCCCGTGGGTTTTCTCTGGGCCCTCCAGTTTCCTCTTACTGTTAAAGGCCCTTTAATTGTGTTTTTATATGTATGTATGTATGTATGTATGTATGTATGTATGTATGTATGTATGTATGTATGTATGTATGTATGTATGTATGTATGTATGTATGTATGTATGTTCGTCCATCACGCTGAAATCTATAACGGAAGTTGCTGAAATTCAATAGGAGTCTTTGTTTTATTAATTTAAATGATGCATATACATTTCATACGAGAGAGAGAGAAATGGGGTTTAACGTCCACTCAACACAACTACGCCATTTCGGGACTAACATATGGTTTAATTTTATTTCAATAATTCGCTTGCGCGTAGGGGTCTTTAGCAGTGGGAGGAAACCGGAGTGTCCGTAGGAAACCCACGAGGATGTGAAGGCTCCCCTATTTCCATGTCACATACGCTCACACTAGGACTCGAAACCACAGCCGCAAGCCAGGGGTGACCGGACAGCTAGAGGTTTGAAGCGCGGCACTCTACACCACTAGGTCATCCCACCCCCACCCCACATTTCATACGGAGCGTCCACAAGATGCAACAATGTGAAACAATGGCATAACTCCAGAAGAAATTAACGGAAGTTATTGAAATTAAAAAGGCTTCTTCATCTCACTAATATAAGCATCATATTTCAATTTAAAAACAATCAAATGATAAATGTAGTCTGTAGAGTGTTCACAAGAAATTGCAGACGGCGGATGGACTGATTGACAGACGGGCAGACGGACAGGGTCGAGGGCAATATACGACCCTAGTCCCATGTTGGCGTATACAAAACACGACCACGTGAATGTTTTAGACTGTCAAATCTGGGCCACAGGCGAATTAATGCCCGCGGCGAGAAGTCGAGATTCTGAAATGGCCGCAATAGGCTTCCATACCATACATCAACCCAAATATGGTCATAGTTCGCTAATGCATAGCTTGCTAATGCAAGGCTCGTTAATGCAAGTGTCGTTAATACAACTGTTGAAACTACAAATGTTGAAACTGCAAATGTTGAAATTACATCTCTTGAAACTATAAAGTTAAGCTGTGTTATTTCAAAATTTGTACTTTGTAGGTTCGACAAATGTATTTTGCATTTTGACAAATTAACAAATGTACTTTCACAAATCGACAAATGTACTTTGTATTTTGACAAATTAACAAATGTACTTTCACAAATCGACAAATGTATTTTCACAAATTGAGAGTTTTGGCGAGGATCCCCCTCCATACAAGCCTCACGTACGGATGGTTGGATGTAGTTGAAGTTAAGGTGAAGTTAAGAGTTCTTGAGTAAAGTGGGATCGGGGCCTATCTGAAAATATTTAAAGTAAACATTTTTGACATTTAGTTGCAGAACATGGAGAGTGGCCACATTTTCGTCAATGGGAATCATGTGTATTTTCGGGAGATCATGTGGCTAAGTGGGTAAGGTGTTGGTTCGCTAGCCTGGAGGTCAGGTGTTTAGTCTCTGCATAGGCCGAGAAAGTTCATCTCGATTTTCCGGCGTGGTTTCCCCTTGTCAGTGATGCAGACCGAGGGCCTAACAAGGACAGCTGCCTAGTCATTCGGATGGGACAAGAAACCGAGGTCTCGTGTACACATTGGCATGCACGTAAAAGATCCCTTGGCAGTTTGAATTCAGTTGCTGACCGGGCAAAATTTCCCTCATAGCACACTGTATGGCGTATGCCTGTCTTCGATCATGTTCCTGAAGCAACGGACGCAAGTTTTACAACATTTAACTTTATAAGCTGTATGTAGTTAAGGCGAGATCAAGCCTTTTATTGAAGATGGTCTTCGATTAGCCCAGGTTAGGTGTAGAAGCGTTGGACGTTAAACCCCATTTCATTTCATTCATTCATTCATTTGCAATCAAGCAGAGACACCATCTGAGGGCAAGTAAAACATTGGTTTAAAAAAATGTTATTTCTCCCCACTAGACCATCAGTAACAAATCATGGAGACAGAAAATATTGCATTTTCTAATAAAAAATAATATTTGATTTAAAACTTTGGCTATTAATTAGATTTTATTTGACTTTGTTTTACTACATAAAAAAATATAAGCTATACTCTTCTACAAACTACTGTGAGAAACTTGTTTCCAAAACAAAGTAAATGCCATGGGGACTTCCCTTTCATATCAGCCTTTCCATATTCCTTAGTTACTAAATATATAGACCAAAACTCTTCCTTTTCACCAAAAGTCATATGGCATTTAGCAAGTCTGGAAATAAGGTACCTGTCACTGACAATGTCAGGCACCGATTCAGGCTTTGTAAGACACAAAACCTATGGTGTCTGTCATTTAGTCCGGCACTGATTTGTCTTTTTTATTGATATTATCAATACACTAAGTTGAAAATGTCAGGTACTATTTCATTAGTGGCTGACATTTTGTTAGGTTACTGCTACATCTAAAACCTTTATTTCCAAGCCTGCGGCCAACAATTTGGCTCAGCATCTAGGGTACATACATCTAAAACCGTTATTTCCAGGCCTAGCATTTACAGTGTTTTGGTACACAAGTTTGTCATGTCTACATTCAATATACTAAACTATCTAAATATTTCTAATTATATATTGTAAATTTTTTATTATTGCATATAATTTACATATATTAAAACTTTTATATTTTTGCTAAAATATCATAAAGACAATAAAACAAACAATTCAAATCTCTTCCTTAAAGATGCATTATGTAAGATTTAGATAAAGAGTTGGCCATTCCTTCTATAATAGTTCCAAAATACTGTATTAGCTTCATAACGCAGAGTGATTACTCTACAAAACGTCGCCTTAAATACACTAGTAGCTGTTTTTCATAAGTATGTTTTTTTTGTTGTTATTCTATCCAGTCACTAAATGCCATTTAAAGAACAGTTCCAAAAAAGATAATTCAAAATTAATACATTTAAATTTTCACTCAAATTATTTTATTCTGAACGAGTTCATTATCGCTGCAACGTTATTTGTTAATCAAGAGTCAGCCTCTACAGTTTTTAATTTAAATCATTTAATTGCTATCATATTTTAATTAGGGACCTATTTCACGAAATTTTAACTAAGATAAAATCTAAATTAAGTGATTTGATTGGATAATAATTAAGATTGATTTTAGTACATAGCCAATCAAAAATGAAATAACCACTAAAATTTGGATTTTTATCTTAGGTTAAGATTTAGAAAAACAGGGCCCTGTTTATCTCTGCAAGATCTGGTGGTCTAGAGAGTTGATTATAGGCTTCTCAGGTGTATAAATGTCTAAATAATAACTTATATAACATTTGAAACCAAATAAAATCCTGTTATAGACAGATTTGGCTCTTACATAGTGCATCTTTAAAAATAAAATAAAAAAGAAAAAAACAACCTTTTATCACATCACAACTTTATTTTGATTCAAAAATCAAAACTCACGTACATTCTCAAAAAAAATCACTAATTTAAGGGATGACAAGGGAATTTGGAAAGGGTGTGTGGCACTATTATTGAGTTAGTGGTTTAGCCCCCTTAAGAATCAATGAACCCATCCATTAAATCCCTTCCTTAGGTTTTAGATTGTCAAAAAATAATTCTTACGGCCCATAACTCCATAAAAATAATGCTGTTTTGTTCTATTAATAAAATATATTTTTGAGGGGGAACCGTCGTCCTTTAATATCGACTGAATTCATTTTGTGACCAACTAAAAACTGTTTAAATTAAAAAACTAAAAACTGTTTAAATTAAAAACTGTTCAAACTGAAAAGTATTAAAATTTACAACTGAACATTATGGAAATATTACTGAGTATAATAATATTAAATTTGTCATTGAAATTCTATACCATCATGTTTTTTATTAATAAAATACATGTAGTGGTACAATTTGGAAGACTGAATTTCTTTAGAAACAGAGAGAGAGGTAAGTGGGGTTTAATACATGTAGTGGTACAATTTGGAAGACTGAATTTCTTTAGAAACAGAGAGAGAGGTAAGTGGGGTTTAATACATGTAGTGGTACAATTTGGAAGACTGAATTTCTTTAGAAACAGAGAGAGAGGTAAGTGGGGTTTAATACATGTAGTGGTACAATTTGGAAGACTGAATTTCTTTAGAAACAGAGAGAGAGGTAAGTGGGGTTTAATACATGTAGTGGTACAATTTGGAAGACTGAATTTCTTTAGAAACAGAGAGAGAGGTAAGTGGGGTTTAACGTCAACTCGACATAAACTAGTATAGGTCATTTTGGGACTAATATATGATTCAATTTCATTTCCATAATTCTCTTGCACACACAGGTCTTTAGCAGTGGGAGGAAACCGGAGGACCCAGTGAAAACCCACAAGGTTGGACAGGCAAACTCTGCTTGGAAATAAAATTGTATGTTACAACTTGAGAGAGAAGTGGGGTTTAACATCCACTCTACACAAACTAGGTCATTTTGGGACTAACATATACTTTAAATTTATTTCAATAACTCGCTTGCGCGTAGGGGTCTTTAGCAGTGGGAGGAAACCTACGAGGTTGGACAGGCGACCCTACTCCTTGTCACGTACAACAGGGGATTCGAAACCACGGCAGGCTTTATGATACAGCACTTGTGTGCTAACCATTCGGCCATCCAACCCTCCGTTACAACTTGAGATTGTATACATGACTGATACATTATAGTTTGACAGACTGTGGTTTCTACCCTGGTGTGAGCGTATGTGGCATGGAGATAGGGGCGCCTTCTCAACCTCGTGGGTTTCCTCCAGGCACTCCGCTTTCCCCCTACTGATAAAGACCCCTACGCGCAAGCGAATTATTGAAATAAAATAAAACCATATGTAAGTCCCAAAATGACCTAGTTGTGTTGAGTGGACGTTAAAACCCATTTCTCTCTCTCATTCTACATTTCACTCTATATACAGTTCTCCCCAGATGGAGAGTCGCGGTGGCTAAGACGCTGGCTCGCTAGCCTGGATGTCGGGTGTTTGATCCCTGCATTGGCTTAGAATGTTCATCCAGACTTATCAGTGATGCAAGACAGAGGGCCTGACAAGGACAGCTGTCTAGTTGTTCGAATGGTGTGCACATAAAGAACCTTTGACAGTTGAAAGTCGATTTAAGAGCAGTCCACCGTGGGGCCTTTGTGCGGACAAAATTTCCCTCATAGCACACTGTATGGCATATGGCCCGTCTTCATTAGCCCAGTTCGGAGTAGAACAGTAGGATGTTAAACTTAATCTCATTTCATTTTGAAATCCAAATAAAATTGCCTGTGACAATAGGAGTATGTAATACATATATGTCACTACAAGTATGGTATATATAAGTAGTATAATAATGAACAATCTGTTTCATTCCCTGTCAGGATATAAATAAATCTATAACACATGTCAACCACATTATAAAAACCTAATATTGATTCAACAACTAGAATAACTCAGATATTACAAGGTTATAAATACTTTCCTTACCAAGTAATACATTTAAACTTGAATAAAAAGGACTATAGCTAGCTCAGAGCAACGAGGGGGGAGGGCATTGTTCTCAGGGGTGCTGTAAAATTGACAGATAATGTTTATCTATGGTCCTGTATAAAATGGGCTTTAACATCCTCCTATTTCTGCACCAATTTCAAATTTAAATTGAAAGGGTCTGGGACAGGGTCCTCATAGAATGGCTGTCATGAATTCTAGACTGATTGTATCCAAGTTGTCAACTTTCATCAAATTCGGACCACTAAGCCCGAAAAATTCATCAAGCTGAACATTTTTTTTCCCTCAATTATTATTTTTCTTTTGCAATTGAGGCCCTGTGTAGGCCTACACATTGGTGTATTTGTAGTTGGAATTTGATATAAGAGTGGGCTGTAGTGCCGTTTTCCAGGCAAAATTGCCCCCATGACGCACTGTTTGGCGCAGGCTTGTCTTCATTAACCCAGTCGAAGCAAAACAGTAGGATGTTAAACCCCAGAGTAAATAAATGTCTATAATAACATTTTACCAAGTCATGAAATTATAGAAATAGTTTCTATGAGTGTACCATCTGGTGATTAATGTAGCACAGGTAATATTGATTTAAAATCGAGTCAATAGTCTGACAGAAATATAACAAAGTATACAAACTGAAAGTAGAGCTGTTAATCAGTACATATACTTTACATAACACTTGATAATGAATTAGTTAGTGGTCTGACACAGCAAGCAAATTATTGAAATTGAACCATATGTTAGTCCCAAAATGACCTAGTTTGTGTTGAGTGGACGTTAAACTGCATTTATCTCTCTCTCCCCTTTTAGAGACTTAATTTTCATGATATATATCTTGTAGTTTGCAAGAGATTCAAAATCTCTCAAATGACAAACCATGTTTAAAATTTTAGAAAAGTAGCTGTCACTTATATGACGAGCAACTAGATAAAACTTACAAGTTAAAAACATCCTAGAAACATGGTAAGTTTTAAAACATCCTAGAAACATGGTAGATGTTAAAACATCCTAGAAACATGGTAAGTTTTAAAACATCCTAGAAACATGGTAAGTTTTAAAACATCCTAGAAACATGGTAAGTTTTAAAACATCCTAGAAACACGGTAAGTTTTAAAACATCCTAGACACATGGTAAGTTTTAAAATATCCTAGAAACATGGTAAGTTTTAAAACATCCTAGAAACATGGTAAGTTTTAAAACCTCCTAGAAACACGGTAAGTTTTAAAACATCCTAGACACATGGTAAGTTTTAAAACATCCTAGAAACATGGTAAGTTTTAAAACATCCTAGAAACATGGTAAGTTTTAAAACATCCTAGAAACATGGTAAGTTTTAAAACATCCTAGAAACATGGTAAGTTTTAAAACATCATCGAAACATGGTAAGTTTTAAAACATCCTAGAAACATGGTAAGTTTTAAAACATCCTAGAAACATGGTAGATGTTAAAACATCATAGAAACATGGTAAGTTTTAAAACATCCTAGACACATGGTAAGTTTTAAAACATCCTAGAAACATGGTAAGTTTTAAAACATCCTAAAAACATGGTAAGTTTTAAAACATCCTAGAAACATGGTAGATGTTAAAACATCCTAGAAACATGGTCAGTTTTAAAACATCCTAGAAACATGGTAGATGTTAAAACATCCTAGAAACATGGTAAGTTTTAAAACATCCTAGAAACATGGTAATTTTAAAAACATTAAAATGGTATATATTTGTGACTAGATAAAACATAATGCCACCCTGACAAGGTGTGCCATTTCGGTGAAGTCCTGTTTGTGCTCTCTTGGCGCATTGTACACACATAAGTTACGCACAGCCCAAAACGGCATAGTTCCTGGTGTCTTCCCAAATTGCTACATACTTTTGGGAGTGTGGGTGATCGAGTTCACACAAGAGGCACGAACATTGATACATGCTGAATTTTCGAAAATTTCAAAATTCTCTGTACGAAATTGCACTCACGCCTGCACAAACATGCTTCTTCCCGAAGACTTTAATCATTGACACGCCGAAGGGAGCACCTAAGCAAAAAGAAAATTATGCAAATGTCAGGATGGCTTAACTTAAAAAACATTACATAATACCAATGCAATAAACCCTTCGAAATTTAAAGGGTTTTTATCGTGCAATAGACATATCCCGTATTCTTCGGACCCAAGACACTTAAAATGGTGAATATTTGTGACTAGATAAAACATATAAACATGATAGAAATGTTGTAAATATCAATAATAATGGACTAGATAATACACTTGATATATGAAATAAAATTGTCAAGAAAATTGATAAAATATATATATATTATAAAATTCAAAAATGTTGAAAGTATATAATTTGTAATCAATAAAACCAAAAACGTTGGCTAGTCCTAGTTTAATTCCTAGCACAAATCAAAATCTCCCTTACCTCATTAAGCAGATGGCAAAAGGCTACCTTACAATCTCAGAAATGCAATGACATGCATAGGTTTGAAAATGTCTTGAGCCATTTCCGATTAAGACTCGAGGGGGTTGGATGGCCTAATGGTTAGCACGTGCGTGCTGTATTATAAAGCCTGTCATTGAGTCAACTGGCGTGGTTTCAATTCCCTGGTTGTATGTGACAATGAGTAGGGTTGCCTGTACAACCTATGCGCAAGCGAATTATTGAAATATAATTAAAACATGTATGTTTTACAACACAACTTTTCGTGCAACGATGTACATGATTCACAGAAATGCTGCTGACAATCGCGACACTTGTGAAAACACACGTCACATGGTTGACTTGAGTCACTCGCCATTTTTTGATTAGATGGAAATTTATTCACACCACCTAAAGGAACATTAATATTCTGACGACATAGTGGACAAAGGAACTGGCCATTAGCTGAGGTTCTCTGAACGTAATCGTCTAGACAGCTGTAACAGAAAGAATGTTGACATTCTATAATTTTAGGTTCCTGAAAGTCATTTAAACAAATACTGCATACTTCATTATCTGTCTGTTCAGCCATCGTACGTGTTTTATTACAATGCATAAACAATTAAGATAGAATGTTTATTATGGCCCCATTATTAACGGCTTTGTCCCTTACTTTCAGTACATTACAACCCGGCACAGAATATCATTTTATACGACTACAATGTCAACCATAGTTGTTCAACTAGTGATGTTACAAATCCGCCATTACCAACAATAACATGCTGTCGTCTTCATCTTCTTCACTGACACTGAAAATATATATCTATATAACTTCCGATTATCTATATTATTTTACCGCCCAGGGCGACCTTCGGTTGCACGGATTTTCGTACTATAGTTAAACCCGTGGTCGTGACCAGGCATAACATACGATAGAGCACGGTCCGGATAGGTCAGAGTGGTCAGATTGTAGTCGCAACCATAGTCTACACCCGAAGGTCACCGCTGAGAGGGTAAAATGAAATGGATTGGGGTAAGCGTCCTACTGTTGTGTTGGCGACCGCATATCTCATGTGTATAATGCCTATGGTGTATATAACGAGGTATTTCACATACGTCCAACTGTGATATAATTTAGTCCAGGTACACCATTACTTGTCTTCCCCTGTTTCCTTAAATCACTGCACGAAAATGGTTTTCATGAGGGGGGGGGGGGGTGAAAGGTGAAGTTAAGGGTTCTTGAGTTATTAAGTAGGATCGGTGCCTATCTGAAAATACTTAAAGTTAACATTTATGACATTTAGTCGCAGATGATGAAAGTGGCCAAAATTTCGCCAATGTGAATCATTTGTATATTATGCAAACAAGCAGAGACACTATCCGAGGGGGAGGGAGAGAAATGAGGTTTAGCGTCCACTCGACAAAACTAGGTCATTTTGGGACTGACATGGTTTAATTTTATTTCAATGATTCGCTTGCGTGTAGGGGTCTTTAGCAGTGGGAGGAAAACCGGAGTACCCGGAGGAAACCCACGAGGTTGAGAAGGCGCCCCTATCTCTATGTCACATACGCTCACACCAGGGCTCGAAACCACAGCCGCAAGCCAGAGGTGGCTGGATAGCTAGAGGTCCAAGCGCGGCACTCTAGACCACTAGGCCATCCCACCCACCCCCACTTTCCGAGGGCAAGTAAAACATTGGTTTGAAAAAGTGTTATTTCGCCCCACTAGATCATCAGTAACCAATCATGGAGACAGAAAATATTGCATTTTCTAATAAAAAATAATATTTGATTTAAAACTGTGGCTATTGATTAGATTTTATTTGACTTTTGTATTACTACATAAAAAAATATAAGCTATATTCTTCTACAAACTACGTATGAGAAACTTGTTTCCAAAACAAAGTAAATGCCATGGGGACTTCCCTTTCATATCAGCCTTTTCATATTCCTTAGTTACTAAATATATAGACCAAAACTCTTACTTTTCCCCAAAAGTCATATGGCATTTAGCAAGCCTGGAAATAAGGTACCTGTCACTGACAATGTCAGGCATCGATTCAGGCTTTGTAAGACACAAAACCTATGGTGTCTGTCATTTAGTCCGGCACTGATTTGTCTTTTTTATTGATATTATTAATACATGTCTGGCACTAAGTTAGAAATGTCAGGTACTATTTCATTAGTGGCTGACATTTTGTCAGGTTACTGCTACATCTAAAACCGTTATTTCCAGGGCTGCGGCCAACAATTTGGCTCAGCTTCTCAGGTACATACATCTAAAACCGTTATTTCCAGGCCTAGCATTTACAATGTTTTGGTACACAAGTTTGTCATGTCTACATTCAATATACTAAACTATCTAAATATTTCTAATTATATATTGTAAATTTTTTATTATTGCATATAATTTACATATATTAAAACTTTTATATTTTTGCTAAAATATCATAAAGACAATAAAACAAACAATTCAAATCTCTTCCTTAAAGATGCATTATGTAAGATTTAGATAAAGAGTTGGCCATTCCTTCTATAATAGTTCCAAAATACTGTATTAGCTTCATAACGCAGAGTGATTACTCTACAAAACGTCGCCTTAAATACACTAGTAGCTGTTTTTCATAAGTATGTTTTTTTTGTTGTTATTCTATCCAGTCACTAAATGCCATTTAAAGAACAGTTCCAAAAAAGATAATTCAAAATTAATACATTTAAATTTTCACTCAAATTATTTTATTCTGAACGAGTTCATTATCGCTGCAACGTTATTTGTTAATCAAGAGTCAGCCTCTACAGTTTTTAATTTAAATCATTTAATTGCTATCATATTTTAATTAGGGACCTATTTCACGAAATTTTAACTAAGATCAAATCTAAATTAAGTGATTTGATTGGATAATAATTAAGATTGATTTTAGTACATAGCCAATCAAAAATGAAATAACCACTAAAATTTGGATTTTTATCTTAGGTTCAGATTTAGAAAAACAGGGCCCTGTTTATCTCTGCAAGATCTGGTGGTCTAGAGAGTTGATTATAGGCTTCTCAGGTGTATAAATGTCTAAATAATAACTTATATAACATTTGAAACCAAATAAAATCCTGTTATAGACAGATTTGGCTCTTACATAGTGCATCTTTAAAAATAAAATAAAAAAGAAAAAAACAACCTTTTATCACATCACAACTTCATTTTGATTCAAAAATCAAAACTCACGTACATTCTCAAAAAAAATCACTAATTTAAGGGATGACAAGGGAATTTGGAAAGGGTGTGTGGCACTATTATTGAGTTAGTGGTTTAGCCCCCTTAAGAATCAATGAACCCATCCATTAAATCCCTTCCTTAGGTTTTAGATTGTCAAAAAATAATTCTTACGGCCCATAACTCCATAAAAATAATGCTGTTTTGTTCTATTATTAAAATATATTTTTGAGGGGGAACCGTCGTCCTTTAATATCGACTGAATTCATTTTGTGACCAACTAAAAACTGTTTAAATTAAAAAACTAAAAACTGTTTAAATTAAAAACTGTTCAAACTGAAAAGTATTAAAATTTACAACTGAACATTATGGAAATATTACTGAGTATAATAATATTAAATTTGTCATTGAAATTCTATACCATCATGTTTTTTATTAATAAAATACATGTAGTGGTACAATTTGGAAGACTGAATTTCTTTAGAAACAGAGAGAGAGGTAAGTGGGGTTTAATACATGTAGTGGTATAATTTGGAAGACTGAATTTCTTTAGAAACAGAGAGAGAGGTAAGTGGGGTTTAATACATGTAGTGGTACAATTTGGAAGACTGAATTTCTTTAGAAACAGAGAGAGAGGTAAGTGGGGTTTAACGTCAACTCGACATAAACTAGTATAGGTCATTTTGGGACTAATATATGATTCAATTTCATTTCCATAATTCTCTTGCACACACAGGTCTTTAGCAGTGGGAGGAAACCGGAGGACCCAGTGAAAACCCACAAGGTTGGACAGGCAAACTCTGCTTGGAACTTAAATAAAATTGTATGTTACAACTTGAGAGAGAAATGTGATTTAACATCCACTCTACACAAACTAGGTCATTTTGGGACTAACATATACTTTAAATTTATATCAATAACTCGCTTGCGCGTAGGGGTCTTTAGCAGTGGGAGGAAACCTACGAGGTCGGACAGGCGACCCTACTCCTTGTCACGTACAACAGGGGATTCGAAACCACGGCAGTTGATTAAATGACAGGCTTTATGATACAGCACTCGTGTGCTAACCATTCGGCTATCCAACCCTCCGTTACAACTTGAGATTGTATACATGACTGATACATTATAGTTTGACAGACTCATTCAATATGGGGGTTGGGATGGCCTAGTGGTCTAGAGTGCTGTGTTTGGACCTCTGGCTTGCGGCTGTAGTTTCGAGCCCTGGTGTAAGCGTATGTGGAATGGAGATCGGGGCGCCTTCTCAACCTCGTGGGTTTCCTCCAGGCACTCCGCTTTCCCCCTACTGCTAAAGACCCCTACGCGCAAGCGAATTATTAAAATAAAATAAAACCATATGTAAGTCCCAAAATGACCTAGTTGTGTTGAGTGGACATTAAAACCCATTTCTCTCTTTCATTCTACATATCACTCTATATACAGTTCTCCCCAGATGGAGAGTCGCGGTGGCTAAGACGCTGGCTCGCTAGCCTGGATGTCGGGTGTTTGATCCCTGCATTGGCTGAGAATGTTCATCCAGACTTTCCAACATGGTTCAGCCTTATCAGTGATGCAAGACAGAGGGCCTGACAAGGACAGCTGTCTAGTTGTTCGAATGGTGTGCACGTAAAGATCCTTTGACAGTTGAAAGTCGATTTAAGAGCAGTCCACCGTTGGGTCCCTGTATGGACAAAATTTCCCTCATAGCACACTGTATGGCATATGGCCCGTCTTCATTAGCCCAGTTCGGAGTAGAACAGTAGGACGTTAAACTTGATCTCATTTCATTTTGAAATCCAAATAAAATTGCCTGTGACAATAAGAGTATGTAATACATATGTCACTACAAGTATGGTATATATAAGTAGTATAATATTATAATGAACAATCTGTTTCATTTTCTGTCATGATATAAATAAATCTATAACACATGTCAACCACATTATAAAAACCTAATATTGATTCAACAACTAGAATAACTCAGATATTACAAGGTTATAAATACTTTCCTTACCAAGTAATACATTTTAAATTTGAATAAAATGGACTATAACGTTCTCCTGTTCTGAACCAACCTCAAATTTGAATTTAAAGGGTCTGGGACAGTGTCCTCATAGAATGGCCAACGTGAATTCTAGACAATCCATCCGACTGGAAAAGATGTCAAGTACGAAAAAAAATCATCAAGCTAAACATTTCAAAAAACATTTTTCTCAACTATTATTTTTCTTTTGCAATTGAGGCCCTACCCCTGCCCTGTGTACACATTGGCATGCACATGTACACATTGGTGTACACTGTACACGTAGTTGGAATTCGATATAAGAGTGGGCTGTAGTGCCGTTTTCCATGGAAAAATTGCCCCCATGACGCTCTGTGTGGTGCGGGCTTGTCTTTATTAACCCAGTCGAAGCAAAACAGTAGGATGTTAAACCCCAGAGTAAATAAATGTCTATAATAACATTTTACCAAGTCATGAAATTATAGAAATAGTTTCTATAAGTGTACCATCTGGTGATTAATGTAGCACAGGTAATATTGATTTAGGGTAGAGTCAATAGTCTGACAGAAATATAACAAAGTATACAAACTGAAAGTAGAGCTGTTAATCAGTACATATACTTTACATAACACTTGATAATGAATTAGTTAGTGGTCTGTAACAGCAAGCAAATTATTAAAATTTAACCATATGTTAGTCCCAAAATGACCTAGTTTGTGTTGAGTGGACGTTAAACTGCATTTATCTCTCTCTCCCCTTTTAGAGACTTAATTTTCATGATATATATATTGTAGTTTGCAAGAGATTCAAAATCTCTCAAATGACAAACCATGTTTAAGGTTTTAGAAAAGTAGCAACTAGATAAAACTTACAAGTTAAAAACATCATAGAAACATGGTAAGTTTTAAAACATCCTAGAAACATGGTAAGTTTTAAAACATCCAAAAACATGGTAAGTTTTAAAACATCCAAAAACATGGTAAGTTTTAAAACATCCAAAAACATGGTAAGTTTTAAAACATCCTAGAAACATGGTAAGTTTTAAAACATCCTAGAAACATGGTAAGTTTTAAAACATCCTAGAAACATGGTAAGTTTTAAAACATCCTAGAAACATGGTAAGTTTTAAAACATCCTAGAAACAGGGTAAGTTTTAAAACATCCTAGAAACATGGTAAGTTTTAAAACATCCTAGAAACATGGTAAGTTTTAAAACATCCTAGAAACATGGTAAGTTTTAAAACATCCTAGAAACATGGTAAGTTTTAAAACATCATAGAAACATGGTAAGTTTTAAAACATTAAAATGGTGAATATTTGTGACTAGATAAAACATAATGCCACCCTGACACTTGCATGATTTTTGTCACTGCAATGCCATGCAATATGTCATGGCAAGGTGTGCCATTTGGGTGAAGGCCTGTTTGTGCTCTCTTGGCGCATTGTACACACATAAGTTACGCACAGCCCAAAGCGGCATAGTTCCTGGTGTCTTCCCAAATTGCTACATACTTTTGGGAGTGTTGGCGATCGAGTTCACACAAGAGGCACGAACATTGATACATGCTGAATTTTCGAAAATTTCAAAATTCTCTGTACGAAATTGCACTCACGCCTGCACAAACATGCTCCTTCCCGAAGACTTTAATCATTGACACGCCGAATGGAGCACCATTGCGGAAAGAAAATTATGCAAATGTCAGGATGGCTTAACTTAAAAAACATTACATAATACCAATGCAATAAACCCTTCGAAATTTAGAAAAGGGTTTTTATCGTGCAATAGACATATCCCGTATTCTTCGGACCCAAGACACTTAAAATGGTGAATATTTGTGACTAGATAAAACATATAAACATGATAGAAATGTTGTAAATATCAATAATAATGGACTAGATAATACACTTGATATATGAAATAAAATTGTCAAGAAAATTGATAAAATATATATATTATAAAATTCAAAAATGTTGAAAGTATATAATTTGTAATCAATAAAACCAAAAACGTTTAATTCCTAGCACAAATCAAAATCTCCCTTACCTCATTTAACAGATGGCAAAAGGCTACCTTACAATCTCAGAAATGCAGTGACATGCAGAGGTTTAATAATCTCTTGAGCCATTTCCCATTAAGACTTGAGGGGACTGGATGGCCAAATGGTTAGCATGTGCGTGCTGTATTATAAAGCCTATCATTGAGTCAATTGGCGTGGTTTCGATTCTCCGTTTGTATGTGACAAGGAGTAGCGTCGCCTGTTCAACCTTGTGGGTTTTTTCCAGGTCATCCAACTACTAAAGACACCTACATGCAAGCAAATTATTGAAATAAAATTAAACCATATGTTAGTTTCAAAATGACCTACTTTGTGTCACGTGGACGTTAAACCCCATTTCTATATCTCTCTCTCACTAACCATTCAGCGATCCCACCCCCCATAGGACAATGAGTCAAGACTTTGAATTTATTGTAAAAATTGTAAAAAATTTGAGTATTCTAAAGTATTCTTTATCAAAAATTGAAAAAAAAAATCCATGTTTTCCTCCTACACCAGCTTTAAAAGCATCACACTTCCTTTTATGTTTAATTTATATGATAAAAATTTAGGCCTATAAGACAAATAACATGTGTAAGGCCAAACCAACTTGAATTTCTGTTCTTTGGAACACCTATTAAAAATTATGCCTTCAATTTCAATTTAGTTTTGAAATGTTAACATATCTTTGCACACAAAATTTGAGTGGTTTGTTTCATGATCAAGACCCCAAACAACTTAAATTAAATTGGTTTGAGTTTGGCCTACGAGAGAGGTATTTCAAATTTCTAAATTTATCAAATAAATACATGTAAAGCCGCTTGTCCACACTAAAAATAGTCTTCAAATTGATTATTTTACGTTTACTTAAGAATTAAAATCAATACATCAATGGTAGATGATATCTACAAGGGAATCAAACGGACGTTCAGTGGCTTTAATTTACAAATTGAATATAACTTAGACAGCCATTTAAATTATATGAGCTTATGACTAGAATATAAGTTCTGACTAGATTTTATATGGTAAGTCGAAACCTCCCAGAAATGAGATATATATGCATATTAAACTGGAAATTTAACTGTGTGGTATCCATAGCAACTAGAATCTGGTATCCATAGTAACTTGTATCCATGGTAACTATAACATGAGCTTTGACTAGATAATATAGGGAACTGAAAATGAATATGTGGTATCTATAGCAACCAGAGTCATCTGGTTTCCATAGTGACTGGTCTTGTAATCATGGTAACTACTACTAATACTCTATGATCCAGTATATATTATTTTGATCAAGTCCCTTAAGTAAATTACATAGTAATGTTGGCAGGGGGTTGGGGTAGAGTGTGTCTGGGGGATGGGGGTGGTGAACAAACGGCAAACACTTTTCAACAAAGTTAGCTATATCCATGTTATTTCTGCTGATTTAGTTCCTTATCCAAAACATATTCCAAATCGTGTTTTTACACCAAGAATGTTCACTTCCATCTCTGTCAGACATTTAAACAATAATATTTCTGCCCATGGAGTAATAAAACTCCTGGCCACGTCAAAGCTGACACTTTCCATCCATTTTATGTACAAAACAGGTATATATATATATATATATACATCTAATGTCTTCACTTTTCATGCAAAAACAGGTTTTACTGGAAAACTGCTTTCGACACACGATGACCTATATGTCTTTCAATTATATAAGTAATGCTATAAATACTTAAGGTCCATACTCCTCCTGATCGCGAATCTATATCCGCTCTACTCTGGAGAAACTGTTTTGGACACAAGATGATCTTTATGTCTTTCGATTATATAAGTAATGCTATAAATACTTAAGGTCCGTACGTCTCCTGATCGCGAATCTATATCCCCTCTACTCTGGAGAATACAACTACAGGTTTATGATAAAAGAGATCCTTTACATTAAAAAAACAAAAAAAACATTCCATCCACAAATAATCTCATATATTTAATGGGGAACGGTCAGGGTAAACTTGGGTTCTGTATCGATGGTATAAAATCGCCTTTTCTTCTCTGGTAATGGAGTTGTCTCCCTTTTAGAGCTCCAGTGAAAAACTATCTCTTGATCAGACGGGCACGTCTTACGGAAGGTGTCGTTATTGTAAGCCGTTTCCATGTAGCGCCAAAAATGGGTAAATTTTCGAGGTATCAGGAAATCTTTGAAAGCTTCGGCTGCAATGCGGATGTGCTGTAATTTGGGCATTACCAGACAATCTAGGTTCGTGATGGAGTTACCGGCCAGGTATTTCGTTTCCGTTCTCGCAAGGTAATCGTTGATTGATTTAATCTCATTTAAAAGTCCCTCGGCCGTGCTACTCACATTTTTAATAAAAAAGTTAAATTTTGAGAAAATATCCAGACACTGAGAGTGGGCTTGTAGATTATCATAGCGTAGATCGGGCTTCAGAAAATTCTCGTCTATATATTGAACAATTTCATCGGAGTCGATGACCACCTCATCTCCGTGTTTAAACACAGGTAGCCTATTAGCGTATTGTTTGAATTCTGGTAATGGCCGCGCCATATTGACAGTGTTTATGTTATAGGTTAGCGACCCGCCTTTCGCTTTCAGGTCGAGTACCATGTAGAATCTCTGACAGAATGGGCATGCTCCGTAACATTCCCCGTCCATTCCTGCCTTGACGTACAGGACCACATGGTTAGATATGTTCTTCTGGCTCATCTTGTCACCGTGACGATGTAACAACTGTCACACCTGAAAATAGAAAACATAATGATAAGTAAAAATACTTAATTCGCCTTTTTCTTTTTTACCAAATCCACTGATTCTTTAAAAGCAGAAAAAAAACAGACAGATAGTCATCTGAATACTTCATATCAAATTATAACTGGTGTCTTTCTTTTATACCAAACACAACCACTTCCGTAAAGGATATAACTGGTGGTTTAGATTGCAACAGAACCTGCTTAGGGGATTTACAGAATTTTAGAGAGAGAGAGAAATGGGGTTTAATGTCCACTCATGACAACTAGGTCATTTCGGGACTAACATATGGTTTAATTTTATTTCAATAATTCGCTTGCGCATAGGGGTCTTTAGCAGTGGGAGGAAACCGGAGGATACCCACGAGGTTGAGAGGGTGCCCCCTATCTCCATGCCACATACGCTCACACCAGGGCTCGAAACCACAGCCACCAGCCAGGGGTGGCCGGCTCGCTAGAGGTCGAAGCGCAGCCCTCTAGACCACTAGGCTATCCCCCCCCCACACTTACGTAAAGGATATTACTGGTGGTTTAGATTGCAATGGGACCTGCTTAGGGGATTTACAGAATTTTAGAACATTCTAGGGTACTGTGTGCCCACACACTAGCACATGCTGTAACAAAGATGATGTTGATTTTATTACGATGATTTATTGATGGTTATTGTAATGATGGTGATGATGATTAATTAATAATAATGGTGATGGTGGTGATGATGATGACTAATAATAGTTGTGGTAATGATGATGATGATTAATTAATAATAATGATGATGGTGATGATGATAATTAATTAATAATAATGGTGATGATGATGACTAATAGTAGTTGTTGTGATGATGATGATGAATATTGATTGAGAAGGCTATATACATGTACAATGAAATCCCTCTATTAAGACCACCTGCAGGACTGTATAGGTGTGGTCTTAATATTGATGGAGAAGGCTACACATGTAGTTCCACCCAAGATTTGAGGTTTCTTATGTTGTACCAAACCAAGTTAAGGGGGCAGATGATGAAATGACCTACTGGAACCGGTTTCTAAATTTTGTTATTGCTTGCCCTACAGATTTGCTTATACTTTACTTCTTTAAAATCGTTGAGAAAATACTATTCAAAACATCGCCAAAATACATTAGTTATTGTTCTTCCAATTGTTGATTGATCAATGAATGAATGAATTAAATGGGGTTTAACGTCCTACTATGATGCACCTAACCTGGGCTAATGGAAGACGGGCATACACCACACAGTGTGCTATGAGGGAAATTTTTGCCAAGGCAGCGACGCTACGGCCTACTCTTATATCAAATTCAAAATGCCAAGGGATCTTTTACGTGCACTCCAATTACACAGGACCTCGGTTTTTCCCCTTATCCGAACGACTAGGCAGCTGTCCTTGTCAGGCCCTCCTTCTGTATCATTGACAAGGGGAAATCACGCCGGAAAATCGAGATGAACTTTCTCGGCCAATGCAGGGATCGAACACCCGACCTCCAGACTAGCGAACCAGCGCCTTATCCACTTAGCACTGTGATCCCCTTATTGATCTATACAGCTACTAAATGCCTCTAAAGATCACTTAAGAGAGAGAGAGAGAGAAATGGGGTTTAACATCCACTCGACACAAACTAGGTCATTTTGGGATTAGCGTATGGTTTTCAATTTTTTTTATATATTTGGCTTGCGCGTATGGGTCTTTAGCAGTGGGAGGAAACTTGATTGCTCGGAGGAAACCCACAAGGTTGAGAAGGCGCCCCTATCTCCATGTCACATACGCTCACACTAGGGCTCAAAACCACAGCCGCAAGCCAGAGGTGACCGGCCAGCTAGAGGTCGAACAGCGGCACTCTAGACCACTAGGCAATCCAAACCCCCCTTTAACTTATGATAGTAGCCATGCCATTTGTTAATTGGAAACTTCTCAGTTGAACATTTTTTTTGTTTCCAGGTAAATGATGCAGGATGTTGATGACTGAGGTAATCAACTAACAGACTAATTATATTAGGCCAAGGAAAAAAAACCCACCTGTTTACGGTTATTTGGTCGGTTGGAAAATCTTTTTAATTTTAAATTATTTTTTGGGTGGGGTTTGTTTATATTTTCTATTTCCTGGCATTTTTAGGTTAATTACTGAGTATGGTGCTAATATTAAAGTCTCAGTGTTAGCATTTATCTTAAGAAAATTACGCCAATATCAAGCTATAGGGCCAAGAAAATGATAGAAAAACATTTAGGGACAGTGATTTTAGCTAAAAATATATGGTAGCTGCATAACCATAAACAAAGGTATTTATTATTTTGGGCTTACAGATGTAAATATTTTGTGCTAATTGTGTTTTTATATCGGAGGACAACAAGATTCTTTTGTCCTGTTCTGTCTCTTTGACTCATTAAGTACAGATAAAAGCGTGCAGGATCTGAGGTCACGAGGTTGAATTACTGATAGATACATTCTGTCAAATACTGACATTTAGACTAATTAATACATATATGTGTGATGTGTATATGTTAATATCTACATCCTGGGATTCATTCATTACTTACTCAATAATGTGGGAGAGAGGGAGTGAGGATAGAGAGAGAGTGGAGAGAAGAAAGAGAGAGAGAGACTAATTAATACATACATCAGTTATCATTCATTACTCACTCATTAATGTGGGGGAGAGAGAGTGAGAGAGAGAGATAGACACAAAGAGAGAGAGAGAGTAATTAATACATGTATAAATGTTATTATTTAAATACTGTGATTAATTACTCAGTCATTAACATGAGTGAGAGAGAGAGAGTAATTAATACATACATGTGTATATATGTTAATATCTAAATCCTCTGATTCATTCATTCATGACTCAGTCATTAATGTCGGAAAAAGAGGAATGGGGTTTAACATCCGGTCAGACAAACTAGATCATTTTGGGAACTAACCCGAGGTTTAATTTTACTTCAATAATTCGCTTGCATGTAAGGGTCTTTAGGTGTGGGGGGAAACACATTAAAATGGGTGCTGAGAGGTGCTTTAGATCATAAGGTCTGACGCATGACAAGGAGTAGGGTTGTCTATCGAACCTTGTGGGTTTTCCCTGGATCCTGCCACTGCTACAGATCCCAACCACAAGCAAATTATTGAAATAAAACTTTATCATTATGTTAGTCCTGAATTAACCAATTGAAATAACCCAATTGCTCTCTCTCTCTCTTTCTCTTTCTCTCTGAAACTGTAGAAGTTGCCATAGATCTACCTAAATATTCTTTATGGAAGGGATGTCTTGTTGTAAAAACGCGTGCCTCGTAAAAAAAAACCTTGACAGATGGAATTTGATATAAGATTAGGCCTTAATGCAGCTGTCCCTAATGGCACATGGTATGGCATAGGCAATCTTCATTCATTAGCTCAGAGTAGAACATAAAACCTTTTTCATTTCAATTGTAAGGGGGAGGGATGGCCCAATGGTTAACATGTGCACGCTGTATCATAAGGTCTGTCATTGAGTCAACTGGCGTGGTTTTGATTCCCCGGTTGTACGTGACACGGAGTAGGGTCGCCCGTCCAACCATGTTGGTTTTGTCCGGGTCCTCCGGTTTACTAGCACTGCAAAAGAACCCTGTAATAAAATTGAACAATATGTTAGTCATGAAATAACCTAGTTTGTGTCAAAAAGGCCTTACACCCCCCTCCCTCTCTCTCTTTAATCCATTGTGTACTTTACCTGATCACCCCCCTCCCTCTCTCTCTTTCTCTCTTTAATCCATTGTGTACTTTACCTGATCACCTACAGGTAATACAGCATGTGTTAGTATGTGATATTATAAAGATCAACCTATTTAACTTGTTGAAGGACAAACTTGATGTATAACCTTTAATATTTAACATAGACATGTGGTATTTATTTAACTAGTACTGTTCCTTCACTTGTCTATCTTATTCACCCAGCTCATTCATTCATTCATGCACCCATCTTTCATGTTTTAGCTCAGATCATTCATTCATCCATCCACCTGATTAGCTCAAATCATTCCTCCTTCTTATTACCTCAGCTCATTCATTCATTCATTCACTCATTCATTCATTCATCCATCCATTGATTAGCTCAGATCATTCATTCATCCATCCATTTGATTAATTAGCTCAGATCATTCATTATCCATCTAATTAGCTCAGCTCATTCATTTATCTATCAATCCATCTTATTAGATCAGATCATCCATCCATCCATCCATCCATTCTATTAGATCAGCTCATTCATTCATCATATTAAGTCATACCCTCTTCAATTAGCCCAGGTTAGATGCATAATAGTAGGACCTTAAACCCCATTTCATTATTAACTCAGATCATTCACTCCTAGTTCTAAAGAATCCAGTTATAACCTACAAACTACCACCAGCAATATCAATAAAAATCATGTTCCTGTCTATTATTCATCCTTTATTTTATCTAGTGAGACAAAGGGAAATGGGTTTTAACCTCCATGCCACACAAACTAGGTCAATTCGGGACTAACATTATGATTTAATTATTATTTTAATAATTCACTTGCGTGTAGGGGTGTTTAACAGTTGGAGGAAACCGGAGGACCCAAAGAAAACCAATGAGGTTAGACAGGTGACCTTACTCCTTGTCACGTACAACCGGAGATTCAAAACCACGCCGGTTGACTCAATGACAGGCATTATGATACAGCATGCTCTGGCTAATTATTTGGCCATCCAACCTCCCCCCCCCCCATTTTATCTAGGAATATGGTCATTGACATAAATGGTGTTTCTAGTTTTAATTCATCCTTCATTCTATCTAAGAATTTTGACCTATACCAACATCAACATAATCATGTTTCTGTATTTTATTCATCCTTTTTTCCATCTGAGAAAATTTGATTCATCCTTCATTCCATCTAAGAATTTTGACTAATACCAACATCAACATAAATCATGTTTCTGTATTTTATTCATCCTTCATTCAATCTAAGAATATTGACCTACATGTATGACATGTATTTTTTTACTGTATAATATATAGCATATGACATAACATCAACATAAATCATTTTCCTGTATTTTATTCATTCTTTATTCCATCTAAGAATATGTACAAATGACCAGGAACCGGTAATCTTTTAATGATCCATTAACTTTAATGGAGAGAAGATTGTTGCCGGAAATAAAGGCGCCGAACATTCTGTGGTGCAAATTTTTCCTACAGATTTAGGCTAATATAAAAAATAAAGTATTCTATAGTGTTTTCTGTAGTAAATTTAACAGAAATTTAACAAACAACACATTACCAAGATATGTCCGTTAGAGTTTAACGGGTCGTTAAAATAACTTAGTTTTGAGCAACCGACCCCTGTAGAACACCATCTACATTAACATAATGGTGTCTTTTGTTCATCCCTGATATGTACTAACATCAACATAAATCATATTTTGTGAATTTTATTCATCCTTCATTCATTCCACCTAAGAATTTTGACCTATACCATTTAAACCATCCTTAGTTCCATCTAAAAATTTGTACATTATTACTAAAATGATCTTTTCTGTCAAAAACCATATTTAAAACGTGAAACCAGGCCTTTGTTTTAGCCATGATCATAACACAGCCAAATCGAAAAAATAGGGATTTAAGGTAAATTTCACAAAAAAAGAAGAAAAAAATAGGTTACTAAAGGAATATGTTGATAAAATTTGGTACAAATGTTGATACACCACACATTATTATATTCACAAACTTTTATTTTGATTTATGCAATAGCTATATATGTGTTACTATGGGATTTATTTTTGGCAGTTTTAAAATGCAAATTTCTCATTATTTTGTATTTGGATGCACGCAGCTTTTGAAACTTCAGATGGCCATAACTCAGCCAAAAGGATTTAATGTCCTACTGTTCTGCTTCGAACTGGGCTAATGAAGACAGGCATACAGTCTGCTATGAGGGGAAATTGTGTCCGGACAGCAGCACTACGGCCTACTCTTATATTGAATTCCAACTGTCAAGAGATCTTATACTTGCCCGCCAATGTGTACACGGAACTTCGATTTGCCATCTGACAAGGGGGAACCACGCCGGAAAATCTGGATGAACTTTCTCGGCTGATGCAGGGATCGAACACCCGACATCCTTTCCTGAAGAAATTGGAGGTAGAAATTTGAATAGTTGTTCCTGTTGAGCGAAGTAGATGGCTGAATGGTTAGCGTGTGCGCAGTGTATCATAAGGTCTGTCATTGAGCAGCTGGCATGGTTTCGAAATCTCCAGTTGTATGTGACAAGTAGTAGAGTCGCCTGTCCAACCTCGTGGGTTTTCTCCTGGTCCTCTGGTATCCTCCCACTGCTACAGACCCCTACACGCAAGTGAAGTATTAAAATAAAGTTCAAACCATGTGTTAATCCTAAAATGACCTAGTTGTAGTGCCAAATGGATGTAAAACTCTCTCTCTCTTTTCGCTCTCTCTCCAACCTCCTGGGTTACCTCCGGGCACTCTGGTTTCCTCCCACTGCTAAAGACCCCTAGGCGCAAGCGAATTATTGAAATAAAATTTAAAAACCATATGTTAATCCCAAAATGACCTAGTTGTGTTGAGTGGAGGTTAAACCCCAATTCCTCTCTCTCTCTCTTCTCTCTCTCTCGTTTCTGAAGAACAGAGATTCTAACTAGTGTAGCCTCACCACATGTTTCATCAATAAACAAACTTTTTATAAAATAAACAACCCAGATTAACAGACTTATATCATTTCATTCTGACACAAACTTCCATGCAAATAAATCAAATTAAATGGGTTTATCAGCCTACTTTTCTGCACCAACAGGACAAAGACAGGTATACATCATGCAAGTGTGGCTAAGTGGGTAAGACACTGGCTCGCTAGCCTGGAGGTTTGTGTTCGATCCCGGCAAATAATGAAATGAAATGGGGATTAACGACGTTAACATTCAACTTTTCTGCACCAACTGAACAAAGACCGGCATACATCATGCAGTTTGCTAATGAGTGACATTTTGCCAGGACAGCGGCGTTTATGCCAAAACTCTATCAAATTCTAACAGCCCTCTATAATCTGTACACCAATGGGATCTCACGTTTGAACCCAACTTGGTCCTACACCTCTAACAAGAGGAATTTAGGCTGGAACATCACTGACTTCTCGGTTTTGTTTGTGTATAGTGCGTTCAAAAATGATAATCCAAATTCAACTACACAACTTCACAAAGCTATATTGGCGTTACTATGTACATACAGGAAATATCTTCAGAATTTCACAATTAAAAGAGCTAAATCTCTATTTATTGGCAACTCGAAATGTACACAAATGGGTTGCAACACATTTAATAATGTAATACATTTCTGTTTTTAGAGATACATAAAGAGTGCAATATGTTTCTGTTTTTACAAATACACAAAGAGTCCAAATTGAATGGCAGTCTTTCACGTCTGGTTATTCCAGTCTGTACAGGTAGTATTCCCCTGTGGGTTATGTTTAGCCTCGCCCATCCAGTCATTTCATTACAAATACATATAATTTTAAATCAAAATAAACCACACAATTTCACAAGTAAAATCAATCGACATAGATACAAGTCTCACTTACTAAAATCCTGAAAATCAACTACAGAATTTCACAAATAAAATAGACTCGCATAGATATATGTCAAATATTAAACAGATTAATAAAATATAATCAAAATCAACCACACGATTTCAATCAAATATATCAATCAAATATTAAAAATTCTTCTAAAATTCTCAAAATCAAACAGAATTTCACAAATAAAATCAATAGCCTACTTTACTAAAATTCTAAAAATCAACCAAGGAATTTCAAAAATAAAAATTTACCTCACACAGATATATTATGTAAACTATTAAATACCTTTCATAAAACAACTCCCACAATTTCACAAATAAAACCAATCCAGAAAACTTTTATCAGAGATGATATGTGACTCCCCACCACAAAACCAGTCGCCTGTTGTGCGGCTCTATTTCTATATACACGGCAAAATACACTATATGGGTCAAAACTATCCCCCAAATTTTTTTTGCACAATACGCTTCAGAAAAGCATCTATTTTTCAATAAATCAATTGTTTTTGTGAAAATATAATAAAAAATTGCATAAAAAGGGTATTTTGTGGAGGCTGTGAAAAAAAAGAACTGTTAAAATGGCGTAATTATATTGCTAGTTACCTAATATGAGTTTACTTTGTGCGCTCGTATTTTCCTCGCTTGCCAAGTTATGTAAGTCAAGGTTTTGTTCGTTTTTCATCTTTTGAATATGATTAAAATTACTTTTTTTTAGAAA
This sequence comes from Patella pellucida, assembly GCA_917208275.1. NCBI lineage: Eukaryota > Metazoa > Mollusca > Gastropoda > Patellidae > Patella > Patella pellucida. The sequence continues at coordinate 65,011,072 of OU795042.1, read as the reverse complement.
AATGTTGCCATGGTAACCAGCCAAAATCAGTATTTTATAGTTCTCAGATATCAAACACAAATCTAAGCTAATCTGTCTGAGCCAAAAAATATTTTCACATAATAACAAAACTAATTGATATGTGCAAAATGACTAAAATTATGTTTTTAGAAAAATGTTGCCATGGTAACCAGCCAAAATCAGTATTTTATAGTTCTTAGATATCACAAATCTAGGCTAATCTGTCTGACCCAAGAAATATTATCACATAAAAAAACAACAAATTAAGATGTGCAAAATGATTAAAATTACTTTTTTAGAAATATGTTGCCATGGTAACCAACCAAAATCAGTATTTTATAGTTCTTAGATATCAAACACAAATCTAAGCTAATCTGTCTGACCCAAAAAGTATCATTACATAAAAAAAATAAAGAAATTAAGATGTGCAAAATGATCTTTTCTGTCAAAAACCATATTTAAAACGTGAAACCAGGCCTTTGTTTTAGCCATGATCATAACACAGCCAAATCGAAAAAATAGGGATTTAAGGTAAATTTCACAAAAAAAGAAGAAAAAAATAGGTTACTAAAAGAATATGTTGATAAAATTTGGTACAAATGTTGATACACCACACATTATTATATTCACAAACTTTCATTTTGATTTATGCAATAGCTATATATGTGTTACTATGGGATTTATTTTTGGCAGTTTTAAAATGCAAATTTCTCATTATTTTGTATTTGGATGCACGCAGCTTTTGAAACTTCAGATGGCCATAACTCAGCCAATATTTTTGTGATTTGCATATTTTATATATCAACAGAAAGCTGTTCCAGTCCCCTTTAGGATCAGCATTAAATCACAGTTTTCAAAAATTGTGACATGTGACTGGTTTTGTTGTGGGGGATCACATATTAAGAATAAACCTTACTAAAATTCTAAAAATCAATTAAGGAATTTCAAATATAAAATATATATGTAAAATATTAAATCCTTCATAAATCAACTCCAACAATTTCACAAGTAAAACCAATTCAGCAGTCTCAAGATATAAAACTTTTATCTGAGGTGATATTAAGTATAAATCTTACTTAACTCTAAAAATCAACTAAGAAATTTCAAAAATAAAATTATCTCACACAGATATATTATGTAAACTATTAAATACCTTTCATAAAACAACTCCCACAATTTCACAAGTAAAACCAATCCAGAAAACTTTTATCAGAGATGATATTAAGCATAAACCTTACTAAAAATCAACTAAGGAATTTCAAAAATAAAATAAATGTAAAATATAAAATCCCTTCATCAATCAACCCCAACAATTTCACAAGTAAAAACCAATCCAGCAGTCTCAAGATATAAAACTTTTATCAGAGGTGATATTAAGAATAAATGGTACACAGACTAATGGAGTGTGTTATATATTATATATACACCAGTCTATATCACCTGATAAACTCTTTCAATCTGTCAAAACATTACATATCCTACTTAATATATATATATATCACAGTAGTAATATACCATACCCCTATATACCATACCCACATATTCCACACTCACGTATACCATGGTATATAACTTTGGCCTAAATACCTACAGATCTACATTATATTCATCGAAAAAACTGGAACTTTCCAATTTGTGCCACTTAATTAAAATTAAAGATCAGCTAATATAGAAAATTTTTTTTAACGCTAATTAAAATTTTAAGGTCTCTGATCGTCATTCGGGAGATTCTGGTTTCCTCCAACTGCTAAAGACCCCCTATGCGCAAGTGAAATCTTTGAGATAAAATTGAACCATATGTTAGTCCTAAAATGATCTAGTTTGGGGCAGATGATATTTATAGGATCTCGTGAACACCAGCCAGCTCCATCTATTATTTTTACTGATGGTCAATATTTTAATCCATCTGAATCAAGGCTGGGAGATTAAAACTCATTTTATGTTGTAAGAAATGAAATGATGCAGCTATGGCGGGTGTGGCTAGCCAGGCAGGGTAAGCTTACTCTTCCGGACACCTGTTACCACTGTTCGTCGTGTATTTTGTACACGAGGAGCAGTCCATATGCTGATTACACTATTTTGCTTGAATATACTATTTTGCCTATATAACGTTTTTTAGGACTTCGAATTCCGTCTTACGGTTTGGATTGTTCGTACTTAGTTTTTATTTTATTTTAACATCCTACGGTTCTGTTCCAACAAGGTTAATGAAGATGAGCATATACCATACAGTGTGCTATGGGGCAAATATTGCCCGGACAGTGGCACTATATACAGCCGGCCCACTCTTATATCAAAATTACAATTGCCAAAGGATCTTTTACATGCGTGTACACAGGACCTCGGTTTTTCGTACCACGTTGTCCCTTGCCAGGCCCTCTATCCTGCCCCACTGACAAGGGGGAGTCACACCAGAAAATCCTGATGAATTTTCTCGGCCAACGCAGGGATCGAACATGGAACCTCCGGGTTAGCGAGCCAACATCTTACTCACTTAGCCACCCCAGCTCCTCCATTTTGTAAGAACAAATTTATGGACAGATTCTAATATCGCTCCCTTATTTGTAATCAGGATCTTATTTATTTCTATCCTTTATTGGAATCAACGAGAAATAGACAAGATGTTAATTTTCTTTCTTGTTCTTGCACACGAAAAACGTGATTAAAACATACAAAATAGAGGAAATGAGTGGAAGAAGGAAATTGGACGACAGCCAATTATATAATAGATTTATTTGACTCAACTTACTTCATTCACCTAAATTTACTAGATAAAATAAATACTTTCTTACAATCAATATACACATAGAAAATACATTGAATGACATGTTGATTCAACAGCCTACTTTTCTGGATGGAGAGAGAAATAGAAATGGGGTTAACATCTACTCAACACAAACTAGGTCCTTTTCATATTGTTCAATTTTATTTCTATAATTCGCTTGCACATAGGGATTTTTAGCAGTGGGAGACCTGAGAAATTCAACGAGGTTGGACAGACGACCCTACTACTAGTCACATACAACCAGGGGAACCGAAACCAGCCCCTGCACCAACCAGGCTACAACCATGGATATATACCATTCAGTGTGCTATGACCTTTATTTTTATGTTGAATTCCAACTGACAGGGGTTCTTTTAGGTGCACACTACCCATGACCTTATGTCAGTGGGCCAGAGACAATCAATTGATGCTCAGGAGAGCACAGTAACAGCCAATTGCCGGATAATTGAAAACAAATTAAATTTCTTGAAAATAATGTAAAAAATCCAATTCAAAAAAGTTGTCAAAAATTTTATGGGCCCTATTTTTTCTTGGGCCCTAGTCAGCTGCCTACACTGCGCATGGGGTAATCTGCCCCTGTGATATACGATGGTCAACATGCTGACCAAAACCAAAACAGACATAATCTATGTAAATATCCTTGGATTCGTATTTAACTGGTTCATTTGCGTTTTTTTACGACCATTATGACCATTATTACAATAGTAATACTTGTTTTGACCAAATTTTTAAGATTTTTTGGTTTGCGACCGATTCGGCTATAACATATGTAAATATTTATAATTCATATTAAACCTATTGCTTGTTTATTTGGGGGATTTTTATAGCCATTATGACCAATTTATGTCCATTATGACAATTAATAGTTTTTTTGACCAAATTTTTAGGATCTTTTGGTTCTTTTGAGACCGATTCAGCTATAAATCATAATAAACAAGCCAGTAGCAACCTCTAGCTGGCTGGACACCTCTAGCTGGCTTACGGCTGTGGTTTCGAGCCCTAGTGTGAGCGTATGTGGCATGGAGATAGGGGCACCTTCTCAACCTTGTGGGTTTCCTCCAGGCATTCCGGTTTCCTTCCACTGCTAAAGACTCCTACAAGCAAGTGAATTATTGAAATAAAATTAAACCATATGTTAGTCCCGAAATGACCATGTTGTGTTGAGTTGACCTTAAACCCCATTTCTCTCCGTCTCTCTCTTGCTTCTTTTTAATCTCATTGAATGCTATTCGGGGCATTATCTGTTGTTGATACCTGGATTTGAATCCACTGGAATCCAAGCTGAGAGATTATCTACTGTTCATAACTGGATTTTATTTTTCTAATTAAATGTTTAATAAACAATCTGAGTACATCTTAGCAAAGCTGGGCTGGCGGAAGCAATTCTTGATTGGGGGGGCCTTCAATACTAAGTCTCTATAGGCGAGGGTCCAGGGGCTGCAATAACCTGAAGAAAAGAGTATTTGCGGCCAAATAATTGGGGGGGCTAAAGCCCCCCCACTCCGCCGGGCCTGCATAGCATTGTCAGAAAAATACAAATGACGACCAGTATCTTTAATATGCCACACCCAGGCTGAGAAAATTAACACCACCTTTAACTTGCCAGGAAAAGTCAATTTGCTCTTCTCACTGGATTTGTCCAACTTCCCTCTGGATCAACCTATAAAAACTTACATATTATTTATCATGTTATATCACACCTACGTAACAAGGATGACCTTTATTTTTTACTATTTATCTTTCCTTTTCCCTGATTTAAAGCAAGAGGCAAACACAATCTTCAAGAAGTCTCTGAAAATAAATACTTTTCAAATATCCTCCACTTTAACCCTATGAGCATGGAGTCCCCGAATGTTCCACTCTCAATACACTTTGTTGCCTCTATCGCTTTTCAAATATCCTCTACTTAAATGTTTTGAGAGAGAGAGAGAAATGGAGTTTAATGTCCACTCGACACAAACTAGGTCATTTTGGGACTAACGTACAGTTTTCAATTTTTATTTCAATAATTCGTTTGCACGTAGGGGGCTTTAGCAGTAGGAGGAAACCGGAGGAAACCCCACGAGGTTGAAAAGGCGCCCCTATCTCCATGTCACATACGCTCACACTAGGGCGAAACCACAGCCGCAAGCCAGAGGTGACCGGCCAGCGAGAGGTTGAATTAATGTTTTGAACAATTTTGGCAATTTTCATGTCGATCTGACTTGAATTGCTGGATCCTGATCTAGGCTTTTTTGAAGAACGTCACCCCAAGAACACCAAGAAGAACAAGGTGAGTAGGATGGTGTATGCATTACACAAAAAACTGTTGCACTCCTTGGGCAGCATATGTTGGGGCTCTTTCTAAGATCTAAAGAGTTCAGCAGTAAATGTAGGTACCGTTAATCAGGCTTTATTTGTATCATAGTGACCGGGATAGTAATTTTGTAGCGCTTGGTTTCTGGATATAGCGCATTATAAATATTCACATTAGTCTGACCGTGCAGAATAGTATGATGTTAAACCCCATTTCATTTCATCTGAGGCACTAGAGAATGTATTAGTTTCAGCCAGTTCAAGAGCTAAAGGGTTAATGTAAGTAAGGAAAACGTTTATTGGCAATTTGCCATAGTTCGCCTTTAATAAAGACTCAATATAAGGTGTCAGATAATTAGCAATATCTTAATTAATTTTACCATTAATTACACCTATTACATCATACCTTTAATTAACCTGTTAATTAATATTACACACCATGTCCACAGGTAAACTTGATACCTGACCAACTGAGAAAGTATGACAGGTATTCGAGATATTTACATCCTAATTAAATATTTGTTTAATTTGTCACATAATTACATTTCTCAATGTTTAAATATGTTCATTAAATTCATACATAACTTGAACATTCTAATGAATGGATGAATGATGAATGAATGGATAAATATGTTGAATGAATGAATGAATCAATCAATGAATGAATGAAAAGCTCAACTGCAGTTGGACATGAATAAAAGACATGAAGCTTGGATGGAGGGATGGATGGGTGGATGGATGGATGAATGCATTAAATGTCAAATAAACATCCAAAGAAGTGACAATTTAATGAATGATAAGGTGGATGAATGAACTGAAGAATGAGTGGGTGTATAGATTGAATGAATGAAGGTTAGGTAGATGAATGAAATGAAGGTCAAACAAACAATGAATAAGGCATGAATTTAATGAATGAACAAAGAAATTAAGGAATGAATTAAAGGGTGATGGTTTGGTGGATGAATGAATTGAAAATCAAATGATTAAATTAATGAATAACTTAATAACTTAAGAAATGAATTAAGTGTGAATGTTGGGTTGATGAATGAATTGTCAAATGAATGAGTGAGTTAATGAATGAATTAGTGAATGAATGAATGAAAGGTCAGATGAATGAATGAATGAAATATTATCATAATTTAATTATTGAAATGTAAACTATATAAAATGTATCTGTAAAAAGTAGAACAAGTGTTTAAGATTTACTACAGTTTATTAATAGTCCAGTCCTACATGTGTTATTAAAAACAGTATCTATACAGATAAACATAACAAGTGTAAAGCTTATATAATAAACATCTTAGTTAACATATCCTCCTGGGGAGTCAAAGGGTCGTATCTGGCATATTTTGCAAAATTCACTTTTTTGCTTCTTTGGAATGAGAATTTCTGTGCGCATCTTTTCATCTGGTAGTCTAACTTCTAAGCCAATAAAAAGAGGTTTTATAGATACTGTTTTAAAAAGTCTTATATTGGGTAATAAAAAACAATTTTGTTTATAAAAAGTGAAAATGGCTAATTTCTGGAAAGAAAATTAACTTTGTGTCTAACCAAAGCATTACAATCAAACTAAATATAGCCAGTATATTTTGGGGGGTTGGGATGGCCTTGTGGTCTAGAGTGTCACGCTTCGACCTCAAGCTGGTGTGAGCATATGTGGCATGGAGATAGGGGTGCCTTTTCAACCTTGTGGGTTTCCTCCTAGCACTCCGGTTTCCTCCAACTGCTAAAGATTCTACGCGCAAGCGAATTATTGAAATGAAATAAAAAAACATATGTTAGTCCCGAAATGACCTAGTTGTGTTGAGTGGATGTTAAACCCCATTTCTCTCTCTCTCTCTCTCTCTAGCCTTTATATTGAATATATTCATATATTCATATTCATATATACCCATCTATTAATTTTTTATGCTTTCAATTGATATTCATTGATTATCTTATATTTTATGTGTTTATCATTCATCTTTAATAATTATGTATGATTATATTAAATATAATTTGTGTTTGATAACGATAAGAGAATACTTGTCGAATGTCGTGCTATATGTATATAAACCAATGATTGTTATTTCCATATAAATTGTTTTTGATATTCATTGATTATGTTATATTTTATGTGTTTTTCATTCATCATTTATAATTATGTATGATTATATTAAATATAATTTGTGCTTTTGGGGATGAGATCTGCCTTCCCACTAAATGTTCAGAGGATGAGTATCTGCATGCCTTTCCCATAATTTATTTTTAGTATGTTTAGGAATGAATGAATGAAATGGGGTTTAACGTCCTACGCTTAAGCACCTAACCTGGGCTAATTAAAGACGGGCATACGCCAACAGTGTGCTATGAGGGAAATTTTGCCCGGGCAGCGGCGCTACGACCTACTCTTATATCGAATTCCAACTGCCAAGGGATCTTTAACGTGCACTCCAATTTATACACGGGACCTCGGTTTTTCGTCCCATCCGAACGACTAGGCAGCTGTCCTTGTCAGGCCCTCCTTCTGCATCACTAACAAGGGGAAATCACGCCGGAAAATCGAGATGAACTTTCTCGGCCAATGCAGGGATCGAACACTCAACCTCCAGGCTAGCGAACCAGCGTCTTATCCACTTAGCCACCGTGATCCCAGTATGTTTAGGAGATATGTAGACCAGTGTACCTGATATCCCCTAATAATCATCCCACCATATATCCTCCAGATTCAATTCACTGCTAAAGACCTCTACGTGAAAGCGAATTATTGAAATAAAATTAAACCATATGCTAGTCCCGAAATGACCTAGTTGTGTCGAGTGGACGTTAAACCCCATTTCTCTCTCTCAACATTTGAACTTTTGTGTGGTCACATTCCGCACAGTTATGTATTTTTGCTGTCTGTATTTTGTTGTGCAGTTTTCCTCCACTGCATATTATCCACTGTATATTATCAATTGATGTGGTATAAACATAATTATTTCTTTAATCTCTTCTCTAAATTTAACAGAGTATTAAGTATAAGCTTATTTTTTATTATAAAACTTGTACTGGTATTAACTTAAATAAAATTCTTAAAAAAATATTCAGGTTTATTTCTTTATAAGATCATTAGGCCACACCAAGTAGAGTATCTGTTCTTTAAGAATAACTATTCAAAATCTTACAAACTGATTAAAATATAAATCTATATTTCGTGTCATTTTTTATACTTTCGATGGCCTACACTACATGAAGATCTGACAAGTTGTACAGGAAGGTCGTGTCAGGGGTTGTACGAGCAACATCGAATAATCAATCAGCGTTGACATTGTCACATTTCTATTAACAAATTAGCATTTATGTTTCTCTGTGGCAACATTACCAAAATGCAGGTTATATAACAGCTTTTCCAGATCCTAGTGTAGTAAACACAAGTAAAACAAAATTTTGAACTATAAAAAAACGAAACGAAGTAGGATTTGTGTTTTAATCAGATTGAAAATGCTGCCTCCAATTTCTTCAGGAAATAATTTTTTTTTTAAAAACTAGAAGTGCTTAATTACTCTTCTCAAAAGTTTTTAGTTCCATAATATAAGTTTTAAAATTCTAACAAAACATTGTCCACAAGAATTAACATTTAAAACATTCTGGCCTCATTCTTTTATAACAAATAATCAACAAAGTTAATTTATAAGGACAGAATTCTTGGCAAGACTATCCAACACTCAAATTATTGGCTAGACTGGCCTGGCTATAAAATCAGTCCTCTACAGTTCAAAATATTATAGCCATATAATTGTTCAGGATTTATGTAATTTTCAATTGAAAGAGCACATTATAAATATAATATGACAGTGTAAAAGTCGTATGTGTAGTCTACATGAAGCCAGGTATCTTTGGTGGGAGGGTGCTAAACATCATCATCATCATCATCATCATCATCATCATTACAGAAATTTAATGGGGTTAAAATTCCTACATTCTGCACTACATGCAGATGGGATAATGACGTTGGGCATACACTGTACAGTGTGTTATTTCAGACTGTAAATATCAGGGGTTATTTAATGGGTATGCCAATGTGTACACAAGAGCTCATTTTTTGTCCCATCCGAACTACAAGACACTGTTACTGACCAAATAAAGTATATAACTCTTAATACAATTGGCTGTTTTCATTAGCCCAGTCGGTGAGATGTTAAACTCAATTTCATTTATTACAATAAGTGGAGAGAATTATTCAATTACGGTATTTAAAAACTTGATAAGAATTTTAAAAATTTGGTTGACATCCCTTAAAATGTCCAGTTCATATATAATTTTAATTTAATTTAATTACAAGAAAATGTTTCTAAACATCGAAAATAAAACTGTGAACTAAAATGATTAAGTCTGTGTTAATTTGGCTGTAGATTTTAAATTACCATTCAGCTCAATGAGCAGAAATCTCAGTTTATTTACAAAATTGATAATCCATTCTAAACACATGTTAGTGTGAAATATCAAACATGGTATATTGTACGTAATGCACAGTTATCGAAAATAACCCCAGCTTGCCACCTCACCAAGACCAAGTCTTCAAATACCGGTAAATCGATTTCTTGTTAATGCGTAAAGATGCGAAATAAATTAACAAGTAATGTGTAAAATCTGTTATCAGCCTGGCCTATTTACCAATTATTATTAATATTAATACGCCAAAAGTCAAGAAAATGTTTCTACACAATGTCTAAAAGTCAAACACTAACTGACGTAGATTTTTACCTACCTTTCTCCTGAGTCGTCTGCTAACAGATTAATTCAGCCGACAGGATAACAGTTTCATATATCACGTGTTCTATGAATAGCCTACCGTATATAACCGATCGTGCCATTGGCTTAACTATAAAATATATAAGTAGCAACCAATGAATATCTACGAAACAAAATATTACGCTTTTGACCATATAAAGCATCTGGTTGTCATTGATAGGGTGAGGGAGGGTCTAAAGTAAAAGTAAAAAAGTTATTAATAGAAGCGCGTGCCCGTTATTTATAGACAGAACAAATATAAGAATTGAAACAAATGACACCGCCCGCCAGTTACTAAAGATACTTCGTTTATAACAAGGTGTTCATGACTATTAGTATATTGTTAAACTATAAATTCACAAAAAAGGGTAATCGAAAAGATCTATCTAGAAAATGGTGGCATTTAAAAAGAATAATCTTCAGAAAGTTAGATCGCTCTAATTTAATTTCAAGAATCAACATTTATCACAAAGGAGTAGGGTCAACTGGCCAACCTCGTGGATTTTCTCCGTGTAGTCCGATTTCTTCCCACTGTTAAAGACCCCTTTACGCAGAAACGAATCATTAAAATAAACTGTACCAAAATAACCTAGTTTGTATTGAGTGGACGTACGTTTTCCGCGATGTCTCATTGAGTATGGCACTGGACAGGGGCCGCGGAGCTAAGGGGGCTTTAGCCCCAGCAATAACTTTTTAATAGTGAAAAATAAAATGTCGCCAAAAGCTCAAAAAAGCGAAAAAAGGTTAAGGAGGGGGGGGGGGGGGGTAGGTGTGGGGTGCTTAGTGGGGGCGGCCACATTGCGTGAGTTATTGTCAGTAGCCCCCCCCCCCCCCCGTGGCCCCTGGCACCGGAGGTCTGGGGTTCGATCTGGTTTGGCCGAGAAAGGTTCCGCGGGATTTGCAAGCGTGGTTTCACCTAGTTTAGAGCTAAAGCCGATCTCCCGTAGTCAGTCGGAGGCCTGACAAGAACACACTGTCTAGTCGTTCGGATGAGATTAAACCTAAAGTCACGTGTACACGTTGGTTGGCGTGCTCATAGCCCTTGGAAGTTGGAAGAGCAGACGTAAACACGATGTCCAGTCTCAATTTCCCTCATGCCTCATAGCCATAGAACACTGTATGACGTATCCCCTACTGTATGGCGTATAATTCCCTCATGCCTCAGAGGAGGGAAATTGGCACTATGCAGCATACATATTCGTAGGCCTATTTGGAATTTCCTGCACTTAACCTCCACCTTTTAGTATGAGCCAGCGAATTACTCATTGGGCCCATCCTAATTCTTTACGATTTCCACTGCTTTAAGCTAACCTTTCATATTAGTATTAGAATTTAAACAATGCCTGTTTTTATCGTAATCTATGGTTTTGACCTCTGTCACGCCTGAATAATGTAAGCTTATGGTGTTAAAAATTAATAATCTTAATCTTACTTACAAAACTTAGTTAAAAACAAAGGAAAGACAAACGGACAAGACATTGACTTTATAAAATGGTCGCTATGTGACTGCATTTTGTGCTGTCACAAAGTGAAAGGATGACCACGGATAATGAGAGGAGAGGGAGAGAGAGAGAGAAAGATAGTATAGCTAGATCTTTTCGGGAGTAACATGTGACTCCCCCACAACAAAACCAGTCACATGTCACAATTTTTGAAAACTATGATTTAATGCTGATCTAAAAGGGAACTGGAACAGCTTTCTGTTGATATATAATATATGCAAATCACAAAAAAAATTGGCTGAGTTATGGCCATCTGAAGTTTCAAAAGCTGGGTGCATCCAAATACAAAATAATGAAAAATTTGCATTTTAAAACTGCCAAAAATAATTCCCATAGTAACACATATATAACTATTGCATAAATCAAAATGAAAGTTTGTGAATATAATAATGTGTGGTGTATCAACATTTGTACAAAGTTTTATCAACATATTCCTTTAGTAACCTTTTTTTTTTCTTATTTCTTTCTAAGATTTACCTTAAATCCATATTTTACTTGGCTGTGTTATGGTCATGGCTACAACAACCGCCTGGTTTCACATTTTAAATATGGTTTTTGCCACAAAAGATCATTTTGCACATCTTAATTTGTTTTGTTTTTTATGTGATAATACTTTTTGGGTCAGACAGATTAGCTTAGATTTGTGTATGATATCTAATAACTATAAAATACTGATTTTGGTGGGTTACCATGGCAACATTTTTCTAAAAAAGTAATTTTAATCATTTGGCACATCTTAATTTTTTTTTGATGTAATAATATTTATTGGGTCAGACAGATTAGCCTAGATTTGTGTTTGATATCTAATAACTATAAAATACTGATTTTGGTGGGTTACCATGGCAACATTTTTCTAAAAAAAGTAATTTTAATCATTTTGCACATCTTAATTTGTTTGTGATGTAATAATATTTCTTGGGTCAGACAGATTAGCCTAGATTTGTGTTTGATATCTAAGAACTATAAAATACTGATTTTGGCTGGTTACCATGGCAACATTTTACTAAAAACATAATTTTAGTCATTTTGCACATATTATTTAGTTTTGTGTTTATGTGAAAATATTTCTTGGGTCAGACAGATTAGCTTAGAAATGTGTTTGATATCTGAGAACTATAAAATACTGATTTTGGCTGGTTACCATGGCAACATTTTTCTAAAACAAAAGTAATTTTAATCATATTCAAAAGATGAAAAACAAACGAAACCTTGACTGACATAACTCGGCAAGTGAGGAAAATACGAGCGTACAAGTAAACTCATATTAGGTAACTAGCAATATAATTACGCCATTTTTACGGTTCTTTTTTTTCCCAGCCTCCACAAAATACCCTTTTTATGCAATTTTTTATTATATTTTCACAAAAACAATTGATTTATTGAAAAATAGATGCTTTTCTGAAGCTTATTGTGCCCAAAAAAATTTTGGGATAATTTTGACCCATATAGTGTATTTTGCTGTGTATATAGAAATAGAGCCGTACAACATGCGACTGGTTTTGTGGTGGAGAGTCACGTATGGTTCAATATTATTTCAATAATTCGCTTGCGTGTAGGGGTCTTTAGCAGTGGGGGGTAACCGGTGGACCCGGAAAAACCCACGAAGTTGGACAGGCGACTCCACAGACTTCGGTGCGTGTAAGAAGGGCTTTAGACAGTGTCAAATATACACCTAGATCCTGAGTCCTTGGGCCAAGTCTATTAAATCCGGCACAGAGAGAGTGTTTGGTAAATGGAATTTTTCGCCCCGTCCACAAAATTCTTAGGTTATTTTGAGACTAAATGTCCAGTTTTGTTCCCCTGTTTTTTTGTAGTCTTTCTCGGGCAACGAGGAGCCAGTTGAAACGTCGTATTACTGTTGTTATCTATTTCAGTTTCAACGTCCGATACATTATTGAAGACACAGTATGTAAGATATAGATAAAGAGCTGGCCACTCTATCGTGCTATAATAGTTCAAAAATAGATAGGCCTACCGGTAATTCAAAATGAATTAAAAATGTCATTAATATTAATTTATATAATGTGCAATGGATGTTTATTACCATAACCACAGATATATTCGAGACTTATCCCTGCGGCTCCCGTTTTAAATTAAATCATTAAATGGCCGAACCGTTCTCATATCTAGTTAAAATATCAAGCATCCAATGGCATCGTAAGTAAGTAAATAAATTTATTGATCGAGAGTTGATTATTATCTTGTCTTATTATTAGGTGTGGGCAAATGGAGGTTGAATTTTGGTGACAAGTGTTTTCTAAGGCGATTTTGGCTGCTGAATCCGGATCTGGTGCCATTTTTGTTCTGTGACATCATTTTATGTTGGTTCAGTGGCCATTTTCAAATTGACTTATTTCCAATTATTACCCTCATATCAATATAGGATGTTATCAAATCAAGTCATTTTTTGGCCGCCATTTTGAAAACCACTGAACCAACCTAAAATGACGTCACAGAACAAAAATCTCATCGGATGATTCGGATTCAGCAGCCAAATGGCCTTAGCAAACACTTGTCACCAAAATTCGACCTCCATTTGGCCACCCCTAATTATTATAAAATGTATAATGAATCATTTATATAACATTTAAGGCCTAAAGAAAGATTTGCTAAAGGCAAATTTAGCTCTTGCATAATGTATCTTTATTAATGATGCTATGGACAGAAACATAAGTTTATGCATTCCATAGTTTTATTTAATTGATCTGGTTAATATCTGCACAATTTAACAGCCTGCGCCTTTTTTTTTTTATAACAGATAAGGCTTTTTATATCAAAAGGCTTTTTATATCAAAAGGCATTTTATATCAATCACCCGAACACACACATAATAGTAATATAGTCTTGTTCATATACACAATATTTGATGTATAAAATAATCATTTATATATACATTCAATAAACTTGTATTAGGCAAGATGTATCTCCGTCATCTAACCGAAGTAGGGTACCACTCTAGTTTAACCTGGTCATCTAACTGAAGTAGGGTATCACTCTAGTTTAACCTGGTCATCTAACTGAAGTAGGGTATAACTCTAGTTTAACCTGGTCATCTAACTGAAGTAGGGTATAACTCTAGTTTAACCTGGTCATCTAACTGAAGTAGGGTATCACTCTTGTTTAACCTGGTCATCTAACTGAAGTAGGGTATCACTCTAGTTTAACCTGGACACGGCAAACAGGACAGGAGGCATTATTTTGTAACCACTTATCCACACATCTAGCATGAAATCTATGAAAACATGGTAAAATACGAACGTTCTCCCCTTCTTCATATTCACACATGCATATAGAACAATCTCTAGAATCGGTAGAAGATTTATCGGAAATTTTATACTTTTTAACAGGTAATCTATTAATCTGTCCATCACAAATACCTTTCTGTCGCACATCGCCCAACTCTTCAGCTAGTTGTAATAATGTCTCATAATCATTACCATCACCAACGGGAGAGTAAAAGCCTGTACCATATGTTGGAGGATTACGTCTGTTACCACGTCTTCTACCTCTTCTAGGCGGTGTATTAAAATTATCTTCCAATAAAGCCATCAAATGACTCTCCATCATTTCAGTTGTTGTTTGTCTTCTATTTCGTACAACAGCAGCAGCACGAGCATTATGAGCTGCTCTCCTTCTGGGTGGAGAATGCCAGTGGTGAGGTCCAAAATTAAAATTATTAACATGTAGAAAATCTAGATTACGTCCATTAGTAGGATCTGTAGGGAATGGTTGTGATATTGGTGCAGACGCTTGAGTGGCGTCATGGTAACTTTGATCTTGTACCAATGAAAAGGCAAACTCTTTATCCATTTCTTCCTGTAACTTTCTAGCATAATCTTCATCTGTAGTTATCTGTTGTATTACCTGTACAGCATCATCAACATGAGCTACAGCTGGTAATTTGTTCATTCTTCTACCAGTCTGTCTTGTAGCTCTATGATTTCGGAGGTCAGCTGCTCTTGTTCCTGTTCTCTGTTGTTTTCCTCGACGCTGGGTGGCTCTTAAGTTTGGTGGAGAGATACCAAGAAAAACTAAGTCTGGTGAATCAATACGTGGTGGGTGGGAAGCAGAAACATCCCCAGAACATACCTTCCCTGAGTCTGTTGAGGTGGAAAGTTCAAGAAATGTCTGCTGTTGTTTCAAATCATTATGTAATCTTTGAGAATGCATTGGTGAAATCGGCCAATGCTCTTCTAATTCTGTACTAATTCGCTCTGAACTTTTATTTTTATCCAATCCAGAAACACACTTGTTTCCTGAATAGATAGATGGTGATGAAAATATGTCATCGCAATTCCATGCTGGGTGGATTAAAGCAGTACTAGGACTTCTTGAAATTTTTGCTTTCACCTTTCCCTTTCCAGATGTTTTGATTTTTGGTATGGCACCAACCGATGTAGAATTTGTAGTCTGAAGAATTTCGGCATCAATTTCTTTAGGTCTAATAATTTGATGATTTTTTAAAGATTCTGAGCCTATATTATTATTTCCATTATCACTAGGTAAGCTCTGTATTGAAGTGGAGGAAGGATATTGTGGTTTATCACAGCTATTGCTAAGGGAAAGGACTTGTTTCAAAGTTTTTGGTTTGACTTTCCTTATACCAGATTCACTGTTTGTATTCACTTTAAATACACTGGACTTGGAATTAGAATAGTTGGTGCCATTGTGCTTAGATTTAAAACTATTACTGGTTATAAAACTACCGGATGCCTTTGATTTCGATAAAACAGATCTTAATGGAATGCAATTTTCACCCTCACTATTAGATTCTGATTCTGAATCTGATGGCCAACCTGAATACCAAGAATTATATCGAGGAAATTTGTTACTGAAATCTGTTTTTTCTTGTGGTATTTCACCTTGAGCCTTTCTTTTTTCGCGCATAATTTTTAATCTTTCTAAGGCATCTTTACGTTTCTTATCCACATGGTGACTTTCTCGAGTAACAGTTTCACCATCAGGTTCACAACATCTGTCGGCGCTGTAGCCATATTTACAACCAGTAGTTTTCAAGACATTAGTATTAGCAGCAGTTTCCATACAGCCTTCATGGTCTTTATTGTCTAAAATTAGAGTGTTTGACGTTCCTGCAGTCATTGAATGTAAGCCAGGTGTTAATTTTAGATTATAATCTTTTTTTGAAACTTTTTTCTGGCTAGAGTTTGGTGTTTTGTCTGCATTATGAATACTTGCATTGCTACTTATTTTCTTCACTATTTTGGAAAATCTAGGACTTGGTGTGTCAGGTACAAATATCTGATCTTCTTTGGGCATTAAATTATGACATGACTCTGGACTGCTTGAAACATCTAGATTAACAATTCTATTCCTCGTTACAATGTCTCCATTTTCTACATTTGGTGTTGGTATATCATTTGCATCCCTATTTTGTTTTCTCTTTGTTTGTATTCTTACAAATAAACTGAGATCAACATCCATTCCCCTTATGTGTGCATCAGGCACAAAACCGGATCTTCATTCGGTTGCATGGTAAGCGTTAGATGGTGCTAGGCGAGGCCGATTTCTTAGTTTATCACCTTCACCTTGGCTATTTATTTTAGATTTAGTATTTATCGTTAAATGTTCAATAGGCATATCATTAGCCTCCATTTATCGACACAATATTTACGTTGATTGGTAATTAAAAGTCGATTGTTCGGTCAATTATCCCATTCTGTTATCAATGTTCCGGGCGATAAACGAATTCTCCAATAAGAGGTGAAACACGTGTCTATTACTGATCCATTTGATGACAACATTGGCACAAGTGAATTTGTTTACATCTGGCTAACGTCCAATCAACGTCACAATCATTCGATGTAAGGTTACCGGTGATTGGCTAAAATTTGGGGCGCTGTCCAAGGATATTTTTATTCAATGACACGGCTTCGGGGTGTTATTTTTTCGTTCACAAATTAATCACGCACTATTTATCATTGAGAGATTATCTCTTTAGTCAGATGCATGGGATTTGTATTAATACGTCCGCCCTGGTTTGGTTTTAAAAGCGGGTATTCCGTTGCAGTTTTGCACTCCCTGGTTAACAAGTCTTAATGTAGTTTCTTTAGTTCATTTCGTGATAAACTAGACTACAATAAAGCTGATGACGTGTAGATATGAATATAAATTAAGCCAATGAGAAATGCTGTTAGATATCTGTTAGTATCAGGTGATACCAAGTTGAAGGACTGGCGAACCAAGGAAGAAAAATCATAACATTACTACTAGACAAGCTTGTGGCAAGAAATTGTATTTCAAATTGGGGTAACTGTTCCAGGAATTCTGACAGAAAGAATTGGTAGAAAAAAATACGGAACTAATCGAAGGAAAGTTGCACAGAATTGGTAAGTGAACACAGAATTTTAAATTGGTTTTAGAGAAGTGAACATGGAAATGACAGCAGCCAGACATAACGGTTTACCGACATAATGACATGTCTGCAGATGGTTTGGAACCGTATTGTTTTCACGCAATGACAATCACAGATCTCATTTGGTTATGATAGAACTTAACTGTCTGTTTTCAATTTTAATAAAAATAAGAAAAATGTTAAGCCTTAGATCGAGGTTGACGTGTAGATATCTCCAGTTTCATTCATAACTGACACGATTATTGACCCACTCACCGATTTTCTTCAGCCAGGCTAAAAATAGTCAACCATAATATTTTGATTTTGTTTATCTTTATCCATGGAAAAGCTCATTGTTTAACTTCGTCTTTGATAATTGGATAAGCCCCTGATTCTCTACTAATCCTGATAATCATGTAAATGAAGACGTATGCTGGTCATTTTAAATCTTACAATACAATCAGATCACAATTTCCATCTCTCTTTTAAATTCACTTTTTTAAGAATATAAAATTAATATAGTACAGGCAAATGTCACTGAAAATCGTAAAAAAGGATGATAGATACCCTAGATTCGCTGACAGAATGTGAGAGTGAGAGAAATTTTCTCTAGTGTAACGACCTACTCTTATTCTTATTTCAATTTCTATCTGGGATCTCTCAGTTGCCGCCAATCTCCAATCTGAACACAAATCCTATTACGTTTTGTTTTTTTATAGTTCAAAATTTCATTTTACTTGTCTACTATTACTACACTAGGATCTGGAAGAATTGTTATATAATCCACATTCTGGTTAATGTGTAAGGGATTAACAAATAAACAAATTTCCAAGAGTTGTTAGTGTGGGGTGCATGAAACAATGTGTAGGCCTACCGTATCTTAAATCATCAACACTAATTGGTTAATCATATATCTGATGTCATAGGGCCAAAAGACACTCAAACGACCCCAGACGCGACCTTCCACTCACTACAACAGTACAACCGATCAGATATTCTTTTTTTTTTGTGGAGCCATCGAAAGTATAATCAAATGAAACAAAATACAGATCTGTGCTAGTATTATCAACAACACTGTGTTTTTTATATCTTCCAAAAGATTGCACAGTTTTCTTGCTAGTCGTACACCACTGACAAGTAAAATAAGGGTGAATTTAGATGCTGCCTTGGTAAAATTCTTCCCTGTTCAAAATAAATAACCATGTGTTTATCTCAAAATGACAGCTGGCAGAATTCTGATATTCCACTAATTGGAAAGAAATTTCGAAATTAGTATAATCCTTTTTCCATTTTTCAGGTCCGACCATGGCGGCCTTAAGAATACCAGTCAAGAGATGTACAGCTAGGCATCTTTCCTGTCCCTTTCAGCCTGCACAGTCGGGATGGAGGAGTAGTTCCCCTAGTGGACGAGTGAAGGAAGCCATGACGATGCAATGTGAGATGGCAACCTATAATCAACAAACATACCACAATCACACAATCAGTCAGGAACCAGAGAAGGATGAAAAAGATAAAGATAAAAATAAATCAACTCTGGAAACAATAAAAGAACAATTAAAATCCATTCAGAAAATGAAAGATGGTATTTCTGGTGCCGTTGTTCAATTTGGCGCCATAACTGCGGCCATTCCTCGGGGTATTACTTCAGATTTCCAAAAATATATCCCTTTTGTTGGAGACTCTTCTGCAAGGGAGAGAACTACGAATCCAGTTGTGAGACGGAAAAAGGGTAGGACTATATCAAATAACATGTCTGCCGATCGTGAGCAACATACGTTTGAAAAAGCCATGCTGGATACACAAGAAAGTATTTCATCTTTTTATGACCAAACCAATAATACACACCAATATTTACGATCTCCTGTTGCCATGGTAAAAAGAACAAATACAGAAAATGTTGATAAGGAAACAACAAATTTAATCAGAAATGTTTTGATCACAGCATCTGCCAGAATGGACCCCACAAATGAGCCTGAAAAAGGGAAAAAGCCACTCATTCAAAAAGATTTCATATCAAAGACAGCTATCGACAGTAGAACAAGAGCTTTGGTTCATGCAATGAAAGCGGCAAAGTCATCCATGTCCAAATTAACTCGAACAGAAGAGCTATGTAAACATATATTACAGTATCCTAATTCTAGAACTGTTGCTTATAGAGTAAGTAGTATCACAGTAATCATCCTCATTAACCTCAGTGGATCCAACATTGTGGGTTTTTTCTGCAAGCAAATTATTGAAATAAAAATTAAACCATGTTAGTCCCAAAATGACCTAGTTTGTGTCGAGTGGATGTTTAACCCCACTTCCCTCTTTCTTCCTCAGTCGTCTTATTCCGCTCCACTCCATTAACCCTTGGGTTCATCCATAGGGAAGACACATAATTCAAATTATCTGCCCTTGATGACTGTGCTATTTTTGTCCGCCAATCAAAAAAATCGTTAGATAGAAAGTATGTTGCCTAAGGCAGCAACTCTCACCGTGTTGCAACAAACACGCCGCCATATTGTTGTGAACATAAGGCCATAAGCAGTGGGACTAAGATTGTTTGTAAACTTTTTTTTTTTAATTTTTCGTAAAATCACACTACGTAACATGTCTAGCTATATGTGAAATCATGTTTATTTTTCAGGAGAGGGTTTTACCTTATTTGTTGAAATTCTGTAAATCAAGTGATAAATCTCTAAAAGCTCAGGCTAATGAAGCGTTGGCTCTGATTGGCTATGTACCTAAAATAAAGGGCAGGGGTATACGTATAATCAGTATAGATGGTGGGGGAACAAGGTGAGTGTAACTGTAATACATGACTCCCAGACACCTGTCACAGACAATGTCCGGCATTGATTTATCTTTTTTACTGAATGTAATAATACCTGTCCGGCACTAAATTGAAAAGGTCAGGTAGTATTTCATTACTGCCTGACATTTTCCCAGGTACATGTACATCTAAAAAAACGTTATTTCCAGGCCTGCCAAGGGTGCATTTTATATGTTCAGCATGGAATTTACGATTTGGCTAAGCATACGGTGTAGGTCTATATGTACTAGAATAATAAATTGACCCCTTGGTTTATTTAGATGTCGTAGATGGGCATTTCACTTACAAGTATTATCTTTTATTAAACAATATTTTTATTCAGGATGTCTGAATGGGACTGGGAAACAGGCTTAGCCTATGTACCCCCCCCCCTGTACTTATGATTTGGTGCCGCATTGATCTATCATCTATGCTTGTGCATGTCATTGTGTATCCAGGACCTCAGTTTTTCATCCTGTCGGAACAACTAGACCTCCATCCTACGTACTCTGACACCAGGATCGAACCTGGGACAGCAAGCGCCATACCTACTGAGCCACCAAGTTGGTTCCATTGATTATATGAAGTTTATCACAGTCTGACAAGTCTTGGCTTCATGAGATTGTCGATTTTTAAATTTGTATTTTTATTTTCAGGGGATTAGTAGCCATAGAGACATTACGTAAATTACAAGATGCCTGTCAGACGGATATAAGAGATATGTTTGACTATGTTTGTGGGGTCAGCACGGGGTCATTGATAGCAGCTATGATATTTCTTTTTCGTATTTCACTGGATGAGGCCGAACAACTTTATTTAGAATTCAGTAAACAGATGTTCTCCAGAAATCGTATTGTTGGAACCAGCAAGTTGGTGTGGACTCATGCCTTTTATGATTCAACTATTTGGGAAAATATACTCAAGTGAGTTAATCTATTAATATAATAAAATAATTTGATTCCTCGCTTGTACGTGACAAGGAGTAGGGTCGCCTGTCCAACCTCTTGGGTTTTCTTCGGGTCCTCCGGTCTCCTCCCACTGCTAAAGACCCCTATGTGCAAGCGAATTATTGAAATAAGATTAAACCATATGTTGTGTGTTGAGTGGATTTTAAACCCCATTTCTCTCTCTCTCTTTTATAATAATAAACAATAGAGTTAATCTATATAAATGAAATGAGGTTAAAAGTCCTATTTTTCTGCATTGACTGGGCTTATGAAGACATGCATACACCATACAGTGTGCTTTGAGGTAAATTTTGCAGTGGCACTGCTGTCGACTCTTATTTCGAATTTGAACGGCATTGTGTACACAGGACCTTGGTTTCGTCCAATCTGAAAAGGGGGGACCATCCCAGAAAATCCTGATAAACTTTCTCAGCCAACACCAGGATCGAAAACAGGACCTCCAGGTCAGTGCACCAGCGTCTTACTCACTGAGAGCCACGATACAATAATCCTGTAACCCGTGCCAAATTCAGAATATTTTTTTTTATGCATGATTTGTTAACTTTTAATTGTGTATTTTTTCAGAGAACAAATTGGTCATAAAAGGATGATAGAATTTTCTAGATCTACACGTTGTCCACGGGTAATTATATCTAAATTTTAATTTCATTCGACCTTAAGGTCGCCTGTCCAACCTCGTGGGGTTTTTCAGGGTCCTCTGGTTTCCTCCCACTCATAAAGACCCCTATGCGTAAGTGATGTATGAAATAAAATTAAACCATATGTTAGTCCCTAAATGACGTAGTTTGTGTCGAGTTCATATAGATGGATTGGATGGCCAAATGGTTAACATGTGCTTGTTGTATCAAAAGGTCTGTTGTTGAGTCAGCTGGCGTGGTTTTGAATCCCTGGTTTTACTTGATAAGGAGTGGCCTTCGTCTGTTCAACCTTGTGGGTTTTCTCAGTGTCTACAAGTTTCCTCCCTCTGCTAAAGACCCCTACGCGCTGTGAATTATTGAAATAAAATTGAACCATGTGTTAGTCCCGAAATGACGAAGCTTGTGTCGAGTGGATGTGAAAACCTCTCTCTCTCTTTCCCTCATATATAGGGCAATAATGTTGTAGGATACTACTTAACTTAACTTTTAATTAATGAAATGAAATGGAGTTGTGTAAATAATGGGTCAGGTTTTTGAAGTGACACAAATTTTTATGCATTTTGAGTTGGCTTGTCTAAACTTGCTACAGCACATGTATATAATTGGTAGCGCAAACATGAGCCATGACCTGTTATATGTTACAAGAAATATGAATGTCTTGCATATAGAAGTAGCAAGTAAATATACAAGTAACCACATCAGTTAAATGTATAAAAACATGCAGTCTAAAACTAAATGCTCCAAGTCAATAGGAACTGTCGCATGCAGCAGCTGACAATAGAGGGCGCTGCTCGGTAGCGGACCAAGTACAACCAGAAAATAATAAAGTGAATAGAAAAAAGGAACGAACAAGCTATTGTCCACGCTAGCGGCAAATTCAGTGACGGTTCCTATTGAGAAACGTTGTAGTATACAATGTAAATAAATGAATTTGTTTATTTTAGTTTTCTGGTGTATCGTGTGTGATGAATTTACCTATGATGAAGAATTTTATGTTTCGTAATTACAATCTGCCACCTGGTGTGTATTCTCACTATCCCGGAAGCTGTAGTCACGAGATCTGGGAAGTTATCCGGGCCTCGTCAGCAGCTCCGGGGTATTTTGAACAGTTCAATCATGGAGATTATGTTCATCAGGTAAGCTTATGCAATTTGTATTTTATATTTATAGGGTAAACAAAATAAAAATGTTCAAGGCCCGTCCGCTCACATGTGGTCATATATTGTCGTCAATCGATGAAGATATCATTATCCAGTTGATTTTAAATTTATCCACAGGAAGCCTGTAACTCTCTTGTCAATTCTACCATTACATGTACAAAAGAATTAATATGCAACAGCCTTAATTTATTGCTCGGGCAACAAAATTAGACAAACAGAATTTTGAATCAACTGTTTAAATGGTTATCGATATTTGATTTAAAATGCACTAACTTTGATTAAAGTGGTTTAATAATTTGACCCGAAATGAAATAGCGTTTAATGAGGGGGAAACTATGCAGGATAATCCTGGTGAACTTTCCTGCCCAACATTGGGATTGATACTTGAATCTCCTCTTTAGTAAGCGAGCACTTTTCTCACTGACCCAGCTACCTACTCACTGAGCCAGCGCCTTATTAACTAAACCAACCTTAAATGATAGGGTTCACTTGTGAATACCAGTCAGACCTGTCAACCCTACCGCATTACGCGGCAGAATGCCGCGAAATTGACTCGTCTACCGCACTACCGCGTAGTACCAGATTCCTACCGCATTTCCAAACAAAGGGGTCTTTATTTTCCCGCCAAAACTATTGAACTGTGCAATGAATCTTTCCATTAGTAGCCATTAATAAAACCAAGAAAGGTCGTGACCTTTGGTTGTCGTTGATTGAGGGTTATTGTTAAGGCGTGATAGCTAATGGATTTGTTATCAAAATACTTATCAACACAGTATTTAGGCCAATTTAGGGTTAATTAAGCAGATATAATTACTAACACGTGTTCCAACATTCCTTAAAATGCATGTTAAATAACATAAACAATAGCGACCTGTTAACGGCAACAATGGCCGACATTTTCACGTTCGCTAATTTATAATTGGATTTTCTTCATAATATTGATAAAACAACAATAATTACTATATAAAATGGATATATTTCGAATCAATCATTACTATGAACTGTTCGCAAGATGGCAAAACGTCTCGCTGATTGTGAATTACCAGGAACGCCTTCGAAGAAGAAAAAATATTATAACAAATTTTCCGAATCTTGGACTAAAGATTTCCCGTACATTGTCAGAGGAAAACTGGAGGCTGATGCTCATTGTACGTTATGCAATGCAACTTTTACAGTTTCTTCTGGTGGTCTTACCGACGTAAAGAGACACATAAAAACAGACAAGCACATCAAAATAGCTAAAGATGTATCCGCATCCAGTCAAAATATGATGACGAAATTTATAAGATCTCGAGAAGACAAACCACTGGAACAAAAGACAATTAGAGCAGAAACCATATTTTCTCAAATGGTGGCAGAATATAACTTATCATTTAGTTATGCTGATCACTTTTCTAAAGCTGTGTCATGTATGTTCCCTGACAGCGAAATTGCCAAAAATTTCAAATGTGGAAAAACAAAAACCACCATGATTGTTAAAGGTGCCCTTGCACCACACTTTATAAATGAAGTGAAGGAACTGTGTTCCAATTCATTCAGTTTATTGGTGGATGAGTCAAATGACAGAGGACATGACAAGAATATGGCTCTTCTTGTAAGATGCCTTGATTACACACCGGAAAAGGCAGTTACTAAATTTTTGGACATGCCAGTATGTAATTTGTCAACTTCAGAGCACCTGTTTAATGCTATTGATAAAAGTTTCAAGTAAGTTTCCTTTTAAATTATTTCTCAATTTGTGAAATAAAAAATAATAAATGTTTAAAATGTTACATGTAGGCCTATGTAATAATATTCTGGTCACAATTCTATTGCATAGAATACAGTTCAATCACTAAATGACATTTTAAACAATTTATGTACCGTAACAATAATCACAACAAAACTACTGTTCTGCTAAATAAACACTAACCTTTGTTATGTAATTGATTTAGTTGGATTAATAAGATTACATTGTTTGTTTTTTTAGGGATCATGGTTTAAAGTGGGAGAATTTGGTGGCTTACTGCAGCGATAATGCTAATGTCATGATTGGAAAAAAAAATTCTGTCCTTTCCCGAATAAAGGAAAAACAACCAGCAGTGGTGGACCTTGGATGCATTTGCCATTTAGCTAATTTAGTGGTTAAGGCTGCAGTATCTAAGTTAGATCTATCTGTTGATCACATGTTGATGGAGATCAATCTTCACTTCCATCTCAGGTATGGTTTAGTTAACTCAAAGCATAGAATAAATAAATATTCATTTTACTCATTCATCAAAATTGTTTTGTTAATTGTAGTTACAGATTAAAATGTTTTGAATTTAATATCTTTCAGCTCAAAAAGAAAAGAAGAATATAAAGCTTTTCAGGAGTTCTGTGATGTAGAACCCAAAAAACTTCTAAAGCATGTACAAACAAGGTGGTTAAGCCTTGAAAGGTGCATAAGGCGTACTCTAGAACAATGGCCAGCTCTCCTCTCATATTTTACAAGCCATGATGACGTTGAGAAACCTGGCCGTGTCAAGACATGCTTTGAATACCTTTCAAGCAAGGAAATGAAGCTATATTTCTTATTTCTTCAATTCATTCTTACACCTTTGAATGAATTCAATACTGCATTTCAGGTAATGTTTCTATTTCTTTATCTACCCTGAGGCAGCACATACTTCTGAGGCTGTTATATCAAAATTACAATTAGTTCATGGTAAACAATTGTTTTATTTGGGTTTTTTTCAGGCAGATGACATAAAAATATGCTTTTTGTACACTGAAATTACTAGATTACTAAGAAAGTATCTTGGAAAATTTGTCAAAAAGGCAGAGATCATGAAGCCTGACAAATTAACTGATGTTGATTTTCAAGAACATAATCAACTGAATGATGAATTCATAGCTGTAGGGATAAACACAAGGGAATTTCTTTTAACTGTAGAGGATAAAACTGTTGTGGCAAAGTTTTTTAGGTGAGTAGAACAGAGCTTATTTTAAGAATGAGTTTGAAAAATATCCTCACTGCTATGTAACAATCTTCCATTTGAAGATATTCTAACAACAACTTATTTGTTCATGTTGTAGGCATGTCAGGTTCTTTTATGAAGAATCTGCAAGAAAGATGATCACGAAATTTCCATTTGAAAATAAAATTTTAGAAAATATTGGGTGGATTCACCCTGAAACCGAGAGAAGAGAAAATTTTACAATCAATTCTGGTAAGATAAGATTTTAATTCAATTTTTTCCAAATAAGATTTTAATTCAATTATTTTCTAGATAAGATTTTAATTCAATTATTTTCTAGATAAGCAACAATTATGTATGACATTGTCTGATCTTTCCAAATTTATCTTTTCAGTCCTTGCCTGTGCTAAGGCTCTTGATTTCCAATTAATAGACGAATTAACTGAAGAATATACCGATTACCAGCTTAGTACAAAGCAAGAATTGCCATCTGAAATTCTCCAACCAGATCAGTATTGGATGAAAATTAAAAAAATTAAGTTAATGGATGGTTCCCCAAGATTTAAAAATCTGTCTGATTTAGCAGAAAAACTGCTACTGATACCCAATTCTAACGCAGAGACAGAGAGACTATTTTCTTCTATGAGAAAAATTAAAACTGAGGAGAGAACAGAATTGCATAATAGTACATTATGTGCTCTTCTCTCCTGCAAAATTAACAATGACAAAATATCGTATAAAACTGTGCTCCCAGAAAAACTGTTGAAAGATGCCAAGAGCGCAACAAAATTATATAATAACGAACATAAATAGGGTTTGTGGTTGGGTGAAGTTTTTATTTATTGTGTATTTTTTTCATTTATTTATTTCTGTATATATTCAATTTAAAAACTAATATATAGTTTTGTTTATATTCATTTTAAAAATTTGTTTTTAGTTGCATGTGTATATCTGTATGTAATCAGTTTTTAAATTATTTTTTCAATCATTTAAATATCATTAATCAATTAAATGTTTATACTTTAAAAAATTGCTCATGTGTATATATATATTTTTTTACTCATTCAATTTACTGATTTTTTTACTCATTCAATTTATTGATTTTTTTACATATTCAATTTATTGATTTATTGAATAAAATTTTTGTTTTATAATTAAATGTGTCATTTCTTAATTACCCCTGAAAGTGCGAATTTACGCGTTTTTGCAAATCTACTGCCAAATCATGGTTTCTACTGCCTTTTTGACACAACCCTACTGCTTTTCAGCTCTGGGGGGTTGACGGGTCTGATACCAGTAATTTCCATTTGCATGTATCGATGATAACCTGTGTTTTGTTTTCAGGATGGTGGTTTACTCACCAACAACCCAACAGCTCTAGCGTTACACGAGAGTAAATTACTGTGGCCGGAAGAATCTGTTCAGTGTGTTATCTCACTTGGTACCGGTCGTTATGAACCCAACTATGAATTCGCACCCAATAAATTATCGTTAAAAGATAAACTTTCCAAAATAGTTGATTCGGCAACTGATACTGAAGGTAAGCCATTCTAATTTTTATATTGAAATTTGGCTGTATATTCCCCCCCACACTATCCGTTTGTTTGGCCCATCGTTCTCAATTGTTTGTGAGTGTTCTAAATTTACAGTCATCATCTGATTGACTTTAAACAGTGTTTAAGGACGTGAGACAAAAAGCCTGTTGATTTCCAATAATTTCTGATGTCCATATTATATGTATGTGTGTACATAAAAATGATAATTATATTATAGTGCCCCAGTTCAATCCTGTCAACTGGTGAGGTTTCGGTTCCCCCGTTGTATGTGACAAGGAGTAGGTTCACAAGTCTAACCTCTTGGGTTGTCTAAAGGTCCTCCGGTTTCCTTCCACTGCTAAAGAACCCTACACGCATGCTGATTATTGAAATACAATTGAACCATCTGTTAGTCCTGAAATGACCTAGTTTGTGTCAAGTGGATGTTAAAACCCATTTCTCTCTCTCTCTGTCCCTTTCGTTCAATCTTGGTGTTGGTTGATAAAGTTCCTTAGGGGTGTTACAGTGTGGTTTCCTCTTGTCAGAGATGTAGGACCAAGTGGTTTAGATGGGACCAAAGTCTTGTTAACACATTGGTGTGCACGTCAAGGAATGCTTGAGTAGTTGAAATGCAGCTGGCAGGGCAAAATTTCCCCCATAACACACTGGTGTGCACATCAAGGAACAATTGACAGTTAGAACTTGATCAAGAGTAGTTGAAATGCAGCTGTCACTGTCAGGGCAAAATTGCTCTCATAGCTCACTGC
This sequence comes from Patella pellucida, assembly GCA_917208275.1. NCBI lineage: Eukaryota > Metazoa > Mollusca > Gastropoda > Patellidae > Patella > Patella pellucida. Next base: position 64,982,585 of record OU795042.1, on the reverse strand, counting down.
ATGGGGTATACCCGTCTTTTGCCCAATTGCTGCACCAAAGAAGGACATTAACCCCCCCCCTCCCCACCCGTTTAATTTCATATCATTTAACTGTAATTTGTTTTGATTAATTTCAGCCGTTCACGTAACCTGTCAAGATCTTCTTCCGCCTTCGTCATATTTCCGTTTTAATCCTTACATGTCGGAGATGTTCTTCCTCGATGAAATCAGACCAGATAAACTCAAACTTATCAAACAGGATGCCAAAATGTATCTACGCAAAAATAAAGTTAAAATGGAAACAGCCGTCGGACAATTGGTACAAACACGTCGTCCTGATCAAGTTGTTCATGATTGGATAAAAAATAGACGCAGAAATGTATGAAATATGATAGTGTGATTATAGGTAGATACGATAATAGAACTTCCAGTAACAAAGGTTGTGATAGGTCGAGAATCTGATTTGATTTCCTTTAAAGTTGTTGTCATTGGTTATTGTACTTAAAAGTGATCTGTGATTGGATCAACCTGGAATAAGATGCAACAAAGTTTGTTATTAATTATTTGTTTTTGTATAAATTATTAAGTTTTCGTCAAAAAGACTGCAAAGTCTTTTATAGACCTTTATGGGCCTTTTACTTTAAGATTTATTTAGTCAATCATATTTACCTGTTTTATGAAGACAATATTGTTTATTTGAAGAAAGTGGTGCAGTATATAACTAATCATGGTGGTCAAGAGATGCCCATCTATTATTCCCTCTCTCGCTATTGAGCTAAAACTTTACCGGTGCTGTTTAAAGTTTTTTTTTATTTTTGCCTTTTAATTGATACATTGTTGTGATATTTTTGTACCATGGATTATGAAGCCATCTTTTAGTGATTTATTATTGTTTATATGAAACCTGTAATAGCAAAATGTGTCAGAAGTCGCAAGCTGTTGTTTTATGTTTACAATGATAATACATGAACAAAAATGTCAATATCAGCAAAAAATATGAATTTTTTTTAGCTTGATTTGTCAAATCTAAACTTTCGTGTTACATGTACATCTTTAGAAAAATATTTTTAAACTATTTTAAGATTTCTGTTTATAATGTAACTGGGGGTTGGGTGGCCGAATGGTTAGCAGGTGCAAGCTGTATGTCATAGAGTCAACTGGCGTGGTTTTGAATCCCCGGTTCCGTGACAAGGAGTAGGGTGGCCTGTCCAGGTCCACTCACTTCTAGAATAAAGACTCATATGGCAAGCAAATTATTAAACTAAAAATTAAACCATATGTTAGTCCAGAAATGACCTTGTGTGTGTTGAGTGGACATTAAACCCAATTTCTCTCTCTCATATTGTAATATACTTGCGACTTTACCTCATTTTGCTATATCGCAGGTGACATATATGTATCCCAGAGTTATTATGGTCGATATCCATTTACTGAATAGATAATGAAATAATATATGTGTATGTGTGTTCCCTTCTGTTTAGCATGGAGATTATTGGAAATTGTGCCGAAATATCCATGATAATTGCGAGAAATTCTTTCGATGTTGTGACAGTTATCTTAGTGTTTTAATGATATCTTAGTGTTTTAATGATATCTTAGTGTTTTAATGATATCTTAGTGTTTTAATGATATGTATTCAACCGGAGCTTAGACTATGATATTTGTCCATGACATCTTCAGTGGTGCTGGACAATGGGCCAGCAAGGGACAATGTATAGTTGTTTGGATAAGATGAAAAAACATTGTGTGCGCATAAAAGAACTCTTGACAGATAGAACTCGATATAAGAGTAGGACACAGTGCCGTATTCAAGACAAAATTTCCCTCATAGCACAATGTATAGCATTTGCCAATCTTCATTAGCTCTGTCAGAGCAGAACAGTTGGATGTTAAACCCATTTCATTTCATTTTCTGGTTTTTTATGCAATATATGAACGAACCACAAATCATACAATGAAGCAATTTGGTGTCTATTTTTACTTTTACTTATTTAATTACTTATTATTACTGTTTATTCTTTTCTCAGTCTGCTATTCTTTTTTGTTATTTTTAATGGTTTTATGAATGCTATTGTACAGCAGGAAGTTATTGTTATAAATGAAGTAATCATGTTGATTATTGGCTAGATGTATTTCTTGCCAGTAGATACGAGTTATCTTTAGTTCAGCTTGTCTCCATGAGATACCAGTGTTTTTGATGGTTCAGGTTCTCCCCTTGAGACGCTACTTATATTAACTTTTATGGCTGAGCTTCTCCCCATCATGATATATGTACCAGTCGTATTTGATGATTCTTTGATGGCTGAACTTCTCTCCATGAGATACCAGTGGTCTTTGATGGTTAAGATTCTCCCCTTCAGACACAAGTAATCTTTGAGGATTGAGCTTCTCCCCCACAAGATAACTTTGATGGTTCAACTTCTCCCCCACAAGATATCGTTGATGGCTGAGCTTCCCTCCATGAGATACAAGTTGTCGTTGATGGCTGAGCTTCCCTCCATGAGATACAAGTTTGTCTTTGAGGGCTGAGCTTCTCCCCTCAAGATACCAGGGGTGGATCATTTGTCAATCATTTGATACCAGTAATCTTTGATGGTGGAGCTTCTCTCCCGCAAGATACAAGTTATCTTTAATGGTTCAGCTTCTCTCCTACAGATACCAGTGGTCTTTGATTTCTGAGCTTCTCTCCCTCAAGATACAAGTCATCTTTGATACTAGTGGTCTTTGATGACCGAGCTTCTCCCAATGAGATACCAGTGGTCTTTGATAATTGTCTTTTTGAAAAAGGTTCCATTATGTACAATACAGTGGAATCTGTAGGTGCAGCCACTCCTATTCAGCAAAATCTCCTTGTATTAGATCACAATAAATATTGCCCCCTAGAAATTTGATTGTCAATAGTCACTCCTCTATCGCAGCCAGCGGTCACTATTTTACTAATAGTACTTATTTATGTCCACGCCAAATCATAATAATTTTATGCAGCATTAATTAATTACTTGTATTACAGTGGTGTTAAGTTTCCCATGAATTAGTTATAATTTATTGACAGAGAGATACATATGGTGCATTTTATTTACTATACAAGTTTGTTATATTTTTTAATGTTTCTTTAAATATGCAAATTGTTGAATATTTTTTTATTTTTTTTAAGAGTGACTCTAGGATAGGTCATTTAGCAAGACCTTCACGATAGAGAGTATTTAACCCGTTTTACTTGAACAAGAATCATGATAAAATATACTGGACATCTCAATCAGTTCCACCGTAATTTAACCTGTCAAGCACAGAACGTTGCTGGTTATGAAGCACAGAACGTTGCTGGTTATGAAGCACAGAGTGTTGCTCGTTATCTAGCACATAACATTGCTCGTTATCAAGCACAGAACGTTGCTGGTTATGAAGCACAGAGTGTTGCTCGTTATGAAGCACAGAGCGTTGCTCGTTATCTAGCACATAACATTGCTCGTTATCAAGCACAGAACGTTGCTGGTTATGAAGCACAGAGTGTTGCTCGTTATGAAGCACAGAGCGTTGCTCGTTATCTAGCACATAACATTGCTCGTTATCAAGCACAGAACGTTGCTGGTTATGAAGCACAGAGTGTTGCTCGTTATCAAACACAGAGCGTTGCTCGTTATCTAGCACAGAAGGTTGCTTCGATTAAATTCAGTAATTGTGTTCTATAAAAGTCCTGTGTGTTAGTCTGCATCTGCATTTGTTTTACTAGACAGATGACCCAATTCAAAGTGGTCATTCATCTCGTTTCTATTTTTGATATGTCTTGCGAAATTCCCATTTATGATATTACCTTGTTTGTTTCAATTTAAGATGTGAAATATTTGTGTCTGTGTGTGCGCGTGCGTTTGTCCTCAATATAATGTATAAAATATCTTATATTGGTGTTTATTATCTTGTCGTTCCATGAAATAAAATAAATATAAAACTTTTTTAATAAATCTTCTATCTGTTACCAGCTCGGATCCAGGATTTTGTCTGGGGGGCATACATTGCAGCAAAGGGTAATCATCAGAGTGCCACATGCATTAATGGTTTAGAGTCTTACTAGGGCTGAGGGGGAGGGGGCATGGCCGAAATGGTTAGCATGTGCGCGCTGTATCATACGATGTGTCATTGAGTCAACTGGCGCGGTTTCATGTGACAAGGAGAAGGATTGCCTGTCCAACCTTGTGGGTTTTCTATGGGTCCTTCGGTTTCCTCTCACAGCTCAAGACCCGTATGCACAAGCAAAGTTTTTAATACAATTGAACCATATTTTAGTCCCGGAATGACCTAGTTTGTGTCGAGTGAACGTTAAACCCCATCTCATCTATCTGTTTCCAGTAGATTTCTAGCGATTTTTGTTCAAAGATACTTTCTGTGCTTCTCTTCTTGAGATCCCAGTAGTCTTTGATGGCCGTGGTTCTCTCATTGAAATACCAGTGGTCATTGATTGAAGAACTTCCCTCATTGCGATACCAGTGGTCGTTGATGGCTTAGCATATCCCCATGAGATACCAGTGGATTTTGAAGGTTCAGCTTCTTCCCACAAGATACCAGTGGTCTTTGATTACTAACCTCCCCTTGAGATGCCAGGGTTTTTGATTAGCCGAGCTTCTCCCCTTTGTCTGAATTATTTGCTTGCACAAAAACGAGAGAACTTGGCCACATACCCATGTGATTAGGCAGGACAGACCAACTCTTGACAGAATTGGACTGATATCATGGATCTTGAATTGATGCCCAACCCCCATCCCCCAGAGGTTAAAAAAATCCTTGGCAGTAACGATTCGTAATCTTATAGCTTTATCAAAATCACCAGTGTAAAAATTTAATTTTATTCATCATATATAAATTAATATAAATCATTAAGTAATAACAATAAGTAACAATATAACATCAAGATTGTACATAGTCATCGACTGGCAATATAATATAGAGATTATACACAGCCTTCAACCGCCAATATAATATAAAGATTATACTCAGCCGTCAACTGTCAATATAATATAGAGATTATACACAGTGTCAGTCGTTGACTGCCAGTATAATATAAAGATTATACATAGTCGTCAACTGTCAATATAATATAGAGATTATACACAGTCGTTGACTTCCAATATGATATAAAGATTATACTCAGCTGTCGACTTCCAATAAAACATACAGATTATATATGCACAGTCATCGACTTATATTATAGAGATTATGCACAGCTGTCAACTGCCAGTATAATATAGAGATTATACACAGCCGTCAACCGCCAACATAAAATAAAGGTTATACTCAGCTGTCAACCGCTAATATAATTAAAGATTATACACAGCCGTCGACTGACAATATAGAGATTATACACAGTACACAGTCATTGACTGCCAATATAATATAGAGATTATACACAGCCATCGACCATCAATATAATATAGAGATTATACACAGCCATCGACCATCAAAATAATATAGAGATTATACAGTGTCAGTCGTCCACTGCCAATATAATATAGAGATTATACACAGCCATCGACCATCAATATTATATAGAGATTATACACAGCCATCGACCATCAATATGATATAGAGATTATACACAGCCATCGACCATCAATATAATATAGAGATTATACAGTGTCAGTGGTCCACTGCCAATATAATATAAAGATTATACGCAGCCGTTGACTGCCAAAATAAAAGGTTATACAAAGTCGTTGACTACAAATGAAACATGGTGATAAACATTTCTCTTATTTTGACACACATTAGAATCAATAACAATAAAATATAGGTATAACATATGGCGGTCGACTGCCATTAAATAATTCCCTCGTTCTGACACACATTACAAACAGTAACAATAAAATATAGATATTACACATGGCAGTCAACAGCCATTAAACAATTCCCTCATTATGGCACACATTACAATGTCAGAGAGAGATTCAATCTTAAAGCTGAGCAAATAATTCACTGGTATAATAATTACATTTATCAATATTCTTATAAATAATTATCTTTATATATTACTTAATACACTCTATATACCAGTTCTGTTCCTCCTACAATCTGATTAAAATACAGATCTATATTTCGTTTTGTTTTGTTATACTTTTGATGTCCTCTACTACATGAAGATCTGACAAGTTGTACTGGCAAGTTGTGGTCGTACAAGCGGTTTTTGACCCTATGATGTCAGACATTGAATAATCAATTAACGTGAACATTTCTAGAGGTTTACCCACAGTTTCGTGCATGGCATGCCAAGAAGTCGGCATAACAGACCATTTCATTGGCTAGTCCCTCACTTCAACCAAACGCCTGTTATATTACAACTCTTCCAGATCCTATTGTAGTGAAGACAAGTAAAACAAAATTTTGGACTATAAAAAACGAAACGAAATAGGACGTGTGTTTTAATCAGATTGTTCCTCCTCGAACATGTTTGATAGTCCCAACTTATTGGGGAGATAACCCTGCATGTATAAAACTTACCCAGATGTCTTTGCAGTAAGTAAAAAAATATATACCGGTACTTTTGAATCGAGATTACACTTTTAGATACAATTTTCTAAAACAATCTTAGCAAATTGTATCAATGGTATTTAGTAATTGAACTGGAGTATATAGGTCATAATTCTATGGAATAGCTCAGTAATAAGCAGCAATTGTATCTCATAGAAATGTGACCTGTAGGCTATAATCTTAGCAGGTAAATTTTTCTCAGCAAGCCATTTTTTATTTTGGTATATAATACTTAGCTGGAACAAAAGGCATCTTGGACACGACTGCATCAATTTTATTTTTACGGATTTCAAATTTAACTGGAGTTCCATTCTTAGAAAATGGCAGATCTACGTAACCCATGGCAACGTTGGTCTTTAATGTTGGAGAAGGAATTCCGCTTGTGACATGGCCTATTTTCTTTTCTCCACTTGTGTCATATATAGCGGTACCACCTGAAAATAAATCAAATTATTTAAAGTAACAACACACGATTTGTATTTTTGTGCAAAATATCAAATTTCTCACAGCTTAAATATACATACATTATGCAAGAACAAGATCTGTCTATTGCAGGGCAAGATAAAATCTGTCTATTGCAACTTTTTCAGTAGGCCTGAAATGTTATATGAATTATTAATAAGACATTAATTAACTTATCCAGGCCATATTCAACTCTCGATGTCTTCGCTAGCCTGTGATATTAACTTGATTAGGATCCGACTTGCTGCTCAAATTTCATTCATGATTAAATCATTAAATGGATAATCGAGACTATGTTTTTTATGGTACCGACTTTAGTAATGATGATCGAGGTTAGGCATAATATTCAATCGCTCAATTCTCGGTTCAGAGTGGATCATCAATTTGATTTGACTGAAATTTTCAGCAAATTCCCTTTACATAATCCAGTTTTTAACTAGCATAGTGAGAACTGCCAGCTCTTTATCTAATTCACCAATTCGTCATTGTTCAAAGGGAGATAACTCCACCGCTAGAGGCGCTAGGTGCGGGTGGTTGAAAGTGCTAGCGTAAACGCGTACCGTCAGCGATGGGTAAACACGCTTTTTGTTGCGCTTTTGAGTGCGCTCATATACGAGAAGTGAAAAGGATAAGTGTATTTTTTACGAATTTCCCGTCCATGAGTATTGGCGTTAGCTATGGGTGCAAGCTGTCAAAAGAAATATTGTGACATAACGGGAAAGTTCAGTCGTGGATCCCTAGACCTAGTGATAGCTCGAAGCTTTGTGTTACGACTCGTGTAGCTGTCATTTCCTGAATCCGCCAAATCCATCATCCACTCAAGACAAAAAGATAACAAACACGTACTTCCAACAGTGTCTGTATACAGAAAAAACAACACTTAGGCCATCAACCAAATCCACTTCAATGGATCAACCACCTGTAGTCTTGAAAAGGAAACGAACGCCTGATCAGTGATGGTGATACGATCAACAAGGTAAACAGTAAGCTAGGCCTTTGCCTTTGGCCTTCTTGGGCTAGCCTACTAGTACTATTAACTATTACTTACTACTTTGTAATATTATTACTCGCCAGTAGCCTAGATTAGAATACGTACTCGTCGAGTCGAATGTCTCCCTACACCCAACTCATTAAATTATCTAAAAATGCCATGAGGTGTTGAGGGCGAGGCCTATTTCATATTTATAATTTATTGTCATATTATAATTTTTAAAAGCTTTTTCCTAGCATATCCAGTACACACAGTCGACTGTATTATTTAATTGTTATTATTTAGGCCCAGTAGTATAGTGTATTCATATAGTCAAAATACTAAAAAAAATAGCTAGGGTTGCCAAAAATAAAATCAATCAAGGCCTTGGCTTGTTCTTGTTCAGTTGTTTGCAATTCACATCATTCCACTACTCGGCTTTTGGCTCAAACTATCACCAGAGTTTAATAAGTATTATGCAATGAAGGTGGGTGTGCCTTGGGGGGGGGGGGGATTTCATCAGGTTCATAATTTAGAAGAGGCACTAGGCCTATAGGCCTACTACTAGTACTAGCCTGTCACTCTTCTTGCCCCAAAAAAACCCATTTAAATGATGGATTTAGTTTCGAATTATTGAAAATAACCTTAGTTAGACTCACCTATTTTTTGAAACTTAAACAAATGTCTTACTAGTATTGGTATTGATTAATATTATTAATAAGTAAATTTATTATTTCTCAGAAAAACAAGAGAAAAGAGTGTAGAAATTTTGGAAGCCGAGCATTCAGCACAAAAAAATTGATGGAATGAAACAGTTATCTGTAAGTTAAATATGATATTTTATTCTTTTTTTAAAAAATGTACTGATATTGAATTACAACAGCACATTTTTGAATAAAATCAATACTGTCACACAATTTTACTATAAATAGTTCGACACATACATGTACAAACAGTCAAACAAGTCCTGAGGCTGTAGTGATAGGCCTACATGTACATGCTTCACACAAAATGAAACACAGCAAAAGTCTTAGTGAGAAAAAAATTTCTCATATATATAAGTTACATATTTCAATCAAGTGATCTTTTGTTACATTTTTAAATGATGTGTTCTTTTCTTTTTATTTCAGTCAACCCAGCATGATCATGAATATTTAAGTACAATCGGAACAGGTAGACTGGCCAATGCTATTGATAATTTGACAAGTCAACATCCTGAGTTTTCTACATTATTTATATTATTTAAAAGTTAATGACAATTTATTTCGATATTATACTGGTTTTCCTACTTATTCAGTGTTTTTAGCCTTATTTAATATGATAAAGGGAATAAAACTGACAAATATAATTTTTTTAGTAATCGGTGCAAACTAAAGGTTCCTGTTTTAAAGATTTTAATAATATTACAATTACTATAGATAGTACAGAGTCATTCCTCCCATGATGAAGTAATGTTTTGCCTGATTTTACTCTTGTGTAAATATTATGTATTTTGATGGATGTTTGGTACATTTTCGATAATAAAACCAGTTTTTATTTTAACTTTGTTTTTTTTTGTTAATGATTCAATTGTATTAATTCAAGAGTCAGTACAGCAAAGAAAGTCATAAAGTCATGATTATTTGTATTTTGTCTCCAGCTATCAAGATATTTTCTAATATCGATTTTTGGGGTAATAATTCTGTGACTATATAGGCCTATCCGTAATAAAAGATGGTAGGCTACTAATTCAACTGCATCCAAGTTATATATATCCTTAAGTTTGGAGGGTCAAAATGTTTACAAGGGTTTATTATTTACGGGTCAGAATAAGAAGAATAAGTCTTTGAAAAAAAAAGAGAAATGAATTGTTTTTCAATAAAATAAATTGTGGTGTCTGTTCGGAAGGGGGGGGGGGGGTATATATATTATTTTAAAAAATAACTTAATTAGTTTTTAAAACTTACAGCCAGAGCAGTTTTAAAAAAAAATGTATTGGAAAATAAATGAATAGAAACATCGTCTAGGCCTATTTATTTTTGTTTTTGCTTGTTTTGGGGTTTTTTTTAAACAATACTCTCCAAATATGTCCAACATTCATTTACGGAGTGGCGAAATATATTTAAGTTTTTTTTGGTTAAAATCGCTTCATACATGCATCGCATTTTCCAATAGGCCTAGGTCTATATTTATTTATGAACGGCGAATTCCGAACATACGACGGCTGATATGGACATACAAAAAGCAGCATTTTCCTACTTCGAATTTTCACCCAGCTCATTTTTATTGTTCACCCAAAGAATGCAGACTCTTAAAGGGTTGGGGGGGGGGGCATACTAGCCGAATCAAATGAAGGCTATTTATTTAGTAGACGGGTCATAATACTTCACTTGGTCGCAAAGAAATGACATGACATGTTACTAAAAATAGCCCTATCGATCGAAGCATTTTATGATATGTTCCGACATAACACAATTATGTATAATTATATTAAAAATGTGAAAAGGTACATTATTTAAAGTTACATCATCAATTGATAATAACTAATTTGAAGAGGGGAAAGTTCAGTTTGTATGTATTGACTTATTGTCGCCGACGTCAAGTTGTCAAGCGAAGCCACTAATATTGTTAACAACGTAAAGCCCCCCTCAACTAGCGCCACCAGTGGCGGAGTTACCTCCCTTCAACAATGACGAATAGGTGAATCTCCCGTAATGTATCTTTAATCCTGAAGTCTGTCTTCCCCAGCATAACCGAAGTCGTGGACTTTATCTTGCCTATAAACCGTCTATGTTTACATGAGAATATCCCAGAATTCCAGAAAGAAAAACCTTATATCATGTTTTCTTATGGAAAAAAACCTACTCTGGACGAAAAACCTGATACATGGTCCTGATTAACAACTGTCCAGAAATTTGAGTACAAAATATAGAGTTGCCAACCACTCATGAATATGTTTAAAATATGTGTACAAAATAAAGAGTTGCCTACCCCTAGCTGGTGGTCCGGATGATACAAAACCAACACGTTTTATTGATGGTTTATTTTTCAACTGATCTAAGATTTTTTCGGCTCCAGGAAAATTCCTTTCAGCACGCCTTCTTTTAGCTGTAAATATAAAACACATGTTTGTCAAAATATGTATGTCAGTCTTAATTAACCCTGGTCAGTGTAGAACCCTATTTTACTTATCAGGTATGTATGACAGATTAAACTAAAGATGGGGTATATAAGATATTTAAAGGTCACAGGAAAAGCTTCATAAATTGTTAAAATAATGCAAGTAATTTTGTCAAAATATCCTTTCCATAAATATAACAACATAAATTTCAAAGTTAGCGATTTCCGGGGAGGAGACGTTTGGTGGAAAAGGGTTTATTTTACTAGTGAAACTGGGGAGGAGGTTCGTAGGAAAGGGGTTAGTTTTACCGGTGAAAGTGGGGAGGAGGTGTTCAGCTGGGGAAAGGGGTTCGTTTTAACCAGTGATAGTGGGGTGGTGTACCAGGTAAAGTAACTTAACAGACATGACAGGAGAGCGGACCTCTGCAACACTAATCTACTAATCTTTAGGGATAACAAAGGGATAAACATACATTATGGGAGATAAGATAAAGAGCTGGTAGTTACAAACTAGATAATGTAAAGAGAATTTGCTGAAAATTTCAGTCAAATTAATCAACCTGAACCAAGTATTGAGCGATTGAATTTTGGGTGTAGCTTCGATCATCATTACTAAAGTCGGGACGATAAAAACAGTCTTAATTATTCATTTTTTTATTTAATCAGAAGTAGCAGACCAGGTTCCAATCCAATAAATATCGCAGACTAGCGATGTCATGAAGAGGGGATTATAATATAGATAAGTTATTTAATGTCTATTAATAATTAAGATAACACTTCAGGCCTAAAGAAAGACCTGCAATTGACAGATTTAGCTCTTGCATAATGTATGTTTTATTTTTACCTATAGTCCATGCCAGCGTAGCTTCTACAGGAGTTGTCTGCTCATCTATATCAGATCCATATAAACACAATCCAGCCTCCAATCGTAAACTATCCCGGGCTCCAAGGCCGATCATTTTAACGTCTGCTTTAGACGAGGACAACAGGGTATTCAACAGATCTTCAATCTGATTGGTTGGTACAGATATCTGTTAAAACATTGAGTAATGATGAGTGCTTTCAATAATTCCAGAAATCTGCTCTTTTTATTTTTATTTACTGTGTGTGGCTCAGTCGGCAATGAAAGAGGGAGACAATGAATTGGATTAGACAGCAGGCTCTTTTAGCACAAAGATGGACTTTATCAGCCCATCCCAATGACTACACAAACTTGGAGTACACACACAGCTGGACTTTATTCTATCCCATCCGAATGACTAGACATATTTGTGGTACAAAGATGGACCTTAATTTCCCATCAGAATGACTAAAAAAACATTTGATATAATAAGGACCTTACTATAATACCATCTGAATGCCTAGACAAACTTTTGATATATGAATGGAACCTTATCATACCATCCAAATGACTAGACAAAGTTTTGGTACATGGATGGTCCTCATCACCCCATCCCAATGACTAGACATACATGTTGTACAGAGTCCACAGATGGACCTTATCATCCCATCCCAATAACTAGACAAACTTTTGATACATTGATGGACCTTATCACCCAATCCCAATGATTAGACACAAATCTGGTACACAGATGGAATCTTAACACCCCATCCACATGACTTGTCAAACATTTGATACATGGATGGACCTTATCTTCCCATCCCAATGACTAGACAAACTTGTGGTACCCGGATGGACCTTTTCATCCCATCCCATTGACTAGACACACTTGTGTTACACAAATTGATCTTTTCATACCATCCGTTTGACCAGACAAACTTAAGCACACAGATGGACCTTATCACTCCATTTGAAATAATAAGACAAATTTTCCTTATCAGCCGCGCAAATCGCAATCTACACTCGGTTTGCAACTAAGGAAATGACTTCAAGAGAATCGAGTAACCAAATGGCTTGACTAACACAGCCTACTACTGTTTACTACTTTTTTTCTAATGAAAATTAGATTTTTTAAATCAGTTTCTAGATGCTGTCGTATACCTCTACTCCATCTTCTCCTGTGTAACCACATCTTGTAACACGGCAGTCTGGGATACCAAAAATCTTTGCTTCACGATTTGTCATAAATGGTAAAGTTTTCAGATCAAAATCTAAACCTGGTTGAAGTACAGATGTCATCAATGGACCTGAAAAAAGAAATCGTTTATGGATTAGGACTAACAAAATGAAATGAAATGAAATAGGGTTTAACGTCCAACTGTTCTGCTCCAAAACTGGGCTAATGAAGACAGGGATTAGGAGTAACAGAATGTTTACAATAGAATATGTTTCTAAGAAAGACCAAGATTCCTTCATAACGAGCCGTGACAGACGTCTCTCAGAATGCCCTGGGGTGTGCCTGTCAAGTTGACAAGGAAAGTTTACCTAGTCCTTTGGAGTGGCACACAAATTAAGGCCCATATGTTTACACATTTCTGTGGGGCAGTTAGAAATCAAACTACAAAAAGTTGTTCCATCGTAGGACGTCTGTACACCACTGACAAGGGGAAACCGTGCCAGAAAAGCCTGAGGAACTTACAGAAAAAACACTGCGAGCAAAACTACGACCCCCTAGTTAACAAGCCAGAAGTAGGATGAACAGGGCCAGTTGTAGAATTTCTTTCAGACGAGGTTTCAGCAGTCAGGTTGGGATCGAAAAACACAGAAAACTTCAACAATTAACTTTTCATTTCTATTATTCAAAACTCACAACATTATTTTATAGCCACAATTCGTATCTGGACAAGGGGATCACGGTGGCTAAGTTGATAATGCGCTGGTTCGCTAGCCTGGAGGTCGGGTGTTCAATCCCTGCATTGGCCGAGAAAGTTCATCTCGATTTTAAGACGTGATTCCCCTTGTCAATGATGCAGAAGGAGGGCCTGACAAGGATAGCTGCCTAGTCGTTCGAATGGGACGGAAAACCGAGGTCCCGTGTACACATTGGAGTGCACGTAAAAGATCCCTCGGCAGTTGGAATTCGATATAAGAGTAGACCGTAGCACCGCTGCCTGGGCAAAATTTCCCTCATAGCACACTACATGGCGTATGCCCGTCTTCAATTAGCTCAGGTTAAGTGTATAACAGTAGGACGTTAAACCCCATTTCATTCATTCATTCAGTATCTGGACAATGACTTTTGATTAACAGGTCTCTAAATGTAACCTGACCCGAATATTTCACACTAGCTAGGGACAAAGTGTAAGTGTGGATGAAGAGAAAAAAAAAATATAAAAATTACCTTGAACAGCTATTAAAGCTTTATTTATAATTTCTAGCTGGACATTCATTCCTTGTGATCTACATTCTTCCTCACGATTCTAAAATAACATGTAAAATAGAATTAGGTTTACACTTCAAGAAGTTGCCAACCTGGAATTTTTACTAGGCCATTTCAAGACTAACATATGGACCATATGGCATATTTTAACTTCAATAATAGGCTGGTATGCATGGGGCTTTAGTATTGGAGGATAATGATGTATCTGTTTATACAACATTGTGTTTTATCTGTCAGATAGACCTCTTAAAGACATGGTCAGGCACATAGACTTTATCGGGGAGGCACAGTTTCTTTTGGCAACTATCATTTTTTCAGTCAGAGATTTGTCTTCTTTTTTTTATATTTCTAATACTTGTCTGGTCAGTCAAAAAAAGAGTATGTCACATACAGCTTTAATTCTTACTGACATTTTGTCGTAAAGGCTTCACAAAAGGGGAGACAATTCCATTCTGATTAAAATACAGATCGTTATTTTGTTTCGTTTTTTATACCCTTGATGGTCTACACTACATTAAGATTTGACCAGTTGTAGCTATATGTCGCATAAGAGGTCATACGAGTGGCTTTTGACCCTATGACATCAGACATTTGATTAACCAATCAGCATTGATATTATTATTGGATTACCCACAGTTCCATGCAAAACACAACTTAAGCTCGCCATAACAGACCATTTCATTGGCTAATCCCTCACCTATCAAGAACATGTCAATGATAACGACACTTCCAGAAATTTTTAACTACATGTATAAACAACGAAACGAAATAGGATCTGTGTTTTAATAAGACTGAAGAGAATCCATGATAAATATGTTGATCTTACCTTCATATTCCTATAATCATTCTCCATACATCCAGCATTAGATACTATATACAAATAACCTTCATCTGTTTTATTTACGATTAAATCATCGTTTATACCACCATTATCGTTCGTAAATAACGTTAACGTTCCTTGATTACCCTTCAACCCCTCAATATCACCCACGATCATAGATTCTATAAATTTAACGCCATCTTGACCATCAACTCGCGTCTGCAACATGTGTGACACGTCAAATATTCCTACAGAATTGCGAACGTGGTGATGGGATGCGGAAATACTGTCTTGATACTGCACAGGCATCTCCCAAC
This sequence comes from Patella pellucida, assembly GCA_917208275.1. NCBI lineage: Eukaryota > Metazoa > Mollusca > Gastropoda > Patellidae > Patella > Patella pellucida. The sequence continues at coordinate 64,967,141 of OU795042.1, read as the reverse complement.
CTGCAAACGGCACCATTTTTCCTCCCTGGGCAACATGGAAGTCATAAAGGCAAGTTCGTCTCAAACCTGCAACCTTAAAAAAAAAGAAGCTGTCATGTGACCAAGTCTGATAATACAACTCCAGTAACCATCAATTAACAACATACAAGAGGTCTTTTTATCAAAAATGGTGACCCGGTCCCAGGAAACCAGGCAGTTGTTGCTTAACTTCATTTAGTACTATTGGCACAAAAGCATAAACTGTATACCTTCTTCTTGCTGTGAATAAGCTAAACTCAACCCAAGATGATACGACAAATTGAAAAAGAACTGCATTTTTGAAAAGCTTATGGGGTTGACTATTCAAATATATATGCTGCCGGCTCTATTTTTTTATAAAAATGACCAAGCGTCTGGTTTTGTGGGAGCAGCTCACAATTTATTATCAGACAGATTTCTAAAAATGTAAATCACAATACAATGTTCTTATCATTGTATTATTAATCCACCATGGTTTTAACAAGATGCCAAAACTAATAGTGTATCAAATCTCCAAAATTATTTTTTAAAGCGCGCAGAAAAAATAATTTTAAAAATTTCCAGGGGGAGGGCCCCTCAAACCCCCCGTACAGACTGAGACCTGTTGTGTCTGTGCAGCTGGCACCTACGGTGCTCGCAGGGCGGGCTGTAAATATGATTAGGGAATAACAATTTATACAAGATGGGCCTAAGCAAATAAAATGTATGTACATAATATATATGATCCTTGTGTTTCAGTATAAATATATTATTACTACCGGTATTCACTCAACACTAAAAACAAGTATGTCAGGTTATAGGAACATGAACATATGCTGTCCTAGAAAACTTTAATCCAAACTGGTACTTCAATAGATAAGACAATTCATTTTTATGGACAACCATTTCTGTCAAAAATGAAAACTTTGATAAGAAGAAACCTATGATAAGAAGCAATCTAAGTGATCAAAGTGTTCACAAAATCATTTTCCATACAGTTAAAAAGAGAAAATTTTATTGTACCAAAACCGACAACAGAATCTGCAAAGAGAATGAGAAAGAGAAAGTTTAATTTCCACTCAAAACACACCCATATTGCATTTGATGAACATTGGGGGGTCTACAGTAGTGAGAGGAATCGGAGAACACACAAGGTTAGGGAGGCAACCTACTCCTTGGCACATATAGCTTCATATCGAATTTGAAACCATGCCACATAACTCAATGACATACCTTTTGACCTAAGGCACTCATATTGCACCACCCAACTCTACATGTAGCTCTAATGTCAAAAGAATGTTTTAAGCAATAAATCTGTAAGTGATTTTTAAAATTCGTCAATATTAATATCCAATTCGGTAAGAAAAAGATATGTAGAAGTTTTGCTGTATCATAAGTTCTTTTTTTGAGCCAAATGAGTGTGCTTTCGAATTCCCGGTTGTATGTGACAAGGAGCAGTGTCACCTGTCCAACCCTGTGGGTTTTCTCTAGTCCTTCGGTTTCCTCTGACTGCCAAAGAACCCTATGCGCAAGCGAATTATTGAAATAAAATTGAACCATATGTTAGTCCCGTAATGACCTGGTTTGTGTTGAGTGGGGGTGGGAGTCTCTCTCTCTCTCCCTCTCATTTTAGAATCAAGCAAGCTAATGAAGAATGGCATAGTCATGTAGTGTACTGTATGAGACATATTTTGCCCAGGCAGCGGCGCCACAGCCTATCCATATTTTGCCCAGGCAGCGGCGCCACAGCCTACGCATTTCAAATGTACACACCAAGGTCACCAAGGTGCCTTGGTTTTCCATGCTAGGCCCTCGGTCCTGCACAACTGACAATAAGGGGAAATCATGCCAGGCAGATCCTGAGGAAGTTTCTAGGCCAACACCGAGACAATTGACCTGAAATCTCCAGGTATCAAGTCTGTCAGTCACCATGGTTCCCTAAAAACAAATCACAAAATACCTGAACAAACCGTCTGTCAAGATGAATATAAAACTATTGTCACATAAACCTGCCACTCATGGACAGCATCTTTCACACAGATAAAACCAAGTGTTAACAGATGGTCCAGGAAAGGCAATCATAACCTGCCTCTTGCATGACACCTATCACAGCATAGTAATAAAGAATAAGATATCTGTATACAGGTCAGATATTTCAGGCAACATTAGTTACTATAAAATTCAAGGCCAATGTACTTTTTTGTTGTATTAAAAAAGCAGATTACAAGACATCTTAAATATACATATTTGGCAATGTTTTCTGTCCATAAATAAAGCAACCATTCCCAAACTAGAAATTCTGGATTGGTTGATTTGACGGTTTGGATAGCTAATATTCTGCAAATGTATTAATTGTTGGGAATAAAAAAAAACAATACCTGGTCAGAATACCGTCGAGAAAAATACTTGGCATGACTTGACGATCTTCTGATGAAATTAACGCAACACTTTAATACGGTCATGTTTGCTGCAAAATAAAGTTTTCTCGCAGACTTAGTCTTGAATGCCAGACGTAATAACCAATACGATAATATTCAAACAACTTCAAGATCGAGACTACGAATGAAATTAGGTCAAAGTCCTTCACCTTCTACTCTTATGACCTTCACCTTTATTTGTTTACACTCAATCATCGTAAAGATTTGACCAAATAATGGGTTATTCAATATGCAAAGAGAAATGAACGAATATCAAACTTATTCTTTATAAAAATCCCACATATACCGACAGAAAATAACCTGCAAATATTCTTATCCGACTCTACTTTCAATTTAAAAGCACGTGTTCGGAAAAACAGAAGGCTGAAGAACCAAATGATTTCATTGGTTGATGATTTAAGGCTTATTATCTATTTATTGTATATTTTCATTGTTTTATCCATTGTCGTCCATTTGTGTTGTAAAATTTAATCATGCCATTTTGTGTTTGTTGCCATAGATCAAATCGATTAGTGTGTCATTCCCTATCTTTTGTCTTTTCTTTGGGAAATACCCTCGAGTAATTATTCCCAATCGACCAACCAAGTCGAGTTTAGCTTCAGTGTTCGGCTTGCTGAAATACCGCCATTTTTATTACAAATTGAGTGTGCATTCTACTCTAAAAATGCTGTATTTAGAAGATTATTTGGAGAGTAAGTATTTGCATTAGGCGTTAAATATCTTTTAAATAACCCATTCTTTAACTCAGCCAAAAATTATTAAAAATAATGGTGATTTTCAGTGATAATTTTCAATTTTTATTTTCTATATTTTTCAGTGATAGAGAATCTGCCGATGGAAATGAGAGAACGATTGACAGAAATGCGAGAAATCGACCTACAAGTTCAAAGTATAAGCAATAACATTATTATTTTAGTCAAATTTAATGTATTTTGGAAAATATAAGCTCATTTCCTGTTTTCATTGTTCTGTTGAAAAACAGAGTTATCTCCCTTGAACAGGTATTTTTCTGTCATGAAAAAAATAATTAATTAAACACTATTATATATTATTACTGTTGAATATTTGTTACGAAATAAGATTGCCATTTTTCAGAAAGATAGCGAGCCCGCAAATTTTTACCAATATCATTTCCAATATACACCATTTGGGGGGTTGGAATCTCCCTTGTACAAACGCCAATATCATCAGTCCAGAAATGGTTCAATTCCATTCAACAATTAATTATATAAAGATAAATATGTAGAATTGAAAAGTTGTCTATATTCCATGAACAAGAATAACAGGGTTCTAACTAAAATTTTGGTCAAAATTGAGTTTGATAGTGGATATTGTTGGCATTTCAAAGTAGGCTACCGGTATGAAATAATATCACAGGATTTAGAACTATATAACCTACATGTAATATAGTGGTCGTGGGTCCACAATTACAAAGTTCTAATTTAATATACATATGTGTACAATTACAAATCAAACTTTACAAGGTATTTTCTCAAAATGACCAATTGTTAGTTTGATCCCTGTAATACTCCCGTCGAGATTTTGCATCTTATGTAGACGGCGATATTAGCCTATAGAATATAGTAATAACCTGCAAGTGTCACCTTTAATTTTCACAAAATATCAACCATTGATATTTTGATTTGAATAATCAATAAATACATGTACCAGTACATATATATCAGCATGGATTAAATAATAGGAATTTGATATTTTCCAAAAATGCTACTTTTTTAGTCACATAATCATAGAAGTCAAAACCCTTAATGTCAGTAAATTTATTGAAAATCACACACTAATGTATTGTACACTGTGGATTAATGATCTGTCAGACTTAGTCCGGAATTGTTGACTCTCTTTCTTGCTCTCTTTATTTTTTTTACAAATCTTAGGACTCCGTATTCTGCAATATTGAAAGTTTGGAGATCTTGAGAATTTGCCCCCCCCCATCCTCTTTATGAAGCACCTTCAATAATACCCTAACCGAAATATCTTTCTTCGGTTTGTACATGTATGTTGGAGGGTTAAAAACATACCATACCTAAATCGGAGGGGGGAGGGGCTTTAAGTCAAGTAGCATGGCTGTGATTCCCAGCTTGTACATGACAAGGAGTAGGGTTCTCTGTTCAGCGTTCAACACTGGGTTTTCACTGGGTCCTTTCATTCCACCCACCAACCCACTGCATACATTAGAAGTATTCAAATGAAATTGAACCATATTTCTCTGTCTACTTAACCTTTTTGTTTGTATTTATGTTTATTTAATATTTATATTTTCTTTGTTTCTTCCCAAAGATTCGTTAGACAGCCTTGATGAACGTGTGAAAGCTTTCTTCAAGAAATGTCTTCAGTCAAACCAGAAAAACGAAAATAAAGATGATCAATTTCAGGAAATAAAAGAGGTAAGGATATCAGCAAGGGACTTGGAGAAACTCAAGTGATAAAATATTAAAAATGAATGACAAGAATACTTGTATGCCTGATAGTGACTGTTAAAAGTACACGACATTGCTTCAGTGCCTGGTTGGCCCCAAATTCACAAAGCATACTCAAACTTTGATCTAAAAACACCAAACTTTGCACAAAGTTTCTGATTAAAACTTAGAATATTAACGCCAAGCTCCTTTAAAACAACAAAAGTTTTATAAAGGGTTATTTTTTTAAGTAAATGCTTAAATAAATTTAGAGACTGCTTTGTGAACTCAAGGCCTGGGGTATATTTTATCCAGTAGATGAAATTAATGACAAGATAATTTTTTGCTTAGAATTTTATCTTTTTATGATTGTTGATATAATTTATTGCAGGCATATTATAAAACGTTAGAAGATGCTGATGAAAAAGTTCAACTAGCAAACCACATACATGATCTGGTAAAATAATATTTAACAGTAAAACTAGAAACTGAACAACACTAACCATACTTAATAATAGAGGAGGATCGCCTGTCCACCTCGTGTTTTTTTTCCTGGGTCCTCCGGTTTCTTTCAATCCAAAGACCCCTATGAGCAAGCGAATTATTGAATTAAAATTGAACCATATGTTAGTCCCCTAGGTTTGTGTCGAGTAGACGTTAAACCCTATTTCTCTCCCTTTGGCTCGATAACCTGAATATCCATGAGAGTTCATCAGGATTTTCTGGTGTGGTTCAGGTTGGGGGTCGTCACATGGTACAATGTACACAAGATCCTGTGTACAAATTGGCAAGTGCGTAGAACAACCCTTTCTTAACAGTTGGAATTTGAAATATATGTATGCTGTAGCGCTACTGTCCCTGCACAATTTTCCTCATAGAATATTGTTTGGCGAATGCCTGTCTTCATTGGCACAGCAGCTACAAAAAAGTACTACGTTAATCCCCATTTCAACTCATTTTGACCTAAAAGCGTTTTACCTCCTTTAAGATAATCTGATTTAAATTGTTGATTATCTAAAACATTATTTCTCGAAACAGGTTGATCGCCATCTACGCAAATTAGATCAGGAATTAGCTAAATTCAAGATGGAATTAGAGGCTGATAATGCTGGTATTACAGAAGTATTAGAAAAACGTAAGTAATTGTTACAAAAGAATGTTCAGTCAGTCACAGCGTTGCCAAAGAAGCAATAATTTTTATTGGAATTTTCATCCTGAAGTCAGGTTAGTGGTGTCGGATGGTGGATATCGAAAATAAATCAAATGAAAGGAGGTTTAAGGTGGTCCTACTGTTCTGCTTTGACTGAGCTATATCGAATTCCAACTGCCAAGAAATCTTTTACGTGCTAGCCAATATATACCTTGGTATTCTGTCATATCCGAATGTCTAGACAGCTGGCTTTGTCGGTCCCTCCATCCTGCACCACTGACAAGAGGAAACAAGGTCGGAAAACCCCAATGAACTTTCTTGGCCAGCGTCTTGGTGTGTTGAGTGGATGCTAAACCCCATTTCTCCCTCACTCTCGTATAATCTTATTTGTTTCCTAATATTCCTACAAATGTTTTTTATAATTGTGTATTTTATTTTAGGTTCATTAGATTTAGACAAACCTCAACAAATAAACAACTCAACTAAATCAGAAAGTAAGTTTGTTTTCTTTATACCTAGTTGTTCGTGGCAAGGAGTAGGGTCGCCTGTCCAACCTCATTGGTTTTCTCTGGATCCTCCAGTTTCCTCCTACTACCAGAATCCCATACAAGCAGGCGAATTATTGAAATAAAATTGAACAATGTATTAGTCCTGAAGTTAGATATTTTGTGTCAAGGGGAGGTTAAATCCTGTTTCTCTCTCTCTCTTGTTTTCTTTAAACCCTACTCTGTGTAAATATTAAAGGACCAATAACTCTCTTGTTGGAACTGAATAAAATTTCCCAATCTTTATTCTGATCAACAAATTGTACTATTTTACAATATTCCAATTAATTGGTGATACAAATTTCATCTTAACAAACCGAATTTAAAAAATTGGAAAAATCCAACTGTATGATTTGATAAGCCTAACGTAAATCTTTTCAAATGTAACTTGGATTTAAACATATTCTCGAACCCTCTGAACAAGTAAAATAGGATGTAATAGATGATTTACACAACAGGTAGGACACTTAAACATCTTGTAGTTAGAATAAGGCTATTATTTTTTTTCTGGACCTGTCAAGCCAGCAAGAATGTTATTCTCCCTTTGAAACAAGACCTTTTGAGACCGATGCTGTTTTGTGTTACTCTATTATATAGGCACTAGTTGTTATATATAAGGAATGGGTTATTGAACTTTTTTTTTATTTATTGTTTTTCAGGAAAAAGATTAGCTCAGCCCAACTCCGTTGTCAATAACCATCTCGATAAACGTTCAACAACAGAAGTGTTATCAAACTTAGCGCAAGATGCCGCAAGGGAGACAATTCGTCAAACCTCAGCCTCTAATTCACCATCTGTTTCCATGTTCAACTCTAATCAAAGTTCATCTTCAATTTCATATAACTTAGGTAAACATTTTACACTTTTATCTTTTTTTATTATTTTCAAGGTTTTCATATCCTCAACAAATCAAATTCCCTCTCGGTTCCAAACCTCTAGAGGTTTTCCTACCCTCGAAAAATAATATTTGTGGTTTTTTACGCTTGATGACAATTTGAAATTTTGTTTGAAAGTCTTCAGTGTAATATACTATGGTATAGTTTACTTGACAAGAAGTATGGTTTGCATGTTCAGCTTTCCCCCGGATCCTTTTTACTCCCACTGCTAAAGATCCCTATATTGAAATATAATTGAACCGTATGGACGTTAACAATATTTCTTTTTTGATTTGTTACAAAATTCTAACAAACTGGTTAAAATACAGATCTATATTTTGTTACAATTTTTATACTATCCATGTCCCACACTACATGAAGATCTGACAAGTTATAGTGTGAATTCACATCAGGAGTCAAACGACCAGCTTTTGACCTTATGACATCACACATTGATTAATCAATAAGCGTTTACGTTTCTAGTGGTTTAACCACAGTTCCGAGCATCAAAAGACCAAGAACTCGCCATAACAGACCGTTTCATTGGCTAATCCCTCATCATCCAGAACACGTCAATGATAACAAATCCTCCAGATACTAGTGTAGTAAAGACGAGTGAAACGAAATTTTGAACCATAAAAATGAAACGAAATAGGATCAGATGAAGAATTCTACAGATTAACTGATTGGATTTTATGGATATTTACAGGTCATATAGGTGCAGGAAGTAACGCTGCTATAGCTGCTGCAGCTTCTCAAGCTATTGCTGCTACACAACAGGTACATCTTTATTTCTATCACAGCCTGAATCTACACTCTAGGGTTTTCACTTTAAAACTTTGTAGTTGAATGGTTAGCACATGCACGTTGTATCATAAGGTCTGTCAATGCGTCAACTGGTAAGGTTTCGATTCCCCAGTTGTATGTGACAAGGAGTAGGATCACCTGTCCAACCTCGTGGGTTTTATCCTGATCCTCCGGTTTCCTCCTACTGTTATTGAAATGTTATTGAACCATGTGTTATTCTTGAAATGACCTAGTTTGTGTCGCATGGACTTTTACCCCCATTTCTTTCTCTCGCTCTCTAACCTATGTCAGTAAGTCAAATTTTAATATATTTTGTTTAAGGGTACATTATGTAAGATTTAGATAAAGAGCAGAGCTAGCCATTCTTGCTATAGTAGTCAGAAAATAGATAATGTAAATAAATAATTTGAAAATTTCATTCCAATTACTCTGGATCACGGTGGTTAAGTGGGTAAGACGCTGGCTTGGTTACCTGGAGGTTGGGTGTTCGATCCCTGCTTTGGCCGAGAATGTTCATCCAGATTATCCGAAGTGGTTTCCCCTTGTCAGTGATGGAGGACAGCTGTCTAGTCGTTCAGATGGGACGAAAAACCGAGGTCCCATGTACACATTGGTGTGCACGTAAAAGATCCCTTGGCAGTTGGAATTTGATATAAGAGTAGGTGGTAGCGCAGCTGCCCGGGCAAAATTTCCCTCATAGCACACTGTATGGCATATGCCCATCTTCATTAGCCCAGTATAGGAGCAGAACAGTAGGACGTTAAATCCCATTTCATTTAAATTACTTTATTCTGAGCCGCCTTCTCAATGTTTGTACTTGTAGTTTTGATAAGATGTGTGCATTCATTGTTTATTGTCGTAAATTAAATCATTAAACGACCGAACCTCTCTAATCTAGTTAAAATCTCAAATTTGTAAATTGATATGTCTTTGTTTATTTTCAGATGCAGTTAGGTAGAAGAACGTCGAGTATGAAGGCTAGTTATGATCTCATGTCACGAAATCAACCCCCTGTATTATCGAAAGATATAACAGCCAACAGCAATTACACAACTCCTACTCCCTCCCCCAGTCCTGCTGAACCTGCTCCAAGATCTGCTAGAACAAAAAAGTACGTTTTATCTTTTTAATGATGTTTTCACGATTGTTTAACAATTCTTAGCAACAGATCAATTTTCGGTAGACTCAAAAAATCACATTTCAGCTGTCGTATGTCTTATCAGCACTTCCAGTGTTTTTATACACCCAGATTTTCATGTGGACGTATTATGCAATCGCCCCTGAAATGAATGGTTATAACCCAAATATCTTGGTTCCTTTCGATGTTTGGGCATATCGGATAGTAACTTCATGAATTATGGCCCCTGATTGTAGGAAATATCACTTTCTTTTTAGCTTGTTCTCTATCCATCTCTCAAAAATGTGGGCGTATCCTGCCTGGCAGCCGCTGGTTTCCTCTTGTCTCAGTATATCTTTGTAAATACAGAATGGAATAATGCCTGATATCCTGATATTCCTTTTAGAGATTCAAAAATCACAATATTGAAGTTTACAAGGGATTCAAAATCCCACACAGGTGATGATCAGAGACTTCAAAGGAGATAATTTATTCAATTCTTTATTTGTTTGTTATTAAATTTTTTTCAGACAAACATCAAAGGCTGCTGCTCTGGCCTTACAACAAACAGCCACCACACCCAACACAACAACTGCTGCCCCGCCCACACCGACACCTGTCGTCCCTGAACCGACACCACCCGCACCTCCTGTAGAAGATACAACGGCAGAGTTACAAGTGGTTGATACGTGGCAGAGTGATCCGAATGAACCACGATATTGTTTATGTAATGAAGTATCTTATGGTGATATGGTTGGCTGTGATAATGAAGACGTAAGTTGTCTTTTGGTCTGTGGGGGTTTAATGGCCGAATGGTTAGCACGTGCGTGCCTTTTCATACAGCATGTCATTTAGTTGAATGGCCTTGTTTCGAATCCCTGGTTGTACGTGACAAGGAGTAGGGTTGCCTGTCCAACCTTGTGAATTTTCTTTGGGTCCTTCGGGTTTCCTCTCACTGCTAAAGACCCCTACGTGCAAGCGAATTATTGAAATAAAATTAAACCATATGTTAGTCCCAAAATGACCTAGTTTGTGTCCTTTGGTCTCCGTAATCCATCAACATACTCCACCAGTTCGAGGCTGGACAAATTCATTGATAAATTTCAATTCTGACGCTTGTGTCGGACATTGGCTCGTCTTCAGGATGATGTACGGTTGTTGTATTTATATTAAATTCTTTAGTCTGAACTAATCAGCTTTGAAGGAAACGACCTTCGTTTTAATAAACACTCTAGTGTATACGAAAACACTCTGTTTTTCTTTGTTCTTGGCACCTATTCAAGTTAGTGTCTTCTCAGCAGAATGAAGACTTGTATTTTAATTATTATCAAATGTGGTATTCGCCAGTGATAACCCTCTGAAACCCAGGATAAAATGTCATTTAAACTTACATTATGCAAGAGCTAAATCTGTCTTATTACAGGTCTTTCGTTAGGCCTGAAATGTTATCTAAATTATTAACTAGACATTAATTAACTTATCCAGACCATAATCAACTCTCAATGGCATCACTAGCCTGCGATCGTTGGTGGATTATGATCCGATTTACTGTATAACTTTCCGTCTCAATTTTAATTTTTAAATTGATAATCGAGGCTATGCTCTTTAGTTATGAATGACTAAATGAAATGGGGTTAAACGTCCTACTGTTATGCACTTAACCTGAGCTAATTGAAGACGATGATTGAAGCCAGGCAGAAATTTCAATCGCTTATATCTTGTTTCATAGTTGATAAATTTGACTGAAATTTTCAGCAAATTGCCTTTACATGATCTAGTTTTTAACTATTATAGTGAGAACTGTCAACTCGCTCTCTAATCTCCCATAATGCATCTTTAATATTGGTGTGACAAAATTTATCATTTCAGTGTCCAATAGAATGGTTCCATTATGGTTGTGTTGGATTATTCCAAGCTCCGAAGGGTAAATGGTATTGTCCACAGTGTGTGGCGGCCATGAAGCGTCGAGGTAGACGATGATTGATTGCTGTTATATATATATATATATATATATATATATAGTTATATATTGGTTGTCGTGGTGATATGTGATGTTTATGATATAATATTATGGTATGTGTCAGTGTGTGATAGAAGTTGTAAGGTTGTAGATAGAATGAATGTGATATATGAATGTGTACGCAAATAACAAGAACACTTGTTGATCAAACCATCAATCTGGTTGAAATACAGATCTATAATTCATTTTGTTTTTTATAATTTCAATGAAGATCTTACCAGTTGTAGTGAAGGAGGGGGGTTGGACGATGGCTGAATGGTTAGCATGTTCATTTTGCGCGCTGTAACATAAAGTCTGTCATTGAGTCAACTGCTGTGGTTTCGATTACCAGTTGTACTTGACAAGGAGTAAGGTCACCTGTCCAATCTCTTGGCTTTCCTCCCACTGCTAGAGAACCGTATGCGCAAGTGAATTATGGAAATAAAATTGAACCATATATTAGTTCCAAAATGACCTAGTTTGTGTCGAGTGGAGGTTAAATTTCATTTCTCTCTCTCTCACAGACAGTTGATAAAACTTGACGCAACAGACTATTTGTAAAATAAAATTTTGAACTATAAAAAACAGAACGAAATAGGATCTTGTGTTTTAATCAGATTATTAAACAATAGAACTTATCCAAGGGATTGTCTGTGGTGTGGATTTGGGGATAAATAAAGCCCTAGATTATCTATAATTACATTAGGCTGCTAATACATAGGGATATACGATATATGGAATTCCGTATTTATTTTTTTGGGCACTTTACATGGTAGAGTGCCCCTATACACGTATTGTCAGATGTTCGAATACCATATACCCCTATGTGTTAGCAGCCTAATGAACACTCTTTGATCAAAAAAATAGTGCATCCACCCAGGCACCACTCATGACAAATGAGATGCAGGCTTAAATAAGCCTTTATTCGAAGAATGTATCCTATTGTGAATCATAGTAAAAAGGTCAAAAGTCATTCTATAATTAATTTATATGTTCCAAACAGTTATAAAAAAAACCATGCAAACATAAAGGGATTTTGATTGTAAAACAAAAAAAAAGAAGAAAACTATATAATACACCAGTATCTGTTGTCATGTTGCTATGGAAACCTTTTTTTTGATTTCCTTTTCATTTAGCTTGGAAAAAAAATGATACAAAAATAAATGGTTTTAGATTAGAAATAAGAAAACTGTACGTGTATATGAGTATCAGTTGTCATGGAAACCTTGATTTCCATTTAAAGGTGTAAAATGGAGCTTATGATTGGATATATCTAATATTAGTGTATGTTTTATTATTATTATTATTATTATAGTATGGTATGATGAAAGTCTGTTAATTTGTATATCTATTTGTTTTTTGTATGCTTGTACACAATTTTGTTTGTTAAAAATAAACTTATTTTTCTAAAAAAAAAAATCGCCTGTTTTCCTTTCAAATTATATTGTCCCCCACCCTTTTCGAGAAAGCATAGACCTATTGAAATTGATGTTACATCTTTAGGAGACAATGTTCTTCATGATTTTCATTGGAGTGCATGTAAAAGATCCCTTGGCAGTTGGAATTTGTTATCAGAGTAGACCGCAAAATTCCCTTCATAGCACACTGTATGACGTATGCCCGTCTTCCATTAGCCCAGGTTAGGTGCATAATAGTAGGACGTTAAACCCAATTTCATTCCTATACAAAATCAATAATTTGATTACCTGTAAAGGTCATTAGAAGTGGGGCTCGCTATTCGGAGGTCACGGGTTCGATCCTGGTGTTGACCGAGAAAGTTCATGCAGATTATGGCATAGTTTACCCTTGTCAGTGATGCAAGACCCCAACTTGGACGTCTGTCTTTTTAATAGGATGGGACAAAAAAGGGTCCTGTGTGCACATCAAAGATTCCTTTGCAGTTGGAATTGATAAAAGAGTAGGCCGTAGCGCCGCTGTCTGGGTAACATTTCCCTCAATACAGTGATGCACACTAATGTATGTAGGACATTAAACCCCATTTAATAGAAGTGGGAGGATGTATACAAGGTTGAGCAAGCAAACCCTACTCCTGGTCACATACAAGCTTGGAATCAAATGACAGAGAGAAATGAGGTTAAACGTCCACTCGACATATACTAGGTCATTTTGGGACTAACATGGTTTAATTTTATTTCAATAATTCGTTTGAGTGTAGGTGTCTTTAGACAGGAGGAACCTGGAGTAAATCCGCCAGGCTGGACAGGCGACAATACTCCTTGTCAGGTACAACTGGAGATTTGAAACCACACGTCACTCAATGACATGTTTTATTATACAGCTCACATGTGCTTAACATTCAACCGACAAATCTCGACAGATTCCGATACCCTACATCTAGACTCGACTGTATGACAGTAGTTGACATGTACCTACGACCATACATTTGCGATGCGGCTTCCGGTTTACTTCAAACAGGAAAACGTGTCTCTTTTACAAAAAAGTCCCAAATTGCGTCTTTTGTAGAGTGCGTATACCTAATTAAGTAGAGATATTGTCTCAAGGCTGCTGATTGGATAAAATTCCCTGGTATTTCCACAAACCCAATGCCAAACGTGACGTTTGTTGATATAATACACTCACCACAGAAATCCTCATGCGGGCAGACATTTTTTGCATTCGGAACCATTAAAATAGATCAAATATGGCGGAAATGATCATACAGCCGAGATTAAGATGCGTGGAATCTGTCGAGGTTTGCCGAATGCCATCTGCCCCTCAATGACGGACCTTACAATCTAAAACACATACGAACAAAAGAAAACAACGACAGCAGAATTAAATTGTACTCCCATTATAAATTTTTATTCTATAACAAATTAACATGAAGGCAGATGAAATGATAAAAATGAGCAAGGGTCAAAGGTCATTGTCTCCAATCTTTAGATCGTCCATTTTTCCTCCCAACTTTCGTCTTTTATGGAAAAACTTCATTAAAAAAGATTCGTAACAGACGACCCATTCTCCTTATATGGCTCTAAACTGGTGATCACATGACTTGCTCAGGGTCAAGTTAATACCGAATGCAGCCGCAAAGAAATGACTTATTTAAAATCAAGCACTAAAATCAAATTTTGACCTATTGTTTTTTTTTCTGTTTTTTTCTTTTACATATTGTTATTTTTTTGGTGATCAATTCAGTTTGAAAAACGTTTTAATTTCATTCGGTCTAAGAAGAGGAAGTGGATATTTTTTTTTCTCTATAAAAACAGACGATTAACAGCTGCTGTGCAAAAAACTGACACGACAAAATATACAAATAAATGCCTTGAATACTAAAAAAGATTCTGGATATCTTGAGTTGATTTCGAATTGATAAATAAGCCAGGTTCAGCTATCAAATAAAAGGTATTTGCATGGCTGAAAGAAGCTACGGTCTTCATTAGCCCAATCGGTGCAAAAAAGTAGGACGTTAATATACCCCATTTCATTTCATCTCTGAAAGAAACTTGTCAATGAACAAGGCTTATTCCTCAATTTGAAATCAAATCTATGTACATTACATTGGTTTTCTCAAAACTCTATAAAAGTATGAGGTTGAACACAGGGATAGAAAATTAAGAAAATGATTTCTACTAAAACCTTTAAACAAATATTGTATTCTCATATTTTGAGAAAAGTATCAAAATCGAGGACAAATACTTTATCCCTTACTGAGAAAGGCATAAAGATTTGTTAAACCCACAGATAAAATGGAGAGACACTTATTTTACACATTCAAGCTTTTCAGAAAGGCATAAAAATTTGCAAAGCCCACAGATCAATGTCAATGTTAATATACATGAACAACATTTTGTTATATAAAACTATGAAAGTCAAAACAAAGCGTTCAGTTAGACTGAACAACATTGCTGGAATATATAATACAGTAAGTAAAGCTAGTCTGGAAATAGGGCACCTGTCAAAGACAATGTCAGACGTTGATTCAGGCTATGTCAGGCACAAAACCTCTGGTGTCTGTCATTTTGTCCGGCACTGATTTGTCTTTTTTATTGATATTATTAATACATGTACATGTCCGGCACTAAGCTGAAAATGTCAGGTACTATTTCATTACTGCCTGACATTTGTCAGGTACATCTAAAACCGTTATTTCCAGGCCTGAAGTAAAGCATTACCGATATTTAAACCAATAGGAGAATATATTTCACAACACAGTTATACATGTACATAAAAAAACAATTTGTGATAACGAAAAGCACATGCATGATTAAAAGATTAATATTTCAGCACTTTTACATCAAAATTTACAAATTTTTAAAAGTTACCTAATTGAAAACGTTTGGATAGATGATCAGTTGCCATAGTGATTGGCATACAAACAGTTTAAATCATAAACGTTTAATATATTTTTTAAAAAACTTCAGTGATTGGTTGTTTTAACCGGTATTTAAAAAATATAACGGTTATCACCAGTACCCAATTGAAAACGCTTGGATAGATGATTAGTTGCTATGGTGATCGACAACAATTTTAATTGATTGCTATTCTATATATTAATTCCTAAAAACTTCATTGATTGGTTGTTTTAACCGGTATTATAAATAAACCAATCATAATGGTGGTTTTAAAATTGTTTTGAATTCTCAATAAACTTCTGTGATTGGTTATATTACTTGGTTTAATTATAAATACACCAATCATAATGGTTGTTTCAAAAACGGTGAACCTCAAAAACTATTTGGATTCTCTCTTAACTTCTCTGATAGGTTGTTTCGTTACAAATACACCAATGTTTTCTGTATAAACTTCTGTGATTGGTCATTTTCTCAAAATTACACCAATGATAATGTTCTTTATATGGTAACAACTTGGTAAATTGTGTACATTAAAGCAATACCAAGTGTTACATTGTTTTTCAACTAAAATGATATCTTTTGTTGTTTTTTTTTTATTTTTGTAAAATTTTATTAATTGCGGTCAACTACCACAATTCACCGTCACGATCTTTAGCAGGTACTTCAATGACCCGTGGTTTATCTATAATTCTGGCGGTACGATTTCCTTTCTCGACAATTCCTATAATCCATGATTGATAACCTTCCTGTTTTTCTATATCTTTACAGAAGGCCGCCGCTTGTTCTCTTGGTAGACATATCAACAAACCACCTGAAAAATATATAAACACAAAATATTTAACAATCCAAACTACATTTTACGTTCTGACCTACCCCTCCGCTCACGAAATATAAACACAAAATATTTTAACATTCTGACCTGCACATCGGCTCAGGAATTATTACCACAAAATAATTAACAATCCATTGCTCTATATTTTATACATTAAAAATATTTGCACCTCCCCCGTCGATTTATTAATAAAATCTTCAGAATCAATTTTGTAAAGCGCACACTAGACATAATAATGTCCAATACCAATTTAATGTTTAACTTTGACCAAACATTAGTGTGGAATAACCAAGCTGTGCACTATAAAAATATACAATATTATAATAATACTGATAAAACTTCTAACCCTAGTAGGTCAACAATCTAATATTATAATTTTTTCGTACAATCTGGGGCCATAGTGCAGAAGGTTATGATACGATATGCGCCAATATATAGAAAGGAACCGAAATCGTTAGGATATAAAAATAAACACGTTTTTAAGTTGATTATACATACTTAAATACTATTTGGGTACAGAGAGTGGCTATTTTGTCGAGTAGTTTCGGCCAATTTTTCACGATATATGAACTCAACCATTTCAAGTTTCATTCAATTCAGATACAGATTTGTGACCCGTAGAGTGTCCATAAACAAATCATGGTCGGACAGACAGGGGTGACGACATGTACACTTTAAATATTGATAACAAACAATTTGTACGAACCTGACGTTTCTGCTGAATGACCTTGTAGCAAACCAAACATATTACCACAAGCTTTACTAATGGACGCCATCTTGGCTATAACCGGTAAATTATGGATCACAAAACCAACTTCATTTTTCTGGATTTTGGCGAGGTTATTGGCATGACCCAATAAACCAAAGCCAGTAACATCTGTAGCTCCGTGACCATTATATTTATGCATGAGTCTAGCACCTAATATAAAAATTAAATAATCTTTAAAAATGAGACATCTGGTGAACGAAATGAAAGGACAATTCCAATTGGGTTTTTCGTCCAAACTGAATGATTATGACATGGATCATTGCCAGACGCTTGGATGTTAACCCCAGATCATTTCATCTAGTCTGCTAAATCCTATTCAGTGGAAGCAGACGTTAAAGAACCAACTTCAGTCAGTCAGGGTTTCACATCATACTGTTCTGCTTCCAAAAGGCTAATGAAGACAAGGTAAATTTTGCCCAGGCAGCAGCACCACGACACCCTCTTAATTTTGATTCTAACTGTCAAAGGTTCTTCTACATGGAAGCCAATGTCTCATCCAAACAAGTAATAAAGTATTACTATAAGTGTATAATAACTATTCATAACTTGAAAACAGGACCTGTATGTCTTACAAAATGTTATTAAATAATAGAGAAGGTGTTATGTTTTGTTATGAATCGTTAATTGTGCATCTAGATGATAAATTTTGCCCAGACAGCAACACTACAACCCTGTTTTATTTGGAATTCCAACAGTCAAAGGTTCTTCTACATGCAAGACAATGTGTAGGGCTGCACAGAACCTTGTTTTTTTGTCCCATTCAGACAATTAATAAAGTATTATACCTGTTCTGTTTAATCTAGCCATACTGAACATGGCCCGTTGATACGCTTTACGTACATCATCTTCACTAACCACAAGTTTAATACGATTCCATCTTTCAGGTTGATCTAACCATGTGTAAGCATTGACAGCTACTTGTGTACCGAGTGGTTTCGTTAATACTAATACATCTCCAGCTACAGCATTATCAGGCCTATAATAATAAAACATTCAAATAATTCTACAGATTGGTTGCCAGACAACAAATGTGTAATATTACAACATATCCGGCACAACCAGAGGCCTATAATAATACAATATTCATATAATTTAATATAAAGATTGGTTGCCAGTCGACAAACATCTAACTAGGCTTGTCCAGAATGGATTTTGGTTTACTGGGGGGGAGGGGGGCCCAAAGAGTAAAATCAGCTAGGTAGCATTGGCCTACCACTTCGGAATTTCAAACACAACCCGGACAGCGTGAAGTTGTTCACTAGGTTAATAATAAATTTTGAGTCAATTGGATGAGAACTTTAGCTTCCTAGAGCAGGAAAGACGTTTTAAAATTCTTCCCCAACATATTGATGTTTGCCAGGAATTGGACATCTCTCAGCATCTTTTATTTGTGTCTTGAAAAGAAATGCGGTTTAACCTCCTAGCTAGTCTTAAAGAATACTGAACTAGTCCAACAAATATACTAACATGATGTATTCATTTGGTTGACAGACAGTGGTAGCCACGCCTCCTATTGTCATCCATGGATTGAGAACTGTTTGACCTCCTGTAACATGGGTTCCACCTTCCTCGGCACAATCCTAATATGGACAAAATTATCATACATGTACATTCATTATTACACCATTCTATCATGTCAAATTATTAGACTTAATAAGAGTATCAATGTAAAAAATAAATGAAAAGCTTGTGTGAATTTAATACAATTATTTAAGTTGGAATCAATCACTTACATGTACGAGAGAGTGAAATGGGGTTTAACATCCACTTGACGAAAAATAGATCATTTTGGGACTAACGTACTTCTATGGTTAATTTTATTTCAATAATTTGCTTGTACGTAGGGGTATTTAGTTGAGGGAGGAAACCTGAGAACCTGGAGAAATTCCACAAGGATGGACAGGCAACCCTACTCATTGTCCTGTACAACCGGGGGATCAAAACCAATAAGGCTCTATGCGCATGTGTATGAACTAATGAAATTTTTTGCGACAAACAGACATTTCATACATTGTATGCCTAATATTTACTTTTCAGTTAAATCAATAATAGAGTATCTACGCAAGGCTTATATTTACATGTATTAAATTACAATTAAAAGTTTATATCGACATCGCTCACTTCTACATGTACATAAATGAGTAACAAAATATTGCCACAAACAAATCACAGTCGCTATTTTATATGCCTAATATTTACTGGCAAGTTAAAATTATTAGGGTCATTAAGTACATGTATCTGCAGACACCTGGTAAAGATACATTAGTAAGGAGTTTAATAAAGAGTTGGTCATTCTTGTTATAATAGTCCGAAAATAGATAATGTAAAATGAATAATTTGAAAATTTGATTCAAATTACTCTATCATGAGCTAAGCCTAAGCTAAGGCTTGACAAGATGTGTGCGATATAGCAACTACCGCACTGGTTCTTCGAAGCTATTAGTCTCGCTCCCCCATTTCAAAATCAATCAAGATAATTTATAATGAAGGACATATCTTCCCTTTTTTTCAATCAAAAATACATGTATTTAAACAATAACAATTTACCTTAAAGCCCCTCATCAACATCGGCACAATCACATCTCTTTCTTTGGTAGACATTTTGTTGCTGACACCCAGTAACATCAACATATTGTCACAGTCTGTCACACCCATAGCATATAAATCACTAAGAACGTTAGCACAAGTAATCTTTCCCTGAATCATATATAAAAAACTTTAGAATGAAGAACCCAATTCCGTAAGATTCAGGCAAGACACTGAATTAACCACCTTCAAAGTCCTTCATTTTCAAACATATTGTACCATTTAGTATTACCGGTAGTCAGGCCCGAAGCCAGAAACCAAAATTTAGCCGACATAGGGGAGTGAGGAAGATAAATTTCCGACGACAAAAAATCAATGAACGAAGGTCATCGCCGACTGCCGTAAGCAGGAGGAGGGGAGAGCACGGAAATTAGAAGCTGAGAGAGTGAATTTAGGCCTCTATGACATGCAGGTGGCGATTGTGTAGGAAAATTAAGAGTTTCCAGCCGACATTAATCATCTCTCGGCTGAATTTGAGAGGATATGTCGTACTAAAACTCTTTCCTGGTGAAAATGTGAGTTTTGACGGTTGCCAAGATATGGGAGCTTGAAAATTAATCCAATTTTTGAAAAAAAAGTTTTTGGGATACCAAAGGCTTTTGGAGAAAATAACCATAAGTCAAAAATTCATTTTTGAGGAATTTTGAGCCATAACACTTAGCTAAGCCAAAGGTACATGTATCCACTATTTTTCATCTCTACTCATAGCAGTTAACAAGAACCAACCGTATAACCTATTGGTAAGCATGTACTTTGTTGTGATTTTTTTCAGATACATGTAAAACCGGTTTTGAAAAATTTGGACAATTTTCAAGCTCCCATACATGTATACCGACAACTGACAAAATAGTGATATTTTTTTAAAAAATGTGATTGTAGTACTAATGTTGAATTTTTTTTAGAATTTGAAGTTGGTCACTAAAGAAAGTCTTCGATTTTTGTCTGAATTTTACAGAAACTGGCTCTTAGTCATCCCTGTCCGAATGATAACTTGGAATGCTTGATGTCACCTCGGAACATCCTTACCACTGACATAATTCCAATTCAGTTCTGTTTCTCCCATCAACTGAGTTTATTCCACACTGATCAGCAGTGAATATTCGCTAGGCCGCTATAATTACTGATAAGGATGACATCGATGCAACTTAATGAGCCAAAAATATTAACTTTTTTCCCCCAACAAATTAAATTCTAAAAAAATATTTTTATGTATTAGAAAAATAGACGTTTTGAAGTATTTATAGGTAAAAATTATTTAGTATTTAGTGCATTAAAAAGAGTTAACGGCACCATTCTGCCCAAACCAGTAACATCTTACGTAAACAATGCATACGCCATTGAACCAATGATTGACACTGCATGATGTGATGTCCCGTGTTGAAGATAGCCATCTTTTACAGAGATATTAAGAAGAAGTAGATTTATGACATAAATAAACAAAACAAACAGGTTTCAGCTGGCATGACTGGTTTAGATATTTTCTTAATAGACACAATATGTTTCTACCCTGAATTCCTCCTTTTTATTTAATTGTCACAAATTTTGGGGTTTGAGAGAACCCGATTCCAGAATACCCAATAGACTATTCCCAGTAAATTTGTATGCTTGATAACAACCAGTGAAATCTTATCAAAACGATAAATGTTTATAATAGTGATTGTCATCCACAGAACTATAAATTCATGTTCAATTGATAAGACGAAATTAGCACACGTTATCTCTCACTGAATAACAAATTATTGTGTGGAAAGGTGGACTACAGTGTATATCCGATAAATAAACCAGCCATTCTCTGTTCCCACAACTGGAAAACAAGCTAAAGTACAACTACCCTCTTCTATTTACCATCGAAAGATAATGTGACGGTTTCATTTTCAAAAAATTCATAATTCGGTGTTTAACACATTTTCAAAAATTCTATGGAGTAGTGTGTATGTATGAACCTGAAAGTCGATTTGCCCACAAGTATGGAATATAATATTGATCCTAAAAATGATTAAATCAATCTCGATCCCACAGATAAGTTTATCTCTGGTATAACTCTTCAGCCAATTTGATGAATTATTGTGATGTCGCTTCACAAAGATCCAAGACTGTGGACCAAACTTGTGTAGGCCTACATTTAGCCGAATCACTCACACTGTGCACTAAAATTTGTTCCAAGTAAATCATCTAATTAGCTGTTTTTGAATGAAATTGTTATTTCAAGACCTGGAAAAACTAGCAGGATTTTATTTTAACAAATCCTCACAATCAGAAGCCACTGGGGGGGGGGGGGGGGAAAGCTTAGGATACATTTTCATGCTGGTTAGATTTTCTATTTATTTTACATTTTGATTTATATAAAAGTATTAATTTTTAGTAAACCAACACTTTTGTTTCCATTTGTATAAAAAAAACTTTGAGTAAACCTGTAACCAGCACCAGAGACTGGACAATTTGCGAACTTTGCAATAAAATGGGCGTTCTTGCCATGTTTTTCGTCCTACCTTATTTGGAATGATTGACAGTTATTAAGCCCCCCCCCCCCCCCCCGAGTCATGCGGAGACTGTTGTCGTTGTTGTTAGATATGTCGTGATCACGTGCACGACATCACACGACCTACATAATGCAGATTGACCTACTAGATGAGATTGAAGATCTATTTGCCCAGTCTCTGGAGATTACGGGGTTTTTTTCTTTTTGGAGAGGACTGGCCAATTTTTGGTGTGTGGAGAAGACTGGCCACCAGTCTAGGTAAAGTTATGTCTGGGATGGAAATTGTGCTTAAATGAGAACACATGAACTGCCTTAATAAAACATCATACCATCATGTATGGATCATCTACCAGCGGATAGAAGAAATCTGTAGTTTGCACCAAAGACAAACCCCCATGTCTTAATGGTGTCACGGATGAGTCCATTCCAATACCTGTGAAAAAAAAGAAGCTCATATTAATTGATTAATGACAGATTACTTGAATCAATGTTACGATCTCTGGCTTTTGTTAATGTTTTCTTGAGAAAAAAAATCATGTTTATTTGTTCAGATTCTATCTCGCTCTATTTTTAATAAAAAAAAATTACCTCATGGCCATTATTGCCAATATCAAAATTATAATAAGTTTTCTAGTATTGGACATGCGAAATATATTCGATTAAAATGTTATCAGTAATGAAGCGAGTTACAAAGTTTATGTTGATGTCACGTGATATCTTAGATTACAGACAACCACGTGACAAAGAAATCGGTGCCGGTGATGACTTGCCGCCATATTGGAAAATAGTGGCCCGAAAGGACTATTTAAGAACCAATATTTTTTGCAAATTCTGTAAAATTTGGAGAAACATGACATTGCAAAAGACGGAATTGGTCAAGACACTTAATATACAATTGCAATTGTACAATTTTTAGTTGAAACCCTGCAAAAATCTGAGCTCGAACGGCGGGAATCGAGCCATTTTGGGAATCGAGATTTTCATACTTTTTGGGTCAATAAAATTGAACTTTTCTTAATTATTTTCAACTTACCAATACGTGGTGTATTTCCCATGTATTGGAAATGCGACGATTCCGGATCCTGTGTTTCGCTGTCATTGTTAAGTCCCTCTAAAAGCTTGAGCAGAGCTTCTTGGGGGACTTTACACCCTCATCCCTTTAGGTCAGCGAACTTCGTGAGTCGAAAACTAGGATCCAACTCGTGAGCCACAGGATCGAAAGGTCGTCGCATTCCCATCTCCGTCACCCCTGCAGTTGTCATGATGAGATTTTACCTGAAAATAAATCTAGAGTCAACAACGTCACAAAAACAAAGCACGAAAGGCGTTAAAAAGCAAGAAAATGAAACAAACTCGACTATAAGCGTGGTCTGCAATGTGCGCGTCTCAACAGTAAAATGGCGACCTCCCGAACTGGGGAAAGATGCCCGGATGTGGCCTAAACTCTTCTTTATTTCAATAAGCGCGAGCTCGCAGGGAGCAGTCATTGTGAAGGAGCTAAGCGTCATGCGATTTCTGTGTGATTTCGGTTGGTTTTCTAGACAATTCTTGCACTTTCAAGCACATTATACATCCCTAAAAAATATTTTTAATTATTTTTTATAATTCCATAACCAGACATGTTTATTTGATCATGTATTATCCATTTTTAATGAAAGATAAGAATAACCTACTTGGTGTACACTTTTTGGCAGACGACCACCGTGGCGTTAAGACGAGTAGCTTTTAGTTCCTTTAGGAAGTTTAGGAACATTCTCTGAGCGGACCATGTCCACTGACAGTTCTCATCGGGCTTATAATAGCTGCAATATGAAAATACCGCCCTTCGTCGCCTCTGCTCTAAGGCTATTTTGGAATCTTTACCTACTATTTTTCACCAATTCTACTTTATTTGACAAAGAAATCATTTTTTGCCACAACTGACACATATTTAAAATGATTCAATACTATTTAAAAGTAGGATTTCATCGCTAAATTCTATAACTTGAAATTGGTGTTTAATTATTACAGATTGTATCATTTATAGTGAGAAATGATTCCTTAATTTGTCGGAAAATAAAGAATCACGATGAAACATAGAAGCTTAGGGTTCTAAATCAGCCTGAGAACAGAGGTGGGGAAGAGCGGTATCTTACCGTATTTTCATATTGTAGTTGATATAAGGCCCGACAGGAACTGTCAGTGAACATCGCACGCTCAGAGACAGTTCCAAAGGGCCGGTTGCTAAAAACTGAGTTATTTTAACGATCCGTTAAACTCTAACGGATCGTTAACTTGGTAATGTGTCGTTTGTTAACGGTCCGTTAAAGGTCTGTTGCTGGAAAGTCAACCCCATTATCCGTAAACTAACGGATTCATTAAAGTTAACCCAAGAGAAGACTATTTGCTCATTGACTGAATTTTAAATTTTAAAATCCAATGTACATGTATAACAACTTCATAGAAGTTAGTATATTAACAAAAAACTGAAAACAGTGAGACAACTGTGCAGTCTGTTCACAAAACTCGATTAAAGACAAAAAGATAACTGTACAATTTACTACAGAAAACACTATAGAATACTTTCTTTTTTCCTTTAAAAATATTATCATAAATAAGTTGGAAAATTTGCACCACAAAATGTTTGGGGCCTTTATTTCCTACAGGCCACCAAAATTCTGTAGAATACTATAGAATTTCATCCTATAGAATATGGAATAGCCCCGCATCGCCCAACCCTCTAGAATGTCTTATAGAAAATTGCATTGGTAAGCTATGACTTTTTGCTACAGTCCACTAATGCCATCGTTAAACAGATAACAGGGGCCAACACCCCCGTTAAAGCCCCAATACCACTCTTGTTGTAACGGAATAATATGTTCCAATCTTTATTCTGGTCAACAATTTGTACCATTTTATAATATTTCAATTAATAAATGATGCAAATTTCATCTTAACACACCTAATTTTAAAAATTGGAAAAATTCAACTACATGCCGTAACAGGGTTTGAAAAGCCTTACGTAAGCAGTTTCAAATGCAACTTAGATTTAAAAATATTTTCGAACCCTCTGGACAAGTAAGATAGGTTGTAATGGATAATTTACACAACAGGTAGGACACTTAAACATTTTTTTTTTCTGGACCTGTCAAGCCAGCAAGAGTGTTATTGTCCCTTTAAATATAACGGCAAGTTAACGACACGTTAAAGTTTACGGGGCTTCCAGCAACAATCTTTCTCTATGTTAGTCCCGAAACCTACGCGCAAGCCAATTATTGAAATAACATAGAACTCTATGTTAGTCCCGAAATGACATACTTTGTGTCGAGTGGACATTACCCCCCCCCCCCTCTATCTCTAAAAAGAACCATTTACAATTTTTTGGGGGTGGGGTGGGGTGGACCAGAAACTGATAGCTAACCGCTACTCATCTTGTTGTTGTTGTTCTTGGGATGACACTCTTCAAAAAAGTCTAAGGCTCCACGCGTTTTCCTGCTATTCCAGTCTGTGAATAAAGCAACTTCAATTCGGTCCAATATAGCCTACCTTGCTGACCAGAATTCCAAACAACCAATCAATCGTCGCCCGGTATGGAGGCCTCACCCTCCCAGGGAAATATTTGGAAAATTTAATCACCGCAAATGCGTTTTGTGCTATTCTAGTCAGTGTAAGCAACTCCAAAGTTATCCAATGGTTTTGTAACTGAAATCCCACTCTGAATTCTAACTATCCAATCAGATTATTGCATCTGCATTCACAAATTTAAATAATAATCGATTCCCGAAAATGTCGCACAAAATAAATTGACCCTCAGTGCAAATTCGTGATATTCAATTACAAGAAAAGTAAAATTAGTGTTTTATTAGGGCTCGATGACAGTTAGGGAAGCAAAACTAGAAATGCCCGAAAAAATTCCGGTTTATAGACAGCGGCGCCGGTTATTTTGAGAGGCGAATGACCCCCAACAAAATTTTGGATTATTTGACGGTCGCAAACGCGTTTTACTGCTAGTTTCCTTTGCCGTTTTCCGTCCCGATGTCCGTTTTTCGGGCAATACCTATTTTCGGGCAATACCGTTTTTTCCGGCATACCTATCATAAGAGGGCTTCGGGTATATTTTCGGGCATATTTTCGGGCATGTAATGGAAAAGAAAAAGACGAGAAAATACTTTTCGAGCAGTGTTTATCTCATAGAAAAAAGTTAGTTATATTTTTCTCTAATCGTAAAAAGAAAAAAAAGGTCGTCGAATTTTTCATTGCCCGGAAATATTCTTTTTGGGGGCCCCTACGTCTATGCACACGCAGGTCACGTTTTCAAGTTAATGATCCTCTCAGCCTGTTTATACATATTGTACAGCTTAATTAAGAAACCATTAAAATAATTATCAGTACCTACATAGGCTACAATAACAAAACATCATACAAACACTAATAATAACACTGACTGACCCCTAGTAGGAAGATAACAGAGAGAGAGAGAGAGAGAGAGAGAGAGAGAGAGAGAGAGAGAGAGAGAGAGAGAGAGAGAAAGAGAGAGAGGGAGAGAGAGAAATGGGGTTCATTGTCCATTCGACACAAACTAGGTCATTTTCGGGACTAACGTATGGTTTTTCAATTTTTATTTCAATAATTTGCTTGCGCGTAAGGGTCTTTAGCAGTGGGAGCAAACCGTAGTGCCCGAAGGAAACCCATAGGGTTGAGAAGGCGCCCCTATCTCCATGTCACATACGCTGACACTAGGGTTCGAAATCACAGCCACAAGCCAGAGGTGACCGACTAGCTAGAGGTCGAAGCGCGGCACTCTAGACCACTTGGCCGCAAGCCAGAGGTGACCGGCCAACTAGAGCTCGAAGCGCGGCACTCTAGACCACTAGGCCATCCCAACTCCCCCGGACGATAACAGATAATCAGTACTAAAGATCAAAGACCACATTGATATTGACATAAAATGTGATATCACAATAAATGTTTTGTATCAAATGAAATTGAATCACATTTTTGACGTTAAATAGGGTGTTGGATTTCTCTCTTTAAAAAGCTCAGTGTCATGCATTGTAAACTGTCACATTTCCATAACTGGAACCTGGCAAATCCCCTCCTGCAAATATTCCCGGACCCGCCCATGTATGGGCGCCTCCCTTTGTCCAGTCAGTGCAAAACTACTGTTAAACCCTATTTCATTTCAGATTTGTTTCCACCAAGTTTTTCGGAGACTTATTACCTAATAAAATCTTCCTTTTTTAATTATTCAATTATTGGTATCTGTTATTTATTAATTACGCAGGCTCGGAGGAGCAAAGCCCCCCCCCCCCAATAATTTGATAAAAAACAAGAGGCTCGAATTTAACATGGAGTGAGTAGAAGTGAGACTTCTAGAACGGAGACTTCCAGAAGAAGAAAACCCTGCCATGTTCTATACTAATCTCTGGGTTAAACATGCATTATTCAAGAGCTAAATCTGCCTAGTGCAGGTCTTTATTTGGGCATGAAATGTTTTCTAAAGTATTAATTAGACATTAATTAACTGATCAGGCCTTAATCAACTTTGGATGGCATCAGATTGCTCCGATGTTAAACAGATAAAAATGTTTCAGCGGTAAATCAAATATGGCGCGGCTAGACGCTTCGAGTCGTAGCTTTGATCATCCAGGACCGTGGTTGAAATTATTGCACAGGTCGGTCAAATCTTTAAATGCCTATTTCTTCGCTTGCAATAGAGTAATTTGAATGAAATTTTCAAATTATTCATTTTACATCATCTACTTTCGAACTAGTATAGCAAGAATGGCTAGTTCTTATCTATATCTTGAATAATGTAACTTTAAGAGAGATCTTCGGTCTTTATATCGAGTCCATCTCACGTCTGTTGTATCTATGCAGGCCCGTCGGAACGATATTGATATTGGGGGGCTGTTCATTGCTCGTGAACGGGATAGATCCCCCAGCCCCCCACGCTTCCGACGGGCCTGCTATGACATATTAGGTAATTAGAAAAGCGACGAGATAGAGTTTTATTTATAATCTGTATCATCTTTCCTCGTGTCCTTTGTGCATCAAATAATTCACTGCTATTAGTTATGACCAGATAAAAAAGCCGTTGTCAAGCCAGCCACACCCAAATTGTGCAAGAAATCATTGGGGAAGAGGTAAAATCAATAGGGCTTATCCTCTCATCCAAGATCTAAGATATTTAACAGAATGGGACAACAATGGCAGCCCACCCCCCCTTCCCCCAGGGTCTATAGCTCTGGAATGTAAGGTCTAGTGTTACCAAAGTCGAACTCATCAAATAACTTTTGATCTTTAAAATTTGGATTATTTGACAGTCGCAAACGCGTTTTACTCCTATTTCAGCCTGTGAAATTATAGCGTTTTATTAGCTTTCGGGTACCTTATTTCGATAAGTAGAAGAAATTACCCGTCTGCCCAAAAGTTACGGGGACAGCTGCCCCCTGGGTCGTTCGTCTATGAGTATAGAGCCATATGTTAGACCCAAAATGACCTAGCTTAGGTCAAGTGGAAGTAAACCTCCGTTTGTCTCTCTGTGTTTCGTGTTTACCACGCTCAAAAAATTTACCCTACCCCCATCAAACAAAACCAACAGTTTCGATATAATGTATTTTAATTATTTTTCACAATATATAACATTATCAATTAACAGATTATTTCATCATTTCATTTAACATAAGTTTATTTAGGCCTGTTTCACAAAACTTTAACTAAGATAAAATTCAAATTTTAGTAATTTGATTGGATAATATAAGATTGATTTTAATGTTTAGCCAATCAAAATTGAAGTATCTACTAAAATTTGGATTTTATCTTTAGTTAAAATTTCTAAAAACAGGGCCCTGGGTGATAAATAACAAGTTCTTCAATTTAACTCTGTAGTAAATGAATACAAGAGAACAATACAAATTGATAAGTGACATTATGTGCTCTGGAAAGACTAAGCATACTCTGATTCATGCAGGACACATGCCAGAAGGTTTGGTTAACAGGAGCAATATTGAGGAATTATTCCCCAGCCACCCATGTTCTTGAAGCAATGGTAGGCTATACTAGTTTTCTAACTATTATCGTTATAAAACTAGTATACGGTTGCTTTAGGAACATGTCCGCCACCCTGACTCATGTAAGACACCTACCATTATGTTTTGGTTAACTGGAGCAAAATGAGATAACCATTATGCTGAATATATATGACATTTTACATGGGCTCCAGCTCACATCTTAATTGCCATGGCAATCAACAAAATTGAGATCAGGTAAAACTGAAAGAATCATGGATGCATGATTCACAACATTGACATGGTAACAATTTAACATTTAAACACACAATGAATTTGTCTATTTTTTAAACTCTCATTGTGGGACATGTAGGCCTACAGTTTATTGTGCTTTGAAGAAACAAATGAGGAACTATTTTCCAAAATGTGAGAGACAGAGAATTGGGTTTTAACATCCACTCAACGTAAAACAGGTCATTTTGGGACTAATACACAGTACAATTTGATCTCAATAATTCACTTGTGCATAGGGTTATTTAGCAGTGGGAGGAAACTAGAGGACCCAGAACAATCCTAGCATCGAGAGACAGAGAAATGGGGTTTAATGTCCTCTTGACACAAATTACATCATTTCAGGACTAACATATGGTTCAATTTTATTTCTAGTGCGTATTTTTGCTTTTTATCAAATGGAAACACAGGATCTTGAGAATAGTATAATTTAAGATTTCGTGAATATGCCCCAGGTATTAAAACCTGGCAGGAAGTAGAAATATAAACAGGCTTCTTCGATTTTAGATCAAAAATTAAAATTAATTGCCATGCAACAGTGCATAAAAGGGAAGAACAATTTGAGATAAATCCTATAAAAGTTTTGTGAACTTGGGGGAAACAGGATAATTATAAACTTTATCCTGCATTAGAACATAATTATCACACATTCGATAACAATTTAATTTCAATTTATTATAAATTGATTCTTCAGAAATAAGATTACAAAACAAAACAAATATTAAGCAATGCAAAATAATTTCTGTAACAAATTGGAAACACAATTTTACTTAATACTGTAAAAATTCATTTTTTAAGAAATTTCCGTTTTTATATAATTATTATTCCTATAAATATTAACTGGTTGCAAGTCAATCTCTACAACGAGTCACCTGGAATACCCAATTTTACTGCCGGCATTCATTTATTATTTTAAGAAATTTCAGTTTATATATAATTATTATTCCTTAATTATAAATAGTAACTCGCTGCAAGTCACCTGGGAATACACAATTTTACTGAGTCAATTCATTTTATTAAAGACATTTATATAAATTTATTATTCTTATGAGCAGAACATTATGGAATTCAGATATTGGCAGCAGAGCAGAGAGATGAAACATAGTTGAAGGCTATGAACGGATTTTGAAGCCAATACAACATATCATTAGTGATAATCATTTTTTAGAAATGAAATGAAATGGGGTGAAACGTCCCACTATTCTGCTCTGATCATTTATTTAGAGTGATTAACAATCATGGTGATGATAATTTAAGTGAATAGAAATTTAGGCTCAAAACACTTAAAAATTTAATAATGGGCAATAAACCAATCTTTGAATTGTGCATTACAAGGGTTGAAAGCAGAATAGCCAACAAATTTGTAATTGTAAGTTATTTGTGTTGAATATTGGCCCGGGTTGAACACAGAACAGCTAACATACATGTAAATGCGAGTTACATGGGTTGAATATTGAATTATGAATTACAGCCTGGAAAATAGATAAGCAAAAACAACAAAACAAATTGTGAGTTACATGGGTTGAATTACATTACCAATGATAGGAGAGAAAGAGTTCTAATTGTGCGTTACATGGTTTAATTTACAGCACCAAAAAAAAAAGCTAGCCATCTGAATTGTGAGTTACATGGGTCGAATAATAAAACATTAATATATATATATACATATATAATATCTGAAAGATGAACACAGTAAACAAAGCTATTCAAATTATTTTCAAAACTATGCTATACAACAACATTTATTATTGGTCTGGATGAAAAAGACGATCAATTATGTTGATCATAATGTTTATCCAGACCCATTCCTACACTGTATATAACAACTGTATATTGAATGATTTGGATGAGCATACCAATAAAAACAATAATTAACATAGTAATAAATCATACAGATTCTAATCTCAACATTATAAATCTATTTATATAATATTGCCAATTATTGCTCTGAAAACAAAGGAAGTTTTAATGCCAGAATAAATGGTTATGCCTCGCAGTGGGTGTGTGACATCCCAAAAATAAGTCCAATGGACAACGTTACCATGGAAATGCAAAATATGGAAATATTATCAATGATGTATTAATTACAAGAATAATAATAAATGGCAATGAATATTGGAACTTTTACAGGGCAAGTGATGAGGTTCTATGTTAGAACCTTGGCATCCAACAAAAGTTTCACTGAAAGATTTGTTGCAGAACTGAGATGAAAACCATGGTAACCATCATGGTCGAAGTTTCATAAAGGAGCATCTAACTTTTGAAATATGATGAATTACTGTGAGAACCATGATACTTATAAGTTACCATGGAAACATGTCATTTCATATTTAGCAACTATATAAGGTTACCATGTCATTTAATTCTTAGTAACTATGGTAAGTAACCACGGCAACATGTCAAGCAATTACCTTAAGTTACCACGGCAACATGTCCGTAAATGTTTAGCAACTATCTTAAGTTACCTTGGCTATGCATCACATGTCAAGCAACTATCTTAACTTTACCATGGCAATTTGTCATCTCTAAATTACCCTGTGTCAAGGAAGTCTTCGACACCACGAACACCCTGTCTAAATATAGCCATTGACGTACATTTAACTATGAAGGTAATATTCTATAAAAACTAACTTATTAACATAAACAAACACATCAATGATATTCTCACTACAGTAGAAGAAGGCACTACCATAATTACATTTCATTTATCAAAGCCTCAAAAGTAGTCTATCTTTGGAGAAAGGAATTTACACAACATGAGCTGACAGGGGTAAATCTACATAAAAAAACCTGAGCTAAGCAACATCGAATAATAAACATACATACTTTTTAATGAGATAGAGAGAAATGGGGTTTAGCGTTCACGCGACACAAACTAGGTCATTTTGGGACTAACACATGGTTCAATTTTATTTCAAGCAGTGGGAGGAAACTGAGTGACGCGGAGAAAATCCACGAGGGTGGACAGGTGACCCTACTCCTTGTCACGAACAACCAGGGATTCGAAACTACGCCAGTTGACTCAATGACAGACGTTATAACACAGCGCGCACATGCTAACCATTCGGCCATCTACAACCCCCACTCTTCAATGAAGAAAGGAAATCAAGGACCTCTATAAAACAATTACGTACGGTAACCACAAGATGAAAATGCAAAAATCAACAAAGAAACAAGTATGCCGAGTTCCATGTTTATCATATCTTAATTGGCGACCTTTAGGGCATTTTCGCGACCCGAAGAACAACAGGATGAGTTGCTATTGGGGACAAGTTTCTGGTCAACAAATCTATCAAGCTGGGCAAATCTAATCAGTTTACTAATTTAGATAATAAAATTAAACATCATTAACTGACTGCAATCCTTTCCTGAATACATATTAGACATGTTTAAATATTTAACACCACACTGAGTATTAATGGAAGTTTGTCCCTGGAATTCATACAAATATAATTAATATTATATAACAATGTATTTCGTACACGGTGAACAGTCCATATGCTGTGATTACACTATTTTACCTGATTACACTATTTTGCCTATACCGTTTTTTTAGGTTTGGATTGTTCGTACTTGGTTTTATTTTATTTTAATTATAACATGAAATTTATGCCTTGTGTATTGTGTCATCAACGCAATGTAATACAGAACATAAAATTACAAATTATATTATCCACAAAATAAATATTTGTCTCTTGGACAATGAATGAGTAGAAACGTTATGGGGTGTGTTTTTTAGAAACACAAATAAAACCCAAGCCTAAATCATTATCTAAACCATGATAAACGATCTTGACAATCAATAAATGATAGGCTGGATAATCATACAAAAAAACAACGTGATGAGATAAATGTTTTTGACAATCATAAATGCTACTGGATAATCATACAAATGATACTGGATAACCAAAATATCAATGTGACAAGATAAATGTAGTGCCTTGAAATGGGAGAACGCTAGACCAAAGACATTCCTTAGCATTTTATGACGTCATATGTGGATTATGGGTTAGGGTAAGGGTTAGACTCTGAGACGAAATCTACGGGTCCTCGCCTTTACCCTAATCCTTATCCTAACCCACTATCCACATATGACGACTTCAATCTAGCCTTTGAAATGATAAGTCATTTAGCTCAAGAGTGATACTTTAACATAATAACATAATAAAAAAACAAAAAACAAAAACCTCACTCCTGCATTAGACTTTTTGTTAATAATGATGATCTGAAAACCAGAATGTTTTTGTTTTTTTGGCCCAGTTTCAAAAACGTTGTGAATTAGAATGTACTGTCTATTTATACATTTTCCAGTTACCCTTTCAGCCCACGAACTTAGCATTCTGTGACTGAGAATGTTCAGCACATACTAAACTAAAGCTGCCTGTCTACAGTTAGCTCCGCTTGTGATCAAACACCAAGCTAGTTGACTGACATTTTAAATACTAAATGGACAATTTTAGTCAGAAACACTAGTATAATTCAAGTATATATTCTGCTTCCATTTAATAAAATTGAAATAGTTTTTTTAGTCTTTCTTTGTGTGTCTGATTAATGTG
Organism: Patella pellucida; assembly: GCA_917208275.1. NCBI lineage: Eukaryota > Metazoa > Mollusca > Gastropoda > Patellidae > Patella > Patella pellucida. The sequence continues at coordinate 64,932,981 of OU795042.1, read as the reverse complement.
AAACAGAGTAAATTCGCCTTACAAAACAGTTCACTATTTTTTTCTTATCGCAGACATTTACGACGAAGATGTATCCTCGAAGTATTGAGAACATGGTTCTCAGAGTCCAGTTCCGAGTTCAATAGTGCCTGATACATTTAGTCAGATACAACTAGAATTGTTATGTCTAGACCTTTTAATAGTCGATGAAAATATAAACGAAAAAAAAAAGAAAAAAGAATGCTGTAGCTTGAGTCGTGTTGACTTGGTCATAGATTTCCGTGTATGTTGATGAAAAATGACTTGAGATTATTGTCTCCGATTGCTTTTTTTAATTTTATTTGTCCGTCTGTCTTTGATTTGTTATCAACGTTAATATAACCTCTTTTCGTATCTGAAAGAAAAAGAACATAGATGATAATTAAAAGGGGGGAGAGAGAGAGAGAAATGGGGTTTAACCGCCACTAGACACAAACTAGGTCATTTCGGGACAAACTTATGTTTTTTAAAGATTTATTTCAATAATAAGGGGTCTTCAGCAGATTGGAAAATTAGAGGACCAGGGGAAAACCCACGAAATTTGACAGGCGACCCAACTCCTTCCCACATAAGGGAAACGGCAAAAAATAATATGTGGTCCGTTTATCTGTATATTCTCACATATTTTAAAGATACATTATGGGAGATTAGATAAAGAGCTGGCAGTTCTCACTATAATAGTTAAAACTAGATAATGTAAAGGGAATTTGCTGAAAATTTCAGTCAAATTAATCAATCCTGAACCAAGAGTTTAGCGACTGAATTTTGGGCCGAGCATCGATCATCATTACTAAAGTAGGTACGATAAAAAACATAGTCTCAATTATCCATTTTTTGGTCTGGATAAGTCTTCAGATAGACTTGCAATTGGCAGATATAGCTCTTGCATAATGTATGTTTAATGATATTGTGGTTTAAGAAATATTTCATTCAAAGTAAATGAAATGAAGACGGGCATACCCCATACAGTGTGCTATGAGTTCAATTTTGCACGAACAGAACGCCTATTCTTATTTCAAATTTAAACTGTCAAGGGTTCTTTTACATACACACCAAAATATTCACATTTTTTTGGTCCCATTCGAATGACTAGACATTTTTCATTGCCAGGATCTCCTGGTTAGTTTGGCAGCGTCTTACTCTCTGTTTCTGTTTTTTTAAACCAGGAAGTTAGTTGCTCGGAATTGAACTTACGACATCCCTACACATTAGAACTATGACAAATAGTGTAAAGGTCTTTGGCCACCTTACATATACCACCAGTAATTCGGCCAAACCGCCAACCATTCAGGCATACCCCTCATTATTCAGCCACCTCATTCCAATTCGACCACCACTTTACTATTTGGCACCACTTCAGTGATATAGAAATTAAACGGATAGTGTCCTACTGTTCTGCTCCAAAACTGGGCTGTGTTGCGGCCTACTCTCATATCGAATTCCAACTGCCAAGGGGTCTTTACTTGCACACCAATGTGTACACAGGACCTCAGTTTTCCGTTCTAGTCACAGACAAGGGGAAAACACGCAAAAAAATCTGGATGAACTTTTTCGAACAATGCAGGGATAAAACGACCGACCTCAAGTCTAGCGAGCCAGCGTCTTACCCACCATGATTCCCGTTCAGATATATACCCCATACTATTCTGCAATACCCCCCCCCCCATACCATTTTCCAATATACAACAGGGGGATCACGGTGGCTAAGTGGATAAGGCGCTGGTTCGCTAGCCTGGAGGTTGAGTGTCCGATCCCTGCATTGGTCGAGAAAGTTCATCTCGATTTTCCGACGTGATTTCCCCTTGTCAGGCTGCCTAGTCGTTCGGATGGGATGAAAAACCGAAGTCCCGTGTACACATTGGAGTGCACGTAAAAGATCCCTTGGCAGTTGGAATTCGATATAAGAGTAGGCTGTAGCGCCTCTGCCCCTGCAAAATTTCCCACATAGTATGGCATATGCTCGTCTTCAATTAGCTCAGGTTAAGTGCATAACAGTAGGACGTTAAACCCCATTTAATTCATTTATTCATTCAATATATAACACCACCCATATAGTAACTTACGAATGCAGACTGTGAACTCCTCCTTCTATTTGAGCAGACGTCGTTCTTCGTTCAAATTTTAATTCTCCAGAATACATCATTGACCTGCAAAATATTACGATTAAATTTTACAAAAGTTTTATAAATAATGTCCAGAATATATCATACAGCTCTTAATGGTTGGTACTTGATTTGATCAGAATATACCATATAGTTCTACATGGTACATGATTTGACTAGAATATATCGTACAGCTCTACATGGTACATGATTTCATCAGAATATACCATATAGTTCTACATGGTACATGATTTGATCAGAATATACCATATAGTTCTACATGGTACATGATTTCATCAGAATATACCATATAGTTCTACATGGTACATGATTTGATCAGAATATACCATCTAGTTCTACATGGTACATGATTTGACTAGAAGGGATGGATAGAGAGAGAAATGGGGTTTAACATCCACCCGACACAAACAAGGTCATTTTGGGACTAACATTTGATTTGATTTTATTTCAATAATTTGCATGCACGTAGGGGTTTTTAGTAGTTGGAGGAAACCCAAGAGGTTAAATGGATGGATAAGTTTACTTAAAACAAATGTGCTAATTTTTGCACCAACTGGGTAAATGATGACTGGTAATGAAGGAAATTTCACCTGGACAGCAGCCCTTTTGCCTATTTTTATTTCAAATTCCAAATGTCAAATGCTTTTTTAAGTGCAAGCCAATGTGTACACAGGATCCTATATTTTTTTTGCCCGTGCAAGCGACAAGACGCAGATGAGGAATGATCAATTTACCGTAAAATGGAAAGACTTTTAGCTCCAATATCTTGACAGCCATGTTTGATACCTGCTATTAGATAGGGAACAAACTTTTGGACGGATCCTTTGTCAACAATATTTCCTGATACACCCTGTGCTACTTTTATTTTATCACTGTCACTGAAAAACATAATAACAAAACCCCATTAAATATTGATAACAGGCAATAAATAGAGAGAGAAACAGGGTTTAACATCCAGTCGACAAAAAAGATCATTTCGGGTCACTGAAAAACCAAACACAAATTTTCATTAGCTAAAGATATCATGGAATAACAGGAGATAAATAAAGTGAAAAATTGGGTTAAACATATACTGGACACAAGTAGAGAGGAAAAGGGTGGACCTGGAGAAAAGCCAATGGGGTTGGACAGATGATCCTAGACCTTTCCATGTACAACTAGGAAATCAAAACCACGCCAGTTGACTCACTGACAGAAGATTCCTGTCACAAATGAATTTGACCTGTCCGCAAGAAAAGAACATATCTTTTGAATGACTGATGTTGGTAAATGTTCAATCCATTAAATCTGGACAATTTTTGGACTGATATTTGTTTTAGAGACCCAACATTCACAAGATTAACTGACAATCAAGACACTTTTTTTTATAAAAGAGATCTCCCACCTTCAAACAAGGTTTCAAAAATACCCCATTTGTTCGTTCGTTCGTATCTAGAGTTTAACATCCACTTCCACCTAGGGTGTTATCGTAGGCAATAAAATACTGCAGAAATTACCTGAAATATCTACTCTGACTACTTCTGTGTGCTTCCATCGCATCTAATGAACCCATACCGCGATATTTCTTCAATCTTACACCATCCGCAAAGAAATATTCTCCTGGTGCTTCCGATGTTCCCGCTAATAACGAACCCATCATTACTAAAAATACATCAAATGTAAATTATAATTCTTTAACCTTTAAGCTGCTGAATTGTTGACATCATGTATGACGTCGTCAACTGAATTGTTTTGGGAATACATGCATGTTGTTGGGTGCGTCTACTAAAACTGATATAGTTGCAAGAATCTGCAAATCAGATTTTTAGCACTGACACTGTAAAAATCTGAGTCAACAACTGTGATCAAATTATCACAGAGTTCACTCTTCATCGTTTAATAATAAGTCCAACACCTCCTAGGGAGTTAGCCTTGACATAACGTCATGTTTGGGGGGAGGACACATATCATCACATACATCCCCAAAATCTTCCGGGTCCTGCAGGACAAGGGTTGACATGCTTGATGGCTAGGGAAACATACACATGTATTACAACTAGCGGACAACTAGCGGACAAGAGAGAGAGGGGGGGTTTAATGTCCAGTCCACTCGACACAAACAAGGTAATTTCAGGACTAACATACGGTTCAATTTCGTTTCAATAATTTGCTTTTGTACTTTTTGTGTGATTTTTGGCATTTTTTCAATAAAAATTGATTATCAAATCACTTGACACTTACCTGTAGATGCCCCTAAAGATAAAGCTTTCATACAATGGCCAACAGACGATATACCACCATCTGCTATAACAGGAACACCAAATCTTCTTGCATATTCTGCTACTTTATATACAGCTGTACCCTGTGGTCTACCCACTGCCATAACTGTAATATACAATAAAATACACAATATACACAAAATATGGGTGTGGTCTACCCACCGCCGTTACTGCAATACGCGGGGATCATGTGGCTAAGTGAGTAAGGCGCTGGCTCGCTAGTCTGGAGGTAGAATGTTCGATCCCTGCAGTGGCCGCGAATATTAATCTTGATTTTCCGGCATGTTTTACCCTAGTTAGTGGTGCAGAACGGAGGGCCTGGCAAGGACAGCTGTCTAGTCGTTCGGATGGGACAAAAAACCAAGGTCCTGTGTACACCGTGCTGTGCACGTAAAAGATCCCTTGGCAGTTTGAATTTGATATTAGAGTAGGCCCTAAAGCCGATGCCCAGGCAAAATTACCCTCATAGCACACTGTATGGAGTATGCCTGTCTTCCATTAGCCCAGGTTTGGTGCAGAAGAGTAGGATGTTAAACCCCATCTTATTTCTACTAAATTACACAATACAATCCGCAATATACGGGTGTGGTCAACCCACTGACACTACTGTAATACACAATTATGGTTGGGGACTGGGAGGGGCCTTACAAGTAATATACCCTAGGAACTCTCTTTGTCTAACTTTGCCATGGGAACGTTTTTTTTTATTCCAATATATATGATATAGATAATTATAAGTTCAGCGTATAATACAATCATTATATTGAACTGTATATAGATCTATTGCATTAAATTGCAAATTATAGGCTATATTACATTGTAAATATAATTATGCATAAATGAGTGTACCTATGACTCTTGTAAATAAACAATTTTTATAAATAAAAAATTTTTTTCATTTAGAAACAAAACACGGATGACTGGTGGCTGGATGATTGATGTACTTTCGACATTTGAATAAACCTACCTTCCTGTGTGATACAGATAGAACCACTACCCATGCCTACTCGTAACCCATCTACATCGGCATCAATTAGATTCTTCGCTTGTGCTGCTGTCACAACTGTAAATAATAAAAATATCTCATAACAATATTGCTAGATTAAATTGTGATGCATTTTGTACTATACAAAACTTACACTGCAACATTTTGACGTAATTTATTTACTTCAAAATAGCAAGAACTTTTTTCCACAGAAAATGACAATTTAATTTTTAATCTTATTTAAGTGTTTTGTTCTCATAAACACTATACAGTTAACTGTATAGTTTTTGAAGTTCAAATTTTATGACAAGTAAGTAACTTAGTTATTTAGTCTATTAATTTCACTGCCAATTAGGTTATTCTCCCTTTATAACATGCTTAATTAAGGGTGAATCATGCATTTTGATTGGTCAATTAGACACTGTTGATTGGACAATAACAGCCCTCTGTTTTAGTGATTGATTTTAAAATGCTATGCATCTTGGGTCCTAATGGACAATAAAACGAAACACGAAAATAAAAAAAATCATCACAATTTCTATAGGACTAATACTAATATAATTGCAACTGGACAGACAGCATCATTTCAGGAAATCACGCATTCACTTCCGAACGACTCAATATTTTGAACAGACAATGTCAGACAAGCTATTTGGAATATTTCGTCACATTTAATTTGTCTACTCTTAGTTTAACCCATTTTTAAAAAAAAACCCAGTTCCTGTGAGATCTCCGACTGCTCCGTTAAACATGCAATTAAATTTTTCCTAATCATTGTTAAATGCAAGCAACTTCTAAAATGCTAGAAGATGCCAAAAGGATTAGAAAAACAAACAGGACTAAAACGAAGAGATGGAATACAACAGAAATCAATATAACAGAAAGAAAGGTTGCCAGGCAAATAAACGGACACCATCATGCCCACCAGCAGCTAAATCATCTACCTAAATTTCAAAAAGATCAGACAATTACTCTTACCACTAGGGTGTTAACAAGATTTTTATAACCATGATAGAAAAACAATTGAACATCCATTGTCAGGTATATAGTATGATTGTGCGGCTTTAAATAAGTTTATTACATCACTTTATTTTACATGATTGACATGACAGTAATAATTTTTAAAAAAAATGTTATATGTGCCTGCAAATTTTTTTTAAAGCAAATGTGCCTGCGCACAAAAATATCGATGCCTGTGAACATCTAATGTTAATTTCAAAAAGATAGACTTGTTGCAGCTTTTAATTAAAGTGCTAACAAAATTTCTAACCAAAGGGGGATAACTTTGGGCGGGCTATCGAACATTTCTTCCCTAGATTACATAAACTTCTCAGAAAGATCGGATCTTAATTAAAGCCAGTTTTATGTGTCAACAAAAAGGTTAACAACAGACAGACAGACAGACATGGTGACAGCAGAATACAACCACATCAACATGTGTGCAAATAAAAATTAGAAAACAATTAAACATAGAAAAGATAAAAGCAGACAGTACAAAACCAAAGGTGCATAGTTTCTAAAATAAGAACAGTTCTGATAGTACAATACAAGCACTATTCAAGCCTGGAAATAAGGCACCAGTCACCGACAGCATCAGGCACAGATTCAGGCTTTTTCAGGCACTAAACCTCTTGTGCTTGTCATTTTGTCCAGCACTGATAAATTGTCTTTTTTAATGACTTTATTAATACATGTCCGACACTAAGTTGAAAATGTCTGGTACTATTTCATTAGTGCCTGAAATTTTGTCATGTACATCTAATACCAATATTTCCAGGCCTTAGCACAATGAAAAATAAGACCTGCATTTATTACAGAAATAAAAGATAAATTATAGACACTCTTTTTTAAAATATTTTGAGTCTCCATTTAATTCCCCCTTATCAAATTATATATATACTTTTCATTAAATTTGAATGTATTCAATTTATAATTTTTTTTTTACAATATCTAAATTGTCACGGCTTACTTCAAGCTAAAATGTGCCTCGATAAAACAGACTTAAACTGAAGCAGTCCAAAACGTGGTCGAAAGAACCAAAACTGAAATATTTGTTATAAATATATTCATGTAAGTTTTCATCATTTTCCACTTATATCATCAGAGAATGCAGAATGTTTCAAAAATTTCAATTCATCTTATCTTTATAAATACTGAACAGAATTGAACCTTTGTTGGAGGGACACTTCTTTCAGAGATTTAACTTCCACAATATTGTAGTTTGCAAATGATAATCACTGACTTTAAAAGAGCAAAGTCTCTAACTCAATATTTTTCATAATCTTCGAAATCAAAACCACAAATTCAAATTGCTGTGAAACTACAGTATCCTTAATCCTAATAATATTCAATATTTAAGACACAATTTACATTTTATAATCATTTTGGGTGACATTTTGTAATGAACAAATAAAAACATATCCTACAACACAAAATGGAAGTAAATAGTAAAGGTTAATTCACAAATGACAATTTTTTTTATATGAAAAAAAGTGTAGAAGGCACCAAGCAGGCGTAATGACTATTCAATTTGAATTCTTCTCATATTTCTTTGAACATAACTGATTAGAAATGACAATATTTTTTTCAAAACTTGAATATAAATCACTTTACAAACATTCATATTACATTAATATTTGCTTTTAGAACCATTTTGTCTATTTCAAGGTTAAAGAAATTAGAGCTATACACCCTTTAAGCAGGCCTGGAAATAAAGATTTTAGATATACCGACAGTAATGAAATTGTTCTTGACATGCAGGCACATGTATTAATAATATTAATAAAAAAAGACAAATCAGACACCAGAGATTTTATGTCTGACAAAGCCTGAATCTGTGCCTGACATTGTCTGTGACAGGTGCCTTATTTTCAGGCTTGCTTTGAAGGTTTAGCTGCCTTGGGGGCCATCCATAAAGTACGTACGCTTGAAGGGGGGGGGGGAAGGGGGGTCACCCAAAAACCTACAGGTGCTTAAATTCATTGGCAAAACATACGTACAGGAGCGTACAGGGGGGGAGGGGGGGTCTAAATTTTACCCATTTTGAGCGTATGTACTTTATGGATGGCCCCTTGATACAAATCAATCATGCCATAAATGCGTCCTGTATTAAACTTACCACTGCCACCCTCGTTGCATATTTCTGTAAAAGGACCAGGACTCAAATTACAACCACGAATAAATTCAAGAGAGACGTCCAATATTTTTTTAAGATAAATGTTCTCGAAAAATCACATGTATTTTTAAGTCCGTCAGAAATATCCTTTTTCTTCAAGATTAATTACGTTTTTTTTTAAATTTTGAAAGCAGAAAAAGTATTTAAAAAAATGAATGGTCCTGGTCCTTTTCTGATAATATACTGTATTTGACACAAGCACGACCTGGACCCTTATTTTTACGACAGTTTCTAACTAAATGAAATGAAATGGTCTACTCTTCTGCACCAACTGGGCTAATGAGAGAGAGAGAGAGAAATGGGGTTTAACATCCACTCGACATAAACTTGGTCATTTTGGGACTAACATATGGTTTTCAATTTTTATTTCAAAACCACAGCCGAAACCAGAGGTAACCAGCCAGCTAGAGGTCGAAGCACAGCACTCTAGACCACTAAGTCATCCAACCTCCCCTGGGCCAATGAAGACCGGCATTTGCCATGCAGTGGGGCTGTAAGGGGAACTTGGCCAACACTGGGATTGAAACAGGAATCATCTGGTTAGTTAGCCCCCAGAATTACTCACTGGGTCACTGTGGCCCCCAATATTACTCACTGAGCTAATGTGGCCCCCAGCGATACTCACTGAGCAAATGTGGCCCCCAGCGGTACTCACTGAGCTAATGTGGCCCCCAGCGGTACTCACTGAGCTAATGTGGCCCACAGCGGTACTCACTGAGCTAATGTGGCCCACAGCATTACTCACTGAACCACTGTGGCCCCCAGCATTACTCGTGCGACTGTGGCCCCCAATATTACTCACTGATCCACTGTGGCATCCAGCATTACCCACTGAGTCACTGTAGCCCCCAGCAGGGGTTTTTAGCAGTGCGAGGAAACCGAAGTGCCCAAAGGAAACCCCTGAGGTTGAGAAGGCGCCCCTATCTCCATGTCACATACGCTCACACTAAGGCTCGAAACCACAGCCACAAGCCAGAGGTGACCGGCCAGCAAGAGGTCGAAGCCCAGCACTCTAGACCACTAGGCCATCTAAACCCCCAACCACTGTGGATCCCAGCATTAAACACTGAGTCACTGTGGCCCCAAGTTGCAATATGGCAAATGAAAATAATCTGGAGTGATTTCTTCGAAGAGCTGAGGAATTCAGAAGTTCTGTCGTTTACATGCCTGCTTCCAAGAAAAACCAGAAAGAATGTGGTTATTAGATCAAATCCGTTGTTATGGCAACTACAGTACAGACACAATTAGTGTTAATTCTAAAATAAGACAATAAAAAATAAGCCACACAAAACTAAAGGACTAAGTTATTATCGAAGCAAGAATTTTAAGAAGAATTTTTCTAAAAAAATATTGCACATCTCTCAAAAATACAATTTATAATTTACACTATGTTATATATGTTAGTAGCACTCAACAATAAGCATTCAGATAAAAATATGTTATTATGGTTTGATATTAAGAATAAATCTTAATTTATATAGTGCAAAAATACTTTATGGCAACACAAGTTACAATTTTATGGATACACAATTACTTTGTTTGATACTAAGCGACGTTTTGACGAGGATACTCTCGTCTTTATCAAGCAAATGATACAAATTTGTGAATTATGGAAGTTTCTTTTTTGAACAAATTCATTCACTGCTAACAAGAACAAGCCTAAAAATAACACATTTATATGGATAAACTAATTCTGAATATTATTAACATGCTACGTTTCAATACACATACATGTATCGTTATCAAGCAAATAACGATACCGGTTTGTGATTTAAACGAAACATGTTAATAAAATTCAGAAGTAGTATATCCATATAAGTTTGTTTATTTTTAGTGATGTCTATTTCTATATGTCTTATAAGGATTGAGAACAAGCCTGATGGGCATTTAGCTAAGATTTAAAACTTTCTACAGTCTTTGACAGCCTAACTGACCAGGGTAGTGAATTCCATAGATAGACAAACATGAGTAAAAGCAAGAAAATCAAACTAGATCTGCCAGGCAGATATGAAAGCTTTCATATTCAGGGTCATTTCCTTTCTTGTATCAAATAAGGAATCTCAAAAATATTTTTGGGGGACTAAAATCGGCCCACACTCGCTAAGCTGTAAGCGAAAATATAGCGAGAAACATTTCACCATGACGAAAAAATAATCTGAAAAAAAGGGAGATAACTGAGACTTATATTACTAGAATCGGTTTGACTTCCGATTTCAGAAAAATTGATTAAGCCGTTAAAAAGGAAAGGATCTGAAAATGATATGAAAATTGCGGGAAAGAAAAAAAAAGTATGGAAAATATTGAAAAATAAAGCGATTTAACTTTGAATGAAAATTTCGAAGATAGAGAGACAAATTCACGAAATGACAGTCTATATTAAAGCAGATTTTTCACTAGTTAACAACTTTGTCAGCAAAAAAACAATTCAGTTCAAATTCGAAATTTTCAACCCCTGATCTGAAAATGAAATTCAAAATATACGATAGCAGTGTCCCATATTTTGTCAGGTAACAGTGAAACAATTATATCCAGACATGGTTAGCTTAACATATCTGATCCAACCGTAGCACCATATTCTAATAGGGAGAGAGAGAGAGATAGAGAGAAATGGGGTTAAACGTCTACTCGACACATGGTTTAATTTATCAAAAATTTGCTTGCGCGTAGGGGTCTTTAGCAGTGGGGGGAAAGCGGAGGACCTGGAGAAAACCCACAAGGTTTGACAAGGATTCAAACCAAGCCAGTTGACTATTCAAATAGGGTTGTGGTGAATGAAGTTAAAATAGAGAACTCACCATTACCACCAATAATCTGTACGCCTGGATATTTCTGTTTTATATATCGTATTGTATTTATCTGATATATAGAATTACCCTGTGACGAATCCTAATAAGAAATATACAATATATTATTAAAGAATTAAAAACATCTTACATTCTGTGCTTGTTGAAACAGTATAAGTAGGCACAGAGCCAGTGGTGTGCAGAGAGAGAGAGAGGGGGCGGCCCATGCATGCATTTCTGGGAGTCATTCGATCAAGGATTGAAATTAAAATTAAATTTTGTTAAATTTGAAATTAAAATTCAATTTTGTTAAATTTGAAATTAAAATTCAATTTTGTTAAATTTGAAATTAAAATTCAATTTTGTTAAATTTGAAATTAAAATTCAATTTTGTTAAATTTGAAATTAAAATTCAATTTTGTTAAATTTGAAATTAAAATTAAGTTATGTGAAATTTGAAATTGTCACTGGTTAACCTTGTACAATTATATGTCTTCTTTTTTCGCATTTCTTTTTCTCGTAACTTTGAGGCATATTTTCATCAGGATTTTCTGGTGTGTTTTCCCCTTGTCAGGGGTGTAGGAGCGAAAGTCTGACAAGAACAGCGGTCTAAGTGTTTAGGATGGGATGTAAAACAGAAGCGCCGCTGTGTACACATTGGGATGCACGTAAACAGTGTCTAGTTGTTCAGATGGGACGGAAAGCGAGATTAACTCATGCACTCGTTGTCATGCTGTAACAGAACCCTTACCAGTGGAATTTGATGAAAGAGAGAGAGAGAGAAATGGGACTAAACCTCCACTCAACACCAGCTAGGTCATTTCAGGACTAATGTATGGTTCAATCTCATTTTAACAGCGGACAACCCAGAGAAAACCAACGAGGCTGGACAGACAACACCACTCTTTGTCGCATACAAGTGGGGAATTGAGAACGTGCACACGGTAGCCATGGAATCTGATGAAGAGCAGGAGAAAACATTGTTGTCTGGCAAAATGTCACATGCCCGTCTTCATTTCTTTTAATGCAAGTAAATTAAGAAAAGTGATAAAACTTACTAGAACAATAAAATCTACACCAGCTTGTACGAGTAGATCGATTCTATGGATATCATCTTCTTGTGTACTGGCTGCTGCTCCTACTAATAATTGTTTCCTAGAAAGATCAAATATCATAATTTAAAATTTATCTAATAATTGTAACCTTTATCATAATAACCCTTTCCTTTGCAACATATTTCATACCTGATCCCTGACAGTATGTTAAAGATGTATTATGTAAGATTTAGATAAAGAGCTGGTCGTTCTTGCTATAATAGTACAGAATTAGATAATTCAAAATAAATATATATCTGAATGGCTCATTAGTACTAATTATGTGTCAACTGGATACTGCAGGTCTTTCTAAACTGAGATGTTAGGTCTAAATGAAATGAATTGAAGTTTAACATTCTATTATTCTGCTCCAGTTATGTATTGAAGGTAAGGGTGTGAATCTTAAAACGTCAACTGAAATGAAATGAAATTTAATGTCCTACTTTTTTGCACCAACTGGGATAATGAAGACAGGCATATGACATGCAGTGTGCTATAGGGGAAATTTTGCTGTGACAAGGGACAACATTTTTTGGTCCCATTTGAATGACTAGATTCTATTTGGTCCTCCATCAATGAAAAGGGGAAAGCACACTGAATAATCTAGGACCAATGCCCACCAGGTTAATGGCCCCAACACAGCAAGAAATACAGGAGACGTCATGTAAAAGACATTCACAGTATTATTTTTAATGTATCCAAAACTGAAATTAATTTCGTTCTCACCTTTCATCTTTAGATGCTAGAGGGAAATCTCGATTTTTCTTTGTGTCTGTCCGTGCTATCAATGCTACCAATTCATCATTTTCATTGACGATTGGTAATTTACCTAAAATAAACAAAGGTTTAATATTAACTCTGGTTTCCAGTGATCTGAATCATGACAAATATACATAAAAAATAATAATAAAAATATCAACGTTTCCAAAACACAGAGAATAAATGTGACCCACTCCAACAAAACCAGGTTTTTGGTCATTTTTATAAAAATAGAGCTGGTAGCATACTGAATTGTCCACAGCCTAAGCTTCAAGTTGGGTTCTACTCATTCACAGCAACAGAAAGTCATACAGTTTATGCTTTTGTGCCCAGAGTACTAAATGAAGTTGTGCAACAAGCACCTGGTTTCATGCAGCATGACCATCTCTTTTGAAATTGATATCATATGCATCATCCAAAGATGTTGCGATTGTAATTTGTGATTGTATTTTTACTATATCTTGACTTCGTTAATATTCGTTTGTCTACTTTCTTCATATTTTATTGCTAACTTCTCTATTAACTTCTGTATTTTTTTTTATAAAGGGCTAAATGTAAGACAGACCTCCTGGCCTAATTTTCAACCTTAGGGATCTTAAATAAGCAGTGGGATAAAACTGGAGGACCTGGAGAGAACACACAAGGTTGGACAGGCAACAACCGGGATTTGAAACTATACTAGTTGATTCCATGACAGACCTTATGCTACAGTCTGCTATCCCTGCGGCGGACCAAGATGGAGCTATCAGGAAAACTTTGGATGAAATCTTGAATAAATGTTTTAAACATTGCGTCATGCATTTACTATAAACTAATAAAACCACTCACCCTTTTTACTTTGTTGTAAAATATGATTAGCTTCTTTTAAATTTACACCTGCTTTTGCTACAACTAAATTCTCATATGTCGTCATTACCTGAAGAGGATCACAGGTATATCAGACAAAAATAACTTTCATAAATGAACGGCGATAGAATAAATGGAATGGGGTTTAACGTCCTACGCTTAAGCCCCTAACCTGTGCTAATTGAAGACGGGCATACGCCATACAGTGTGCTATGAGGAAAATTTTGCCCGGGCAGCAACTGAATTCCAACTGCCAAGGGTTCTTTTACGTGCATGCCAATGTGTACACGGGACCTTGGTTTTTCGTCCCATCCGAAAGACTAGGCAGCTGTCCTTGTCAGGCCTTCCTTCTGCATCACTGACAAGGGGAAATCACGCGGGGAAAATCAAGATGAACTTTCTCTGCAATTGCAGGGATCGAACACCCGACCTCCAGGCTAGCGAACCAGGGCCTTATCCACTTAGCCACCGTGATCCCTAGAAAGGCGATAGAGTGACATCAGTCAAGTCTCATATTTCGTCTAGTATAAATAATTTACATATGGCCCATTATTTAAAAAATTTGTCAATTTGATTTAAATACAGATATATATTTCTTTCTTTTTTTTATACTTTCAATTGTCTACACTATATGAAGATCTGACAAGTTGTGCTGGGAGGTTGCGTCAGGGGTCATAAAAGCGGCTTTTGACAAAATGACGTCAGGAATTGATTAATCAATCAGCGTTGACGTTTCCAGTAGTTCACCTAAAGTTACGTGCAGAGCATGCCAAGAACTCACTGTAACAGAGCATTTCAATGGCTAATTCCTCACAACTCTTCCACAGCCTAGTCTTGTGAAGACAAGTAAAACAAAATTTTGAACTATAAAACGAAATAGAATCTGTGTTTTAATCAGATGAGGGACCTGTTATAATACAAGTTTTATCAGTGGACCCAACAATGGCATTATAGGGAAGTGCTTTAGTGTAATATATTAGGGACTGGCCATAACTCCGGTGTAGCAGTGGCTATTGATACGACGATACTTTCAAAGCCCTCTATCGGCGAGGTTAAAAACTGAAAAGTCGTAAAAATAGTCCTAACCCTAACCCTTCCCATCTCTTAATTGCTGCCTTCAGTTCTGAAAACGTTGAAAATACTGCTTATTTTGCAAAGCTGGTTTTGGGGGTGATATGCAGCCATTTTGGAATTTGTTTTTAACTTTGCTCAATCTCGTCGTAACAAGAGTCACTCTGTTTATAATAATGCCATCCAACCCCCCTTTGTAATTTGCAAGTAATTCTATAGCACTAAGTTTAAGAAATTGAAAGTAGACTTACTTCGGATATAGGTGTCTGGTATTGATCTTGAGGTAAGTAATCTATGTCTCTCTGGGTAACCAAGCCTACTAATTTCTCACCCATGTGACCCTTTGCTGTTATCGGTATTCCCGAAAATCCATATCTTTTCTTGGCCTCTAGAACATCGTTGACTGTGTGACTAGGGGACATAACTACCGGGTCTAAAATAAACCCTTGTTCGTATTTCTGTAAAATAAATATTTATTAAATAAGTTAGTTTCTTACCCGGTGATAGGTGGGCTAACATTTCACAAAATTCTCGCCCTGTATTCCTACAATATTAGATTTTATTTAAATTATCAATTTTTGGAAGATGTATTTTTTTCAGATTGCTTGAAATCATAAATCTTTCATAATCTTTCATAACATATTTTCTATCCCCTTTCTATTTATTTTTTGAATATCATGACAAAATAAGAGATCAATCTACATTGATTTTAATGGACATTGAATTAAGAATACTGATTGCTTGAATATTTGAATGAGAGAGAGAAAAACTAGGTCATTTCTGGAGTAACATATGTTTTAACTTTATTTCAATAAAAGGTGTCTTTAGCAGTGGGAGGAAACTGGAGAAAACCCATTAGGTTTGAAAGGCGACCATACTCCCTGTCACATACAACCGGGGAATCAAAACCACGCCACTGCAGTTGATGCAATGATGCAACCCGCACAAGCTAACCGTTCGGCTATCCGACCACCCTATGAAGTCATATATACATCATCTGAGTGAATCATTGATTTTTAATTTGTAACATAGAAATATAGCCTTATTACTGTATATTTCATCACATCTTAATTGATTATCATATTCATTATTCATCATTTACATCGATTGCCTTTTGGCTATAATAATAATAATGAATTTTTTTACGCAAAATATCCCTCAAAAAATACTGTATGACATTTGTCTGTCTTCATTAGCCCAGTTAAACACCTTTTCATTTACATTTCAGGCAGGAAAAAGACAACTATGGATTGACTGAATGTTAAACAATCTGCATGTATATAATTGTGTTGGGAAGAAATCACGGCTGCAGGCTGTCTTCACATTCTAAACAATGGAATATCAATATTGACATTAGTTGTTGTGGGGAAAACCCATTATAATATGTTTCTTTGAATATAAACCTAATTGATGTTTGTATGTAGCATATTGATTGGCACTTATAACACCAAGGCCAAAACAAAAATCAATTGATTCAGGTTCCATTTCCTTTTTTGGGTTGGGTCACTATATTTATATTATTATGTAAGTTGTAAGGGTCGAGAGCCAGGCATTTGATACTGTATGGGGACATTATTTCAAGTACTGTATCAATATATAATGCAAGCCAAGCCTAGCGTATCTTATTAAGTATTTTATAATGGATATCTAAATAGATAGTCAATATTTTATTTCCTTCTTCTTCAACAATCTACCTAGCTAATTATCCTTTCTTGTATTCATGTATTGCATCTATTACTCTAAACCGTTTAATAATTTACAAAGTAGGGAAATAATTAGCACAGAATGACCCTAGGAATCAATCCATTTCATCTTAAAAGGACATATAAATGTTCCTGATTTGTTGTTATTGCTTGTCTATATATAGGGGAGTTGGATGGCTGAATGGTTAGCGTGTGTGCGCTGTATCATAAAGCCTGTTGAGTAAACTGGCGTGGTTTCGAATCTCTAGTTGTACGTGACAAGGAGAAGAATCGCCTGTCCAACCTCATGGGTTTTATCTGGGTCGCCAATTTCTTCCCGATGCTAGAGACCGATACGCGCAAGCGAATTATTGAAATAAAGTCAAACCATATGTTAGTACCAAAATGACCTAGTTTGTGTCGAGTGGACGTTCAACTCTATTTCTCTCCCTTGTCTATATATATAATTATTAATTGCCTTACACATTTGTTACGGTACTTGCTTGAAAACGCTGAGAGAATATTCTTCGAAACATCGCCTAAATCAATCAGTAATTGTTCTTCCATGAGTATGTATTATAGTTGATTGTTCCTAGGGTTCTATTAAAATTAGTTTATATTTCCATGTCAAGGAAGGCAAGAATATATTAAAATATGATCCCTGTGAGGTGTTAACATGAGCCCTCAGAAGTGTCAAAATAGAATATATGTACTTCAGCGGTAGGGTGATCATCCGTCCCACATTTCGCCAAAACGCTCTAAAGTCCCCTGTCCTGCAAAATCTTCAAAACCAGTCAAAATGTCTTGCAATTTCTCACATGGAAGGATTCCGCAGACAATAACAGGGTTTATTAGCAAAATATATTTTTTCATAAATGTCCAGCAAAATGATAAAGTAAATTGGTCACCCTACTCAGCGGTGTTTAAATAGAATACCCTAGCAGTGTTAAAAAGTGTTAAAGTATGATCTCTTTGCAGTGTCAAAATAAAAATTTCCAGCAGACTTAATATATTAGCAGTGTTCAGATTTTATCCCTAACAGAATTGAAATGAAATGATATGGATGGTGTTTAACGACCCACTGTTCTTCTCCGACTGGACTAATAAAGACAGTATTCTATTCACTGTATTATTTAGATCAGACGGTTTTTAATATAAAGACCATCCCTTTAAGGCTTTACACACTACAAAATGTCAACAATGTCTTCACTTACCTTAACCTTTCTAACTTCATTAGCTTGAAACTCTGGTGTACAATTATGATGTATAACACCCACACCACCACATAACTAGAAAAAAAAACAAATCAATTTCTTTATCTTATAAAATATAAATTATTTGGAAAGCAATTAGAGATCCATGAATATTTGGACAGGTGTCAAAAATCAACTTGACTTAGATCTGCCCTAAAACGGTTTACACTAACTAACATAAAAGGGGGACTTAGAATTTGTTTTATGGGATGGGGTATAATTGCCTGAACTTGCCTTGGATCTGCCCTTGAAAGTATAGACCATAATTTTTACAGAGAGAGAGCGAGAGAAATGGGGTTTAATGTCCACTCCACATAAATTTTATTTCAGTAATTTGCTTGGAGGTAGCGAGGAAACCGGCAGGAGCAGGAGAAAACCTAGGATGTTGGACAGGCGACCCTACTCCTTGCCATTATTTTTACAATACTGCCGTGTAACTCATGGTGTGAAATGTCAAACTAATGATGAAACATATTCTGTAGGTCGCGTTTCGATTCCTGTGAGAAATGAGGGGAATATCTAACATTGATGGCCAATATTTTTGATTAATTATAGACATTAAAGCTGACAATTATATCGACATTAGGCAGCTCATTAATATGAAATAAAATCCTTCTCATCTTTAGAGCAACATAAAAAATTAATGTCGTTCTATTTGCCTTCTTATTCCGATATTCCTGATACTACCAATTCTACCAAGGTTATAATAGAAGATACTTACAGCCATAGCTACTGAGGTTACGATAGAAGGGACTTACAGCCATAGCTACTGGGGTTACGATAGATACTTACAGCCATAGCTACTCAACTGAGGTTATGATAGAAGATACTTACAGCCATAGCTACTTGGGTTATAATAGAAGATACTTACAACCATAGCTTCTGAGGTTTCGATAGAAGATACTTACAGCCATAGTTACTGAGGTTTCGATTGAAGATACTTACGGCCATAGCTACTGAGGTTACGATATAAGTGACTTACAGCCATAGCTACTGAGGTTATGACAGAAGATGCTTACAGCCATAGGTACTGAGGTTATGACAGAAGATGCTTACAGCCATAGGTACTGAGGTTATGACAGAAGATGCTTACAGCCATAGGTACTGAGGTTATGACAGAAGATGCTTACAGCCATAGCTACTGAGGTGATGATAGAAGATACTTACAGCCATAGCTATTGCCATCTGTGATTCTGTAACTGTATCCATGGGAGAGGACAGTAATGGTGCTTTTAAAGTTATCTTTTTAGTCAAAGCTGACGTCAACTCCTGAAAAACATCATAAATAATTGTTTAGAAAATGGTGTTGCATGTGCAATGCGAGGGAGGGAGAATTTCCAACTGTCGGTGGTTCTTTTACATGCACACCACTGTGTACATAAAAGGATCTAGTTTTCTAGCATGTGAATGAACAGACATATTTTCTCCTTAAGCTCAGGAGTCAGGGGCCTATTTCCTGAAGTTTCAACCAAGATAAAATTCAAATTTTAGTAATTTGATTGGACAATATTAGATTGATTTTAGTGCTTAGCCAATCAAAATTGAAATATCTCCTAAAATCCGGATTTTATGTTAAGTTAAAATTTCGTGAAATAGGGCCCTGAATGCTAGTTGAGAGTCCCTAATTTCAAGATAACAGTTATGAATTTATCTGAATTTACCGTTGTCACTTTTTAAAAAAAATCTACCACTAACCACATCAAGTGGACGAAAAAGAAATCCAAACTTTGTTGAATTATAATAGCTCATCTTCTCAAACCATTCCTCACAATATTTATCACACATCGAACAATCCTCCATCTTGTCTCCCTTTTCTCTCATAGCTTAAAGTGATCATGCACAAGGCAGCATAGATTTACACTTTCTGGACCATCTGATAACACTTCAGATGTATTTTTATTTTGAATGTTTACATACAGTATGAATTCCAAAACATCCAAATTATTGTCAACAAAAACCCTGTAAAGTGTGACAGGGCAGAAATGTGAGCGTAGCTGAGGAGCGTGGGTTAAGGCAAGGCTTAGGTCTTAGCTAGGGTTAGTGCTAGTCCTGTTTACATCTTATAATAAAACACAAATTTATATGGAAAATAATCACTGAGTTTATTCCATACTTTGTTTCAACAAGTTCCTCTTGTCGTTCTCAAGCAAGTAATGACAGTATAAAGGCAAGAAATCATGTTATATACTACAGGGTGACCTATGACAACACCTGCAGATGGCCATGAGAAATAGATCTAACAATATAAACACACTTTGAAATAGCAACTGACAACCGGGCCTAGGTTAACACACTTTCAGCAGTGATATGAACACACTTTTAAATAACAATTATTGACAACCGAGGCTATATAGTCACACAATTTTTCTAAATCAATGACAATTGACAACTACTTGAACCAGTTGTCTTTAGCAATGATATGAACACACTTTGAAATAGCAATAATTGACCACTTGGCCTACAGTCACACACCTTTAGCAGTGATATAAATAACACACTTTCAAATAACAATAATTGACAACCTGATCCAGTTGTACAGCTTTATAGCAGTGGTATAAACGGACATCAAAATATTGATTATTGACACGGCAGCTTAGCCACAACACTTTTTAAACACACTTTAAAATAACGATCATTGACAACCTGATCCAGTTATACACCTTAAGCAGTGATATAAACGGACATCCAAATATTGATTATTGACAACCTGGTCTAGTAGCACATTTTTTAAACAAACGCACTTTAAAATAACAATTTTTGCCAACCAGTCCAAGTCGCACACTTTAAAACAAACACACTTTCAAATAACAATTAAATTGACAACCTGATGTAGTCGCACAGGGCAGTGATATAAACACAATTTGATATCACAATGTAGGATAAAATAAAAACAACTGAAGGGAAATTAAATCAAAGTCGGAAATCTGTCAATCAAATAATGAGGTAGTAATACCAGTTGTATACCGAACATTGATTAGTCAAATCAGTAGACTGCAGACATGAACCCAACAACTTGATTAAATTGATCTTCATTCGCCTAAAAATATAATCCTATTAATTTAATTAATTGAACTACTTTCACCATCGTATTATTGCACTGGCATTGATTTATTAATTATGTCTATACACCAGTTTGACACAACTTACACATACTTAAATGAAAGAGAGAAGACAGAGAGAGAGAGAGAGAGAGAGAGAGAGACAGGGATGGTTTAATTTTATTTCAAAAATTTGCTTGCACATAGGGTTTTTTTAACAGTGGAAGGAAACCAGAGGACCCGTGAAAACCCACAAGGTTGTACAGGCAACCCATGAGGTTGTACAGGTGACCCTACTTATTGTCATGTACAACCGGCGGAATCGAAACCACACCAGTTGACTCAATGACAGACCTTATGATACAGCATTCAACATCCTAAATTTCAGATCCAAGGTCCTTTAAAGATACAGGATGGGAGATTAGATAACGAGTTGGCAGTTCGCACTATAATAGTTAAAAACTAGATAATGTAAAGTTATTTGCTGAAAATTTCAGTCAAATTGATCCACTATGAACCCAGATATTAGCTTTGGGAATTTCCACCTAGTCTCGATCGTCAATAGTAAAGTCAGTACATTAAAAAGCATAGTCTTGAATTTGATTATCCAATTTTTTATTTAATTATCAATGAGGGTGAAACAGCATATAGGATTCTAATCCAGTCAATATCGTAGGCTAGCGTTGACATCAAGAATTCATTATGGTCTGGATAAGTTAATTAATAATTTAAATAAGATTTCAGGCTTAAAGAAAGAACTGTAATAGGCAGATATAGCTCTTGCAGTATGCATGTTATAGAAAATGAGATGGTGTTTAACGTCCTAAATTTCAGCACCAATCTTAATTAAATGGAGTTTAATGTCCTAAGGACTGAGCTCCTTTAAGAATTGAAATAAATTAAAGGTCACCGGAAAAGGTTCATAATTTTTTTAAATAATGCAAGTTATTATGTTAACATATCCTTTCCATAGGTATAGCCCGAACCCGAATGCCAATATTACTTTCAACTGGTAAATTTCAACATTAGTAATTTCCGCCATTCTCCGTGGGTTGTTGTAACTTTCTGTAGATAAACGTCATTTTAGTCCTTCTGCTCATATTCTAGTCTATACTTCTATATGCATGAAGACTAAAATGACGTCAAGGATTCCATATTTACGGAAAGTTACGGCTACCCACGGATAATGGCGGAAATTACTTATGTTGAAATTTACCAGTTGCAAGTAATATTGGCATTCGGGTTCGTGTTATACTTATGGAAAGGATATGTTGACATAATTACTTTCAATATTTAAAAAATTAAGAATCTTTTCCGGTGACCTTTAAAGGTCCTACTTTTCTGCACCGTCTGAGCTAATGAAGATGGACAGGGCTCCTTTAAGAACAACTAATTACTAGACCCATTTACTTATAAAAAGACTATTAGATTTCTGCTGGAGAAATCAAACAAGGAAAACAACTATATCCTTTAGGACACTCATCTTACAACCTGCCATCATTTGAAGCACAATTACAACTAAAAGTAGTCATAATTGGTAATGCGATCTGAAGATTTTGTATGACCAGGTTCACAAATGTCTGGAGTGACAAAAAAAAAATGTAATGTCAACATATTTTAATGAATCATTTCATATTTCAGCAACTGAACGATTACAAGCAAGGACAATGTTAAAGCGAGTCTTCGTATGGTTTTAGGCTACTGAAAACTTATCTAAATGTATGTCACAGGCCTGGAAATAATGGTTTTAGATGTACCTGACATAATTTCAGCCACCAATGAAATAATACCTAACACTTTCAATTTAGTGCCAGACATGTATTAATAAGTTCAATAAAAAAAAAGAAACATCAGTGCCGGCAAAATGACAGGCACCAGCGATTTTGTGTCTGACTAAGCCTGAGTCTGTGTCTGACATTGTCAGTGACAGGTGCCTTATTTCCAGACAGTATGAAGATTCTTTGAGATCAAGACCACCAAACACTCAAACAAACTTAAACAAAATATGCCAGTCAGAAATATGTCTAAGTATAATTTCATTTCTTTATAATTAGTAGAGCTAAAGAATTTGCTGCTGTGTGGGCAAAATTCTACAAATTTAAACCAGAAATGGTAGAAATAATATTTTTCACGAATGCTGTGTGGGTAAAAAAAATTTCTTAAGCAAGGCCAACACAATGCATATATTTACTTTAAAACATAACAGAGAATGAGGTAATATTTTATAATAAAATATTTCTCCACTAGAAGAACAGAAATGAAATGAAATGGGGTTTAACGTCCTATGCTTCTGAACCTAACCTGGGCTAACTAAAGACGGGCATACGCCATACAGTGTGCTATGAGGGAAATTTTTGCCCAGGCAGCAACTTAATTCCAACTGACAAGGGATCTTTTACATCCTTGACAGACCCTTTCGTTTGCATCACTGACAAGGAGAAACCCTGTCGGAAATATACGCCATACAGTGTGCTATGAAATTTTGCCCGGGCAGTGGCGCCACAGCTTACTCTTACATGAAATTCTAACTTCAAGGGATCTTTTACGTGCATTGCTATGTGTACACAGGATCTTAGTTTTCTGTAACATCCGAGCGACTAGACAGCTGTCCTTGTCAGGCCCTCCGTCCTGCATCAGTAGATGAACAGATCACATATTTGCTATGTTTTTAACTTGAAATTGGAATTTGCTGCTGCTTGGACAAAATTCTCTTGGACAATATTTATATCTTTAATTATAGATGAACAAAACATATTATTTCCCTGGTTTTTTTTTGTCTTTCTGCATTTTATTTCTCCATCAATATATTAAAGCAGAAAATGTCACATGTAATCTCCATGGTTACCTATCAGTATGGCAAACAGCCAATTAAATACATAGATGTGAAGACTGTCGTTATTGGTTACACAGAACATCCATCAATATTCTTACAGCATCAACAATAACCACTAGTTGAAAGGCCCACAGTATCTAGTCAAAGGTGCGAAGGACTCCACCACACATAACTATCTAGGAGTACAAACCCTGAAGTCAAGACAAAACCATGGACACTCTAAACAGGAGAGAGTGAGAAAGAAAGGGGGGGATTTAAAGTCCACTCGACACATACAAGAACATTTAGCGGGGGGGGGGGAAGGGGGCCAGGGGACCCGGAGAGAACATATTATGAGGTCGGTCAAACAAGCCTATTCCTTGTCCCGTACAAGCAGGGAATCAAAAACTGCTCCACTTGACACAATGACCGACCTTATGATCTAAAGCCCCCCACACACTGTAAACCACAAGACATGTCGTTAAGAGCATTTATATAAATCTGACCAGTTTGTTTATGGATAGATCAGAGCCGAGAGCACTTAAATTTCCCTTGGAATTTAACATCCTACTGTTCTGCTCTGACAGTGTGCTATGGAGGCAATTATTCCTGGACGGCTGTCCAATCGATTAGGCCTTGTATCTTGTAATGTAAGGCCCTCTTTCCTGCACCACTGATGAGGTTATATGATGTCGGAAAATCCTGAAGTACTTTCTCGGCCATACCCAAGATCTCCTGGTCTACTTATTACTGTAGAAAACATATCAGGCCCCAAAAAAGACCTGCAATAGGCGGATTTAGCTCTTGAATAATGCATGTTTAGCAAGTCACCGTCTTGCTTGCTCACTGTCCCACTGCAGCTCAAAAAAGATGAATGATCAGTCGGTACTGATTGATTTTGAACTAATTAATATAGAGAAATGATTTGATAAAGTCAGAGTTAATTCTATTATCAATATTTACACTTGGTCATCTGTTCATTAATCAAACTATAAGTAGTAAATCATTCTTGTGCTGTATGATTAAAGAGACCTTTTACCAAGAATGAATGTGCTGAAGATTAAAGAGACCTTTCACCAAGAATGAATGGCACATTGGCACTGTATGATTAAAGAGACCTTTCAGTAAGAATGAATGGCGCTGTATGATTAAACAGAACTTTCACTAAGAATGAATGGTGCTGTAGAATTAAAGAGACGGTTCACTTATAGTTAGTGCAGGGGGAACGCGCCACATATGATTTACATAAAGGACAAATATAACGACAAGACATCATACTCCGAAACAGCAAACAAAACAAAAAAAACAATTCAAAACAGAGTGAATGGATTCGGAGGCTAGCCGTAAGCGTCCACCGCGCTGTACAGTCCCGGGCCTGTTTTGATACAGGCTTCACCAAAATGATTTACAAAAAAGACGTAACAAAAAAATGCGACCGATCTTGTCTGTGGTCGTCTCTTCAATGGCGATAGTCAGCCAGTTAACGTCAAATAAATTTTAACAATAAGGGCGATAATCCGTACAGAAACTCGGTAAACGCTAAAATAATAAATGTAGTGAGCAAACAGGAGCAAAGCCCGACAACGAGATTATTCTGCAGTACGAAGGGCTAAAACTCTACTCTAATAGTAAATGCAGGGGAACTGCACTACACGCAAAACCAAAAAAGTATACAAGATAAACCCGAGGACAAGACATAAAATAGACATTGCAAAAAATAAACAATTAGCAAATCAAGTGAATGGATCCGGGGGCCAGTATGAATTAAAGAACCCTTTCACCAAGCATAAATGGATGGTGCTGAAGAATTAAAGAGAGATTTCACCAAGTATGAATGGGGGGTGTTGGATTAAAGAGAACATTCACCAAGAATGAAATGGATGGTCCTAAAGAATTAAAGAGACCTTTCACCAAGTATGAATGGGGGGGTGTAGGATTTAAGAGACCTTTCACCAAGAAATGAAATGAATAGTGCTGTAGAATTAAAGAGACTTTTCACCAAGAATGAATGGTGCTGTATGATAAAAGAGACCTGTCACCAATCATTCTTGTGCAGTAATGAAATGATACGAAATGGGGTTTAACATCTTATTTTTCAGCGATCAAGTTAACGAAGATGGGCATACACAAGATAGTAGGATGAACACAGACAGGCCATAAATCATCTACTTATAACACATAGCAGCTTAATCTAATAAAGTCAGAAATTAGTTAAAAATAATACAGTGAATACATCCTAATAAAAATCTACATGAGAATCAAGTCACTCAACAACCATAAACAATCAAACTGTAAACTAATTATATTGTTATATTTAATAAATATAAACTACATGGTGTTTTGTAATTTATTTTAAAAATAAAATTGAATGTATTTGCTTGATAACAATATCTGTATAATTATGTGTATCGAAACAGCATGTTAATAAATTCAGAAGTCGGATATCCATATAAGTGTTTATTTTTGTAATACTCCGGATGAGAATTCCAGAGCAACATCAGAATATACTCTTAGACGGACCCTCCATAGATGGCACACGGCACATGGCACGCGTGCGAGATAAAATTACACACAACCATTTAGAGTTGCACACTCCATTGACGGCACGACACAGCCTTGACGAAACATTGCATGCCTTGCTTTGCTGCATTGCTCATTTTTTGTGTCGTGTGCTGCCAAAATGGACGACTACAAGAAAGAAATTTTTGGACTTGTGAGAGACCGACCGCTTCTTTGGGACCCCAAAAACCCGGAGTATCACGACAAAGATCAAAGAAAACAAGCCTGGGAATATATTGACAGTAAATGTCTACGGGTGTTGCTATATCTGACCTATCATTTTTCATATCAATTGGTATGATCTTTAAATAGACATCTGAAGCAGCAATTCAAGCCATAGATTTGGCACATATCTATCAAGGTTTTAAAGATATTGAACTTGTTATTTTTTGTTATAAATGGTTTAAACATTATTTTATTCAATATAATTTAACATAATCATACAATTATATAGTCTTTAAGATGTGTTGTGTGGTGATGTCGTGCTATGGCCTATGGAGGGAGGGGTATTAGCCTGTGGCACGGCACGTGCCGACAAGTCATGTGCCGCGTGCCGTCTATGGAGGGTCCGCCTAAGATAACACACATTTGTACTGAGATATCCTGAAGTGAAATCAGAATCTGTCCTGAGATAATATGGAACAACAATACAACCCGTCGGTCGAATTCTAGCAATTAGAATCTGTCCTGCAAAAACATGGGACTAATATCAAAATATGGTCTATGATAACCCAGAGCATCTTTAGAATCTTTTCTGGGATAAGCTGTCCAGAGTGGTATTCTTTGATGACTCTCAACAGTATTAGAATCTGTTCTGAGTAAACTAAGAGCCGTTATCGCAACCGATATTAGAATCTGTCCGGTAATTTCTTGCAACCCATATACTCGACATGTCTGTTCACTAAGGATGCAACGATACATACACAAATAATCGTGATTAATCATGCGTATCTTGGATGATGGTGATGAGATGATTTATCGTGATAATTCAAATACAAGTAATCATTTTTGAAGGATTCATTCATTACTGTGATTATGAAAACTAATTAAAGAGTAAACAGCCTAGAGTGTTCTGGTTTGACAGCCATTATTTTTAAAGGAAATAAAATAAATTTTATCCAGATGCATAATTTGAACATTTATATAGTTGCTGACTATATGATCAATGGTCAACAATCGAGACTAACATATGGTTAAATTTTATTTCAAAAATTCACTTGCTCTTAGGGGTCTTTAGCAGGAGAACCTTGAGAAAACCCACGAGGCTTCACATGCGACCCTACTCCTTGTCATGTTCAACCGGGGATTCAAAACCACGCCAGTTGACTCAATGACAGGCTTCATGATACAGCGCGCACATGCTAACCATTTGGCCATCCTACCTCCCCATCAAGTAAAGTAAACAACTCACCACTTCTTCTGCAGAAAAGTCAATAAAACCAGGTAAGATAAGAAAATCACTGAAAAACAAAAAGAATATTCTTAATTTTATGCAAAGCCTTGTTCATTTTTCATAGGGGATGATCAAGTTGATCATAAGCCTTACCATGGCCACTTTCATGTAAATTAAATGTTACTCTTTTCAGTTGTGGTAATAAATGTTACCCTTCATAGGTTATAAATTTTGCCCTTTATTCACTGATAAGCTTGACCTTTTTTTTATAGGTTATAAATATAAAAATAGGTAATAAATAATAACCTAATAAATTTTATCTCTTCTAGATTTTCACAAGGTAATAAATTATAACCTTTGTCAAATCTTAAGTATTAATTTGACAGAAATTTTCTATATCCTGTTCCGTGTAAGGTATTCAATTTTTATAATACTATTATTGAACTACTGTAGCAAGAGAGAGAGAGAAATGGGGTTTAACGTCCACTCAACACAACTAGGTCATTTCAGGACTAACATATGGTTTAACTTTATTTCAATAATTCGCTTGCGCGTAGGGGTCTTTAGCAGTGGGAGGAAACCGGAGTGCCCGGAGGAAACCCACGAGGTTGAGAAGGCACCCCTATCTCCATGCCACGGACGCTCACACCAGGGTCGAAACCACAGCCGCAAGCCAGAGATGGCCGGCCAGCAAGAGGTCTAAGCGCGGCACTCTAGAACACTAGGCCATCCCAACCCCCCTGCTGTAGCAAGAATGACCAGCTCTTTAAATCTTACATAATGGATCTTTAATATAATTGGGGAGCAATGGTTGTTTCAGCATTTGTACACAGCAAATACGAGTTAACAATCCACTGTAAGACAAAGAAATTGAAACTGAACAGGGTAAATTCACATCAACATAGCTAAATAAAATATCAGCTGGAAATTGATTAGCACTGCAATGTTGTTTTCACTTATCCATCCTGAATCAAAGAATTTTGATTTTCACCAGAGAGAGAGAGAGAGAGAGAGAGAGAGAGAGAGAGAGAGAGACATTGCTGTTTTTGTTTTTCACTGATCCAACCTGAATCAAAGAATTTTTATTTTCACCACAATGAGAGAGAGAGAAAGAGAGAGAGAGAGATGGGCACAGACACAAACTAGATTATTTCGGGACCAACAGTTTAATTTTATTTCAATAAGATGTTAGTGTGTACTGCTGTGTAGCGGTCTTCAGCAGTGGGAGGAAACAGAAGGACCCCCAGAAAGTCCACAAGGTTGGACATGTAATCCTACTCCACAACACCTACAAGCAGGGAATTAAAACCAGGACACTTGATTCAAAGACAGACTATATAGTCAAATGAATATTCTCGATTTTTCCCTTGATATTCTCCCAAATAATTCAGGAGCAAAATTGCCGGCCTTTGTTGGACCAACTGGGTAGAACCTGTCAACGTCTTCATAGATGTATGACAACATAATTCGAAGACCCTAGCAGACGACATATGTCTTAGTCTATTGTTGGTCGCTAGTCATTAGATACTGTGGAGGCCAGTGAGGGTCTCAAGAGTCAATGTTCACCACAACTACTAGTACAAACAACTGAGCAACAAAAACACAAGTAGTGAAGTAGGCTATATATACGTTACGCCCACTATTTAGGACACTAAATAAAGTGTTGTTTTTTTATTCTTTGAAGTGATAAGACGTGGTCAGAAAATATAGGAAATAAAATTCAGGTGGGAAAGGCCCAAACTGTACTTTCAGTTATAATACAAAAATTTGTCACACTTTTCACACGTGTAATCTGAAAACCAAAACACGTGGAGTTGTTATTTATTTGAACTTACTTGTATGTCATGCCACTTCCCCCACCAAAAAGCTGTGCCCCTGTTAGACCATCATCTGGGACATACCCCGTACCACCAGTAATTAGATAATCAGCCATACTAAAAGAAAACGATTCAGAAAATACAATTTTACAATTCTTGAAGAACTCGCGATTTATCAATGGCGAGTTGTAATTACTCAAGTTCAAGGCCGATTTGTTTTATAAATAAACTAGCCTCGTACTAGCCAGACACTCAATTCGCTTTAAAGTCAACGTACGCGTACCATTGCGAAAACAATGTTACATAAAGACTGGTTAATATTGCCCAAAGTTCATTTTGTGGTAAGAGTTCACAAGGGGATAGCCTAAATTACTCATTCACCACTCCCCCTAACTAAATCCAGAATGAACGCACTGAACCATAAAGGCCCCGAGATTAAACGCATTGACTAATATAAGGAAGGGCCATAATATAATATAATATGCTTGATACTTGATGGACCAACACAGTTGCCCTGGCAAATTCTTTTTTGTGGGGGCCTAGTAACGTCTTTAACAATTCGATTGGGTGCGTGGACCTCTTATTTTTGTCCCATCTCAACGACTAGACGTCCTTCACCACTGCCATGGTGAATCCTACTGGCTGGAAAACCCAAAGTAACTTTCTCAATCATAACCGGGATAGGCTATAACCCGGGACCTGGGCCCCGTTTCTCGAAATCTTACCAAAAGATTAAATCCAAATTTTAGTAGATACTTTAATTATGATTGTCTAAGCACTAAAAACAATCGAATATTATCCAATCAAATAACTAAAATTTGGATTTTTATCTTAGTTAACATTTCGTGAAACAGACCCCTAGTTATATAGAGAGGCATAGCGGTCAAAGCCATTCCCGGGAGCCGAGGTGTCTCAGTGAGTAGGCCTACCCTAAGGAGCTGATTCGTTAATATGGAGATTCTGGATTCGATCCCAGTATTGGACGAAAAAGTTCTGGTTTTTTTTCGGCGTGGTTTCCCCATGACAGTTGGAATCCAGCCCCTCCCCCAACAGGGCCGGCGGAAGCAATTCTTGATTGGGGGGGCTCCCATCCTAAGTCCAGGGATGTAGCCAGGATTTGCTGAGTAGTTGTAAAAAAAAAACCTTGGCGAGCGTAGCGATCGAAAAAAAATTTGGGAGGGGGTCTTTCATGAAAATTCAACCCTTATTCAATTATTGGTGTATTTCCAGAGCATTTGCTGTCTTTTATTTGCTTCAGTGCAAATCAATTTCAATTTTTATTATATTCAAATTTTTATAGGCCTATTATTAAAATGGTGTTTGTAGCAACTAGTATTTTATATTATTATTACGGTGGAATGTGAATCAGGTCAGACAGAAGTTGAGAAAGAATAAGAAACATTGACATTGTGGATAGGCTGGGATTTAATATAGATTCGGTAGAATTAACCGTAGAGTGCGTACAACCGAACGTTCGGCACCATTTACGACATCCAAACCTTTAACATTGAAGTGCCGTAAATTGGTCTGTGACCGTGAAATGAATAGACCTGCACAACTTCTAAATTTAAATAAACCTAATACCAATACTTCTTTCTTTAAACTAATTTGGGATGATAGGGTATACTACGGCACACAAAAATAAATAATGCCGTGTCAGACATGGTTTGCTGGGGCTTACAGTTACCATGGCTTTGCCTGGGATGGTAAATATCGAGTGTGGAGTCTGAGTACAGAGTGAGAGAAGGACGAAGGCGAGGGGGTATAAATACGATTGGGTGGCTTTCTTCGATTTTTTTCTTTTTGATGGGCGGCAAAAAACATTGCCGCTCGGCGTGGCTACATCCCTGTAAGTCCCTATAGGCGAAGGCCCAGGGAACGCAATAGCCTGAAGAAAGAGTACTTGCGGCCAAATTATTGGGGGGGGGGGGGCTAAAACCCCCCTAGCCCCCCTACTCCGCCGGGCCCGTGTAGCCCACTGCATGGCATATAATGTTCATCTCCGTTATCACGACATTTTGAATTTGATTTATATATGTTTATTTCGTTTTAGATATTGGATATTAAAAGCCCATCTTTTCCCCGATAAGATCACAACATAAATGTTGATTTAATTTGACAAATAAATCGTGTTTTCAATGTTGAAGATTTTCGATAGAGACTTAGCTACTTAAAATTCTTCTAGGTCAATTTGTTATAGTTAATTTAATATTTAGTAGTTCAGAAAAGTAGGACGTTAAACCCTATTTCATTTATATTCATTATTTGACATATGTTTATTATGAATGGAGATGTCAAAACACGAGTATACATTAGAGTAACTAGTGACGTAGATAAACCACAACATACGTATAGGATCACATGTCATGTAGGACTAACTGAGAAATTCTCATAAATTCAGATCTCACAGGAACCGGGACAGATTAGGAGGGTCGGAGGCCTCTGGGTTTCATCCCGTGGTTTCCACACTCTGGGGTATATATGGATGGTACTCTGCCCCCCGGGAGCTATAAAATGTTTGAAAAACTGGCTATACATAGAGTTTTTTTTAATGTATAGTCTGGCTTCCAGAGTCAGCTTTGCTTGCCAATTCATCACAAACGACGTGGGCAAAGGTCCTCGAAACTACACGAGAACATTAAAGGGGCATTATGTAAGACTTAGATAAAGAGCTGGATGCTCTCGTTATAATATTTTTAAAAAAGCTAACGTAAAATAAATATATTGAAAATGTCATTCAAATTACTTTATTTTGAGCAAAGTTATCAATAGTTGTAGTTTTGACCCGATGTGTGCATTGATCGTAACCACCGCACTGGTCATTCTAGTCTTAGCCTCGCTTCTCCATTTTTTAGAATAAATCATTAAATGACCGAACCATTGTGATCTAGGCCTACTTAAAATCGGAGCCCTATGCCTACCATAACGGGGGGTTGGATGGCTGAATGGTTAGCACGTGCGCGCTACATTATAAAACCTGTCATTGCTTCTACTGTCGTGAAAAGGAGTAGAGTCGCCTGCTCAGTCTCTTGGGGTTTCTCCGGGTCCTCCGGTTTCCTCCCACTGCTAAAGACCCCTACGCGCCAGTGAATTATTGAAATAAAATTAAACCATATGTTAGTTCCTTTATCATCTAGTTTGTGTCGAGTGGACGTTAAACCCTATTTCCTTTTCTCTCTGCCTACCATAACCATGGTCTCATTCTCAGCCCACTCCTGCACTGGCAGGGATTTGTGGCTGTGTGTCTAACGGAGGTAGAATATTGCGCGGCCAACGGATTGTTCGCCTATTCTTTCGAATTATAATGGATCTTTCACGTGCGCTATCTTGTTATATATGGCTCAGGTGCTCTCTTTTTTCGAAACGAAATGGGTTTAGTGTCCTTCTATTTTGCTTCGAATTGGGCTAATGAAAATGGCATACGCAATGTACAGTGTGCTATGAGAGAATATTTTCCCGGATAGCGGTACTACGGCCTACACGTATATCGAATTTCAAATGTCAAAGGATTTTTTTTGTCCACGCCAATGTATACATGAGACTTCGGTTTTTCGTACCATCCGAATGGCTAGACATCTGTCCTTGTCGGGCCTTCCTTGTCAGGGGAACTACACCGGCCAATGCAGGGATCTAACATCCGACATCCAGGCCACCGTGCCCCACTCTTTTTTCAAACCATCTAAAGGACTGGACACACAATACTTATGGGCCCTCTGGAAGCCAGCTCTTCAAATATACACGAAGGTTTTGTCAACGCACATGCCGCCATTGCCGGTATTCGATCCCCATTTCGAATAACCCAATTGTCTGTTTTACAAAATTTGTTCAAATTGAATTATAAAGGAAGAAAATAGGAACATAATCAAATAGTTTTTTATGGGTTGGCCCAATACATTTTCTAGGTGTCTATTATATAATTTATATTTCAGTTATAGAGTTCTAGGGGCCCTAGGAAGGTTTCCACCCCGTCAAACCTGCCCCAGGGATGTCTTTCGAAAGTAATAATGCCAATTAAAAACAAAACACCCTGATAATCCAGCTTTAAAATATCGTAATTGTGGATCCAGTCCAGAAAAGGGGCCGCTTGGCTCAGTCCAGAAAAGGGGCCGCCTGGCTCAGTTAACAAAATGTCGGAGGTTCGATCCCGGTGTTGGTTGAGATAGTTCTTCAGGATTTTACAGATTGTATTATCTGGTCTGTGGTATGTACGGAGGATCTGACGAGGAACGTTCGGGTGAAACGGAAAACCGAAGTCCCGTGTAGGATTGCACACGTTGGCGTGCACGTAAAAGAAGCCTTGATAGTTTGATTTCTATTTCGAGACGAGTAGGTGGAAATTCCGCAATCTGAGCACAATTTCCCTCATATACAGTATTGCATGTTATGGCCAATGTCGAAAGGGGTTTACTTGTCCACAGGTTCACTAGTCCGTCGCTATGAGAAATACTACAAATATAGGTATCAATAAACCTTCCCCTTACCTAACCCCAACGTTGATAATGGATATCTGTGGCAGGGCTGGATAAACCATTAAGCAAAATTCAGTACGAGCTTATGGCACTAAGGGAAGGGGGCACCACATAAATTTGCATTGCCGAATTTTCAATAGAGCCTCAATGTTTAATGGAATAATTCGAGTTGGTCAGACGACCCAGACCTCAATATTGGCCCGGTTGAAATACATTTTTGTTTATTTTTCTTTCTCAAGTATCATCTTAAACCTTTCTATAAATGTTTGTAGGTACATGTATGAGAACTATTTCCAAACAAAATCATGTAAATTAATCATAACTTGACCCTCAATTTTATATTTTGAATGACACATATATGGCACCAAAGTCTTAAGTGCTTAGGGCCTCTAAGAGGCATGATCCGGCCCTGATCTGTGGACTAATGAATCAGTGGACTAGTGAACCTGTGCACTAGTATATCCAAACCCGCGGACTAGTGAACCTGCCCCCGTGGACTAGTGAACCAGCGGACAAGAAGTGAGCATTCTCCCCGACGTCATTACCCCGGCTAGGACCTGACACTAGAACGTTAAAACCCCCATTTCCATATCAGTAACCAGACGACTTCGCCCCCACCTCACCACTAAAAATAGACAAACTTACCTGCAATTATCGCAACCTGTTGGTTGAAACCGACTGTTACACCTTTTCCCGACCGCTTCGTGACCGGAAGATCTACCCGGGCCTGTAGCAGACGACATCTAATACACCTCTTCTCTCGTGCTGTACAAAATAGCGAATGACGTCATACAGTTTCTGATGTTTATCGATATCACAACGTTTGTAACAGGTTGAATAATTAAATCTTGGGGTATCGCTTTATTTTAACTCCCAAAATGTCCAAATCTGGATTCCACTGTATTATCTGCTTTATGTTTATCACAAAACTGTGGAAGTTGTTTTTGGCCACACCCACAAAACAAACGAGTCGCCGCGCTTCAGTTATTTTAAGAGAATACGATGCGATGCGGTGACCCTATGATTTCAATAAAGACTTGGTCTATATAACAATATTATAAATTTGAGTGACAAGTCTATTTAGGCTATATAGTCTGCGACACTACACTGCTTGGAAGCGGCGTTCAACCTTAATCGGGTAGAATCAGAAGTATTTTCCCTTGTTTCTGATTTCACAGCCGACATGGACCACGAAGCCTATTTTTCATAAATCAGTCACCAGTGATTGAAGTAATCTAGGATGCTTCGGTCCCCATGAACTTGTAGTTATTTCCCTTGTCGCCCAGAACTAAAACATGTATTTAATATCGCACTGTTTAAACAGAATCATACAACATCAAATATATGTTAATATTCTCCGCACTTTTTTTTTTACAAACGTTAGGGACTATATCACACTTTAATTATTCGAGGACTTGTGGTTTCTGTGATCTTTCGTTCCTGTGTCCTTATAGTACGTTTCTTGAACAAAACAACCCGCCCCTGCAATCGATCTCCAATCGTTTAAAACCGCTACCTTGATCAGTAGTAATCAAATGTTGATCCTCGTCCTAGAAAAAAAAAACAAGAAGAAAAGATATTAGAAAAAATATCTTAATATTGCCACTGTCCTGGCAATGTCCTCCACCCATCCCCACACTCTCTAGTGTTTGGTGAACATATGTAATAAATGCCACTGCCCTGGCAATGCTCTCTACTCGGCCCTGTCAAGCAATAATCAATTACTGAAAAACACGACTGTCAATCATATTAAAAATAAATTTTTAGCCGTCTTTCTCAAGGGGAGGGGGGGGGGTGTAGATGGCCGAATGGTTAGCACGTGTGCGCTGTAGCATAAGGTCTGTCATTGAGTCAACTGCCTTGGTTTCTAACCCCCGGTTGTATGTGGCAAGGAGTAGGGTCGCCTGTCCAACCTCGTGGGGTTTCTCCGTGTCCCCCGGTTTCTTTCCACTGCTAAAGACCCTTACGCAGAAGCGCATTATTGAAATAAAATAAAACCATATGTTGGTTCCGAAATAACCTAGTTTGTGTCGAGTGCACGCTACACCCCCCTCTCCCCTCTCTCTTATTTCCCCAACATTACATTTTTGTCTTTCACAAGCGACCTGCTGCTGTTTATTGATAAGTATTTATCTCCAATCTATAGATGATGTACACGATTTTGTATACTAACTGATGCATTGATTAGTAATAATTATTGAGTAACTGATCACGCAATATCACCTGTCTTCACCTGTCCTCACCTGTCCTTTTACCTGCACATCTCCGACAATAACCGACAAGAGTGTTTTAATCTTTTCATCAATATCTCCAAAACAACCGCAAAAATGGTCAGAAATGAAATAAATGGAATAGGTTTGAACGTCCTATTGTTCTGCTCCCACCACTGCATATAATGAAGACGGGCATTCACCATGCAATGACGTGCTATGAGGGAAAGTTTGTCCGGTCAGCGGCGTTATAACCTACTTTTATTTCGAATTACAATTGTCAAGGGTTCTTTTACGTGCACGCCATAGTGTACGCGGGACTTCGGCTTTTCGTCCCACCTGTAAGACCAATGTTGTCCCTTGTCAGCCTCTCCGCCCTACGACACTGACAAGGAGGCACCACGGCGAAAAACCTCGATGAACTTTCTCAGCCAACGCAGGGATCGCGCACAGGGCCTCCAGGTTCGAGGGCTACCACCCTACTAACTGGGCTACCGTGGGTCCCTGAGAAAACGGACAAACAAGGATATATATATATACATCAACCACCTGGGACCAAACCACGGCATTTCCGGCGCGGTTTATCCTTGTCACTGGTGCAGGACTAAGTGCCTGACAAGGACAGTTGTCTAATCGTTCGGATGGTACATAAAAACCGAGGTCCCGTGTACACATTGGCGAGCACGTGAAAGATCCCTTGGTAGTTGGAATTCGATATAAGCGTAGGCCGTTGCACCGCTGTCCGGGCAAAATTTCCCTCATAGCATACTGTACGGTGTATGCGCGTCTTCATTTGCTCCGTCGGAGCAGAAAAGTAGGATGTTAAACCCCATTTCATTTTATCTAACCACGCTGCTTTGTCAAAGTGAACAGATTTGTGTGTAAGAAAAAAAATGAAATGTCAGCTGCACAGGTGTTACATCCGGCAATTTATAGAGATCGAGATTGCACGTGGTTTGGACACATACGTACTATCCCAGGTTCAAATCCCGCCGTGGATTAACCCAGACATTAAATGAAATAAAGTCTAGCATCTTACTGTTCTCCTCGACCTGTCTAATGAAGCCGGGCATGCGCCATACGGTGTACTATGAGAGAAATTATGTTCGATATAAGCGGCGCTGCGGCTTACTGTTATATCGAATTCCAACTGTCAGGGTTTATTCCAAGTGTTTCCTGCATGCCAATTTGTACGAGGAACCTCGGTTTGTCGTCCAACCAGAATGACTAGGCAATGTTCCTTGTCATTCCCTCTATCCTGCGCCACGGACTAGGAGAAACCTCGACGGTATAATTTTAAAGAAAAGTAGACAAAAAACATAAAACATGACTGCCCGGACATTTTCTTACTAGTAGGCCTTCATCGCATGGCGTATTCCCATCTTCCCTATCCCTAACCCGGTTGGTCCAGGACGTTAACCTAATAGTCTACATATTAATTATCCAAATAAGCCGGTAGCTGTCTACACAAGAATGACATTACTTGTACTTACAGTAAAGAAGATATGGAGGCCTTCTGCGTCTGCGTCTGTCCCTGTGTTTACGTTTGTCAATCAGCTGATGCAGATATTAGCTTGCACCCTTTTCCACTCCTAGTCTTAATCCCTCTGCCAGATAAACATCCAAGAACGACAACCCATTAAATAAATAACAGCCCTGTCACACTTTGATAATATCGATTAACACAGCTGAGCCGTTAAAACACGATCATGAACATCGAGACCCACTCAAAGAATCAAATTCTCCTAACCTTCAATGGTTTAATTGTTATTGAGCTGTACTTGTAGCGATGACACTACCTGCTATTAAACCCAATAAGGAACTGATGTCGATGACGTGAAGTGAGAAACAACTGAAGCATTGACCCGGCTGGATCACAGTCATCAGAAATCGTCAAACCTCGATAACGTCCATTAATGTTTACGAATCTTAGCTCTAACACTCGCTTACGTCGTGTTTTTAATGTGGTTTTGATGATATCAGCTGTAAATGTGGGTTCGTCTACTGCTGCATAATTCTCAGCCACATCCGTTTTTCATCCAGTCGCCGCCGCCGTAAACCCCCCTACATAACACTGTTCTTATTATCGATTTTTACTCGCGTGTAAAATGGTCGCCATGTAGCTACCAATGAGATGATAAGTGTATGATTACGTTAATCAACAAACTGCAGCAAATTGACAAGATGGCCATACAAAAATTGATTTATTCATTATTAAATAATCTTTGCCAAGTCGGTTAGTCCCGATATGACCTAGTTTGTGTCGAGTGGACGTTAAACCCCATTTATCTCTCTTTCTCTCTTGCCAAGTCGGGAGCCGCAGAGGCCCAATAATGGGAAAGGCGCAGGCGCATTATAATACGAGGAGATCCTGATCAGGAGTTTTCGGCGTGTTTTGTTTTCCCCAATTATATTTATGTGGGTGTTGAGAGGATGGGTGTATGCCAAGGAACAGTGCCGAGTCTTTTAGGTGGAACTAACGACAGAGGCACCGTATACACGTAAAATAACCCTTGATAGTTGCAGAAAAAAGGGGCTTAACTTCCAGTTAAACCAAACCAACTCTCATTTCAAGAATTCGCTTGCTGTGGAAGAAAACCGCACAGACGACCATATACATCTAGAATAACTGCACAAGCATTTCGACCCTCCGTTTGTTATGGGGGTGGGGGGTGGGATGGCCTAGTGGTCTTGAGTGCCCGATTCGACCTCTAGCTGGCCGGTCACCTCGTGGGTTTCCTCCGGGCACTCCGGTTTCCTCCCACTGCTACAGACCCCTAGCGCAAGCGAACTATTGAAATAAAATTTGAAAAACCATCCGTTAGTCCCAAAATGACCTAGTTTGTGTCGAGTGGACGTTACACCCCATTTCTCTCTCTCCCCGTTTGTTATCGGAAAACCAATCATCATTAGCCAAAGTAGAACAGAAGGATGTTAAAAACATACCATTTCATTTCGTTATCGGAAAAAATG
The DNA here is from genome assembly GCA_917208275.1 of Patella pellucida. NCBI lineage: Eukaryota > Metazoa > Mollusca > Gastropoda > Patellidae > Patella > Patella pellucida. Next base: position 64,893,663 of record OU795042.1, on the reverse strand, counting down.
AAAATGAGAACAAAAATACATTAATGGCTCACAAATACATAAATACAGTTGGCGATTTTTTATCGGATATAAATACACACCCGAAAAGATTAGACAGCAAAGACGAAATGAAACTTTAATAAAAGTCAGTAATGAAATAAATAAAGTTTACCGTCCTACATTTTCGCACCATCTTGGCTGATGAAATTAGAGTCAAAACTCGGTTTAAACACAACCAGATTACATTATCATATGCGTTGTGACCCATTAGAGTCAATTTTTGGGTCCTAAATATTAGCAATTTAACTTCCGACTTTACAGCACCAAATGGAGTAATGGAACAAAGAGGTACCGTCCTACTACTTTGGTACCCTAATTAAACCACTTTGCTTTTGGAAACTGTTAGTTTGCTTGATGGACTGTTTCTACTTTAAAAGTTTTAGATCCATAAATTGTTGCATATAACTGTTCAAGAGTCCAAGACTAAAAACGAAAGTCGTAAGACTGGGGAATTCTGCGTGGGAGGCCCCTTATTCTCAACCCAGACAATTCTCTCAACGTGAAGTACCGACGTCAAGTGAGATCTGGAAGGGATTAAGGGCGAGGGGATTGCCTGGGTTGCAGCCAGTGCCCCCAATATAGTTCCAAAACTAGCCTTAACCCTAATCCTAACCCCAATTACATCTCGTGACATATGACCAAACTTGTACTGGATCTTACCTTTTACACCTAACCACTGAAGTATAATAGGCCTAGAGGCCAAGTACTCAGAAATATGAAAAACGAAAACAACAAAGTTAACATCGAGAAATTAAAATTAAAAAAAAAAAATCAAAATCTATTTAATTTCACTCTTTGATTGTATGCCCTTGAAATCGACCCCTTAAAGCCCAAATACCACTCTTGTTGTAACTGAATAATATTTCCCAAACTTTATTCTGATCAACAAATTGTACTATTTTACAATATTTCAATTAGTTGATGATACAAATTTTATCTTAACACTCCTTATTGAAAAAAATGGAAAAATTCAACTGTATGATTCGAAAGGCCTTACGTAAACACCTTAAATGTAACTTGGATTTAAACATATTTGCGAACCCTCTGGAAAAGTAAAATAGGATGTAATGGAAAATTTACACAACAGGTAGGACACTTAAACATCTCGTAGTTAGAATAAGGCTAATTTTTTTCTGGACCTGTCAAGCCAGTCAGAGTGTTATTGTCCCTTTAAGGCCATTGGTCACATATTTTTTTACCCATTCAGATAGTTAATTAATTATACTGTCGACAGGTGACGGCCTTGCCATTCTGTGAAGAATTATCTCTATATTCCATGATTATGTATGTTACGGTATAATATTAGATAATGATGTGCGAGTTATTGTTCGATGAAAATCAATTATATCACCATGGCAACATTGTAGCCTAGTTACCAGTTGCTAATTACCCCAGTTTTAATTGCATCCATGTAGAAAGATATGAAAGAAAAAAAAAAGAAGTAAATAAGATTTATCATAGATGAATGATGTTTATTTACCGAATGTCATGACCGTTTTCATAAGCCCGGTTGGCGCAGAAAAGTAAGACGTTGTTCATGCTTAACATCCGCTTCCACCGAGGGTGATATCGCAGACAAGTTGTCTCATTTTCTCTTTTATTATCTTAGCGAGAGAGAGAGAGAGAGAGAGGGAGAGAGGAGGTTTAACGTCAACTCGACACATACTAACATATGGATTCATTTTATTTCTTTAGCAGTGGGAGGAAACCGGAGGACCGAGAGAAACCCCACGAGGTTTGACAGGCGACCCTACTCCTTGTCACGTACAACCGGAGATTTGAAACCAAGCCAGTTGACTCAATGACAGGCTTTATGATACAGCGCACACGTGCCCCCCCCCCCATCCCCACAAAATCGAAACCACAATCGCAAGCCAGAGGTGACCGGCAAGCTAGATTTAGAAGCGCGGCAGTCCAGACCGCTAGGTCATCCTTTCCCTACGCCATTCTTCCCTCCCTAAGTAAACGTTAAACCCCAATCTGTTTCAGAGAGAATTACGAAAGTCTTCTTATATTTGTCGGTGGAAAAAAGTCAATATTTGAGGCTCATTATGTCGCGTTAATGTCATCCTTTTCAGTGATTGTAGCGGCCTAGCGAATATTCACCTATGACCTAACCTATAGTGATATAAAATCTGCTTCTGAAAAGAAATTTGACGATCTTTTCCTAACTAATCAACAAGATAATAAAAAACGACCTGTGAGCATTACCAATTTTATAAGACAACTTTCTACCAGCACAGGGAGCCGCGCTGGCTAAGTCAGTAAGATGGCTGCAAGCTAGGCTTGAGCTGGCGGGTTCGCTCCCAGTGTTACTGTTAGCCTAGATAGTTCATCGGGATTTTCGTGCGTGGTTTCCCTTTATCAGTGTTGTAGGACGGAGGACCTGACAAGGGCAGTTGTATAGTCGTTCGGGTGGGAGGAAAACCGGAGGTCCCATGTACACATTGGCATGCACGTAAAACATCCATTGGCAGCTGGAATTCCATATAAGAGGAGGCCGTAGCGCCGCTTTCCGGGCCAAAATTATCTCATAGCACACTGAATTAGGCGCATGACCGTATTCATTAGAAAAGTTGACGCAGAACAGTAGGACGTTTCATTTCTGTCAGCAAAGAATCTAAGGCCCAAAAAGCTATGCTCACTTCGATCAGGCTGAGCACACCATTAGATTCCGCCACCATCGTCGGTACCCACAGTGGTCTTATTCTGTTTTACTCTACCAATCCCTGTGTTAATCTATGGGGCGGGGTGGGGTGGGGTGGGGGTACACGTTATCAAGTTATCTTTCTTTGATGATTGTGCTTTTTTTATCGACAAGTCCCATAAATCGTTAATTGCAGAGGAAGTTGGCTAAGGGAAGTAACTCTCGTCGGGTTAAGTAAGCAAAACACAAAGGCTCCCTTCAAGAGACAAGGTTAGGTATTAGCCACATTATCTTAGATAAATATATTCCACCACAAGGTAATAATAATGCGTCTATAGGTGCCTTTAAGAAAATTCTTTCGAGTTTCCGGTTAACCAAACTCCTTAAATTTTTCTGAACATGTTTATTACATTCCTTTGACGAATTTACTTAAAGCCCAAATACCAATCTTGTTGTAACTGAATAATATGTTCCAATCTTTATTCTGGTCAACAATTTGTACTATTTTACAATATTTCAATTAAAAAATGATACAAATTTCATTTTAACACACCTAATTTTAAAAATTGGAAAAATTCAACTACATGCCGTAACATGGTTTGAAAAGCCTTACGTTAGCACTTTCAAATGCAACTTGGATTTAAACATATTTTTTTGAACCCTCTGGACAAGTAAGATAGGTTGTAATGGATAATTTACATAACAGGTGGGACACTTAAACATCTTGTAGTTAGAATAAGGCTAATTTTTTTTCTGGACCTGTCAAGCCAGCAAGATTGTTAGTGTCCCTTTAATTATCGAGGTAGATATAGTTTGTTTTCTTTCTACTATTTCTAGGCTAGTTGAGATAACACTCGTATTCAGCTGTATGATGATTTTCATTATACCAACAAACTGTTGGATGTTTACATCTATATATGACCAAACGACCCTACCCCGCCCATATAGACTAGAATAGCAATGACGTCTTTTACAACGACGTCATAAGTCCGCCATATTGGAAGTTGTATGACGTGGAAAGTATACGCTTTCTATTATTTGCGTCTTTATGATAGTGTAGCCGGTTATATAGAACTATGACCGTGCGGCAATTTTGTTTTCACATTTATGTTATAATTTCTAATGAAAGTAATTGCTTAAATAGGCGTACTATGTTTTGAGTAAATCTTTTCCAGTAAATCCCACGATTGTGGTCAAATATCTTATTTTACCGACTATATAGTCTATATGAAGCCTTGCGGGTAGGCCGTAGCGTCGATTCGTGGGCATGCTACCCATCATGGCACATGGTATTGCGTATGCCCATATTCAACATATTCCTGAAGCAATGACCTGAGAAATCTCTCTTGCCGTTGCTCGATTAGCAATATTTGCGCTTTTGATGGAGTGTGTCTATTCTTCCCATTCAATCCAATATATCCCAAGTATAGCAGTGTGACAGTCCTTCATTTAATTCGGGGTCTTCCCTAAAATTTTGGACATATATTTAAGGTATTAAAAACGATGAAAGTATTGTTTGTCTCAGAACAGTTTCGTTTACATTATATCCGTGCTGATAGTCTCGTTTGTCACGCAATTAGTTTGTCTGCAATATTCTGCTATGCACTCAAAATCCTTCAAAATCGTCGATATCAAAAACAAGAATTATTGGTGAATTTAAATCAACATTGATGATGTAAACTTACCGGAAAAAGATGAGCTTCTGATATCGGATATTAAAGATATTTTTTTTTAAACATTGGTACACGAATCATGATTATTTACCAATATTAATTCAAACTCCCTTCTTCCATTCTAGACCAAAAACTCAACAAAAATGTCCATGCAAAGGGGGAGAAGAGAGAATTGCTATAAATAGACAAAATACAATTTGTGGGTACTGAGATGGTGAAATTTAATTGTGGTGGGTACCGAGATGGTGAAATTTAATGGTGGTCTGCCTCCCTTTGAAGCAGTCGTTGCGTAGAGTTATTTCCCCTTTATTATATTTCGCTATAAATATTAGGGCCGCTTGCATATATCGCCCAGGTTTTCTTTTGTGTAAACAATATTTTATTTCAGAATTTTTAAAAAGGGACCAGGGAACACGCAAAGCCTATATCACCCCTCTCCACAATGAATATAAAACATATAATATACAGATCACCTATGTACATATTATAATATATAAGTCAAATAAATTTAATAATTCATATTATACAATCTACTAGTATTTAAAACAAATGAAAAAAAGAGGTATTATTATTTTATAACATGATAAAAAGATTCTATAAATATAATCAGATATTAAAATGTCTGGTAACATCGAAGTATTCGTGTAATATTTTGAAGATGTTATTGGATGCAGCCTGATTTTCTATGCCAAAAAGAAGTGGTTGAATTGATTGATGGTGTGATGGTAAAAGGTGTATTGTATTTATTCGTGCATCTGAATACAGTGGGCACCAGCGGAGAAAATGTTCAGAATCTTCAGATCGATGACAACAGCTGCATGATGGATCCTCGGAGATATGTCGTAAAAATTTATGCCCGTTTAGGACGCTACAAGAAAGCCGCAGTCTATTGTGAATGACATGATTCATTCTTTTGTCCTGTAGAAATGAATTTGTTTTAGATTTTGTTTGAAAGTAGTGAGAGACGGAGAAGTTCTTATATTGATGTCAAGTTTGTTCCATTCTTTTGTTGATGAAGGTCCGAAAGAGTTTGAATTTTGTTTTTGTTTTACATTGGTACTCTGAGAGGTTGGCATTGTTTCGAAGATGATCATTTTTGGGTCGGGATAATTTTAAATCCCTAAGGTAAGCGGTTGTCAGGTCATTAATGATTTTATAAATAAATGTCAGCTTTGCTTATTTCGCCGAATACTGCTCTCATATATTTTACTTGATCGATGGCTTGACAAAACGAGTGAGTTAGGTCAGTAAGTTGATAGACAGTAGATTCGCCGTGGAGAAAGCCGCTCTGACCCTGTCTTTTCTGATGGGGTCGTGAAACGACGGAATAGTTAGCTTATTAGTAGTTATCTTTCGTCAAGCCATGTCTCACTTAGCGATATTATATCAAAATTATTTGATAGTTCTGCTATTATTATGTCAACTTTATTTCGAAGGCTTCTTACATTCAGACGCACGAGCGATAATGTATCAGAGGGACCGGGATTTACTTCGATGTCACCAGAAAAGATTAATGTCAACTGTGAAATATTCGGTTGATTAACAAATTGTTTTTTTTATCGATGCTACAATTGTTTGTCAAGTTATTTGTATGTCAGGTACAATGGATAATGTGATACAGAATAATCAGAATATCTCATACAACACATCATAAGGAGATAAAAATATTTACAAGTAAAGTGCAGTGCAACATCAAGACGGTCTATAATGCATAAAAAAGTATAATATGTCTATTCTTGTAAATGTGAAACAATATATATCGCCCAGATCACGAGATGTAAACAGGGATATAGCTACTCCTAACCCAAGACTAAGCCCTAATCCTAGCCCACAATCCCTGGCAACAATCACGTGCCCAACCCACGCGACATACACATAAATGGTTGTGATATTTGCTTTCATATTGCATTTTCTGTGATACTCGTTTTTATTTCTGTCTCAAATCACCAATATTCGAGTTCCACGGGATACTTCACACGATGCCAAACTATTTTTAAAAATCTTTTTTTTATAGGATATGTTATTATTATCAATTCAAGCCAAGGTTCAATCATGGTATAGGGATGCATTTTTCGTGGGATGCCAGATGGAAATTAAATGAAATGGGGTTAAACGTCCTACTGTTTTGCTCCTAAACAGGGTAAATGAAGACGGGTATGTTGTACGTATGGGGTCTTTAGCAGTGGGAGGAAACGGGCCGGCCCGGAGAAAACCAACTAGGCTGGAAGGCAACCCTACCCTTGTAACGTACAGCCGAGAATTCGAAACCTCGCCAGTTGACTCAATGACAGACTTTATGATACAGCGCACACGTGCTAACCATTCGGCAATCCAACCCTCCGGTGCAAGAAAGACCCCATCAACATTCGTGGTAACAATCTTGCGTCTCGCTACCAACGCGAGATTCTTATAAGAACTGATGTTCTACATTTTGATAATCATCAAATCATCATGAAGACCTATCTTCATGGATGGCAATGCCAGGCCTCACAGAGCACATAAGGCCCCCAGTTCTTATTGTATCACTATTTTAGTCAGAGGCGGATCCAGGGGGGTTTAGATAACAGTATAAAAAATAGATATGCGCCACAAATCACAACTGACGCCCCGATTTTTTCAAAAATTTTAATGTTCTCGGGGGACCCCCACGCCCCCCCCCCTAGCGGGATTTCCTGGGTCCGCCTCTGATTTTAGTGATCCTCGTTATGTACCCTCCGACAATAGATAATGATATCAGAAATTAGAAATTTTCGTTGGCATGGGATTGTTATAATAACTTTCATAAAGATCAGGTAAGACATAAGGATGTTAAACCCCATTCCATTTCAATTCATAAAGATCAGTTAGAGAAATTAAAATGTAAACATGAACGGTAATTCACAAATAAAGCGAAAAGTAGCGTGACAGGGTTGATCGCCCAAAACGAACGTCGTAGGGAACAACCTAACACAATGTTCATTGTGTCCAACTGCATTGCTTGGTTCACCGGGATACCAAATGTCGATATCTAGAGCTGAACCATCCACCCAAACCATTACCTCATCTACAAGTAAATCATTCAGTCCTGTCCAGTATTGGTTACCTGAAAATGACAAGAGAATGAAATTTGGCGTCTTAAAATATTTAAAACGTGGTCAGTTCGAGACTAGCATGCGTTCTAACATCCACTTTGACGCACTGGTCTGTCCAGGGGTAATAGTAAGTTCTGGCTATCTAGTGACATGATTTTGTCACGGGGAGGAATCTATGTGCCACAATCGAGACATTAGAGAATTTTGGCAAGCGTAAATCCCTGGTCCGTATCGATTTTGCATGCGACGTCATCAATCCGTGTGTATTTCTTTTAATTTTCCGGTATTCAGTATAATATGGTGTTTTCCGGTATATAGTGTTGCTGTTCTAATACTACCTTGACGCAACGTATCACTTGACGGTACGGATGGGAAAAATTCCACTTGCCAAAAGTCTATAATGCTTCATGCAGCATGCGAGTATTAGTGGGGCGAAGATGTGAAATGGACGTGCACTTCCGGAAAGAAGCATGAACATTTGGTCAAAGGGATTTCTGGGTATGCTAATTTCAATAGTGGCGGAAACCACGACGCCACCCCAATCGTCCTCGCCAAAAAATGCGAAACTCAAAATGGCCGAAATAAAACACGTTATCGTCCATAAAATGTCTGCCAGTGCGCCGATTTCACTGATCTTGATGTCTATATACCTATGTTTTTAAGGTCAAGGAATCCAGTGAAACATATACGAAGATTCATAATGTTCTACTTCATAGTGTTTATTAAAAATTGTCACAATTCTAATCGAACAGGTGTATTATTTGCAATTTCTCCTTTGCTAAATGGATATCAATAATTTTGTATGTTCCATTTCAGTGGAAACTGGTTGTTACTGATCAAACACGAACAGTCCACGTTTCATATCAATCACCATGTTATATATGCACACGATAGTTTTGTAAAAATATTCACTAAACGTCTGAATTTTCTTCATAAATTGGATATATTCAGAGAAAATATATTTAACAAGGTATCATTGTCATTCTATTTTCCGAAACAAGTGATGGTCATCTAGACAATCACCTATCGTGTCCAAAAGACATAAACTCGCTACTCGGGTATGCGCTACAGTTCAACCGACAAACTCGGATGCAAACACATCAGCAACACGTTACTCGTCTCGGGCCACTACTTTATCTGCCTTTCATGAATTGAACAAAATGACCGTAATAAACATATCCCAGGTATGGCGATTACATGAAAATACCCATGGTAAAGCATAAAGATAGACGGCATAAAAGTTCTGTGTTATGCAGCTGCAATAAAAAGCTTGTAGTTCAACCACTTCAGCAGGGGCCGCAGAGCGGCCCCGATTTCGGGGGGGGGGGGGCTACTGACAATAACTCATGCAATGTGGCCGCCCCCACTGTGACTAAGCACCACATCCATACCCCCCCCCCCGTTTTTTGAGCTTTTGGCGGCATTTTTTTTTTCACTATTAAAAATTTTTGCCGGGGCTAAAGCACCCTTAGCCCCCCCCCCCCGGCCCCTGCACTTCAGCATATCCTATGGGAAGACGATCCACGCCTGCAAGCTTGTCTTATCTGTGATGGAACCACTGGAGATTTTCATAAAGCAGAAACAATTTCCTTTGACACACCCGTGCCCGAAACTTCGCTACAGACACAAAGGCGCTGGTCAAATTATCAGCAGGAGACATGATCGCAATTGATGCTGTGTATCACGTTTAAGTGATTGATATCATTTTATAACAAACACAGATCTCAACAAAGATATTTGACAAATATATTCGACTGCCAAGTGACACCAAAATAATTCAGACGCACTTACATTTCATGAGGTTGTTTCGTATACTGAGAAATATGTCCAATTAGGTGGGGACCGAAGTCATATTTCAAACTCAAATTACCATGTCCCCCGCTGATAATTTGGTCATCACCTTTGTGTCTTGCAGTTCTGTAGCGATGTTTCGGACATTGGTATCAAAGGACATTGTTTCTGCTTTGTGAAAATCTCCCGGGGTTCCATCACAGATAAGACAAGCTGGCTGACGTGGATGACCCTTATCTATGGGATATGCTGCTGTGGTTCAACTAAGAGCTGAGGATGATCCCAACCGGACGAAGTGGCTGCGCCAAGAAACAAACTACAAGGGCGGCGAAATACGCGACGAGATACTGCTCTTGATGTCCCATACTACTGGTAAAGCCATGGCGGATGTGGTGAAAGATGTATTGATTCGATTTCAATTGGATATACAAAATTTGAGGGCTCAGACCTATGATGGCGCCATCAATGTTGCTGGGGAATTCAAGGGCTGTCAGACTGAAATAACTTCATGTCAACCCTTAGCCTTCTACACTCATTGTGGTGCACATGTATCTCATCTCGTGACGACGCAGTGTGGCAAATTGATTTCTATCTCTCACCAAATTGAACAATAGAGAGGCCAGCGTTTGACCCGAGAACGACGTTCTGTGCATTACGTCATCATTTTAAGTGGAGTTTCTGCATGTCTGCTGTCAATCTCGGACGTGAAAACGCCGAAGTCGTAACTTCTTTCCGAGTTAATATTACTAGTATTTTACATCAATAAACATAAAGTTTGTTACTGTTACGTGTTTACCAAACATGTACCGAACACACGTACAAAGTTTGAATGTTTTTGTCGGCATAGCAAAAATGACCAAAATGTTTCAAAATTGCCGTTTGTGGATCTAAGACGTAATTTTTCTTAACCGCATTTTTCGTCGAGGCCCACGAGAACGAGAACGACGTCACCTCGTTCTCGGGTCAAATCTTAACCTCTCTAATATCATTAAGGCACATAGAACTTAATGAACTCTGCTAATTTTGATAATATATGATGTGGCGTTTCAACTGTCTATAAACTTTTGCCAAGACGAGATCTTTTTCAAATCTAATTCATTCAATATGTCCATTGTAAGCTACACATGATCTGTGTACAATATCTACATGACTTCAAAGGAACAGGCATTGGTAAGTAGGCATGCAGTGACGAGATAAACGAGACAATTGCATGTATGACCATGTGTTCAAGGGTATAGATTGAGTGGTTCACTGTCAGTTAGAGAGAGCTGGGCGGAATGGTAGATTTAATATTGTTATATGTGCTCCTGTAGTAGTCTAGTTTTAGATATCTGATGTAAATAAATCCTATATGTACAGAACTGATATCTCTATTATCACTACAATAGTGTTACGGCATTCAATTTCGTTGGCAAGTGCCCAGTTCATTCGTGACTCCCTCGACTGTGTTAATGAACTAGTACCGATTTTCCCGACTCGCTTGCTCACTCGTAAGCCTGTCGTGGATTCTGTGATCGTTTATTTCGAAGAAAAATATTTTACAGTTTAGACGAGGCATCGGGGACTTTTAGGAGCAGCGTTTCATCACGCGCAAGTCAAATATTGTCCGGTTTTTCAAATGCCAAGTGTATCCTTGGACTTCGCGCGTCGCTACTTGTATTCAAATGCATGGCGAGCTTCAACATATCTCTCCAGGGTAAGCAGTAGACGTTGCCCGGCATGCTACAAGGTGACAAATTAGTGAAAGAGGACCCGCGGAGCTACAGAACCGTTGACTTTTTCGATTCGATTATAGAACAGGTTCAAGAAGATATAGACACAATCACGCTGAATGATTGTGTTCTTCCTCGGAAACGGGAGGTTCCTCAGCGGCTGGGAGGAGGCAGCGTTACAAACAGCGGGAACAAGATCGCAAAGATTTTTTCGCAGTGATTGATTCGGCCATCAGCAATCTTGACATGTATTTTACCTCAACCAACCTCGTCGCATATGGTAAATTGTGCAACATGCTGACTTCGGGACAGGTCGACGATGCAATAGTTACTCAATATCCAGAATTGTCATCCGAACTGAGAATTCTTCAAGCGAAAATTTACAGCGGTGGACATACAGGAGATACACAAAACATTCATCGAAATGTCTTCCGATGTACGCATTTAGCGCCCTGTGCCGAGTCAAAACATGGTTGCGGAATACGATGGGACAGGAGCGACTCAACTCGCTTATGATATGTGCAGTGCATGCGGATCTGCTGAAGGATGTTGATCCAAAGACATTTGCCGAAAAATGTGTCTCGAGGAACGCTAACACTCGCGGCAAGGTGTTTGGCGACTTTGTTCATAGATAGCCCTCAAGTCTGAGCGGGCGTCAATATACAATAACTAATGATGGTGCCTGATCTCATGACTCATCGAGTCATTTCTACTGATGGACTTCCGTTCAATATGAGGTACAAACGAATTATAAATCAGAATTTAGATGTACCTAGGTAACCTATACACCGATTCCATTATTCAAATTGGATTTATGTTTAAACTTTGAAATGATATTTAAATTGAAACCAACAATTACAGAAATATAAATATTTTTAGAACTACACTCAAAGAGTGTAATTAACTACATATTTTATTGATAATTATATTAAAAATATGTTGGTATTTGATGACGGCCTGTTGGTTGAAGTCATCCATTTTGATGAAATAAAGAATATTCCTCATCCTTTATTTGTGTAGGGAATCACGGTGGCTAAGTGGATAAGGCGCTGGTTCGCTAGCCTGGAGGTCGGATGTTCGATCCCTACATTGGCCGAGAAAGTTCATCCCGATTTTCCGGCGTGATTTCCCTTCCCAGTGATGCAGAAGGAGGGCCTGACGAGGACAACTGCCTAGTGGTTCGGATGGTACGAAAAACCGAGGTCCCATGTACACATTGGAGTGCACGTAAAAGATCCCTTGGCTTTTGGAATTCGATATAAGAGTGGGCCGTAACGCTGCTGCTCGGGCAAAATTTCCCTCATAACACACTGTATGGCGTATGCCCGTCTTTTATTAGCCCAGGTTAGGTGCATAATAATTGAACGTTAAACCCCATTTCTCTCTTCTTTCGTTCGTTTTCAGGTATCCTGCTTTCAAAATATTCCAGGGGGATGAATGAATGAATGAAATGGGGTTTAACGTCCTACGCTTAAGCACCGTACCTGGGCTAATTGAAGACGGGCATACGCCACAGTGTGCAATGAGGGAAATTTTGCCCGGGCAGCGGCGCTACGGCCTACTCTTATATCGAATTCCAACTGCCAAGGGATCTTTTACGTGCACTCCAATTTGTACACGGGACCTCGGTTTTTCGTCCCATCCGAACGACTAGGCAGCTGTCCTTGTCAGGCCCTCCTTCTGCATCACTGACAAGGGGAAATCACGCCGGAAAATCGAGATGAACTTTCTCGGCCAATGCAGGGATCGAACACTCAACCTCCAGGCTAGCGAACCAGCGCCTTATCCACTTAGCCACCGTGATCCCCTCCAGGGGGATGACCCCCAGACTACCCACTGCACGACTTGCGCGTCGAGCTCTGTCCGCCACCTCCGTCCTCCTAATATTTAATAAGATCTGCGGTCATGGCAATCCATATATCCTCCCAAAAACAGTGTCTGATTAATACACATGCAGGCCATTATGCTTTAAAGTAAACAGGGGTCCCTAACCACCCCTCTAACAAATGTGTTAGAAAATTCAGTTATAATAAATATATGATTGATTATTGATTAATAGAATAAACAACGTAGAGTAAACCGATAATCTATATCTTAAATCAATTTTTATATCCATCATCTATTGATCAGGAAAAAGAGCTCGATTTATATATCCAGCTTTAAGAATTAAAGCAAGCTTATTTATGAACACATCCGACTTTACTCTTTGTATTACTGTTAATTATTTTTAACATTGTTATCACATGACACTGCAAATTTTTCCTGAACATTGTATGAGGTATGCCCCTTCCCTTTTCATTTCGATTGATGGTCAATGAACCACGATTTGTTTTTTTGAAATACGTTGCTAACAATTGATTTCAGATTGCTAACAATTGATTTAATCCACGCTGTATATTCCAATAAAACAATAATATAATAAAATATCAATAAAAAATTAACCCATTTAGTGACGTGCAAATAAATTGGATAGTTTTCGGGGAGCACAACAGTTAGAACACTTATGTTTTTTAAAACTTTATGGAATCACTGCTGTGACATATTTTAGTGTAGGCTACTTACTGGGCAGCGTCTTTATTGCTGCAAGTTTTAGAGATAACTCCACCTGTTTCAAGATTACCAAATTTCCACCATCTTGCTCACATGTTGTGTTAGCTGTCGGCCATGGTAAGGTATTGGTAGATGCTTTCATACAAAATACTCCACCAATTAATGGCAAGTACCCAGCCTGGTTGCATCGTTCTGTAATAATAACATAAAAGCACAAAATGTTTCCCTGCTAGGACTTGATAAATGTAGGGTTGCCTAAGCAACATCGAGGGGTCCCATGGTTTCCTTCTACTGCTAAAAGGGCTATATTTTAGTTAAAATAAGGCGAATAATTTTAAAGTAAATTCTTAACTGAAGTCAGAGATTGCTGGCTGAACTCTGGGCCTAGTTACCCCCATAGAAACCCATCGTTAAATTCTGAAAGTAGAAGTACAGCTACTGACGTGCCATAAAACTCCACTTCCGCTGTGGCTAGTGTTTTAGGTAAGAAAAGATATCTGGTTGTGCAGAACAAGTTGGCCACTATACTAAGCCATCTGGTTGTTTTATCATTATTATTATTATACATCACTTATGTAGCGCCATCTTCCACATACGTGCTCAGGTGCGCTTTACAATAAATACTTGTATAGAAGTATAAAATAATAATTATAGAAACATAAAAAATTAATGAATAAATAAATATCTATAAAATACATATAATAGTGAAGATTTAAAATTGATTCAACAATTAAAAGCCTCTTGAAATAAAAAAGTTTTAAGTGTAGATTTAAAAGTTATTAAAAAGGGTACAACTACGAATACTAAAGGGTAGGAAATTCCACTGCTTTGGGGCTTGAATTGAAACGATCGTTCTCCATAACCTGACAGGTTGGCTCTATTTTTCCGTTAAAAAAAGTTGTCTTTCGATTACCGTAACGTTCGAGAGGGTTCATAAAAATCTAAACGACAGGACAGGTAAATTGGAGCCATATCATTAAGACACTTAAAAGTCAATAAAAGTATTTTATGTTTAATTCTAAAAACAATAGGCAACCAGTGCAGTGGAAATAAAACTGGGGTTATATGATCATTATATTTTGTGCGTGTAATCAGTCTGGCTGCTGAATTCTGTACTTTCAGGAGTTAATCAAAAATGCGACATGGAAGGCCAATCAATAAGGAGTTGCAACTGTCCAGTCTGGAGGTTATTAAGGTACTTATAAGAGTTTGTATTGCGTCAGTGGAGAGGTTATTGCGAATTTTACTAATGTTGCGTAGATGATAATAAGATAATTTACATACATTATTTACATGAGACTCTAAGTTCAGGTGACTATCAAACATTACACCAATGTTTCTAGCAGTGTTTACTGGCTCCACCGAAACGTCGCCGATAGAAATGTCAATGTTATTTGCTTGAATTGTTGGTGAGCTAATCAAAAGATACTCGGTTTTATCATCGTTTAGCTTTAAAAATTGGTTGACATCCATTATCATATTTCATTAATACAAGATTCTAAAATATACTTCGTTAAAACAAAGCCATCTTCAACAATTTGGTTTGAACGAGATATACAACTGCGTATCTTCTGCATAAAGATGATACTGGATATTATACTTTTTTTTATTATTTTACCCAAGGGCGAGGTATACAAGCTGAACAGAATCGGACCCAAAACTGAGCCCCGCAGGACACCGTAAAAGGCCCACATCTTAAGATGATTTGCCACTGACATCAATAGATTGTTTTCTATCAGTTACATAGGATCCGAGAAGTTTAATTGCAGAGCCAGATATACCAAAATCAGATATTAAAAGGGAAATTAGAATTATATGGTCCGATTTAATATAATAATACACTAGGGAAAAATAATGACAAAATAAAAGAGTAGGGACCTTCACATCCATTATTAACAATGACAGTGCACATCAACCAATTTAATATAGCCTGTGTTTAAAATATTATTTATTCCTATAAGAGGTTAATTTTGTTTTATTGTCTTTTTCTGTATATTGCTGCTGGTCCTTCTTTTTCGTTTCCGGCAACTTTTATCTGTTGAGAGCCGTACGCAAGAAACACTTTTAAAGTGAACATAAGATGGTCGTAAGAATTATTTGCTACTGGTGTAACACTACAGATAACAGACGGTCAGAATAGTTGGTAGATCTTTATTGAGAACATAGAATAGACATAGATCGGAAGGAGCTCTATTCAAGTCTGACTTACTGTCAGTTAATTCTGGCTTTATAAAGCATACAGTCATTGAGAATAATGATACATGACAGATTAACTTTTTTGGAATTGAGATTATCACTACACCTCGTCTTTCCTTTTAAATCGCGAAGTTCTGCTGAGTGTTCAACACATAGAACATGTGTAGATTATAAATAACATATGGATAAATAAGATATTTAATGAGATCGTGCGTTTTGTCAAAACTAGCAGAGGTCATTAGTATGTTGCCCGTAAATAACATATTGAACACATTAGCAGAAGTTGTTTATAGTTGAAAACGTCCAATATAATATAATGTCAAATCTAGAAAATTTTTATGTATGTATTACTTTGTCACACTGGTAACCAATGGTTACTATATCCACATTACGGGAAGTTAACAACAGTCAGATCAAAATGAAATCAAAGTCGCAAATATAGACCTCCCGTAAAAACGACTTGGCCAATTATCGAAAACACTCTTAAAACCCATGTGACGCTAATGACGTCACAGTGACCGAATGCATACTCGGAATGTTTATTCCTTAATTAACAATTTACAGCCGGTGTGTGTATTCATTAACGCTTGACTGATTCCTAAATCCCCTAATTAAAGAAACAACTGGCCATGGAATAATTATTAATTTGTAATTTAGAATTTGTTTTACAAAGCCGGTTGCCGTAGCCATATTCCCGACGTCTTTTTAAACAGAATAAATACACCGTAAACCATCAATGTAGCATACTTTGGACCGGGTATCGTCCCGATTTTATGAAAAAAGAAAATATACCACCCTTAACACCCAGAATCTAATAAACGTCTAGAATGTGTTTAATCAGTCAAGATGCATCAGAAACCGCCCAGATTGTGCTACCGTGTAGATTAAAAAACATTGTTTAGTTTTGACATCGGTCGTCTACTTTACGACTGTTCAGTTTCTTGGGATGATTTAAAACAAAAATGAACACTGCCATTTAGATTTGAAAGGAGTTTAGTTTTGAGACAAGGCATTTTTATTTCGGGACGTTGTCGAGAACTAAACAGTGTGTTTAATAACACAAGGGGTTAAGGTTTTACGCCAAATTATCACTTTACAGAGAGCCGTCTATGTGGTTACGATTTATGTGGTTACAATTAATAGAATTTAAAAATTTTTTCACTAATTCAACTTGGTCATCATTTTATTCTTTCTGTTATCCATATTCATTACCCAGTGCACCAAACAGCGATGAAATTTCATTGGTTAGGATTGCTAAACGCGGGAAAATTCACAGTAGCTATTGGCTACAGCACGGATTTGCATGCATATTGCATATATACTATTTATAGTATTATTAGCTTAAATTATTTTCACATTGTGTGTGTGTTTATTGTTTGTTTGTATAAATACCGCAGTACAGTCATATTCCTGAAGCAACGGCCCGAGATATCCCTCTCTGGCCATTGCTGGATTCGCTTCGGATTATTGAACTTTTAAGTAAGTGTGTCTATTCTTCTCGTTCAATCAAATCTACCACTTACGAACAGTAACATGACAGTCCGTCGTTTAATCTTGGGTCTTCCTTAATATTTTGGACAAAGATTTAAGGGTATTGAAAACGTCAAAAGTCTGTTCGTTACCATACAGTAGTGTTTACTTTACGTCAATACCGATAGCCTCGTTTGTCACGCAATTAGTTTTGCTGCAATATCCTGCTATGCGCTGGTTAATATAGCATAAAAAAACGTGCAGCCATGAGGTAACGTTATGTAAACACAGTTGCCCTAATTGAGCGTCCTGTTTTAAAGGTAATACCTTTGTAACGAAGTCAATGATTGGTCAGTAATAGGACCACCAGTCATAATTAGTGACAATAATACCCACTCAGTCCAGCAGGGAGTAGTAGGATTAGCTCTAATCAAACGGAACACTGCGAGGAGGATGTCGTACAGTAAGCTTCTTTTACATAAAAAGGAACAGAACGCCTTTTTTATGTATGTGTAAGGTTTACCGACCGATACCAGAAATCTATATTTACAAAAACTTTGATATAGGAAAGATACGGCAGGTTTACAAAAGTGGATGAATGATCCGTGCTCATTGGCCGAACGAGAATTTTGGTCAAGTTTATAACGCGTTTTACGACCAAACAGATGTTATATATTAATTACAGGTATTATTAATACAAAAGATTAAAATGGTCTATCCTATTTACACTCAACTGCGTGTCTATCTTCTGCTTTAGCGCTGCATAGGCCTACTATAAATAGTATATATCCAATATGCATGCAAATAAGGTTATTTGTGCATGCTGTTAGCCATCAATAGCTACAGTAAATTTTCCTGCTTTTAGACGGTCCTACCCAATGAAAAATTATCGTTGTTGGTGCACGGAGTAATGGAATATGCATAACAAAAAGAATTTCAGACTACCATACTATGTTTTATTACAATAACATGCCTTGAGACTGTCGACTGGAAACAATTTTCAGCTAAATATACGTTAGAATTAATAGCACAAATAAATTTTCTTGGTCATCTAGACTTAGAGTCGTAAACCAATTTACATCTCGGTGTTAGCATTGAATGTTGATTGAGTAATTATCTTTTTTACGCCGGCCAGATCAATGACATCACTGTAGGTGGAACATGTGTCTAGAATCGTATTCGCTGTTAATTTCAAATGGAGATAAAAGTTTTTCTTTGTGCATATAATAGTTATTAGTATTATATAAAGCTAATAATGAATATATCGAGAAATGACGTGCACCATTTTTATTTCTGTACTTATAGAGAATAGTTTGGGATATAAAGCATTACGGGTTATCAAAATTACCGGTAAATGCGCTAATTGCACGTGTCGTCTGTGACACGTTAAATGGATCTACGGCATGATACGGCATTTCAAATTCACTCTAAAACATTCCAATAACAAATGACTAATCTATAACAACGCAAGACGATAATTCGGTGATTATGATTATGCCTGTCACATGTTAGTTAATTAAACCAACACGTACACACCTGCCAACTGGTGGTGTGTATTGTATAGATAAAGTATATAGTATGTGTTGTGCAAAGGTTGTAATTGAACAATTGAAAACCGTTTTTGGCTTTCGGATACTTAAAGCTCAATAACTGAATTAATTTTAATCATATTGGAAAGGGTAACCCTTGGCTACAAGCATTAAAAAATTACTCAAGCCTATTTCATGTATTCTTTAACGGAATGCCTATAACTTTTAAACTTTAAAGTCTTGAACGTTTAATTAAATTCTTAACCATATGGAACTTACTGGACGAACACTTACAAATAATCTTCAACATTCTGCTTTGCTTTGATATGTATACGAACTATGTAGATCTGTAACAATTATTAAAACGAGAACGTTCGATTTGCCGTGGTTTGACCACGGTTACATCTGGTTTGCAACTGATCTTCTGTCCTACTGTATGAACTATGGTAAATAATAAACGGATTTCTTCGACTATAAACAAACTGTTTAAGTTTGGTTATTATAAACTTACCTGTGTGTTTGAAATCAACTCCGGTTAAATAAAACCCATTGCACAATTAAATACCACAACTAATTAACTAGGTTCTCAAACACACAGGTAAGTTTATAATAACCAAAGTTAAATAGTTTATTTATAATCGAGGAAATCCGTTTATTATTTACCAGAGTTCAGACAGTAGTTAAACTCACCGTTCAAACTTTGATCAACGTGTAGAGATAACATGGTGATGGAGCCCGACCCTCTATCCACCATATTTAAAATATAACACGTACCATCACCACCATGGTGAAATAATTTACATCCAGGGTACGAGGTACATTTCAAGGCACATTTGGTCAACGACACGTCTTCAAAGGAAACAGAGTAATCCATAGTAACGCGACTACCTAAGTTAATGTCCATGTAGAAATTCTCGTTCGCGTCTGTTATGGAGATGAATAAGCAAATCAAGCTAATGTAAAAGAGACCTATTCTGGACATTTCTGAATAAATTTGATTATGCTTAATAAAACGTCAAATCTCGTTACGGAGTAGAGTGAGCACACTACTGGTCGATTCACCATCACGAAACTTACTACAAGTTAAACAAAACGTGAAGTTGTAGACCTGTTAAGAAAGCACTGTCAGACATAAATCGAAACGGCTTCACTGTGAATGATTCCGTGATTATCTGTATTCAATAAAATCTATAAACTATTTAACATACATCCATGGGGTGACCACGATTTCTTATTATCTGCCCTGGTCTTGGTTGTAGTTTGAGTCTGAACCAATCAAAACAATTTCACAATCTATTCTTACTGATGAGACAGCCTTCGTTTGTAAGTGTAAATGACCCTATTCGTGTCGATTTACTAAATGATATATGTAAATACATGTAATGTATATATTTCAAATTCATTTTTATACGCCCACATTTTCATGTGGACGTATTATGTCGTCGCCCCTGTCCGTCCGTCCACAATTGTTTCTGGACTCTCTACAGGTCACAATTCTTGTCCGATTTTGACGAAGCTTGAAATATAGGTTTATTCTCATCAGATCTCGCCTGCTTTCAATATTGGCATGTATCGGATCGAAACTTCATGGATTATGACCCCCTGATTGTACGAAAAATCACGTCTTTAGCTTGTGGACCCTATAGAGGTCACAATTTTGAACCGGTTTTGATGAAACTTGACATGCATTTTTATAACCAAAAGAGCTTGCTTCCTTTCTATATTTGCGCCTGTAGGAATGTTATTTCCTGAATTATGGCCCCTGATTGTCCGAAAAATCACCTATTTTAGTTTGTGGTCCCTCTGGAGGTCACAATTATTATAGGATTTGAAAAAGCGTTTGATTATATTACCGATGAGTTCGAATTTCGTATTACACTCAAAATCGCCTTTGTTTAGCTTGTGGTCCCTTTGGAGGTCACAATTATTATCCGATTTGAAAAATCGTTTGATTATATCACGGTTACACCCTAAAGAAAGTCGAGTTAAAATTTCGGGAAAATCGGACCAAAATTGCCATACAAAATGGCCGCCGTTTGTACGCGAATACTGTTAAAAAATGGTATATCATGGTTGTGGACCCTGTATAGGTCTTAATTTTTAATTTGATTTTGATGAAACTTGAAATGCATGGTTATAACCCAAAGATCCTGGGTTCTTTCGTTATTTGCGCATATCGGATCGTAACTTCCTGAATTATGGCCCCTGATTGTCCTCAAAATTCCCTTTTGTCCCTATGGAGGTCACAATTATTATCCGATTAAAAAAAAACCCCGTTTTTATCTATCACCGTTACATTCTTCGGAAGGTTGAGTTTATCTATCACCGTTTGTACCCATATAGTGTCAAAATATGGTATATCTAAGTGTGGACCCTGTAGAGGTCACAATTTTGATTCGATTTTGATGAAACTTGAAATAAATGTTTATAACCCAAAGATCTTGATTCTTTTTGATATTTGCGCATATCAAATCGCAACTTAATGAATTATGGCCTTTGATTGTAGGAAAAATTCACTTTCGGTATTGCTTGTTCTCTATCCATCTCTCGAAAATGTGGACGTATCCTGCCTGGCAGTGCCAGCTTACTATCTTTTCCTTTGGCGTCCGAAGATTTTAAATGTATTTAACGTTAAAGTCTATAATTCTGTTATTGCTGTTGTAGAAATCAGTATTATATAAAATTGATAAACATTTGATGGTTAGTACGTGCGTGTTGTATCATAAAACCTGTCATTAAGTCAACTTGTACGTGACAAGGAGTAGGGTCGCCTGTCAAACCTCGTGGGTTTTCTCCGGATCCTCCGGTTTCCTCCCACTGCTTAAGAACCCTTCGAACAAGCGAATTATTAAAATAAATTATGTGGACGTTAAACCCCATTTCTCTCTCTATCTCTCTCTCTATCTCACTCAGGGTCACCTTATCCTATTTGATGACCGGTCACACCCTGCTCAAGATCGTAACCAGCAACTTTCGCGTTCGCGACCAACACCGGTATCTCTAGGTTATCGAATCAACGCCTTAATAACTGAGACACCATTGCGATTATTGTTGACTCTTTGATGTAGATTACAATATATGCCGGGTATTGGTAAATATTCCTGCGGAAGGATCAGGAAGTAAATAGGCTTGAATTAGGGAAATCAACAACGAAATATTATGTTAGATAAAATATAGTGTTGACAGTTCTCGCTATAATAGTCAAAAACTAGAAAATGTAAATGCATGAATGAATGAAATGGGGTTTAACGTCCTACTGTCATGCACTTAACCTGAGCTAATTGAAGACGGGCATACGCCATTCAGTGCTATGAGAGAAATTTTGCCCGGGCAGCGGCGCTACGGCCTACTCTTATATCGAATTCCAACTGCCAAGAGATCTTTTACGTGCACTTCAATGTGTACACGGGACCTCGGTTTTTCGTCCCATCCGAACGACAAGTCAGCTGTTCTGTCAGGCCCTCCTTCTGCATCACTGACAAGGGGAAATCACGTCGGAAAATCGAGATGAACTTTCTCGGCCAATGCAGGGATCGAACACCCGACCTCCAGGCTAGCGAACCAGCGCCTTATCCACTTAGCCACCGTGATACCCAGAAATTGTAAAGGTAGTTTGCTGAAAATTTCAGTCAAATTGATCCAATCTAAACCAAGAGTTGAGACAGTGAATTTTCTGCCTAGCATCGAAGTCATTACTAAAGTCGGTACCATAGAAAGCACAGTCTCGGTTATCAATTTCATGACGTAATCATGCAAGCTGAGCAGCAAATCCAATCCTAATCCAATAAATATCGGAGGCTAGCGATGACACTGAGAGTTGATTATGGTCTGGATACGTTAATGTTGATAAATAATTTAGATAACATTTCAGGCCTAAAGAAAGACCTGCGATGTGCAGATTCAGCTTTTGCATAATGCATTTTTAATTATGATCGAAAAGTTAAGAACATAACATAGGCCAGGGAATGAACAGAGATGGCTTGTCTTAATTAATATAGAGTTATTTCCCTTTTATCATCTCGCTATCGCTGGAGTTAGATCTTAATGTTGAGGTCACCTGCAGACTTCATCCAGGACACGAGATGTAAACAGGGATAGAGCTAACTCTAAATAAAGAGACTATCCCTTACCCAAACCCACAATCCTCGACAACAATGACGTGCCCTAACCCTGTATATACATAAATGATTGTGGTATTTTTTTTGTGAAACGTTATTTAATTTGTCTCGAACAAATCTCCATATATTTTGCGCAATTTAGCCCAGTCATTTCGTTAATTTTTTATTATCTATATTCCAGTTGCATGGGGAAAATCACACGATGTCAAACTATTTTTAAATAACATTGACATTAAACCGTTCCAAACAGGAAAAATGACACCCTCTGATTACGCCAGTTAGCTACCCCGTAAATTACTCCGTTAACCTACCCCTTATAAACTACAGCAGTGTCAAAGTTAAATCTTTAGTAGGAATTTCAGTGTTTTTGTTATTTAGATATATATACAAGATATAGCACCATAACATACAAATATTTACAGAGAAAATGTGTATACCAGAATAAAGGACAATAAAGTTACTATGTTAATATACAGTAATTATTTTAACGCTATAGAATCCATTGTAAAATATATACAATAATAATATATAGTTATTAGTAAAATATATACCATGATACTATACAGTATTAGTAATTTATTAGTAAAATATATACCATGATAATAAACAGTAATAAATTAGTAAAATATTCACCATGATAATATACAGTTATTAGTAAAATATATACCAGGATAATGTACAGTAATTAGTAAAATATATACTATGATAATAAACAGTAATAAATTAGTAAAATATATACCATGTTGATATACAGTAATTTTTTAGTAAAATATTTGCCATGATAATATACAGTAATTAGTAAAATATTTGCCATGATAATAAACAGTAATTAGTAAAATATTTGCCATGATAATAAACAGTAATTAGTAAAATATATACCATGATAATATACAGTAATTAGTAAAATATATACCAGGATGATGTACAGTAATTAGTAAAATATTCACCATGTTGATATACAGTAATTAGTAAAATATATACCATGATAATAAACAGTAATTAGTAAAATATATACCATGATAATATACAGTAATTAATTAGTAAAATTTATACCATGATAATATACAGTAATTAGTAAAATATATACCATGTTGATATACAGTAATTAGTAAAATATATACCAGCAGGAGGACCCGGAGAAAACCCACGAGTCTGGACAGGCGACCATACTCCTTGCCACGTACGACCCGGGATTCGAAACCATGTCACGTGCTAACCATTCGGCCATCCAACCCCCCGATGCTAGCTAAACACGAAGCCACCTGAAGAGCCTTCGCAAGCAAAATACCTCTATGTAAGACAATGTCATTTGGTATCTAGAATGTAATATTGTATTAAATTCATATTTTATAATTGTAATTTTAATTGTAACTCATGGCCAGGTTTAATGGCGTAATATTATGTAAGATTTATTAAACTGTACAAACAGTGTATAGCCGACATGTCTTAGATATAAGACTTAAGCTCGAAAGATTATTTTAAAACACCCATTGTTCAGGGATAAGAGGTGTGAAATATTAATGATGGGTTCCCATTGTTCCGTCGACCTGCTATAATAACAGACACCCAAGTCATTTGGATGTTCTGATGTTCTTTGTTCTAAATTAGCAATTCTATCTGTCCTGGCAATCAAACCCAACGTGCCTAGAGTATCCAATCAGCTCACTTGTTTATATAACATGAAAACCTGACAATCAATCAGGATTGTTTACCAAGAGCATGTGTCAAATGTGCCTGCTTGTTATAAAAGGGCGTGGTTCGACAGGTAACGGCAATTCGGGTTTTCTGCGACCTAGAGAGAACGTGGCCGAAAACAGAGCAGATAGATGTCATGAAATGTAGTTGTAAATATGTTATCCGGTCTTTGTAAATATGTTATCCAGCAGTTGTAAATATGTTCCAGTATTAAAATCTTATGCCTTATCAATGAGTTTATGTATTATATTACATCTACGCGAAATATCTTTAGCAATTGCCCACTGTTTCCATTTAATAAAACCCTAATATACTTTATAATAATAATAATAATAATCACGTCATTTTACAAGGGTAGCAAATTACGCCTGAGGCCTTTTTCAAATTTGGCCCTTGGCACAGATCGTGCGAATGATTTCGATCATTACTGCAGGAAGAAACCGAAGAACTCGGGGGAAACCTGCCTGATCGGACGGGAGACCGAATATCCCTCTCACTTACAACGATAAAGTTCATGCCCTGAGCTGGGATTGAACCCTCGTTGCATAGGTGAGAAGCCGCCTCTCTATCGCCACGGCTATCCGACCAGCTATTTAAACCTGTATTGGTCGCTTTAGAATCATCCAGCAGATTAGTTAGCGTTGTACATGCCTTGTGATGGCGGAAATCCGGCAGAGTTCGATAAAACACTAAATTATATCAAAGACATTATTGACGGTACTACGTGTGACAATTATGTTTTCACACAGACATTACCCGAATCATATCAACTCAAACTATAAGGGGATCACGGTGGCTAAGTGGATAAGGCGCTGGTTCGCTAGCCTGGAGGTTGAGTGTTCGATCCCTGCATTGGCCGAGAAAGTTCATCTCGATTTTCCGGCGTGATTTCCCCTTGTCAGTGATGCAGAAGGAGGGCCTGACAAGGACAGCTGCCTAGTCGTTCGGATGGGACGAAAAACCGAGGTCCCGTGTACAAATTGGAGTGCACGTAAAAGATCCCTTGGCAGTTGGAATTCGATATAAGAGTAGGACGTAGCGCCGCTGCCCGGGCAAAATTTCCCTCATTGCACACTGTGGCGTATGCCCGTCTTCAATTAGCCCAGGTACGGTGCTTAAGCGTAGGACGTTAAACCCCATTTCATTTCAAACTATAAGGCTGAATAGATTTATATCCCTTAATACTTTTAGAGGTGCCTGGAAGGAATGAATGAAATGGGGTTTAACGTCCTACGCTTCTGCACCTAACCTGGGCTAATTGAAGACGGGTGAGGTGCTTGGAACTTTAAAGACATTTGAAAGCAAAATAAACTATGAAAACCCCACTATAGATCACTTTATTGTATCAGAAAATTTGTTAAATATTTTTCTTACTTACAAATCTATACATGATGGCGATAATTTATCTGATCACGCTGCTGTATCTATTATTGTAGATATTCCAGTGGAATATGGGGGGTTGGGATTGCCTGGTGGTCTTGAGTCCCGCGCTTCGACCTCTAGCTGGCCGGCCAACTCTGGCTTGCGGCTGTGGTTTCGAGCCTTGGTGTGAGCGTATGTGGCAAGGAGATAGGGCGCTTTCTCTACCTCGCAGGTTGTCTCCGGGCACTCCGGTTATCTCCCACTACTAATGATCCCTACGCGCAAGCGAATTATTGAAATCAAATTAAACCATATGTTAGCCCCGAAATGACCTAGTTGTGTTGAGTGGGCGTTAAACCCAATTTTTTTCTCTCTCTCTCTCTCGAGTGGAATATTATGAACATTTCCAGTCGTATCAATCTCCCCGGGGTCCTCAAATGGCAGGAAGCAACGAGTGAACAGATTAAAATTTACTGATCATTGTAATATGAACTTTTATCAAATATATGTGTTCGAACTGAAGTTTTATATTACCACAACACTATTTGTACCGAGCATCAATCATTGCTAGATCGTTATTTGGAAGATCTTATTCAAGCAAGTGTAGTAGCCTCCAAAAAATGTATCACTTCTTTTGATGTTAAAAATAAACAAAACGTAATTCCAAGCTGGAATGAGTTAGTTAGAGATGAACGTAGCAAATCCGATTTTTGGAACAATGTCTGGAAATATATTGGTCGTCCAAAATCAGGGCATGTTGCATGCATTAGACGCCAGACAAGGGCAAACTATCATCAGGTGCTCAAATCTGTCCAAAAGATTAAAGATAAGATACGCTCTAACAAGATAGCTGTGAAAACTTATTGACTAATAGAACCAGATACTTCTGGAAAGAAATTAACAAAATCAATAACACATCTCACTCTTTCCAAACAATATTAACCGTCATATTGGTTGCGAAAATATTGGAAATATTTAATTTCTCACGGCTTAATCCATTGATAATGTCCCAACTAGGAAAAAATGGCACTTTAATTAAATTTCGTAAACCATAAAGATGGCGGTGGTCTTAGGGAGCCGCGTAAAAAGATGGAATTTCAATTCTTTGTATATACTGAATGTAATCTAACCTTTCTTGGACTGATATTCCGTTTTGGATTCATGCGTGAATTTTTGACCATACGATCTGTATATAAACCAAGTGACGTAATAGTTTTAATTCCACACTTGTACTAAGATTATGGTCCCCTGTCCAACTTGGTGGGTTTTCGCCCGCTCCTCCAGTTTCCTCCAACTGCTAAAGACCCCTACGAGGATACGAATTAGTGAAATACATGTAACATTGAAACATGAGTTAGTCCCGAAATGACCTAGTTTGTGTCGAGTAAATGTTAATCATCTCTCTCTCTCTCTCTCTCTCTCTCTCTCCCTCTCTCTCTCGGTTGTAATGGTTGTTGTTGGGATATAAATTAGGAACGACATGGAAATGCGGGCGAATAAAATCCTCCCAATTGGTCCTGTGTATACTGTAAACTTCTGCGACAAAAAAGCCTCCATTGAACAAGGGCAGCCAGTTTGGAATTTCAAATGACTAACTTAATTTCTTTTAGAATAACTGACCATGAACTGAGATTCGGGGTAAAATTTGGACCAGTAGAACGTTGGTTTTCTAACCTTGAAGTCCCGTGTTCAATCCCTGCATTGGCCGAGAAAGTTTATCGGAATTTTCAGGCGTGGTTCCCCCTTGTCAGTGTTTCAGGACGGGCTGCCTGGCAAGGGACAACGTATATTCGTTTGGGGGGCGGGGGACAAAAAATAGGTCCCGTGTACCCATCGGTGTACACGTAAAAGCTCATTTAAGAGTAGGTCCTAGCGCCGCAGTCTGGGCAAAATTTCCCTCGTAGCACATTGTATGGCGTATGCTCGTCTTCATTAGCTCAGTCCGAGCAGAACAGTAGGGCATTAAGCCCCATTTCGTTTCCTGGATAACCCATAGATAAGGCAATATATATCCCCATAGTAACAAAATGATATATTTAAGCTATAGAATGATAATAAGTGATGTTGTATGCACTGCCATTTAGGGTGGCCCGACCCCCAGTTACCCCATTCTGCTATGAACCATTGTAACACTACTCCCCATGCCATTCCTTATTAGTTCAATTGGCGCAGACGGAGGGCATTAAACCAAATGTTTCATTTGTTTATCGATCGGGATGGGTGGGCGGGGTTTATAAGATGTATGTAAAAGATGATTGACAGTTGACAAACCTGCCATTGAACACAGGGGCTGTTTGTCAACACCAGCGCGAAATTTAAAATTCTCGATGCCATGTGTTCTATTGTTGACAAACATAGAACAGCCAATCAGAGCGTCGGAAGACATTTACCGCGGTCTCAGTATGACGTTTCCGTTCGGCCATGAGACACCCTGCTGGACATTATAGATTTCTCTGACATTTTCGGAAGATTAAATGAGTTCAACTGTGTTGAGGATGAAATAAACATTACAATGGTCGAGATTAATTATGTTTTATGTACAATTAGACAGTTAATGGTTACAAATCTGTCTTTAAAAAGTGTGAACAACGTATTTTTTCTCAGAGAGTCATCCCTTGTTGTTTTTATATAGAAGAAAGGGGGTGGGGGTGCAAGGGTATTGATTCGTCCCCCTGTGATGCAGGTCGCATTTAGTAAAATTGCCTGATTTAAGTTTCTCCACACTGTTTCCGCTAAAACAATTTATGAATGCTTTAAACATAATTTATTACATGATTTCAAATAGTTAACGTGGGTACAAGTTTTGGAATTGACAAAATAATTAACAAGTAGAAGTTTTACACTTCACATAACCTTTGTTAAAATATAAAATGCAAGAGCAATCTTTGTAACAAGGCGGCTGGTCGGGTAAAGTTGCGCCGATTTCGGATAGCTTACAATAAGTAGAAGCTCGTTTTACCAGTTTTGTTCCTGGAACATAAATATATAGACTACATAATCACATACTTGTCACGTGTCCGCTTTAGATCATAACATCTGTCATTGGGTAAAGCGGCGTGATGTCAATCACAAGCTTCGTCGTGAAAAGAGAGAGTGAGAGAAATGGGGTTAAACGTCCACTCAACACAACTAACATATGGTTCAATTTTATATCAATAATTCGCTTGCGCGTAGGGGTCTTTAGCAATGGGAGGAAACCGGAGTGCCTGGAGGGAACCCACGAGGTTGAGAAGGCGCCCATATCTCCATGCCACACACTCTCACACCAGAGCTCGAAACCACAGCCGCAAGTCAGAGGTAGACGACCAGCTAGAGGTCGAAGCGCGGTACTCTAGACCACTTGGCCATCCCAACCCCCCCATGTCGTGAAGGTTGCATGCCAAACCTTGTGGGATCCAAACCTCTGTAATTCTCAATAAGGCTGTTGAACATGAATGATTTTTTCTAAAACCAGATTGAAATTCCAATTGCCAAGGGCCATTTTACGTGAACGCCAATATGTACACGGGACATCGATTTCTCCTTCCACCCAACGACAAGACAACTGTCATTGTCAGATCCTCAGTCCTGTGCCATTGACAAGGAACGTTATCAGCCAACCCGGGGAGCGAACGCGGGATCTCCAGACTTGCTAGCCAATGTCTTACTCACTGAGAGACTACGACTCCCTAGGTTGAGGTCGATTTACCAGCATGGATAAAACAAAGAATAACAATACCTGACTCTTTTGATCCAGCATCATTACTTAGTAAACTTGCACCTGTAATAGAAAACAAAACAACATTAATTTTGAAGTTTATCTTAGAGTATCAATATATTGTTATCTATTTATAATAACTAACCACCTCCAACCTTTACCAAAAGTTGAAACAAGCTATATTATCTACAAACGTATCTCACACACCACCTCAAACCTTTACATGGAGTTAAAACATACTATATTATGATCATCTATAAATCTATCTTACACACTGACTACAGACAGCCTTTACAAGGAGTTAAAACATACTATATTATGATCATCTATTAACTTATAGAACTTTACCAAACCTACACATTTCTTAAATACGACGTTTGAAAACTTTAATTCTTCAATTGGTAGACTACCAAAATAACGTATCTTTACAGTGGTACTATGAACGCCAATTGTAGCCATTTTATTTCTCTAATACAACGTTTGAAAACTTTAATTCTTAAGTTGGTAGACTACCAAAATAACGCTTGCGTACAGTGGTACTATGAAGGCCAATTGTAGCCAATTTATCGTCGGGGAGGTAAGAATTATTAAACGCAAGAAAGCAAAAAGTATGTAACAGTAAGTAGTACATGTATTGTACAGAGATATAAACAAGGGCCATTATTCAAGAAGAATGCAAGTACCATAGTTCATCATGTCAACATTGATTTCCAACTGTCAACGATTCTGAAAACCAACGTGTCACGACCGGGCTATTCAAACAATTTTCTTGTCGTCTGTCCTGCACGAATTGGACAGCCGACTGGAATCGAGCCCGAGACCTACTGGCGCCATAGTAACCAATGTCAAGTGTACATGTTGGTGTATACGTAAACGAACCTTTGACAGTAGACATATGCCCAGCTGTCCGAGACGACGTGCCGCTGTACTGATAAATGCAGAAAAGTAGGGTGTTAACCCACATTTAATGTCTAGTACATCTGCCGAGACTTGTTTTCTATATGATAGAAACATCAGATTAAAAATGCTAATAATACTTACTGGATACCAGTGCGATGAAACAAAGTACAAGAACTAACAGTAAAACTTGCATGATGACCAATAACAGTTCTGTATCGTCAATACGATAGGCGGGCATATTTATAGGACTAGAGAACTATTATCAATGTACAGATCATTAAGCAATTATCCAACCACTGAAAGGCACAGAACACACCCAAAAGGGCGAGTGGCGAACGTCAAAACAAAAAATACACTGTTAAAATTATATGTACACATGGTTTGTAAACTTACATTTAAAACGACGTAGACGCATAGGAATACAAGGCTTATGTAAACTTACATCAAATTTAATGTAGTAATACAACCATATGTCAGTTTACAACACGTGAATTGTATATTAACAAAAATGCCGCTGGAAATATTATTTTTTACATAAAATTGTAAATTTACCTACAAATAGTGATCATATAGGTTACCCCCCCCCCCCCCTGTGACCACATATCGAATATTATACATAATATTTACTGTTCTCTTTCAGCCGGTTTAGTCCATTTTAGAGAACTAAGTTATTCAAAATCTGAATGCAGCGAACTTGTTAATAAAGACAGGCATGTGCCATACATTGAGCTGTGTAGGGCATTTTGCTTGGACGTTGTCACCGACACATTCCATTATAAGGAGCAGAACAGTATCACATTAAACCCCATTTCACATATCTTTACAATATCGAATGTTGTTTTACATGCTCGGTGAACGTTCCGCAAAACTTTCTGTGTTCGCCAGGAAAGAAGCTAGGAATAATTAGCCAAGCGGAGACAAACACATTCCTTTTAATAATGTTACCTGGTTTTTGTCGAGTGGACGGTAAACTCCATTTTCACTCTGTCTACCAACTAAGCCACATTAAGGGAAGTACATAACCTGGAAAAGAGGGGCCGAGTGACTTAAGCTGTGCTTTAGATCTTGAGCCAAGGGGCCCAGTTCCTATAGAAAATTCTTAAAGTAAGCACAAGGTCATTCTTCACTTTTACTTACGTAAGAATCTGATAAAAATACCGTCCCTAGAAAATTCTCAAGACCATTCTTAC
The DNA here is from genome assembly GCA_917208275.1 of Patella pellucida. Taxonomy (NCBI): domain Eukaryota; kingdom Metazoa; phylum Mollusca; class Gastropoda; family Patellidae; genus Patella; species Patella pellucida. The sequence goes on along the minus strand of OU795042.1, from coordinate 64,862,023 downwards.
GTAAGCACAGGTCAAGTATAAGTCTAAGTACATTGTGACTGGTAATGCATGCTCACCTATGGAAGTCTATAACTACCATTCATAATTTCTACTTTCCGCCTCTTTAAAACACGAAAGTCGAAAAGTCGAAAGGCAAAAAGTCGAAAAGTAGAAAACGAAAGTCGCCAAGTCGAAAAGTAGAAAGTCGAAAGTCGCCAACACGGTATACAAGCCAAAATCAACGCGAAAATATGAAATTAGGAACTTTTTTTTTTCCTAATTTTTTATTTTCGACTTGCATTTTGGCTTGTATACCGTTTAGAAATCGGGCCCTGGATTCGATCCGACACTAAAAGGTGACAAGGCGTAGGATCCCCTGTTTTATCCTGCCATTTCTAAACACCCGATGCTTTATGTCATTGAGAGAGAGCGAGAGAGAGAGGGGGGAAAGAGAGAGAATAAAAAGAATCAAATTCTGAAAAAATAATTGAATTGTGTATGGAAAATGCCACCAGTATTATTCAACAATCTACATATATTAGATTCAGTTTGATATTTTCAAATAATCAATAAGTTTATGACACAATATTATTTCATCGGTTTGAAATATAAATAATCTTCCTTTCTCATATTTCTGAGCTGAGAACTGTGTCCTATACTTGAGTCTTGTTGGCATATTTAATAAAGGTATTGGTCCTAGGCATCGCCAGGTCTCTACGTGCTGCTAATCCAATCCACCTCTTTGTCTCTGCGTGCTACTAATACAATCCACCTAATCCAATCCACCTCTTTGTCTCTGCGTGCTACTAATCCAATCCACATCTTTGTCTCTGCGTGCTACTAATCCAATCCACCTCTTTGCAAACTTTATTAAGAAAGTATCACCCCTTAAAACAGCATCCAAAAAGCCAAGAACTAGTCGACCTACGACCTAAGTGTTCGAACCCCTGGTTGTCCGTGACAAGGAGTAGGGTCGCGTGTCCAACCTCGGGGGTTTTCTCTGGGCCCTCCGGTCCCCCCACTGCTAGAGACCCCTACGCGCAAGGGAATTATTGATATAAAATTAAAACGAAATGACCTAATTTGTAGAGTGGACGTTAAACCCCATTTCTCTCTCTCTCTCGCTCCCTCTCTCTCTCCTTCTCTCTCTCAGGTTTGTTCATCGGGGTGTTTAAATAGTAAATTGAACTAGTTTCATTCTCAATCTAAGAAACGATCATCAAAAGGGACTGGTATTTCTCACAAAGAGTACCTGCCAAGTTTCATATTGATTCTTTCCGCTAATCAGAGAGAATACCGAGAAGTGGCGCTAGTGTAAAAAGTTTATACTTAATTAGCCTGGCCAAGGCAAGTATCTTAAGAAGCCGCCACATCTAAGGTGAATTCATTATATGAATAAATTAAACAGATGACCGAATGTTAATTTCACGTGTAGAATTTATTGTTTCCATATTGTCTATTTTGTTATTTTGGATTCCTCTTAAATCGGGTTGCTGTAAAATCTGGTCTGTTTTAAAGTACGTAATGTTAGCAGGGGCGCAGATTGCCAAAAATTAGTGGTGGGGACAGTCCATGCGTGGGCGCAAAAGACTTTTTTAGCTCAATTTACTCGCTTACATCCTACATAGCAAAGAGGGGTTGGTTGTCTATTGCGTCAGTTGACGTGATTTCGATTACCCGGTCGCACGTGACAAGGAGAAGGGTGACCTGTTCAACCTTGTGAATTTTCTCCGGTTTCCTCCCACAGCTAAAATCCCGACCCGCAATCGAATTATTGAAATAAAATTGAACCATATGTCAGTCCTGAAATGACCTACTTTGTGCCGAGTGGACCTTAAATCCCGTTTTCTCTCTGTCTCTCTCCTCTCTGTCTCTCTCTCTCTCTCTCTCTCTCTCTACATATCAGACAAAATTTGAAATATACTACCAAACAGGACATGATTGATTTTAAAACACGTTTGAAATGTCTACGAAACACATGTGCAATTATTCTGGACTTTAAATATACATGTATATGCAAAATAACATTTAAATAAATCAAAAATTTACATCCTTTGATCCTGCGTGTTTTAAGTCCATTAGACAGAAATATTTTTCTGGTTCTGAGCTGCCTTTATTATTACACACCCATTTATGTCCCATCATCAGTATTTTAATAGGGGGACCATAGACCATAGTGGCTAAGTCTGTAAGCAGGGTGGCCTGGAGGTCGGGTGCATTGGCCGTGAAAGTTCATCCAGATTTTCCGGGCAAAATTTCCCTCATACCGTTCTTCATTTGTCCAGTTTCGGAGCAGAACAGTAGGGTATTAAACCCTTTATCATTTTTTATTTTTGAAGTTTTTCCATTCTGTCAATTAAAAATGGCCTTTATTTCATAGAAATTGACAGAAAACTATAGCAGGTAGGATAAAATTGATATAAAGTCGGCTGCCATATTTGCTGACATCATAGTGGATTACCCTACCACGTGGTGAGTGTCCACCCATGTTCAGAATATTTACTTCGGCACCCACTAAACATTTCTTTAAAACATTGTCCACATTCTACATAATATATACCAGTTCGTTTAATATAACTTTTGGGTCAACAAAAACTTATAATATTTTGTATGTTTGCTCAAAATATTGGATCGGGAAAGATGATAATAACGGAAATTAAATTCATACGAAATCGACCGTGGAGATAGTTAAATTTGTGTAATCAATCATAACATAAAACCTATTTTAATATATTTTACAGTGAGTCATAGTCCTGTAGATATACGTTCCCATTAGGGCAGTAGTAGAGAGAGATCCCAACCCTGGCCTCCCCACCCCTAGGAAAATCATCCCGACTCCCCGACTAGATTTTTTACCCATTACCAGACTTATGGTCTATGTTACACAGAGTTCAGTCCACCAATATTGTGCAGCTATGTGTTTTCTTTTCTAGAATTGATCTGTCTGAAATGAACTGTTGTTAACCAGGGTTCTTCTGAAACTTGTCGGTTTAACGCGTACGCGTTAGATCAAAGGGTCTGGCATTTAGTCAAGTATACGTTTCGCACCACCCCCACCCGCCCCCATTTTAACCTTGTGGGTTTTAAACTTGCGTAATCAATCATTAACATAAAATGGACTTCAACATATAAATTTCATTTAGTAATAAATGTAACTATGGTATTTTACCACCCGATCCAGCAAAGTTACCTACTACTATAAGGAATCTGTTACTAACAAAAACCTTATACTACTGGTAACAACGGCAGGCCGTCCGTACCGTACGGTACAGTAATATCTTATACTAGTAGATAACAACGGCCGGCCACTTAACAAGGGACTGGGTTATCTCGTCTTTCTCGCTCGGTATTGTGAGTTATCTCTCCCGGACCAATTTCTGGCGCGAGATCGATTGTATTGTGCGTAATTTTTATTTTACTGCGCTAGCCTAGGGTTCGACTACGAAGCAGGCCTGTTGTAACTGTGTAACCTATCCCTGCTCTGTACGCTACTCCTCAGGTCACAGTACACTGGGTTATGTGGAGAGATCAGGTTTGTTATCTTGATTATCTAGCTCTACTCTAGCCTAGCCAAGGCCTAGTTACTAGTAGGTTGAATAGAACTGTAGCTAGGCTACATGGTAGGTAGGTTTCTTAGAAAATGAAATAAAACAACAGCCTTTAAAAGGGTGATCCATGAACAGGGTGCAATTATTAGGCGGTTATGAGTACCGGTACGTCAGGAGTACAGTAGTTGAGTAGGAGTAATAAAATTTAGTAGGCCTACATCAGTACATCAGAATTGACAGAATCAATGGGAATGAATAGGCCTACAATAGTCAACATTAAACTAAAAACTGCTAGGCCTAAAAGCTCAAACCCGGTGTCTCTAAAACTATAAGTAAAAAGGAACAAGAGACAGCACACAAAATTGTATCTACTAATCTAAGACTAAGATAAAATCCAAATTTTAGTAGATATATAGGCCTACTTCAATTTTGATTGGCTAACTAAGCACTAAAATCAATCTTATATTATCAAATCAAATTGGGGATCATGTGTCTAAGTGGGTAAGGTGCTGGCTCGTTAGCCTTGGGGTCCGGTGTTCGATCTCTGCACTGGGCGAGATAGTTCTTCTCGATTTACCCTTTTTAGTGATGCAGACTGAAGGCCTGACAAGGACAGCTGTCTAGTCATTCGGAAGGTATGAAAAACCGAGGTGCCGTGCACACGCATGCATGTAAAAGATCTCTTGGCAGTTGGAATTCAGTTGCTGCCCGGGCAAAATTTCCCTCATAGAACACTGTATGGCGTATGCCCGTCATCAATTAGCCCAGGTTAGGTGCAGAAGCGTATGACGTTAAACCCCATTTCATTCATTCATTCAAATCAAATTACTAAAATTTGGATTTTCATCTTCGTTAAAATTTCGAGAAACTGGGCCCCGGACTGATAGGTAGCCTATATCAAAAAAAAAAGATCACAAAAACAAAATTTCAAAACTCAAAACTTTTGATACTTTTGGCTAGACAGTAGGCCCTACTGTGTGGGTGGGATACAAAGGGGGTTGTTGCTTTAAGGCTTCATTCTGCAAAGACTAACAGAATCATTATCTCACATATGATTTCTTTCTGACGCTAATATTGGAGGATAAATATATAATAGTTTGAATTGCAAAGCTTTGGTCTGTTATTATTTCAGAAGAATAAAGAAGCATTTCCAGCTGATATATTAATCAAATTAGAAGAGGCGTGGAAGGTTGGAATGATATCATCCTGTAGAGGCTGCTAAAGAAAAATATTTTCAGTCTGTGGTGAGACTGGGTTATCAGAAATATGTGTCAAATCAAGGTATAGCACTATAGCTTCAGTTTTATTTTAAGTAAAATATATACATAGGCCTAGTTATCTTGAGAAGGACTTAAAAGTTTCAGTTTTAATTCTACTGTATATTCCTGCTCCGCCAGACATCAAATTTCATTCCATTTGTATGTATCTATCATAGTAGTGATCTAGCTCAGTCAAAGCACATAGATATGATGCTTAATGGGTATCCTCTTTTGAGAAAATTCTTATGGCAGATTTTGTCGACAGTATTGATGTGATAGACAATTTAGACAAAATTTGAAAAGTACTTGTTCCCCATTCAGAATTCCCAGGAAGAATATTGACTCAATATCATGAAATTCTTTACCCTACTCTAAATGGGAGGTTGTATATCTGAATGGTTAGCGAGAGAGAGAGAAAAATGGGGTTTAAAGTCCACTCAACACAACTAGGTCATTTCGGGACTAACATGGTTTAATTTTATTTCAATAATTCGCTTGCGCGTAGGGGTCTTTAGCAGTGGGAGGAAACCCACGAGGTTGAGAAGGCCCCCCTATCTCCATGTCACATATGCTCACACCAGGGCTCGAAACCACAGCCGCAAGCCAGAGGTGACCGGCCAGCTAGAGGTAGAAGCGTGGCACTCTGGACCACTAGGCCTTCCCAATCCCCTGAATGGTAAGCATGTGCGTTGCCGCTGTATCATCATTAGGTCTGTCATTGAGTCAACTGGCAGGGTTTTCGATTCCCCAGTTGTACATGGCAAAGCGTGTTCATCCTTGTGGGTTTTCTCCATGTCCTCCATTTTCCTCCCACTGCTGAAGACCCCTACGCGCAAGGAATTGTTGAAATAAAATTGAACTATGTGTTAGTGCCAAATAACCTAGTTTGTGTCAAGTGGACGTTAAACCCAATTTCTCTCTCTCTTCTCCAAATGTATCCAGTATTAGAGTATTGATTAATCTATTTCTGTCAATAAACAAATATAAAATATCAAAGTAAATGCTGGTGATACATTATTAGAAAGGAATGCCATAAAAAAAAAATTATGTTTTTCAGAATGAAAAATGGCTATTTTGTTCAAAATTGGATTGGTAACAGACCGCAAGTGGTAAAACAATAAAACATGTACCAAACATATATTCCCAGTGCTGAGAGCAGTTATCCTGGTTAACGTATGAGATTTAATCTGTTAACGCTCTATGATGTCATATGGGCATATTCGGCTGGAAAATAATTGTACAGACCAGTGAACAGTCCTAATTCATGACATACATATGTACGTGTATATTATTCACAGATCACATTGCCACTGTTGTGTTACTTACCTTTGCCGGATCGCATATTTCCGACCGTAAATAACTTGTTAACTTAAAAAATTTAATGCATTAACCAGTTAAAGGAAATTTTCACTTGCTCTCAGCCCCGGCTATTCCCTATTTGCATGTTCAAATAAAAGAGGTAATATGGCTAGAAATAAGGCAGTAATAATGTCCTCTGTCGTGTTTATTTATATCAAATTGGCCTATGTGAAATAGGAATATAATTTCTTAAACAAGCTGAAACTTGACATGAATGTGACAGAGATTTAATAAACTGCATATGATCTAATTAAACTGTTGGAGGACATAGCATTAGACTTATAATGTCATTATTACCAAAAGTTGTGAAATTCCATCTTTGTCATTTTTATTGCAGTCTTTCTAGTCTCCACATTAGAATCGGGTAACTACTGGTACCACCTTGGAGGTTATGGAGTTGATGAGAATGGTGACAATCCAGTGATTTATTTCTACAGCTAAAGGCAGAACCATTCTTTACAGAAATTGAAAAGTTTGAGAGATTTATCCAGTCGTCCACCAGTAAGTCAGTAGTTTTATATCACAGCCAACTAGTGGTGTGACAGAAGCATGTCAGGCCCTAACTGTATTTGAATTGTCCGGGCCATTTAGTATTTGAACTAAGAATACCCGTACTGTGTTACGACACTGATAATGGTTATGATGAAATAAGGTACCAATTAGTTGTGGTTGTTTATTGTGATCTTCAGGATGCTCTCAACATAAAGAGAAAATCAAAATTTCATAGGACAGTTACTAGTTTTAAACTATGTTTTTAACCTTATAGGTTATAACCTTTAAGGTGTTGTTTCAAATAAGCCAATAAAATGTATATCATATCTAATTACAGTGTAAAAAGAAACATTAATCGTCTAGAAAAAACACCTGATGTAAAATGGCAGTCAACAGATGATCAGTTTGTCAAGCATCAATAATCCACCAGAATCAAATGAAAGCAAGAACTGCCTAACCTATTACTAATTTGAACATCTGGTCACATGAAAATCTGATCAGCACATCTTGATGATTTTTATTCTAATGATTCTATAAATAATGAATATTGTTCTTCCAGTCATTCTGTGATCATATAAATTCAAGATGACTTTAATTCTAGTGATTTCATGAAAAGGATTCTAATAGCTGGCAATTTTTAGAATTTAATTTGTAACTAAATGTTATATTATTATGTTAATATTAAACTTAATATGAACTAAATGAGATTCTGATGAATATAGAGAGAGAAATAGAGTTTAACGCCCACTGGACTCAAACTTGGTCATTTTGGGACTAACATATGGTTTGATTTTTTTTCAATAATTCCATTGTGGGTAGGGGTCATTAGCAGTGGGAGGAAACCGGAGGAACCGGAACAAAAGCCCACAAGGTTGGACAGTCGACCCCACTCCTTATCAGGTACAACAGGGGATTCAAAACCACAACAGTTGACTCAATGACAGGCTTTTTGATACAGCACATACATGCTAACCATTCCACCATCCATCCCCCCTCTGATGACTATGATTCTTCTAGTGAGTAATCCCATGAATTCATCTTCTTGACTTTGATTCTAGTGATTTCATGAATATGATTCTTATAACTAGCAATTTTTAGAAATTAATTTGTAACTGAATGTTATATTATATAAATATTAAACTTAATATGAACTACAGGAGATTCTGATATGAATATGATTCTTCTAGTGAATGATCACATCAATTCATCCTATCTTACTGACTTTATCCTAGTGATTTCATGCATATGATTCTATTAAATTGCTTATTTTTAGAATTTAATTTGTAACTGAATGTGATATGATGTTAATATTAAACTTAATATGTAATTATGTTAACAATGAACTTAAATGTAAATACAATGACATTATTTCTCACCACAGAAAATACTTTAAAAATGTCATTAAAACCATTGTTGAAATCTGTTTCTTTGGGCATACCTTCTAAATTTCGTGTTCCATAAATATTGATATAAATTTATTTTATTATGATGTGGAACCGAATGTATATTTATATCAAAATAAATCTTAACATATTATATTTAAATGCAAATGTGTGTAGTATTTTAATATGGAAATAAATATAAATTTATAAATATAATTTTTTTTTCTTTACCAAATTTTGTAGCTGGCATAAAACCTGATCATTAGGAGTCAAGGATTGACTTCACAAACATGTTTGATACTTCTTTGGTTGGCATTTGGTAATTGAACATAATAACACATGGTACAATTTTATGGATGTACAATTACTGAGTTTGATACTAAGCGTCGTTTCGGCGAGGATACTCTGTCTTTATTTGCCAACATTCATGTTTTTTGTATCATTTGCTTGATAAAGACGAGAGTATCCTCGTTGAAACGTCGCTTAGTATCAAACTCAGTTATTGTGTATCCATAAAATTGTACCTTGTGTTATGTATGATACTTCTTATATTGGGGAGATGCGGCTCAACGTTCGTTTCACTTAAAAGTGTATACTGGTATTTAAATGACCACGCTAATCGGGCTGTAATAGGCAAGATAAAATGGGGTTTAACCTCCTACTGTTCTGCTGCGACTGGACTAATGAAGGCAGGAATACACCATGCAGTGTGCTAAGGACATTTTGATTTAGCCTGGGAAGCGGCACTACGGCCTGAACTTATACTGAATTCCAACTGTCAAGTGTTCTTTTACGTGTACACGGGTCCTCGATTTTTCGTTCCATACAAACGATTAAACGTTGTCCACCACTAAAAATGGGGAACTCGGACGGAAATCCAGGTTGGCGAGCCAGAGTCTTAACTCACTGAGCAACTGTGACTAGCAGAGAAGGATAATTAATGTATCACACTGGTTATATCTATATATAATATATATATATATATATGGGAGACATCGCTTAACGGTGGAAGGTGAAGAGTGTGACTCCATTTCTATCCGAAATTTTACTGGTTCTTGTGAACTGCACAACAGTTGAAAACTACCCCATTTTTACCCGTAACTGGACATAACTTATTCTTGTTTGTTTTGGAGAAGGCCTCATCTCATTTACATTCAGATCGTATTTAACACGATTCCGAAATTCGAGAAAACTTCACCTAGTTTTGACCGAAATTGGAGAACGACCCCATTTCTATCATGAATTTGACCGTATTCACTGTTCTGGTAATTGAAGAATGCGTCTTCTCATTTCCAAGCAAAGAGCATTGAGAAATTTCCTTTGTCTTTTCGAAATTGCACCCGATTTCATTTGCTGTAGGTTAGGGAACACGCCTATACATTTCTTAGAAAAAAGGCACATTATTGTTCATAATTGCACTTAGATTTTCGCTAAAGCGGGAAACGTATGCAGGATTTTAAAAGACACTCTTTCAAGTTTCGGAAAATTACAGCGTTTGCCTTTTCATATCAATACACAAAATAGTTGAAAACGAACCCATTTCTATTAGAGATTTGACCATATTCACTATTTGACCCGATTCCAGTTTCAGTAAATTAGGAAACCACGGCGTGTGCCCAGGGCCGTACCTAGCGGCCCCAGACTCCCCCCCCCCCCTTGATACACTTGATTATGATCACGGTGATAAGGTACTGATCAGTCGGTCGATGGGCGCCCACACGTCAATGGGTTCGTTTGCCATGGTCCAAACGTTCTCAAATCTCTTACGTGGAAGCTATGGCGCTCCACCACTCTGCTGCACCCCAGTTTTAAAATCCTACACACGGCCCTGCGTGCGCCTTGTCATTTCAAGACGATAAAAGGGTTGAGAATTATACCTTTTCTATCAGATATTTGACCTTATTCATTTTTCTATTTACTGAAGAACGCGTCTTTATCATTTTTAAGCAAAAATCATTGATAAACTCTCCTTGTCTTCCCGAAACAGAGAACGACCCCATTTACATGTATAACATAGGACCGTATTCACTTTTCTGTGAATTGGAGAACGCGTCTTCGCAGTTTCATACAGTTATTATCAAGATACCACTCGTGTCATTTTAATGACACGAGGGGTATCTTGATAATAATTAAAATTAAATTGAATCCGATTTCATTTTCTGCGCTTTATCGTTTCAATGCAAAAAATAGACGAAAACGACCGCATTTCTATAAGCGATTTGACCGTATTCAGTTTTCTGGGAAATTGAAGATCACGTATTCTCATTTTTAAACAATTACATGTATCATCGAAAAACCCTCTTTGTTTCTTCGAAAACTCGAGAGAAATTTTCTGCGCTTTATCGTTTCAATGCAAAAAATAGACGAAAACGACCGCATTTCTATAAGCGATTTGACCGTATTCAGTTTTCTGGGAAATTGAAGATCACGTATTCTCATTTTTAAACAATTACATGTATCATCGAAAAACCCTCTTTGTTTCTTCGAAAACTCGAGAGAAATTTTCTGCGCTTTATCGTTTCAATGCAAAAAATAGACGAAAACGACCGCATTTCTATAAGCGATTTGACCGTATTCAGTTTTCTGGGAAATTGAAGATCACGTATTCTCATTTTTAAACAATTACATGTATCATCGAAAAACCCTCTTTGTTTCTTCGAAAACTCGAGAGAAATCGAAATAGTCCGTACATTCGCTTATTTTTATTCCCTTATAGAAATAAAAACATGGTAATGCACGGACTTGTTCTCTTTTCTAGTGACAGTCAATTTCTGTTTTGAATTTTCAGATATCCCCCACAGTCTCACGTAACAACTTTTGTCCCTCAAAGGAATTGTTTGTGAGCAGAAAATCGCCCATGTATCTGTTATCACTCGTCACTTCAATCAGTTATATAGAAGGATAACTCGTGTTTTCTTTTTGCGTTAATCACTTCCGTTTGTTGAAACCATGTTTACGCATCTTTGTAGCAATGATCTTATTTGGAACATGTTAAACCAGCTCTATCACATAATAATATGTGATACTGATTGACACCAAATGTATAAGGTCGAGTAGTGTACGGATCCGACACTTACCTACCTTAAATTTGAGTTTTGCCGGACAACTTTAATAAACAGAACACACTGGGGGTCGATCGTGCCCATTTTTAATGGGATTCTGCCCATGGACCCCTACAAGGAACCCTTGAAATTATATTAACCTACTACCAATAGGGGCTGACTAATGGGCTTTTTCCAGGGGTACCAAAATCGAACTTTCCCTTTTTTGCTCTGTTTTCAGGTGGATTATCGCTACGCCAGACCCCTCTCAGAGGACAGGAACCTCAACCAATCGCCCCTCGCTCAGCCAAATGTGGATCCCCTTGGTTCCATAGGGGCTAAGTACGGATCCCTTTTAAAACGAAATTAGGCCGAATTAGGCCAAAAATCGAAATACGCGTGCCCGTATGCTCGCAGCAACCGTACTTCTATGGGTATCAGCCTTAAATTCACTTGGTACATGTCCTAAGACTTGATTCCATAACATTCATTTTCAATTCCGGCCTCTACAAGTCGAACGGTGGCTATTTTGTGCGAGGTTACCGATATGAATTTTTTATCCCCAAAAAACAAATCCTATAATGCCCCGATTTTTATTTTAATTCAATCGAAACTGAGGTAATATTTTCCACAAACTAAGGGGGGGGGGGTGTATTTCCTTAATTTTGCAGCTAGCAGCCTTAAATTTTAATTACTCCTTTCTGTATTAAAGTACGAAGGCACCGTGAGCGTCTCAAGGCAATAGTCCCACAGGAAGTCTTTTTTCAGGCTAATAATGGGCTCAAGTGACAGCCCCGTGGCTCGCATTCCGTAACGTGACCTTGAATTTAACCTTGAACTTTGTGCCTAAGTCTAGACGGTACAAGAAAGTTTGGGAGTTTACCAATCCCAAGGTCAAAGATCAGGTCAAAGGTCATTACCCCTAGTAAAAAGGTCAATAAACTGTCAATCTAGGAGTGTAACCTTTGATGTCCCTGAATCGATGACCTTGAACGTTTTAGATAACCTTGACCTACCGAGGTCATAAAGGACAAAATGTCATGTCCAGAGGTAAAAGCTATGGTGGTTTCCTGAACTCATCCGGGCCCACAGCGGATCAAGATGACGACTTTTGGTTGGCGATTTTAAGAACAAATGTTGTGTCGATCTATCGCCTCACCGAGTTCCGACCCGATCGGACGACCTTGACCCACGCCCCCGGTCTGGGTATAAAGGGACCCTCATGGACAGCCCAGATCTGTACCCACGACCCGGAGCTCGTGGCCTCTTGAACTAATTCGACCCCGGGGACGCGCGTGGTGACATAAATTTGATTTTTAAAGGTGAGGGTCAAGGTCAATCAAGATTTTTTTTAACGATTTCGTCCACTTCCGTTCACCGGAAGTCAATTTTGACACCCCTGGAAGTCTTTCCGGGGTCGATATAGTTAAAGAATACCCAGCCTCAGGCCCCGCCCATAGGCCCTTGAGGAAATCCGACCTTATCGAAAGTTAGTCGTGCACGATGGTATACCTTTTGAACGAGTTTCTAAAACGTAGCAATCCGCAACGATGGCAAGTTATCTCACTAGAAAGGTCACACGAGGCCAAGACCCATATATGGTGACATCCCCGTGACAGAACTTCCGAGCCATGACCTTGACCTTGACCCATTTCCCTACAGACTAGATGGTCATGAAGTTATGGGAGTTTCTCTACCACCAGAACTATAGGCAGATCAAAGGTCAAGGTAAAATTTGAAATGGTCAATAAATTATCCATCCCCTGTCGTGCGTGGCCTTTGATATGCCGAGGGGCTGGGGGTCGGACAATATTTTGCTGAACTTGAACCTTTGAGACGAACTTGACCTACTGGGGTCAAGTGGGCCCAGTCGACATGACAAATGATCAAGGTCCGGGGGCGTGAACATATCCCTGAGCCTGGGGGGGGGGGGCAAAAGGGCGAAATACTTCTCGGGAGAACTAGCGGGTCAAGGTCAGAAATGTAGGGTCGCTCTATCAGATCACCAAGTCCCGACATGATAGGACGACATTGACCCACACCCCTATTGCTGAAAAGAGTACTGCACCACGACCTGGAGCTCGCGCCGTGACCTTGAGTTGACCCCCAGATGGGGATCGGAACCTATACTTTGACCTTGACATTACTGCCGAAAGTCTACACGGTACACGAAGTTTTGGGACATTTTCGACCCCAAGGTCAAATTTCAGGTCAAAGGTCAAGGTCTCATTTCAAAGGAAAATGTGTTGTCCATCCAAGGTCATAACCTATGACATTCTGTGTTGGCTCGGGGTCCCATCGGATGTCCCGGAGCACCCGAGTCGGTAGATATTTTAGTGACCTTGACCCTTTCAGATGAACTTGACCCACTAAGGTCACGTGGGCCATGATGCTATGTCGGAAGGTTAAGGCTCGGTTGCCCTGGCTTTATTAGATTGGCCTTTAGGGGGCTAAAACCGAAATACTTCCGGGGCCCCTAGCGGGTCAAGGTCACAACTATTGGTTGGCGATTTTAAAAAATGAAGAACAAATGTGGGGTCGGTCGATCGGGTCTCCAAATTCTTGGCCAATCGGAAAACACTTTTGGGCAAAATCAACCGAGAAAGTCAAATAACCGGGTTTTTTAGTGATGTGGTCTAAGGGCAGATAACTCGCCAATTCCGAACCGCATCCGACGGCCTTGAGGTCACGGCCTCTTAAACTAAATCGACCCCTGGGAGTCGCGTGGTGAACTTGTTTTGACCTCTAAAGGTCACGGTCATGGTCAAATGACCAGTATGTGCCATTTTGTCCCACTTCCGGTCGCCACAGAAAAATTACATGGCCACTACAGATGGGGATCGTAGCCTAGACTTTGACCTTGACATTACTGCCGAAAGTCTGGACTGTACACGAAGTTTTGGGACTTTTGCGATCCCAAGGTCAAATTTCAGGTCAAAGGACAATGTATCATTACAAAGGTCAATAAGTTGCCCATCCAAGAACATGATTTTTGACTTTATGCGTTGGCCCGGGGTCCCATCGGATGCCCCGGCGCACCCTAGTAGGTATATATTTTAGTGACCTTGACCCTTTAAGATGACCTTGACCCACCAAGGTGACGTGGGCCATGATGCTATGTCGGAAGGTCAAGGTTTGGTTGTCCTGACTTTATTAGATTGGCACTTAGGGGGCAAAAACCGAAATACTTCCGGGACGCCTAACGGGTCAAGGTCACAACTATTGGTTGGCGATTTTAAAAAATGAAGAACAAATGTGGGGTCGTTCGATCGGGTCTCCAAATTCTGGGCCAATCGGAAGACACTTTTGGGCAAAGTTACCCGAGAAAGTTAAATAACAATTATTTTTAGTGATGTGGTCTAAGGGGAGATAACTGGCCCATCCCGAACCGCATCCTACGGCCTTGAGGTCACGGCCTCTTAAACTAAATCGACCCCTGGGAGTCGCGTGGTGACCTTGTTTTGACCTCTAAAGGTCAAGGTCATGGTCAAATAACCGTAATGTGACATTTTGTCTCACTTCCGGTCGCCACAGAAAAATTGCATGGACACCACGTGACGCAGAAGGGTCGATTTAGTGGGGGTAGCCGCGAAGACTAGTTCCTTGGAAGAACTGAAAAAAAAGGAAAAAATAATGATTGAAATTGACGTTTTGGGGCACCGGAGGCCAAAGGTACCGCGATTGTGGGCTTTAGATTATGGGGCCTGGTTGTTGGACCGTTCTGGGCCACGGACCCAAATTTTAGACCTTCCGGAATTCCAGTTCTGGAATTGGGCCCAAAGAGGTCTTGGTGTAAATCTGCAGGGTACCACGTGACTCGCAAGGGAGCGATGTGGGATGGGGGCAGGCCTAGTTCGTTGGACGAACTCCGAAGAGATTCTTCGTTAATGAGAAAATAGTTGTGTCACTGTCATTTTTGAATACAGAAGTCGAGCGTTTTTCGTAAATAAAGTCTATGTTTTTGACTGAGGTATCTCGAATTTTTCTAGTGATTGGACAGTCTTAGCGGAATTCGGCACCTAGAATTTCGGCTTCCTTGTTGTTTTTTGCCGATTTATAGCAAAAAAACAACCGGTATTAATTGTCCCTAGTCCTACAAAAGTGTTAGGCCTACACAAAGGATCAGTTATGGGGCACTAAGGCCTGAGGGTTTGGGCCTTACTTTGGAAGTACGGTAGCCTATAATATGGGGCGTCGAAACATGCATAATCGAGAAGTTAGAAAAAATTGAGGGGACGAAAGGTCGGATAATAACGAAAGAAAGTTCATAATTAGGGTTAAGGTCAACCATAGATATAAAGACTTTATAGGATATATATGGGGTCAACAATCACGTGACGAAATCTAGGAGAACGATAGATCGAAGATGGTCCTTAACATTTTATGACGTCATATGTGGATTATGGGTTAGGGTAAGACTTAATTGGCCCAGGGTTAGGAATGGGGCTAGTCCTGTCTACATCTCGTGACTCTGGCGAAATCTGCAGGTCATAGCCCTTACCCTAACCCTTATTCTTACCAACAATCCACATAATGACGTCATACAATGCTAAGGACAGTCTTCGATCTAGCGTTCTCCCGAAATCCACTATTGCCATAGAGTTATATATAGAAACCTATGACTATTGCCAATTGGTATTAACTTTTAGCCTTTATCCGCCGAAAGTGCTCCGCGAAAGACAACTCACAATACCGAGTGAGAAAGCCGAGATAGTCCAGTCCCTTGTTTAGTAATCGGCCGTTGTTATCTACTAGTATAAGATATTACTGTACCGTACGGTACGGACGGCCTGCCGTTGTTACCAGTAGTATAAGGTTTTTGTTAGTAACAGATTCCTTATAGTAGAAGGTAACATTGCTGGATCGGGTGATTTTACAGTGAGTCATGTAGATATACGTTCATAACAGGGGGGCCTCGGTAGTTCAGTGAGAGAGAGAAGAGAGAGAGAGAGAGTGAGAGGTTTAACGTCCACTCGAGATTCAGTACTAACACATGGTTCAATTTTATTTCAATAATTCGCTTGCGCGAAGGGTATTTATAAGGGGGAGGGGAACCGGGGGATCCCGGGGGAAACCCACGAGGTTGGACAGGTGACTCTTCTCATTGTCACGTACAACCGGAGATTCGAAACCACGCCAGTTGATTCAATGACAAGGTTTATGATACAACACGCACGTGCCAACCTGACTCAATGACAAGCTTTATGATACAACACAAACGTGCTAACTTTTCGCCCCCCCCCCCCCTTAGCAATGAGGGGAAACAGGGCGGTTAATTTATTTGCTGTTCGGTTAGCCGTAAATTTTGCAGTTGTCATCATAGTCAAATATTTAATAATCAAACAGGATGGCAGATGTTACCATAAATATACTTCGTCTATTTGTTTTTAAATTTGATATGTTATGTGCAAAATATATATCAATAAGCGACAAATTTACGATCACCGATTCTGGTAATTATAAAAGCAGTAAATAAGAGGAACAAACTGGTGGCCGGGTGGGGGGGAGAATTCTTTCTCCCAAAGAAAGCAAAATGGTGTTAATTTCAAAACCAACAATAAACCAAATAGTTAGAATCATGGGTCCGGGTGTACTCTACAGGACCATTGTAGTACTCTACAGAAATGAAATGAAATGGGGTTTTACGTCCTACTGTTCTGTTCCTAATCTGGGCTAATGAAGACGGACATACGTCATACAATGTGCTATGAGTCAAATTTTGCCCGGGCAGCGGCGCTACGGCCTACTCTTATATCGAATTCCAATTGCCAAGGGATCTTTTACGTGCACGTCAATGTGTAAACGGGACCTCGGTTTTCGTCCCATCCGAACGACTAGACAGCCCGCAAGGGGAAACCACACCGGAAAATATGGATGAACTTCCTCTGACAGTGAAGGGATTGAACACCCGACCTCTACAGACAGTACAGAAGGGCTGTGAAATATCAGTGTCTTATAATGTAGATAAATCCATTGTGGCGTTTGTGTGTTTTTAAATATGTTACACAACACATTCTATCATATTTTAAATTTTAATAACCAAAATCCCCGTATATTCCTTGGACTTTAGGTACATTCAAGATAGTGGATGTATTGGAAATAATAGTATTTGTTATGTTCTGATATATTCTTAATGTGCCTTTGGTTTATAATACACATTCCTTCCAGTAACATTTTTAAGCTGCGGTGATAATCATTTTTATTGCCTCTATATAGTCCAGGGGCCAGTTGCTCAAAGCTCCGTTATCTGTTAACGATCCGTTAACTTTAACGGAGAGAAAGATTGTTGCTGGAAATAAAGGCCCCAAACATTCTGTGGTGCAAATTTTTCCTACAGATTTATGCTAATATTTCTTTAGGAAAAAATAAAATATTCTATAGTGTTTTCAGTAGTAAATTTAACGCAAACAACACGTTACCAAGATATGTCCGTTAGAGTTTAACGGATCGTTAAAATCACTTAGTTTTGAGCAACCGACCCCAGACATTTTAACTCAATTTCGCACAATTCCGAAATCCTTTGTCCAAACGGGTCCAAATGGGTCAAATTAGCAAAACTCCAAACTGGCCGCCAGTTTTGGCTGGAAAATGCAAAGTAATAAAATCGAGTTTGGTATCAAAATATACCATTTCAATACCCTATATACACTAAATTAAAGAAAGTCACCAAAATATTAATTTGAAGGCTATATATCCAGAAATATATTAGCACAACCGTAAAGCTGCGCTACTTTGTTTCACGGTAAACGATGAAAAGATAAAAGGTATGCCGACACAAACTTATTTCAACACTAGTTTAATAACATTTTAACATTTTAAAGCACTTTTTTGTCCGTCTTGGGACTATTTATAAATATTGTCACTGTAGTTTTAATTGGCTATAGTTACCATTTGAACGCTCGGACCAAGTCTGTCGGGATGAGTTTGTCACAAATGTCTGGAGAAAACGACGCTGGCTAATATTTTGAGAGATAATTTTTTTATTTCGGGATTCAACATCCAATCCATTTCCACCAAGACCTGATTAAGCGGTACTGAAATGACCTGGTTTATGTCGAGTGGACGGCAAACTTCTTTTTTTTTTATCTCTATCTACCCACTGAGCCACATTAAGGGATGTACAGAGAGAGAGAGAGAGAGAGAGAGGGAGAGAGAAGAGAGAGAGAGATTTTAAAAAATCAAATCCTGAAATAATAATTGAAATGGTGTTTGGATATTTCCACCAGCATTATTGAACCATACGAAATCGGTTGGTAACATATTGTTGTTTTAATTTAACAAATACCGTGTTAATATATGCAAAAATTTACATTAGATTCAGTTTGATATTTTCGAATAATCAATAAGTTTATGGGACAATATTTATTTCATCTGTTTGACATTTAAGAAATCTTCCTTTCCCATATGTCTGAGCTGAGTACTGTGTCCTATACTTGAGTCTTGTAGGCATAATATATAATCAAGGTATTGACCCTATGCATCTTAGGGTCTCTAATCCAAGCCAACAACTAGTCGACCTACGACTAAAGTGAGGTCTATGAGTGAGTTGCATGAATAGTAAATTAAACTAGTTTCATTCTCAGCCTAAGAAAACAAGCATCAAAAGGGACTGGTATTTTTTACAAAGAGTACCAGCCAAGTTTCATATTGATTCTTTTCGCTAATCAAAGAGAAGGCGCTCTAAATTTAGATACCGAGGAGTGGCGCTAGTGTAATAAGTTTATTTTAAGCCTGACTAAGGAAAGTATCTTAAGAATCCGCCACAGGCCCTAAGGTGTAATCATCAAAAGAGTTAATTAAACGGATGACCGAATGTTAATTTCACGTGTTTGTCCATGTGTAGAATTTTTTCTTTCCATAATGTCTATATAGTTGTCCTCGATTTTTGGATTCCACTTAAGAACGCGTCCGCGAGAGGACCATGCAAAAATTGAAAAAAATGATAACCCCGGGGGTCAGCAATTTTCAATCATACTTTGTCTATGGGGACCCCTAGGCGACAGAAGTCACGCGATGCAGTGAAAAAAAAATTAAATGACAACTTCCGGTATAGCTGGAAATTGTTGTTTTGGGACAAAATTTGCCATATTTCGACCATTTTTTTGCCCAAATTTCAAAACGCTCTTACTCGAAGTGTCGTAATCGTAAAATTTTGATATTGGTCAGGTATGATAGGCCAAGTGGTCGACTTAAAATCCTACAGTTGTTTGGGAATAAATAAATCGTGTGGAATTTTCTGTGAGTTATCTTAAAGTGGTCATTTTACGTATGTTGAAAACTGTGTCATTCTAAAACGCATGTAGCGGCTTCTTGGCGGGTCTGACCTAGAACTGCTGGGTGTGGTTATGAAGGGCACTTGTTTAAGTATAGGTCAGAAGAAAAAAAATTGACCGGAACTAAACCCACTAGTATGCTACAATATTTTGAAAATGTGTAAAAATCAGTATTTTCCATGCAATTTTTCTTTTACTGATGATCGACAACTATCTTAAAGAGTAACAATGACCATCTATTATCACCATTAGTACAATATTTTGTTATTTGAGCGTTCCTCGTACCAAATTTGTTATTTTGGTAAAAATCATAAAGTTTCTGTAACAAAATCGGACGTTCACGATTTCGTAGAGGGGGGGGGGGGGCATAAAATTACTGGTGTACAATTTTGCAGAATCAGACAACTATTATTCTCATTTGTATTCTATAGTTACTAGCAGGGAAGTGTATGGGCTGGCATGGCAAGCTTTTATATCAGCACAATCTAACCAAAGCAGCGCTTAACCAAAGCAGCGCTTTTTAACCAATGACCAACGATTATTTCTAATTAACCATTACTTAAAACTACTATATAGTTCGTTATTTGAACATGCCTGTCAAATAGGGTACTTTGGTATAAAATCATAACGTTTTCGTTCGCTGGATAGCTGTAGGGAAGGTCATAAGTCATGCATACTTTTGCAGTGATCAGACCACGATTAGTAAGATCATTGCCTGTATAAAGATAGACAGCCAACGGTAAACCAAGCAAAGTGATTCTAGACATTGCGGGATTTCATACAGAGTAATTTCTCGAACTCCTCATTAGATTTTACTGTATTCTTATAGTTACACGGTAATTTTTCAAATAATAAGTATTTCTATCCGGTAGTGACAAATTTCTCCAGTTTAGAACTTTGAAATTTCCAAATGCAGCAGTTGAAAATTGTGAAATGATCGATTTCAATATTTTCGTAGTTTTGTAAGCCTTTATGTGTTTTACTTTAATAAACCGAATTCCCGTTAGTATGAAAGATTTTAAAATTATGAAAATAGAGTTCAGGTATAATAATGTCCCGAATGATGAACAATTGTACAGAAGTAAAAATTAAAAGGGTGTTTTAGTAGGTTTGCTTTTAACGAAAACTCGACATGGTTTTTTTTCGGATTCACATTGGCATGTTCGCAGTCCGAAGTACACAAGACGATGTTTTGGTATATTTACACCCCAATCACCAGTAGTATATCTATGTATAGGTTGAAAAAAAAAGATTAGCAAGATTAATAGAAATATTATGAATTGATTTCTGTTGTTTTTTTTTTTTGCTTTTAAACTTAACACTGGTAATTGCATGGGGGAGGGGGGGGTAATATTATTTTAGTCACGATTGTCAGGTCTGCTTTTTGCCACGGCACAGAATTCTAAAGGCTTCGTGGACCTTACCTAACCATCTATACAGGGTCCATGGTAATATCTGTACTTAGGGGCAGATCATCGTATAGATTTATGAGCTGTCACGATTATCATAAACTTGATATATCTACTATCCACATTCTCATGTAAGAAGAACCTCATGGAGAATCATTTAATATCTGGCGGTGTCACTCCAGACAATCAAGGATGATTCTGACTACACATGCCAACATCCGGCATTTACCTATAGTTGAGCAGAAGTATTCACTAACTTATATTATGTTTAATTTCATTACTATATCATATTCATATACGATTTATTCTTTGTAAATATCCAACCTCACGGATTCTCTCTTTTCGCGCACGCGAATTATTGAAATAAAACTTATCATATGTTAGTCCCAAAATTACCTAGTTTGTGTCGAGTGGACCTTAAACCCCGTTTCTCTCTCAAGTCAAAATCATCCTAGGTGATGACTGAATGGATAATATAAGCTTTGTAAAGATGACCAAACATGTGCATCACCATATGTTCATCCCGCAATGACCTAGTTTGTGTCCAGTGGACGTTAAACCCATTTTTTTTCTCCCTCTCAATTCTCAATCATACTTGCTAATGATTAAATGGAATATATTAAATTTGTAAAGATGTCCATACATTTTCTTCATCTGGGATATTGACAATCGGCACATTTTATCCCAGTATTTGGTGTTTTTAATTTATTTATGCTTTTTTTATTATGCCTGTTCCGGTCATTTTTATTTTTTATATTGTTAGTAGGAAGGTTGCTGGTTGTGGGTAACACTCAACTTTGGTCCTAGTCCCTGCCAAGAACGAACTATAGCCTCTCAAACTTTGGTTTTCATTAAATTAAATTTTAAGAGCGAGTTGCGTATCTGGCTAGTACCAAGATATCATTGGCAGTAGAAACTTAAAACTCTGTGTGTAGGAGGAGCCTGGGTAGTCCTCCTAATGCCCAAAATTTCGTCTATCCAAATCAATTATTTTACGAATAACAGATCATACAAATTTAGTTCCAAATTAGCCCATTTTTGAGTATTTTTCTATAAAAAAAATATTTTCCCAATTTGCCAGGTTGGTATCAACTGAATCAATCTAATATTTTGTGTGGATGTATCTGGGTACCAACCCATCATACAGAAAAAATTTGGTCCAAATCCCTGACCCAAGGATTATCACCCTCTGCATGGTGTTCTCGCGGACACGCTCTTAAATCGGTTTGCTGCATATTACTGGGCTATTTATAAGTACGTACGTGTGCTAGCAGGGGCACAGATTGCCAATAAAAAGTGGTGGGGACAGTCCATGCGCGGGCGCAAAGGAATATTTTTTAGCTCAATTTACTCGCTTACATCCAACACAGCAAAGAGGGGTTGGGTGTGTATTTCGTCAGTTGACGTGATTTCGTATACCCGGTTGCACGTGCCAAGGAGTAGGGTCACCTGTTCAACCTCGTGGATTTTCTCCGGTTTCCTCCCACAGCTAAAACCCCGACCCGCAATCGAATTATTGAAATAAAATTGAACCATATGCGGGTCAGTCTTGAAATTACCTACTTTGTGTCGAGTGGACGTTAAATCCCACGCTCTCTCTCTCTCTTTCTACATATAAGACACAATTTGAAATATACGACCCAACAGGACATGATTGATTTTAAAACACGTTTAAAATGTCTATAAAACACGTGCACGTATTCTGGACTTTTAATATATATGCAAAATAACAAATAAATAAATTAAAACTCCACATTCTTTGATCCTGCGTGTTATCTTTTTTTAGTTCAGTGTACACATTCTATATAATATATACCAGTTCGTTTAATATACCCTTTTGGCCGACAAAAACTTATAATATTTTGTATGTTTGCTCAAAAAAATTGGATCGGGAAAGAAGATAATAACGGAAATTGTATTTCATACGAAATCGACCGTGGAGATAGTTAAACTTGTCTAATCAATCGTTAACCTAATTTAATATATTTTACAGTGAGTCATAGTCTATATAATATATACCAGCTCGTTTCATATACCCTTCTGGCCGACAAAAACTTATAATATTTTGTATGTTTAGCTCAAAAAAAATTAGATCGGGAAAGAAGATAATAACGGAGATTGTATTTCATACGAAATCGACCGTGGAGATAGTTAAACTTGTCTGATCAATCGTTAACCTAATTTAATATATTTTAGAGTGAGTCATAGTCATATAGATACAGTTGAATGAGCGATGATATTATGAATTTATTAGTAAAATTGTGACCACTAGCCGCGTTAGAGAAGTGACCGTTGAATAAAGAGATGAAACAATAGAATTTTTACGGGGGGGGGGGGAGGGGATTTATCGCGACCGCTTACAAGGAGATGTCGCTAAATAGGGGTGGCTGCTCATACAGATTCTACTGTATACGTTCCCACAGGGGCAACCTCGATGGCTAAGTGAGTAGTAGTGGTAGAAAGAGACCAAGCCCTGGCCTCCCCCCGCCTTTTTTTTATTGCCTTACATTCAACCATTTCAGGACTTATGATCTATGTTACACAGAGTTCAGTCCACTAATAATGTGCCGCTATTTGTTGTTTTTTTCTAGAATTGATCAATGAACTGTTGTTAACCAGGGTTCTTCTGAACTTGTCGGTTTAACGCGTACGCGTTACATCAAAGGGTCTTACATTAAGTCAAGTATAAGTTACGCCCCCCCCCCCTATTGTAACCTTGTGGGTTTTCAACTTGTGAAATCAATCCTTAACATTTTACATACCGTACCATATGGGTCTGTTATGAATTTGTCAAACAACAGGGGATTCGAAACGACAGGCTTTATGATACAATGCGCGCACGCTATCCATTGAGCCATCCAAAACCCTGAAAATGAATTGGATGTTGGCTCCTGAAATGAAATGAAAAAAATCTATAGTTTGTGTTGACTCGGCGCCAGCCCCTCCACCTTTGATGTTCTTATCAATTTTCTTACCCCGTTAAAGCAGTTACCTTTTCACGACAAATGTATATCATGTGTCCCCAATGGGATCTTCGCCCATGTTTAAGATGATGCAAATACCAAGTAATTTACAGAAGATGCTGGCATTATGTATTGTCAACTGTTTGATTTTCTTAATGGGAGCCTGGCAAACCCCCTCCTTCAAACATTCCTGGATCCGCCCCTGATTTTACCGGTTATTTTTCTTTCCAAGGAGTGGGTTGCAACACCACTCTTAAAGCTAAGTTTCCATTTGTTTGTCGACCGAGTTGGGTAGGGGCGGGGTTATAAGATGGTAGCGATATAGCTTGGGTGGAAGCGGACGTTCAATAAAGATTGACAGTTGGAATACGGAGAAGGATAGACCTGCCATTGGACACAAGGGCTGGGTGGGGCGGGTATTATAAGATTGTAGTTTATGTACAAGATGATTGACATTGGACTGGGTAGGGTGGGGCTTATAAAATGCTAGCCGTATGTAAAAGATGATTGACAGTTGGAGTTCGAACACGGATTTATCTGCCATTGGACGCAAGACCATAAAGTACGGTGTCCCAAGTTCCATTCCTCTGGCTCCTCTGCTTTCCTGTCACTGCTAAAGACCCATACGAGCAAGCCAATTATTGAAATAAAATTAAACCATATGTTAGTCCCGAAATGACCTAGTTTGTCTTTATGATACATCTACGTCTTGCATAAAATCTTCAATTCAAAATTACGTGAAATCACACTAGAAAGAATGAAGTGTATAAGTTTAAATGATATTGCTTTTGAATTTCAAGTGGCTTTATACGAATTCCAGCAGGTTCATTCCAAATTCCAAATGCGAAATTCCAAATGCGAAATTCCAAATGCGAAATTTCAAAGTCTAAATGCGAAATTCCAAATGCGTAATTCCAAATGCGAAATTCCAAATGCGAAATTCCAAATTCCGAATCCCAAATGCGAAATTCCAAACTCAGAATGCGAAATTCCAAATTTCAGATTCCAAATTCATGTCTTACCAATAAAATAGCAAAAAAACAGCTCTCTTCAATTCAACAAATTAGAATTTAAATAAACTGTAATTTTACACAACTAATTAGTGCTAGTTTACCTATCTGATGCCTGGGCTGGTTTTGCTTTTGACTAATCAGATAGAGTATAATAACCAGATTCCAGATAGGTTGCCAAGCAACGAAACATACGCCCTCAGCAGCTAAATCTTCCGGGCAGTCAACAAAACTTGTCGCATATTTTTACTTTTTTCGGTAATAAAATATTTATAATACACCTAAAACTGATTAAGGGTAACAACTCATTAAGTAATTATCAGAAAATCATTAGAATTTGTTTGGCTTTTATAAAGTTCTGCCAAATGCTAACGTTTAGTATACGAAACATTTAATATCATGGAATTAGCTGTTCAAGTTATCAAAATTCATTGAAAATCAGTATACTTGTTCGTCTTAAAAACTACAACTCTGTGTATCAATCGGACGATAACTTTAGTCTCCAGAGCATCCACGGGATTTGTCTAAGTGATCAAGGGCTATAACTCTGGCAATAATTATCGGGATTCTTCGTCTCATGACCTCAAACACTGCGTATATATTTAATCGGATTTTAACTTTAGCATCTAAAGCGTCCAAAAGATTTTTCAAAGTGATCAAGGGCCATAACTCTTGCAGTAATTATCGGAAATCGTTAAATAGGCTACTATGTCTAATGAACTTAAACACTATATAAAATCAATCGGATATTAACTTGAGCCTTTAGAGCCTCCGCAAGGTTTCTGAAAGTGATCAAGGGTCCTAACTCTGGCCCTAATTAGCGGAAATCACTGAACATCTATAGGATTCTTCGTCCTTAAACACTGTGTGTCAATTTAAAGCCAATCGGATGTTAACTTTAGGCTCTAGGGCGTTTACAACTTAACCACTATAAAAAATCTAAATTCAATCGGATATTAACTTTAGCCTTTAGAGCGTCCGCAAGATTTCTGAAAGTGATCAAGGGTCCTAACTCTGGCACTAATTACCGGAAATCACTGAACATCTATAGGCTTCTTCGTCCTTAAACACTGTGTGTCAATTTAAAGCAAATCGGATGTTAACTTTAGGCTCTAGAGCGTTTACAACGGACCGGCGGACAGACGGACCGACGGAAGGACAGGGGTGACGACTATATATGTGTAATGTCACGTGAGTATGTCGAATTTTGAATTTCGCATTTGAATTTGGGATTTGGAATCTAGTAATTTGGAACGGGTGTTCCCCAATGAGCTTTAATGACGTGGAGGCGGCATGACGTCATTTTTGTGAAGGCATCGACGCCATATTGGTTGACTCAAAAGAGCGTCTTTCTAAATGCTTTTGACATTATGCCGTCCTGCTCTGCTATCGGTTGCACTCAACGGAATTACATTTTATTCGTATCTATTATTAACACAACCATTAGAAAAAAAATAGACTGTTAGATATAAACTCTATCGAGACACAAGATTTAAATAATAATAGTAATAGTTTATTCTTATATAGCGCATAACATAACAGAATAAAAACTGCAAAAAATCTTTATATAATAATTATTAAAACAAAAATTCCATTAAAAACAATTACATTGCATAAATTAAATTCAATGAACCACAAATTAATGTATAGATGAAAGATACTTAAAAAATACATGTAACATAACGAATAAATTAATAGCCTACATGGATGAAAGAACTAAATGTCATTTAAAAAAGGATTGTTTTAATTGTTGATTTAAAAACATTAATATTAGTTTCAGAACATGTTTCCTGAGTTAGAGAGTTCCATAGAGTAGGGGCATATTGACCAAATATTCTATCACCATAAAAAATTAATTTGTTTTAAGATTTTTTTGGAGGGTAAACTAGAGACAGCGCTTGTGTAAACCTAGTTGATACAAGTGGGCATTTCACCGATAAAAGTTTAGAAAATATGGTTTGCACCTGAGGAGATGAACTATAAAAATGTCAGAAATTTCAATTTGCGATATTGGCGTAGGCCTATTATAATATTTTGATATGAACACTATAAAAACTCAAAGGAAAGATTACGACGTCAACGTACCTATAATAATTTATGAGAAAGACGAAAAGTTTGGAATCGGGTTAGAGTGCGACTTGTTTGGATTTTGAAGATTAACACTCATGGCGCGGGCTTGAATCAATCTCATCACCCTCGGGAATTTAACCTGAAAATTTCCTACATTCTCCAGTTAGCTTTCTTATGGCAGATTTCTTCGGGCGTCGGTATGCGGTCGGTTTCTTGGTTGACTTGTAATAAAGCCAGACCGTTTAGTCGCGTTTCCGTGTATATCTGCCATGTCTTCAGTCGCCGCCAGCAAGAAAATGATCTCTCGCACGCCACACTGCCCGGCCTCTTTTACGGGGGCATGTCTTCACACTGGAATCTGATACAAGGATCAGTATCGCAATATCGATGATGTGTGTATCGGGAACCGTTTTTGAAATGGGGTTTAAACGTCCTACTATAATGCACCTAACCTGGGCTAATCGAAGACCGGGAACCGTTATATACTTGACAGTAATAAAATAAACTTTACGACAGATTCTTGGAAGAAAAATAAACGCGAATTCTTAAAATTCCCTAAAATATCGCCGGGAACGGGTAAGGACTCATTGGGTTCTAGTCTAAAATAAGTCTATCAGAAATACATTACTAATACGAAAGGGATGCTTCTAATTCGGCAAAACGGATTGTATCTTGAACCAGTTCAATATATAGAATAATTTTTGTAATGAAATCACTATTTTTATTATGGAGAGGACGTTGTAGTGAATCTAAAAAATATACGAAGGATGCCAGTGCAATAATAATAACTGGTGAGATTCACTAATAATTCGAGTGGCAGACCTTAAACAGCCTCTGCTGATGTCCTATGATACTAACTAATTTTGCCATACGAAGCGAGTTCAAGTCCATAAACAAAGATAAAATAAATTGCCTGACCATGATCATGCTGTATAACGGGTGTGCATATAACACAAGAGCAAGACCTTCAAGGGGCGCCCAATCACGATGTATTGGGCGCCCCATTGTACAAGTCGTAAACGCTCCAAGAGGGGGATCCAGGGGGGGGGGGCTAGGTGCCCCCCCCCCCCCCCCCTAAATAACAGTATAGAAAAAATAGATATGCGCCACAAATCACCCCTGTATGAAATATGCTATGTTTTTTGAAACTTTGCATTAATCTCTATACTCTGCTGTAGGGCCTACTCTATTTGAGGTGATATTTTTTCTCTAACCATACGGGGGAAATTACATGATTTATTATACTCTAATCATGGGTTAAACGCCCATTCGACACAAGCTAGGTCATATCGAGACTAATATATAATATATGTCATTTTCCGGCTAAAATTGGCCCCTTTACATTCCCTCAATAAATGTCGGGAAAGAAGGGGCATAACTCGTGTTAATTATGTTTTTAGAGAGCAGCATTCACCCTTGGAAATGCGATTATATAAACAGTATAGCAATAAGATTTTGATCCATACTCGGATTTATGTCAAATACACAGTGACATGACCTATTCTTGTTATAAATTCAATACGCGAAGGGTTCTTTCACGTGCACACTAACGGCTATACATTGTCCTTTTTTCATTCCCTTCGTCCTGCACGACAGACAACGGGCAATCACGTGGGAAAATCCACACGTGCTGCTTCAGTCAACACAGGCGTCGAACACGCGACCTCCAGGTTACCGAGCAAACGTCTTTACTACGCCTCTGTAGCTCCCAAATGGTCTAACGTCTGCGTTGTAGTTCATACCCGTCACTAAAGATGCACTATTCAAGAGCTAAATCTGCCTAATGCATAAGACCTCAAATGTTATATAAATTATAAATGTTTCTATAATAGTGAAAACTGTCAGGGTAGCCTG
Organism: Patella pellucida; assembly: GCA_917208275.1. Taxonomy (NCBI): domain Eukaryota; kingdom Metazoa; phylum Mollusca; class Gastropoda; family Patellidae; genus Patella; species Patella pellucida. The sequence goes on along the minus strand of OU795042.1, from coordinate 64,833,384 downwards.
TCTAACCCTTTTCCCCACTGCTACAAAAACCCTACTGGCGGCAGGTGAATTATGGAAATAAAATTAAACGAAATGTTGGTTCCGAAATGAACCAATTTTCAGTTTATACTTTTTTGGTATTAAAATTTGTCGATTGGACGTCCGTGAATTCCGCGAGGTCCGGGATTTCATTAACACAGAGAACGTAACCGAGGTTTATCCTTGTCAGTGGGTGTAGGTTAAGCGTCATTTGGATGGGACGAACAACCGAGGTCCCGTGTACACGTTGGCGTTTGGGTAAGGTGTTTTTCATAGCATCTTTATTAGCCCAGTCGGTGCACAGACGTAAGACGTAAAACCTCATGTAATTTCATAGCTGAAATAAATGACATGAGGAAAGTTACCATTGCTGATTATCCAGTTCCAAAATTAAATGTCGGCCTTATAGCAATATTGATAGCTTTACCACTTTCATTTTCTGTCGTAATTACGGTCTAATTTACAAATATAGGGCCCTGGGGTCTGCTTCACGAAATTTTAACTAAGATAAAAATCCAAATTTTAGTAATTTCATTGCATAATATTAGATTGATTTATTGTTTAGACAATCAAAATTGAAGGATCTACTAAAATTTGAATTTTATTATTAGTTATGTTTTCTAGAAACAGGGTTCAGCTCACCAAATATTCCTACGCCATGGGGTGCAATTTACCTTTAGTCTTTCTCCCCCATTTCCCTTTAACCCCTTTTGCATTGCGATTTTGGGGGACTTTTTGATATATAATTGAAGAAAAGGGTTCTAAAATACATCCCCATGATTTTGAGGCTGAAGAATACAAGAGTTGAGTGGTTAGTAAGTTTGAAATGTAAGGCCGAAAACTGCACGTTTATTGGTCTTTACTTCTAGTTTATCAGAAGACAGCAGTTAACCCCTACCAACTCTTTTACGCAAACCTTGCTACAGTTTTGAACCGAGGGCTTTTGTTCACAGGCAGCAAGCGAACCCTGTCCATTTCCTGGATGTATTACAGATATGTATTAAAATATGTAGGTGCACAAATAAAACACACCAGCAAACATGAACATGTGAAGCAAGCTGAGTACGCCTCCAATGAAACGGTATGTTACAGCGAGCTGTGGATAATCCACTAGAATCATCCATGTTGTCATCCAGTACACCGCTTCCTTAACGGGAAAACGAAATAAGCAATAATTTAGCTTGTCCAAATATTCTAGCCTGTTGATTCCTGGGGAGGACTGCCCCGTGCACTCCAACAAACCGCTCAACATCGTACTTGCTTGATAAACCATCTGTGCGCCAGTTGGCCATCCAACGTTCACTTATCCCTACGGTCGCAGATAGCAGGAAATGGATGGATGTAAGTTAGGCCTAATAACGTGCTGGCTCCTTATTCGTTATTCGCGAATTCCGAATATGGAGCCAGTAAGTTATTTGGAACTCGGCAATAAAACAGATGATTGATGGTGATGACTGCCCTGTCCATGCCAACAAAAGTCAACAACCTACTTGCTTGACAATTGGTCGTCTCCTTGCCGGTCAGCTACACAACGTTCACTAAAGCCCGCCCCATACCGCCACGACTTGCCCAGGCTCTATCCAACGCAACGTCTTGTCTCAGATAATCAATGTAGTGTGGACAGTCCCACGATTCAATCGATTTCCGTCGCGTCGTTGCCCGTCGGCCCGATTGAACATGCAGTTGGTTGCAGTCGTAACTTATCGAGTTTGTGTGGACACTCACGCGACACGATCAATTGTCTTACTGATGTTTTGCCAATCAGACAGTAGCATTTAGTCATGTGACTGTGCAGGTCATGTGCTCCTTTTTTAACTGAGGGAAATTCAAGATGGCAGATTTTTTGTGAGAGTCGGACCTGTGTGGACTAGTGCCGTCGTAGGCAAGTAAAGGCGCGACTCGATTTTTTTTTACAACTACCCAATACGCGTTTGGGGTATAATTTGATTTTTGTTTTTGTATATTAACAAAAATGCGTGTTTAAATTTCTGTTCCTATAATACAGGGTTTCACAACACAGTCACGTGTTTAAAAGGCAAAACCTAGTAACTCATTTTTTTCTTATTTTGAGGAAACAAAGGTAATGAATGAATATTAAACCCCAGCTCATCCATTGATTTGACTATATTGAGTATTGAGTTACTCTGATTTGCTGTGATATTCTAGGCAAATGAAGGAAGTTGCTAGATTGTGTCATGGGTGTAACGGCTTACAAAATCAAAAGATTGGAAGATCTAGTACAATCCCAGATTTTGGTACATGTAAAACAAAAAAAAATAGTGCCCGTGCGCGTGCCAGTAATAGAAAAACTAAGAGTTCGCGCATCAAAAATGCACGAACGTACAGGGCGCGATGTCATCTAGTACAATAACAGGAAGCACACACCCTAGTAACTACAAATTTGGTTCTGACTCAATTTTGATAAAAGGTGAGTTACTAGGTTTTGCCTTTTGACGGGAGAAATGGAAAGAGCAAATATTGAGGGTGATTTGTTTATAAAACTATACCGCGATGGCGAATAAAAGTAAATGGATAAACCCCAGTTAATTTCTTTTCAGTATCATTTTAATAATCTCTACTAATATCTGTGACTGTCGTTTGTTTGTATGTCTGTCTGTCTGTTTGTACATGTATATCTATCTGTTCAGGGCTGGCCGCTACACGAGGCCTGTCCCAAGCCTGAAATATGTTGTATAGGGGAAGCTCGGACCGGGGGAAGGGGGTAACATATGCCTTGTGGCGATGGCCTACCACTTCCAGTTTCAGAATTATGCTACTGCCGGTTCATTGCAGTACCCGTACTTCACTCGGTTAACGGCTAATTTTCTTTTGAGTTGAATTTAGCAATTGACACACGTAATTTCAAGATTTTAAAGATTTAATTCTTGTATTTGTATTGCATATTTTGTACTGTAGTGCACGTAGGGAGATATGAAACTGGTTTAATCGATATACCAGATACTCGTTAACTTTAAAGATAATCACGACTAACAATTTGCTGTCAGACCGTATTATTAATTTATTATTGTTGTACATTTTTTACAATCTGACTTAAACACAGGTCCTATTTCGTTTGTCATAGTTCAAAATTTAGGTTTACTGGTCTTTACTGGTCTTTACTAGTCTTTACTGGTCTTTACTACACTAAGATCTGGAAGAGTTGTTTTGTTATCGGCGTTTTCGTTGAAGTGAGGGATTAGCCAATGAAACGGGCTGTATACGGCGACATCGTGGCGTCACATGCATGGAACTGTAGGTAAACCACTTGAAACGTCAACGCCGTTTGATTAATCAATGTATGGAAGTCATTCGATCAAAATCTTATTGAACAATGGCTCTTCAACGGTTTATCAGTAATCGCCCACGACAAGGATCTGCAATGGTTAATTGCCCAAACCACGGAAACAAAATTGAAAGAGTGAAAAGTTTTTTTCAATTGTAAATGCTGAATAAAAGTATTTGGAGAAATTTATTTGAAGGAAATTACTTAAAACAAATGTTTGAATGTCAATTGTTGTTGGCCTTGTATACATTTTTGAAATTATTACCTGTATCCCAAGGTTTAATGTGGATCTGCTAGTGGAACACATTGAACAGAAAGACTAACATACGCCATACAGTGTGTCATGAGGGCTATCTTACTGGTACAGCGGCAGTACGAGTTCCTACAGTTGAAGGTTGTTTTACGTTCACGCCGATATATACACTGGACTTAGGTTTTCTTGTCCCATCCGAACGACTATACGTTCTCAATTGCCAGACCCTCGGTCCTGCACCATTCACGAGGCGTGGCCGCTCCAGATAATCCCCGGTGATCTTTCTTCACGAACAACGAGAACGAACACCAATGAACTGGTGGGTCCTGCTTCAGGGGTTTTCCGTCCCATCCGAACGACTATACGTTCTCCATTGCCATACTCTCGATCCTTCACCATTGACAAGGCGTGGCCGCTCCAGATAATCCCGATGATCTTTCTCCGCCAACAACGAGAACGAACAACAATGAACTTATGGCCCTGCCTCAGGGGATTCAAATTTTCTTTCAGTTTTCTTTTTTTTGATATTGGGGGATCGCGTAGCTAAGAGGGTAAGGCCGGAAAATATATTAATAATAAAATGACATTAGAACAAATGAGTACAGGTACGAATATAACAACTATAAATAATAAAATAATAGCAGAACAAAAAAGTACATGTCGTCGGTGAAGTTGCAAAAGGTTGTAACTCCTTTTTTCCTAATTTTACAGGAGAGACTAAAAACTACAATTATTATTGAAAACAATTTAGACGTGCAAAAAAAAATGTCGTATCTCTCTTTAAGCAGACTTTTATGAGAATTTTCTGCAGATACGACATTTCCCCAATGATCATACGACAATTTGACACATGATCATACAAACTTATTCGATTGGACTAGAGATACGATTATTAGATAAAAAGATGCGCCATACGATGAGGAAATCAGAAATGCAAAAAAACATTTTTCATCAAAAACCCCAAGATACGACCTTTTGCAACTTCACCGACGATGTACAAATATAACAACGTTGAGTAGAATCATTGTACAAGATTACACACTCTTATTCAGTCCAATGGATAACATCTTTACAACTACATTTTTTGACATCTATCGGCTCTGGTCTGCGAAGACCTTTTCCCTGGGTCCAGGACAGACCCATTTCCCCGTGGCTTGGGCCACGTTCTCTCTAGGTCGCGGAAAACCCGAATTGCCGTTACCTGTCGAACCACGCCCTTTTATAACAAGCAGGCACAATTGACACGTGTTCTTGGTAGACAATCCTGATTGGTTGTCAGATTTTCATGTTATATAAACAAGTGAGCTGATTGGATACTCTAGGCACGTTGGGTTTGATTGCCAGGGGCCTGTTTCACGAAATTTTAACATAAGATAAAATCCAAATTTTAGTACATACTTAAATCTGATTGGCTAAGCGCTAAAATCAATCTAACACTATCCAATCGAATTACTAAAATCGGATTTTATCTTAGTTAAAATTTCGTGAAACAGGCCCCAGGACAGATACAATTGCTAATTTAGAACAAAAAACATCAGCAAATCCAAATGACTTGGGTGTCTGTTATTATAGCAGGTCGACGGAACAATAGGAACCCATCATTAATATTTCACACCTCTTATCCCTGAACAATGGGTGTTAATAATCTTTCGAGCTTAAGTCTTATATCTAAGACATGTCGGCTATACACTGTTTGTACAGCTGAATAAATCTTACATAATATTACGCCATTAACCCTAGCCATGAGTTACAATTAAAATTACAATTATAAAATATGAATTAAAATACAATATTACATTTTAGATACCAAATGATATTGTCTTACATAGAGGTATTTTGCTTGCGAAGGCTCTTCAGGTGGCTTCGTGTTTAGCTAGCATCGGGGGGGGGGGGGTGGCCGAATGGCTAGCACGTGACGTGGTTTCGAATCTCGGGTTGTACGTGGCAAGGAGTATGGTCGCCTGTCCAGCCTCGTGGGTTTTCTCCGGGTCCTCCCGCTGCTAAAGACCCCTACGGGCAAGCGAATTATTGAAATACAATTGAACCATATGTTAGTCCCGAAATGACCTAGCTTCTCTCTCTTTAGCTAGCATCATTCAAGATACTAATTCGCACAGTCCTGTTATTTCTGCATTCTACAGTATTAAATGGGTGCATGATATGGCAGATTTGTCTCTATCTCAATATCATCCAAAATCTTCAACATTGAAAACACGAACTATTTGTCAATTTAAATCAACATTGATGCTGTGATCTTACCGAGAAAAGATGGGCTTCTGATATCCAATATTTAAGACAAGATAAACATTTTACCATTAGTACACGAAAAACCGAGGTCCCATTTATACATTGGCGTGCACGTAAAAGATCCCTTGGCAGTTGGAATTCTATATAAAAGTAGGCTATAGTGCCGCTGCCCAGGCAAACGTTCCCTCATAGAACACTGTATGGCATATGCCCGTCTTTATTAGCCCAGTCGAAGCAGCACAGTAAAACGTTAAACCCCATTTTAGTTCATGTCTATTACATCACGAATCCGGGTGGGGATAACAATAATTGCAACAAATGAAGACAGGAGCTTCGTTACAAAAACAAAAAGGTAGATAATGTCTGATTCTGGTGGCTAGTTTTAATAATAACAACGAATTTTTTGTGAGATGAATATATTCTCTTCTAAGCAAAAGATATACAGAAATTTATAAAACAGAACTTGCATTTAATGTAACTGAATTTAAAAAGGCTTACGTGTCCGGATAAGCATTTTTGACGTTCACGTCCAAACAACTAAATATTTTGAGCTGAAATTTTGCGGCAAGGTAAATACACCACTCCTCTTTCTTTCGTTCATGATTTCCCCATATAATAATAATAGTAACCTAAATAGCTAAGGGATTCCTCCATATATAATAGCAATATTAATAATAATAAACCAGATAGCAAAGGGATTTCCCCATATAATAATAATAGTAACCTAAATAGCGAAGGGATTCCTCCATATATAATAGCAATATTAATAATAATAAACCAGATAGCAAAGGGATTTCCCCATATAATAATAATAGTAACCTAAATAGCTAAGGGATTCCTCCATATATAATAGCAATATTAATAATAATAAACCAGATAGCAAAGGGATTTCCCCATATAATAATAATAGTAACCTAAATAGCTAAGGGATTCCTCCATATATAATAGCAATATTAATAATAATAAACCAGATAGCAAAGGGATTTCCCCATATAATAATAATAGTAACCTAAATAGCTAAGGGATTCCTCCATATATAATAGCAATATTAATAATAATAAACAAAATAGCAAAGGGATTTCCCCATATAATAATAATAGTAACCTAAATAGCGAAGGGATTCCTCCATATATAATAGCAATATTAATAATAATAAACCAGATAGCAAAGGGATTTCCCCATATAATAATAATAGTAACCTAAATAGCTAAGGGATTCCTCCATATATAATAGCAATATTAATAATAATAAACCAGATAGCAAAGGGATTTCCCCATATAATAATAATAGTAACCTAAATAGCTAAGGGATTCCTCCATATATAATAGCAATATTAATAATAATAAACAAAATAGCAAAGGGATTTCCCCATATAATAATAATAGTAACCTAAATAGGGAAGGGATTCCTCCATATATAATAGCAATATTAATAATAATAAACCAGATAGCAAAGGGGGGATTTCTCCATATAATAATAATAATAATAATAATAATAATAATGATAATAATAATAATAATAATAATAATTATAATAATAATAATAATAATAATAATAATAATAATAATAATGATAACCCAAATAGCGAAGGGATTCCTCCATATATAATATCAATAATATTAATAATAAACCAAATAGCAAAGGGATTTTATGGAAGCGATTGTACATAAGCAGCAATGCTTGTTATTGTATCCATATATAGTATGCTGTATATATCTGACTCACTAATGAAATAAAATATTGTTTAAACCAGAGTAGCTAAGTTTGTGTCGAGTGGACGTTAAACTCCGTTTCTCCCGCTCTCTCCCTCCATAACAATATATCTTCTTTATAAGTCGAATGACTGATCAGATGGACACCTTCCCTCTCGAAATTCAACACCATCTATAGCTATATCCCCCCTATAGCCGTTTCCGATAACTCCCTCAAATACAACCTGAAATAAAATCGATATTTCCTAGAATCTTGAAACATTAAAGATACATTATGAGATGAATGAATGAAATGGGGTTTAACGTCCTACGCTTAAGCACCTAACCTGGGCTAATTGAAGACGGGCATACGCCACAGTGTACAATGAGGGAAATTTTGCTCTTATATCGAATTCCAACTGCCAAGGGATCTTTTACGTGTACTCCAATTTGTACACGGGACCTCGGTTTTTCGTCCCATCCGAACGACTAGGCAGCTTTCCTTGTCAGGCCCTCCTTCTGCATCACTGACAAGGGGAAATCACGCCGGAAAATCGAGATGAACTTTCTCGGCCAATGCAGGGATCGAACACTCAACCTCCAGGCTAGCGAACCAGCGCCTTATCCACTTAGCCACCGTGATCCCCATTAATAGATGACAGTTCTCACTACAATGGGGGGGGGGGGAGGGATTTCTGAATGCTTAGCGTGGGTGGTATTGAATCTCCAGTTGTACGTGGCAAGGAGTAGGGTCGCCTGTCCAGCCTCGTGGTTTCCTCCGGGTCCTCCCACTGCTAAAGACCCCTACGCGCAAGTGAATTATTGAAATAAAATTTAAACCTCCACATGTTAGTCCCGAGATGACCTAGTTTGTGTTGAGTGGACCCCCCCTCTCTCTCTCTCTCTTTCTCTCTCTCTCGATAATGTAAAGGCAATATGCTAAACATTTTAATTTAATTGATCCACTGTGAATCTAGAAATAAGCGATCGAAAATTCCGCATAGCCCCGATCATCATTACTAATATCGGCACGACATTTATCATAGTTTCGGTTATCAATTTAATCATTAAATCGCGAAGGAAAGGTATCCAGCAAATCGGATCATTACCCAAGAAATGTCACAGGCTAGCGTTGACATCGGGAGTTAATTATGGTCTGGATTAGTTAATTAGTGTCAAATTAATAGTTTTTATCGAGGGTTTAGAGCACACTTGTGATAAGTTAAAATGCCCGATTTTGAGAAAATTGCAATTTAAACCTTTGAAATGAGCGACGGTATTGATTTATATACCAATATAAAGAGAATTACAAGCTCTTCATTTTAATAGAATAATTTTTTTTTGGTTATTTTTGACTTATAACAATTATGTTCTAAACCCTCGATATACCATTTTAGGCCTATAGGCAAATTACTCTATCGATCTAACGCTATACCTTGTAGCCACTTACCGAATAAGATGTTTCTACGTTAGATATGACCAAATTGACTTTACGCCAAATGTTAGTGTCGGTGCCACTTTTTCGCCATACAAAATTCCCCAATGCCCCAGCTCTTCTGAGGTATACATCGAGTCGACCTAAAACATCAATTATTAGAAAAAGTATTGGCATGTGTCGACCATGGTGACTTTGTACTGGGTGGGACCATAAATGGGATATGCGGGCGAGTATAATTGGTCTTGATTATAGAAGAAGTTTGGGCCTTGCCTGGATTTTGGCATCATCAATAGAAGGCTTGATCTCGCTTTAACTTCGAACATCTTATAAAGCACTTCACTTAATACTATGCATATTTCGGCACTAAGTTTGATTGGTTATAAGCCCAGCTCGAGATCCAACCAGATTCTTTGGTGGTCGCGAATACCAAGCCTCGCGCTACAAAGCTAAAATGCCCATTTGTGATAATCGAGTTCCGAAGGTCAAGGCTTGTTTAATGTCAAGGTTTCCGTGAGGTTCGCTATGTCACAATCTCTGATTGGCTTCTCTATATATATATATATATATATATATATATATATACAGTTAACGTGTCTGCAGATAACATAGCTATAAGTTCGAGAATTGTGAATTAAACCAGCAACGGCCAGATGTTGTAAAACTCGAACTCGTTGCTTGAGGAACATGGCATTTTTGACTTGATGGATCGGCATAATATGGCTGTGGGGCTGTAAGTGGTCGAAAATACAGCATCCCGTCTCCGAAATCTCATAATCAAAAAAATAGAAAAAGGCTGGGTATTCAACCACGACCCAACATCTGAGTATTAAACCATATGTCAGTCCCGAAATGACATAGTTTGTGTCGAATGGACGTTAAACCCCATTTCTCTCTCTCTCTCTCTTAACCCAACATTGGAGTATTCCGAGGATCGGAAAGCCATAGGTCTGTCCGAAATTAATAGTAAATGCAGGAGGACTGCACTACACGCAAAATATGAACCAGTTCGTGTTTCTCTTTTCGCACTTACCGATATTTATTCCAAACATATAATACCAGAACGTAAAACATTGTTTAGATGTAGATGGGGTAATCTGTGGACTCTCTAGTCTCGCTTTCTGGTTTAGTTTTCGTGGACTTGACGATTCGGTGAACAAGTAATATCCACCTGAAATAGAATCAAAGAACAATTTTTAAAAATCTCTGGTCCATATTGAACTGCTGATATTACAGTAAAAATTCAATCCATTAAAAGGGACAATAACAATCTTGCTGGCTTGATAGTTCCAGAATATTTTTTAGCCTTATTCTAACCTCAAGATATTTAAGCGTTCTACATGTTGTGTAAATTATCCATTACATCCTATTTTACTTGTCCAGAAGGTTCGAAACTATGTTTAAATCCAAGTTTCATTTAAAAGTGTTTACGTAAAGCTTTTCAAACCATGTAGTTGAATTTTTCCATTTTTAAAATTAGGTGTGTTAAGATGAAATTTGTATCATTTATTAATAGGAATATTGTAAAATAGTACAATTTGTGACCAGAATAAAGATTGGGACATATTATTCAGTTACAACAAGAGTGGTATTGGGGCTTTAACATTTGAGTTTTTTTAAAATGTCGAATTTTTTTCTAGACCATATCCTTCCGTTCGACCGTCTGTTCACAGTAGCAAATAAATGGATGCGAATAAAGTTAGAATGCAGGCTTTAAACTCGATACGATCAGGAAGCCAATGGAGAGTTGTAAGAATGGGTGTGAGTAAAGTTCAGTAGGCTCTACATTCTCCGAAGTTGGTATTGCGGAAGATCATACAAGAATGATCTTACATTATAGAGACGGGCCTTCAAGATAAATTCTGTATTATTATCTTTGAGGTCCATTCCGGTTTTTTTGCTGAAAGACTGTCAACTGTTTGTCATCAGCAGATACCGATCAGGCAGGTTTCCCCCCGAGTTCTTCGGTTTCTTCCTGCAGTAATGATCGAAATCATTCGCACGATCTGTGCCAAGGGCCAAATTGGAAAAAGGCCTCAGGCCTAATTTGCTACCCTTGTAAAATGACGTGATTATTATTATTGTTATACCGACGTGTTACGAGTTCATTGACATAATTGATGCGCTACCTTTTATACATAGAGAATAGCACTGGGTCTGAAAGAGCACATACATGAAATGACATGGGGTTTAAAGATGGGTTCCCAGATAAATATTTATCGGGTGGTTATTTCCAATAAACGTTTGGCAATTTTGGTATATATGGAAAGTAGAAACATCCAATATTACGAGAAAAATACCGGATACGTTTCAAAGACAGATATAAATGGTGTTAAACGTCCACTCGACACAAACTCGGTCATTTCGGACTAACATTTGGTTCAATTCTATTTCAAAAATTCGCTTGCGCCGCGTAGGGGTCTTTAGCAGTGATACGACCCGGAGGAAACCCACGAGGCTGGACAGGCGACCATACTCTTCGTCACGTAACAACCGGGTGATCGAAACCACGCCAGATGACTCAATGACATACCTTATGATTCAACGCGCACGCGCTAACCATTCGGCCATCCAACTTCCGGACCCAAATTGGTAAAAATAAAATTCATCAACTCTAACAGCCGTTAGAAAACTAAAACCTACTGCCATTAAGGTCGCTATTCGGTCCCGTGTTCGCTGTGGCAGTTTTGCCTCTATTTCTTGTCCAATCAAAGGAATCGTCTTTTAACTGTTTCCATGAACAGTAATCGACATCAAAATTACAATCAATATCTGTGTATTATAAAAAAAAACACCATTATTTAATGAAAATACACACCCTATCCATCTGTTTTTTAAACGTTAGTCTCCTCAAATTATGCCTCGCACCTATCCGTTTATAATTTATTTATGTCGCACATCATCATATGAAAGCATTCGTATTCTTTTTAGGGACACTGCCACTGAATGGAATCCTGAGTCGTAATAGGGCGTTTAGTAAATCATGTGATACTAATTTCCGTTCGCAGTTTGAACTTCCAGCTCTTGAAAAATAAATTGGATTGCGATCTACAACGCACTTAATCTGGTTAAGTGCATCCCCATCATTATTGCTTGGTTGGGTTT